>CM021100.1:967175767-967372328 GCA_007115665.2 Sequoiadendron giganteum
GCGAGGTAGTCAAATGCCCCACTAGAGCTTGGAACTAGCAAAAATTTAGATTCGTTGGTACCGTAGTGGCTACTAATGCTTGTTCTAAAACCTCCTTATGCGATGGTGATAATTTAAGGAGTTCTAGTATCGATATTTTTGTAGGAATGTTTTGTAGTTGATCGACAATGTTATAATGAGATGCAAGGGGAAGTGTATGTGTAGATCCAACTCCCTTCAACATTACCTTGGATTGCCCCCTAGTCATAACATTTGCTGGTTGATGTTCTTGATGGTCTCTGATTTTTAAGACATTGATTTGATTGTCAAAGTTTTGTATGATTGGGAGAAAATCCAAAGGGGTAGTGTTGTTGATTATGGGTTCTTTAATGTCATGATCAACTATATGATTACTCTCTACTTTAGATAAACAAAGGATTCTTTTTTCATAGACATGATCGATGTTCTTACCCTTTTTTTTAGGATGATGATGCTCCTTTGTCACTGTTTGGAAAAGGGTCTTTGAAAGCCGAGTGATCATTATTGTTTTGAGGGGTTTCTACATATGCTTTATTGTTGTCGATCAAGTCTTGTATTGCGTGCTTCAACTCCATATAATCATTGGTTTTGCGACCTTTGTTATTATGGAAGTTGCAGTAATCTATGTCATTCCACCATGGTGGTTTGACCTTTGGATCCTAGAATCAGGTTTCCCATTCCGTGATGAGGCCACTAGTGACCAATTCTTTCATTACTAATTCTATCGTTTGGCCTAAAGGTGTCAACCTCCACCGATTTGAGGTTTTTTGATATGACTGTGTTTTTACGATCTCGTTGCTTTGCATGACATTTGACTTGATAGTTTGGTCATTGCTTTGATTCCTTGATGTAGATGTTGTTAAGTTAAAAACCGGTTTGACATTTTGGGGATCATTCGTTGTTTCAGTGGTAGTTGTGTTTCAATTCTTTTTCCAAAATTTTGGCTTGTCATTGCTTGAGTATTGATTGGAGGAGTTACTTGTGTTATTTTTTTTATCATTGAAATGCTTGATAACTCCTCTTTTGACTAATGCTTCCTCAATTTTAAGACTATTTTCTATTACTTTTTCGAACATGGGAGGACAATGTAATTCTAGTCTATAACTCATTTCTTCCGTTAAGTTTTCAATGAACAACTCCATATTTTCTTCCTCAGGAATGGATCTAGGATATTTGGCGAACAATTGTCGCCATCTTTGTAAAAAAGATAAGAACATTTCCCCTTTGTTTTGTTTTAGGTTGTAAAGATCCTTTATTGTAACATCATGTTGGATGTTAAATGAGTATTGGGAGATGAACTTATTGAAAAGTTCCTCAAAAAGTCCCGATCCCTGGTTGTAGTTTTGAGAACCACTCCATACATGTACCTCCCAAAATTCTTGGGAATAACCTCATTAAGTAAGTTTCCTCTTGGGAAAACTCAAGGCTCATTGTTTTGAACTCCTGAATATGATCTATTGAATCTATTCTTCCATTGTACTTGTCATACTTTGGGAATTCACAGTGTCTAGGAAAAGGTATTAGGCCAACTGCTGCATCGAAAGGATAAGGACAAATGTCCTGTATCACATATCTTTTAGTACTCCCTTTCATCATATCATGTATCTTTTGTTGTAATAGTTGCATTTGGGATGTCAAAGCAGCAACTGGATCTATTGTTTGTGTGGGTTGCAGTATTTTAGTCTCACTTGTTCTAGGTGCTTCCTTCAAATGATTGACATCAAAGTCCTTGGGAAGTTTGGCACCTGATTCAGCCAACATCAAAAGATACTTCTCCATTTCTTGTTCTAAGATTTTCTCCATAAATTTATGGAACTTGGGATCTTCTTGAGCTGTTTGAATATCCTCTGGATTTATTTCACTCTTATCGTTGTGGTTCAGATTGTTCCAAGGATTTTCCTCTGGCATTGTTTGAGATGTTTCAAGTTCTTGCTCATAGAGTCTCTATTTTTGGGACCTAGTGAAGATTGGCTTACAAATTGTTACTCTTTCTTCCAAAATGTTGATCTTCTATGCTACAAAAATGTCAATTGAACTTTTAACAAAAGTTAAATAAGATGATTGATCTTATTGATGAGACTATGTTAAAAATTTGATTACTATACTTGGTTTCATGATAAAGGATGATAGTATCATGTGTTAGAGTAAAGGTTTTAACTTAATTATGTTGATTAAGTTACCTTTATTCCCTTCTTAAGATTTCACATTAGTTTGCATAAAGTGACATTTAATAATTATATTAATTATTAAATGTTATCCTATTAGGGCTTCTATTAGCGTTTTTCCTATTAGGGTTTTACTAGGGTTTGCATGATCTCTTTTTTATAAAGATTGATCCCATTGTATTTCATATCAATTCATTCTCTCATTCTCTTTGATATATACATTTTTAGTTTTCAGAGAACCCTTGCTTGTTTGTCTCCATCTCTTCTTTTGTCACAAGTTATTTGCATGTAGGTGATCTTTGGGGTTTGTGAAGTTGTATTTTCTCCACTCCTACATAGTATCAGAGCTCCACACCTACTACTTCCTATTCTTATTTTGAAGGTTTTTGGAGCTTCAAGGGTTTGGGGTTTGTTGTTTTGATCCAGGGCATACCTACAATTTTGAAGCATTTTCAGCTCAAACAAACCTCGTCATTGTGTTCGCAGCAGTCGAAAACCCTTAAATTGATTGTTCATTCGTCCATTTTGGACAAAGTCAAAATTTGGGGCAAATTTTTTTTAGCAGGTACGGTCGTACGACTGTTGTCTACATGCGGATTGAACAATTAAAAGCCTAGTAATTTTTATTTTTTATATAAAAAAAATTTAATAGTAAAAGTTTCATTTTTGATAATTTATTAAAAAAAATAAAATTGAAGGGGCTTTTTAAAGGCTTGCCCAGGCCTTTCTGTGCAGTCCTGCATAGTGTACCTGTGTAGTCCCCTACGCAGTGTACATGTATGGGGTGTGGTGGGGGTGGCCCCCACCAACCTTTTTTTGCAATATTTTTTTTATTTAAAAAAAAAATAACAATTTTTCATGTATAAGCCAAATTGTGCATTTACGGTGACAGTCATTTGGCCATCAAATTTAAGCTCATGTTTTTGCTACGACGACTGTATGACCATCAAATTTAACCCAGCGTTGGCTTTTTTCCCTCTTTGGAGCTATTTTATTCCGAAGGTTATAACTTGGGCATACGATATCTTTTTTTGGCAAACGATATATAGTCAGAAATCTGGTTTTCTCATCTTTGCATTGGTATGGGTTTCATTACTTCATTCTTCTTTTGGTACATTCTACAATTAGGTTTTTGGTTGTTCTTCATGCATTTCCAGCTTTGTCCTTTTTGGACATTTTGAGCATCATTTGTAAGCAATATCTTTTATGTAAACACATTGAGATAAAGTGCCACACTATTGTACATGCAATTTTTGGGGATTTTGCACATAAGGTTGTGCCATATTTTGTACTTGCATTGATATTATAAAGTGCCATGAGGGGTTGTGTAGTTTGTCTTTATTTTTCCATCACATCTTTGTCCAGTGAGTGTCCCTCCACGATGATAGTGAATCCATACCATGGGGGGTTGTGTAGTTTGTCTTTGTTTGCCATCACATCTTTGTCCAATGAGTGTCCCTCCACGATGACCATGGATCCATATGATTCCAGCTTCATGCATGTGTGCTTTGTTTTGCACACCACTTTTTTAGTTGTAGGTGCTTTCTTGTGCACTTTCAAATGTTGTTTCTTCTTCCTCATGCACTACAGGGTGTTACACACCATTTCTGTGGATCTGTCAGGCTCTCCCAGTTTAGCTTTATGGGGGGTATTATATTGTTCATGCTAATTCTTCCTTGGTTTTGCCTTGGAAGGAATCTTCCATTCTTAGTTGATTAGTGTTTCAAACTATTGGTTATTGTGCCATCTATATCTTTGTTCCAAGTGTTTTCCTCTATTTTCCATCTGATTCAAGTAGTCTTGTATAGGCACTCATGTAGATTGTTGTCTTCTTGTTCCTAAATATCTTATCTTCAGCGGAGGTTCTTCATCACCATAGCAATCATATTTTGACAGTTGTTTGTATCTTCTTTTGCTTTAGTGATGTTTTTCTTGGCTTTCTGCATCTTTTTTTGGAGTAGATATTTTTCCCATGAGGTTTTCTCTATTTCTCCATTTTACAGAGATTTGGTTGTATTTGGGTACCTGATCTGGCCTAGTTGTCGGGACTCATGTTTGCCTTCTTGCATTTTAGTTACCTTTTCTTTTCTGCATTTGTTTGTAGTTGCACTATTGCTCATCTTAAGGGGGGATGTTAGAGTAAAGGTTTTAACTTAATTATATTGATTAAGTTACCTTTATTCCCTTCTTAATATTTCACGTTAGCTTGTATAAAGTGACATTTAATAATTATATTAATTATTAAATGTTATCCTATTAGGGTTTTATTAGGGTTTGAATGATCTCATTTTTATAAGGATTGATCCCATTGTATTTCATATCAATTCATTCTCTCATTCTCTCTGATATATACATTTTTAGTTTTTAGAGAACCCTTGTTTGTTTGTCTCCATTTCTTCTTTTGTGACAAGTTATATGCATGTAGGTGATCTTCAGGGTTTGTGAAGTTGTATTTTCTCAACTCCTACATGGTATCAGAACTCCACACCTACTGCTTCTTGTTCTTGTTTTGAAGAATTTTTGAGCTTCAAGGGTTTGGGGTTTGTTGTTTTGATCCAGGGCCTACCTGCAATTTGAAGCATTTTCAGCTCAAACAAACCTTGCCATTGTGTCCGTAGCGGTCCAAAACCCCTAAATCGATTGTTCATTCGTCCATTTTGGACAAAGTCAAAATTTTGGGGCAAATTTTTTTAGCAGGTAATGACTGTACGGCCGCCTACGCGTGGATCTGAGAATTAAAAGCCTAGTAATTTTTTATTTTTTTTTCTATTTGGCATTTTTTGTTGAATTTTTTTTTTTTATATATAAAAAAATTAATTGTAAAAGTTTCATTTTTGATAATTTATTAAAAAAAAATCAAATTGAAGGGGCTTTTTAAAGGCTTGCCCAGGCCTTTTTGTGTAGTCCTACATAGTGTACCTGTGTAGTCCCCTGCGCAGTGTACACGCATGGGGTGTGGTGGGGGTGGCCCCCACCAACCTTTTTTTTTTCAAAAAAAATTTATTAAAAATATTTTTTGTAATATTTTTTTTTTGTTTTTTTAAAAAAACAATTTTTCATGTATAAGCCAAACTGTGCATTTAGGGTGACGATCATTTGGCCGTCAAATTTAAGCTCATTTTTTTGCTGTAACGACCATATGACCGTCAAATTTAACTCAGCGTTGACTTTTTTTCCCTCTTTGGAGCTATTTTATTCCAGAGGCCGTAACTTGGGCATACAACATCTTTTTTTGGCAAACGAGATATTGTCGAAAATTTGGTTTTCTCATCTTTCCATTGGTATGAGTTTCATTACTTCATTCTTCTTTTGGTGCATTCTACAATCAATTTTTTGGTTGTTCTTCATGTATTTCCAGCTTTATTCTTTTTAGACATTTTGAGCATCATTTGTAAGGAATATCTTTTATGTAAACGTACTGAGATAAAGTGCCACACTATTGTACATGCATTTTTTGAGGATTTTGCACATAAGGTTGTGCCATATTTTGTACTCGCACTAATATTATAAAGTGTCATGAGCGGTTGTGTATTTTTCCTTTGTTTTGCCATCATATCTTTGTCCGGTGAGTGTCCCTCCATGACGACAGTGAATCCATACCATGGGGGGTTGTGTAGTTTGCCTTTGTTTGCCATCACACTTTTGTTCGGTGAGTGTCCCTCCATGATGACCATGGATCCATATGATTCCAGCCTCATGCATGTGTGCTTTGTTTTGCACACCACTTTTTTAGTTGCAAGTGTTTTCTTGTGCACTTTCAGATGTTTCTTATTCCTCATGCACTACAGGGTGTTACACACCATTTCAGTGGATCTGTCAGGCTCTCCTAGTTCAGCATTATGGGGAGGGGGTATTATATTGTTCGTGCTAATTATTCCTTGGTTTCACCTTGGAAGGAATCTTCCATTCTCAGTTGATTAGTGTTTCAGACTATTGGTTCTTGTGTCATATGTATCTTCGTTCCAGGTGTTTGCCTTTGTTTGCCATCTGATTCGAGTAGTGTTGAATGGGCACTCATGCAGATTTTTGTCTTCTTGTTCCTAATCATCTTATCTTTAGTGAAGATTCTTCAGCACCATAGCAGTCATCTTTCAACAGTTGTTTGTAGCTTCTTCTGCTTCAGTGATGTTCTTCTTGGCTTTCTGCATCTCTTTTTGGAGTAGAAATTTTTCTCATGAGGTTTTCTCTATTTCTCCATTTTATAGAGATTTGGTTGTATTTGGGTACTTGATCTGGCCTAGTTGCCAAGACCCATGTTTGCCTTCTTGGATTGTAGTTACCTTTGCTTTTCTACATTTGTTTGTAGCTACACTATTGCTCATCTTAAGGGAGGGTGTTAGAGTAAAGGGTTTAACTTAATTATGTTGATTAAGTCACCTTTATTCCCTTCTTAAGATTTCACGTTAGTTTGCATAAAGTGACATTTAATAATTATATTAATGTTATCCTATTAGGGCTTCTATTAGGGTTTGCATAATCTCTTTTTTATAAGGATTGATCTTATTGTATTTCATATTAATTCATTCTCTCTGATATATACATTTTTAGTTTTCAGAGAACCCTTGCTTGTTTGTCTCCATCTCTTCTTTTGTGACAGGTTATTTGTATGCTGGTGATCTTCAAGGTTTGTAAAGTTGTATTTTTTTAACTCCTACATCCTGATGATGAAACTTCAGTGTAGTAATCAATTGTGTATTTTTATTTGACACTTCTGATTTGCAAGATCTTTTTTTAGTTGATAAGATTGGAGATTTGTATAAACCTTTCTAATTTTGGTCTTCAGACAGTGATTCTAATGAAAAGGAACTTGTGTTTTGGTAAAAACTGTAGATAAATGACAGAGAGACTAAGTGGTAAAATTTTTGAACCCTTTGTTTTAGAAGCGCTAAAATGGAGTACACAGGCGCTATTTCACAAAAGCGCTAGAACAGAGTCCCGAAGCATTGAAATAGCTGACATAAGTGCTATCTTGATAGAAATGCTAAAATAGTGCTCGAAAGCGTTGCAAAAAGTGATGGAAGTGCTATCTTGATAGAAGCATTGAAACAGTGCCTGAAAGCGCTACAAAAGGTGATGGAAGCACTATCTTGACATAAGTGTTGAAACAGTGTTCGAAAGCACTGTAGAAAGTGATGAAAGTGCTATCTTAACCTAAGTGTTGAAACAGTGCCCAAAATCACTGAAAGAGATGATGAAAGCATTGTTTTGATAGAAGCACTAAAATAAAGACTGTAAGTGCTGAAATAGTGCTCAAAAACACTATTTCATAGAAGCATTAAAATAGTGACCCGAAGCGCTGAAACAGGTTTTCTAGAGCGCTAAAAATAGGACTTTTAAGACTCTCTATTGTAAAATTTGATTTGATCTTGTGGCATACTATATCATGGATTGTGGAAGATAAGAACGATGTATGCGCTGACTACGGTTGTGCTACTAGGTGAGAGCTCTTCTTTGGAAGAAGTCTCGTGAATAGAGTGGTTCTACTGCATAATCTAAAGTGTGACCCATAGAAAAATCATGATATTTGTGGATGAATGTTCTATGTTGTAAAAGGAGTTTTCGATTTTGATATAGGAAACACCCTCTTTTCAATTTATTTCGATAACTAAGAGGTTCCTTGGGTTTTGTGATTTTTATTTTCCTCTTGAGAATCGTGGCAGACTTCGACTTTTGAAGCATGGAGTTTTATGATCTAACTTGACTTTTTTTCTTTCAGGATGATCTTTAATTTGATTTTAATGATTTATGTGAAAACACAACAAGAAATTATGAATAATTTTGTTTAAACTGAATAGATCGTGTATGTTCAAGAACCACAAATGGTTCTTATTGAATTTGACGGGTTGTTTTGAAAATCTTACACAAATCAAACAAACTCACACTTAAGGACAAGTAGGTCATCATTATACTCACAACCCACATCTTGAATTGCATTGACGCACACAGCCGTGTCACCCCCTAGAGGACGCCCATGTTTTTGTCATTTCCAGACGCGTACTCAAAGTTGGATTTCTCATCCTCTGAGCAAACGATCCTTGGCAATTATATAGTGAGTGCCTTAGGGGAAAATTCTTCCCTCCCCTTGCACTGTGAGTATGATAATGTATGGATACTAACTCGGTGAGATACTACTCAATGGTTTGTAGATAGGGCTTCCATGTGGTGCGGAAAATAGATAAACTACCTCATGAGACCTCCCAATCTTTAGAACAAATATTTTGGGGATGGTTATCTTGCTCACAACCGTCAAGTTGGAATTTCATCAACAACTTGCATTTTTATTATAGTGGGTGGGAATCCTTGGCATTAGGTGTTCCCACTTAGGTCGTTCCCATAGAGTGAGTACTTTTTTCCACTACGATAGGTCTTCTAAAAGATTTAATAAAGCATAAATAGCATGAATAAAAGTGAATCTAGCACTTTGGTCACCCAGTTAATGGGAAAGCATAAGCCTAATCATCACAAGCACAACATATAAGTTGTTATGTTTCAAGGCCAATTTTTTTTTTCTAATCTATGTGAAGGTGTTGCTTCATAGAAATCATGTTGTTCTTTTTAACTTGTACTATAAAAATGTGAAGACTATCCTAGGATTGATAAATTTTCTTTTAAGAAAATAAAAAGTGGCTACCCTAGGATTGATACTTTATAGAAACCAATAAGTGACTATCCTAGGATTGATAAATTTTAGAAAACCTGAAGTGACAATCCTAGGATTGATAAACTTTAGCCCAACTATGAAAAAAAAAAATCTGGCGCTGGTCGCGTCGGATCCAGACTAAAATTAAAAAAGTGCTAGAATATTCCACTAAAGCGCTAAAATAGTTATGTGATGCGCTATAACCTGGAAGCATTAAAACAAGACACCGAAGCATTAAATTTTGACATAGAAGCGCTAAATCATCGATGTGCCGAAACAGGACATGCAAGCACTAAATCTCAAAGCGCTAAAAGTTTTGACGGAAGCATTGTAGTAACACGGAAGCACTGAAATAGAGCACATAAGTGTTGTAGTTTTCCATGGAAGCGCTATAGTATTCAATGAAAGCACTAAAAGAAAATACGTCGGGAACCTGCATGACACATTCCAGAAAAAAAAGAAGATAAAATTAAGGTTAATACCCCATGGTGGGCACCAAATTGTAAGTGGTGAATTAGGTATAAAGCACTAAAAAACTTCTTAATACGAAATTATATCAAAGATAGATCAAATTGAATCAATTCAAAGCAATAATCTATTGAAAGCGTCATATTGTTCTCTATCTACAAATATTTATTAGATCACTGTGGCTCTCAGATCGTGAGTGCACTATGATTGTTAAAATGACAATTCAAAGAATGAGATGGATGCTAAATACAAGAAACTAATCCTATATGATGATTTCTAAATGATTAAACATGAAAATGGACAAAAGAGGAGCTACAAGAGGCAGCCATGATATGAAAATTTGATTGTTAGATGCTGGATATTGAATGCTTGATGCTTGATGCTTGATGCTTGGATTCTTGCAGAGTAAGAGTGCATAAGTTAGATTATCTGGATCCTTTTCTTGGTTCAATGAGGTTGTATTTATAGATTTCCTAGCTGTAGAAATGCACACGAAAGACATTGAGAGGCTTGGATTCAATCTGGAGGATTGAATGGTGAGAGATGGAGGAGATTGAGAGAATTTTGGTGATTGTCTCTACCCATGAAAACACCAGGCAAGAGAAGAGGGAAGATTCATGGAGGAGGATTGAGAGAAGATTTTGGAATTTGTCTCCAGTTTGTCTCCAAAACTTCCCTTGAAGTTTCAAAGCATTAATTGTGATATAATTTAGACATAAATTAGACATAGGATATCTAATTCATTTTTTAGGAGATATAGATGGAATATTCTTTATGTCTTTATTCAAATGTTTTGGTTTATTTAAATTAAGAAAAGAGGGATAAATAATTTAATAAAATGAACTATAGAAGTTGTTTATTAAATTAAACAGAAGAATATGGCAATTAATCAATAAAGCATTTGATCTTTATTTAATTAATTTAAGATTCATGTGAGAATAAAATAGGGATTTGATAATTAAATAAAACACAGTATTTAATTTTTTTTATTTAATTAAGATGAATTTAAATGTGTCTATTTATTCAAAGAGTAGAGGAAATTAGAATAATTAATCAAATAATTTGTATTTAATTAATCAGAATTCTGTAGACCATTTTTAGGTGTGTACATTTTTCCCTTCTTCGAAGTGATGTGTTTATGCATTGCTTCAAAAAAAAAATTGCTGCTACTGCCAAGATCAATGATGAAAAAATAATTTTGTGTGCCCCAGACATGCCCCATACATTTTTTTTTAGATGATTGCCAATAATATGCCCCCTTGGGAGATAAATTAATGATTTAATGATTTTTAGAATTTTTTGAAATTTTTATGATTTTCTGATGATATGATAAGATACGATGATGAAATAATTTATGTCCCGACAAATGCTAATGAAATATAGCCCGCAGATGAATTTCAATTAATTTTATGGATAAAATTAATCAAAATATAATAAAACCCCTCAAAAATCCCTTTTCAAAAGTTATATATAGGCCAAAAGGTCATTTTCAAAGTCATTTGCACTTTTGAATTTGAAAATCCTTTGTGATAGAGACATTTCAGCTAGCTAGAGTAGGATGCCAATCCCTTACCACACTCACCATTTCTAGCATGTTCGATGTCATCAATGGCCAACCACATATGGACCTCCGATATGTACCCCTTATCCTCCTCGTTTTTCATGCACTTTTGTTTTTTTATGCATTTTATAGTTTTAGGCATTTTTTCTCTATTTTAGCGCTTTCAGGCCACGTTGTAACGCTTTCACTCCTGTGTAGCGCTTTCAATTTGTAGATTAGTGCTTTGAGTTTTAGCACTTGCCTTAAATTCTCTAGCACTTCCATAGGATAATGTAGCGCTTTCATTAATATAGTGCTTAGGTAGTGAATTTTAGTGCTATGATGTCAGATTTTAGCGCTTTGAGAGTTTTAGCACTTTCATCTGGTTGATTAGCGCTTTCATGGTTTTTTCTAGCACTTCTGGTAAAGCGGCGCTTTAACGGACTGTTTTAGCACTTTGATGTTGTAAAATAGCGCTTAGGGTGAAATAGTGCTTTGGATGCCTGGTATAGCACATTGAAGTGCTAAAGTAGCACTTTTGAGATTTACGCTTTGGGTGCTTGATTTTGCGCTTTTGACTGATAAAGTAGCATTTTTGGGATTTAGTGCTCTGGAAGCCTGATTTAGCGCTTTCATGTCAGAATTGAAGATTTTGACTTAGGTAACCTTGATTTCATCACTTTTGATGATGTCCATTCTTCGCATTGGTATGATTAATAATCCAGATTCTTGATGTTGGATTGTGATGATTTAAATGAAACTAACTTCTCATGATAGGCAAGAAGAAATCCTATTTGTGATGATCTTCATGATAGGTGAGGAAATGATTCAATATCTGATAAATCTCATGATAGGCAAGATTAGATAATGTTTGATGAACCTCATGATAGGTGAGGTTTGTTGATGTTCGCCCATGAATTTTGATTGAAAATTCATACCAAATTTTTGGAATAGACTTGATAGTAGAATGACTTTTTGATTTCTTGACATAGTTCACTGATTGTGGATTCTTCATTATGATGATAGGATGATTTGGGTACTCTCCAAATGCGAGAGAGGTTTCCATGGACTACAGACTTGATACCTCATCTAAAACCAGATGAGCTTCAGATTGTAGGCCGATGTGGTTTGACTAGCTTACTTGATATGCCCCAGATTAGGATTTATCGAGGTCTATTAACTGCTTTAGCTAAGACGTGGTACAGTGACCACAACACCTTTCATCTACCCATTGGCGAGATGACGGTCACACTTGAGGATGTGTGGTGGATTTTGCGCATTTCGTTCATGGGGGAGATTGTAGCATATGATTCCCATGGGACTGGCTGTAGAGATGATCTTCGTAGAGTATTCCAAGATCAAGATATTGAGGGTCTGAGCATCCAATGGAGGAGGATCGCCGATTCATGTGTGACACTACCAATAGTGCTAGATGGATTTATTGGAGGTTTCCTTTGCCCTGATCACAAGTCAAAGGGATTCCTCATGGGTTGGGGAAGGACATTGAAGAGCATGATGGTACATGGTACTAAATATGCGTGGGGGATATGCATGTTGGCACATCTCTATCATGATCTTCACTCAGTTGTGTACCTAGGGGCACAGAGCTTATCAGCAAGGATGACCCTGTTATAGGTGTGGGCATGAGAGAATTTCTCTATTGCTCAACCATTTCCAATTGTAGATAGACCAGCAGGCAGACCCTATGTGTTCAGATATAGAGGTCGGCTTACCCAGGCCCATATGGGTAAGTTAGAGAACTGGAGGCATGTTTTTGATGAAACAGAGACTGTTACCTGGCATCCATACTTAGACTATGTGTAGTGGGAAGAGGATGATGCAGTGTTAGGATACCTCTTTGATTCTATGTATTTGATTGGTCAAACACTGTTTGTTTTAGAGAGATTTTTGTTGCATCAAGTGTATCGACAGTATGGCATCATTTAGTGTATGCCATAGGGGGTAGCCCATTATGCTAGGCGATGGATGAATATTCCTAATTGGGAGCCCTGTTTATTGTATGATGCTTTAGTAGAGGGATACAAGGCATTGCATTCATCACCCTAGGACATGTAGAGAGACATTGCAG
Organism: Sequoiadendron giganteum; assembly: GCA_007115665.2. Classification (NCBI taxonomy): domain Eukaryota; kingdom Viridiplantae; phylum Streptophyta; class Pinopsida; order Cupressales; family Cupressaceae; genus Sequoiadendron; species Sequoiadendron giganteum. Next base: position 967,188,688 of record CM021100.1, read on the forward strand.
AGGCAGCATTCATAGAGGAGTATGTTGCATTCCTGGCCTTGGTTCCACATCCTCGCATTACTATTCTAGATGAGCTAGCATCGCTACCAGTAGAGGAGGATGTGGTACAGGGTTCCGCAGAGAGGATATCACTGTATTTCTTTTATCAATCCAGTGCTCAGATTTGATCTTGATAGTAGCCAGTGCCTACAATCCTGTGACCAGGCAGTGCATGGATTCCCAAAATAATTTAATCATTGATCTCACTCCTCTAGCATTTCAAAATATATTTAATGTCCTAGATCCTAAGAGCTTGGTGTAGTTGGATGAGGCAGAGGCCTTGGAGAAATATAGTAAGTATAAAGACTCCAATAAGTCTTATTTGAACAAAAAGTGGTTGAAAATAGAAAAGAAGTCTCTAAGCAAGCTTGCAGACCAGCCAAAGAGGGTAGATTTCTATAAGGAGGTATCAGATTTAATCATGATGTTGTCTAGAACTTTTGGGAAGAGAGATACATTTTGGTTCAAGGAGTGGATGCTTCCTTTCATCCAGACAATCTTAAATGGAGCCCAATAGTTTGATTGACCAATGATTGTGTTAAATGCTATTCATGATCAACTGACTAGTGTTAGGCAGACTAAATGTTTCTTTATGACTTCTTACATTGTGTATGCAGCAACAAGGTTGGGTATTTTCCCAGGTTTGAACAAAGTGGGCATAATGGGAATCTTGGATGGACAAAAGAAGGTGTGGGATCACTATGACCAGTTGTCTCTTTAGGTTGCTGAGACTCCTTTCAAAAGAGTCAATGATGCATTCATATATGTAGTCATCAACCGATTGAATGGAGATGCAGGGTAGAGGTTGAGTCAAGAAGCCATGGAATTCATTGTTGAATGGGGATGTTGGTACATTCAATACCCCAAATTCACATATTTTAGGTTAGCTGGTTTTGAAGGCCATCTGCATCTGCTTCCAAGATGTTGCAATAACAAAATAGTGTTGATGGAATTTGTATATCAGGCTCTTGGAGTTAATGCTCGGTTTGGTTTAAAGCATAAGATAGGATGTCACAAGTTTCCCATGAAGTTGGGTGAGTATGGCTGTCAACATTTGGTAGGAGCAAAGGTTGTTTGCAGGGAGCTGATACGATTGAAATTGGGTTTATAGGGTAAGATGTATGCCTTGTTGCCTTCGGTGTTTGACAAACATTTCAATTTTTTAGAGGACTTTTGGAGTGACCAACAAGATGAGTATGATCTAAGAAAGAAGAGTTATGAAAGATTATTTGTCTCACTCATGTCAGAGCTTGGTGTTAAAGATAACATTCCTGACACATTGGTGGATGATGGAATTGTATTGGATCCATCCTATGAAGCTTTGAACATTGGCACCAAAACTTTGGATCCAATTAACTGGGACAGTGAGGAAACCATTGATATTAAGCAGATCGGAAGGATAGTATTGGATAGGAGTGTGCAATGGTTAGTTCTAAGAACCAAGACTCCTCAAGGAACAACCCCTAAAAATGGTAAGGGATACAAAAGGATAAAAAGGAAGACACCTCCTAAAGAGCCTTTGGAGTTCTTTCCTCCAAACATCGAAGAGATAGAACTTGAAGCAGCAGGTGATTAATCGGAAACACGGGAAGAAGAGGCTCAAATGGGATTAGTTGTTTCAACACTGACCTTAGGAGAATCTTCTACTCAAGTCCTGGTAGCAAAGCGACGAGGTAAAGAGGTGGAAAAGGAAACTCTTTATGACATAGTTGAATCCATAAAGGGAAAAGGGGTAGAGGTTCATGATGTTGGGATAGATTTAGATAAGAATGAGTTAGAAAAAGATGTGCAAGAGAATATGCCTCTAGAGGAGGATACTGAGGAGGTTTTGACACAAGAAGATCAATGGGTGCTATTTGAAGAGGCGAAAAAGGATTCTGATGCAAGGGCTATAGTATCAGAGAAACAAAAGGAAATTGATGCCAAGGCACAAGCTGATGCTATACTACACCAGCAACAATTGAAAGCCAAACAAATTAAAGCTAAGGCAACAACTGATGAAGTAGAGAGATAGAAAAGGCAATAAGAACATGAACTTAAGGTTAAAGAAGAGAATGATAAGTTGGAACTAATACAAAAGATTCATGACCTTGAAGAAGAGAAGGAAAGAAACTGGAGGGAGAAATAAATCTTGGTTGCCAAGTTAAAACTTGCTAAGGAAGCTCGCCGAAAGGAAGGAGAAGTGAAACAATTACGAAAGGAAAGAGAGGTCGAAGAGCTGGCTAAGAAACAACAAGAGGAAGAAGCAAAGGCAAAAAATCTTAAGGCTTTGGAGGCAGAAATACTAGAAAGAGAAAGACTAGAGGCTTTAGAGAAAGAGAAACTAGAAAAGGAAGCTCCAGAGGAAGAAAAATTAGAAAAAGAAAGATTGGAAAAAGAAAAAGTGGAGAGAGATCGGTTGGAGGAAGAGAGGTTGAAGATAAGAAGATACAAGAACAAAAAGATAGGGAAGAGGCTAAAAGGCTTGTGAAGATGCATATGGTGCAAGAACAATAAGAGAAATCAAGGGGTGATTCTCAACCCCAGGTACATATGCATCCACCTTCTTCCATTACTTCCTCTCATACTATGATGACTACTGCTCCATGTGCTCCCACTTGGCTAAAACTAGACCTACATAAGAGGGAAGTAACACCTTCCCAACCTCTCAATTGGGAGGATATGATGAAAGAGATTGAACAAGAGAGGCCTAAAAAGAAGGCAAAGATCCTACACTCTACCAGACTCATGGAAAAATGAGAGATTGTTGTTGAGTGTGCCATGCCAATGACAGAAAAGGAGGTAGGGGACATGCAACTAACAGATTATCAGTTGAGTACTGTTAACTTGGGAAGGCCCACTAGGAATCAGCAGGTGAACCTAATTGATGTGGTGGCTTCAACAACCATGTCAAGAATGATAAAGGATAAAAAAAATAAGGATGAGCTTAAGGCCCAGTTGGATCAATTACATTCATTTTTGAAAAGTGTCTCCTCTCTGAGATCACAACAGATAATGACCATTGAGACTCCTATTTTGTTAAGCAAAAAGGAGGTAGATGATTTGGTGTAGGTAAGAGGTAAAGTGGAGATGGTAGACAGATGGGTAGACAAGTTGAATCGGGAGGTAGGTGTAGTTTTGGTTGAGGGTTTTGAAGCCTACAAAGGCACTGAAGAGTTGATAAGAGAAATGCAACAGTATATTGAAGCATCTGAGAAACAAGAAGAGGAGTATAAAGAGTATAGTCAGAAATTGGAAAAGGTTAATACATTACCTTTAACTACTCTTCTTGAAAAGTCAATACTTGAGGAGGAGAATAAAGATTGTTTTGGAAAAACCTCTCGTATATTCCGATTAGGATAGATTTCTTGTGTAAACATAGGAATGAGGTTCAAGAGGTTGTTAACAATCTGACTGAGCAGTTTGAAGAGCTAGAAGCAGTCATTGCTATCATTATAGATGTAAGTGTATTAACAAAAGAGGGCATGCATTTGAGTTAGATAAAAGAGAAATGGGATGAAAGATTTAGAGGACTCATGCAAAAAGGAGTTGATGCAGAAAATTTTATGATAGATCGGTTAATAGATGTCAAAGAAGAAATAAAAGCTTCTAGAAGACAGTTGACAAAGACAAAAGGTATGAGAGAGTTCATTGTAGTAGAATTGGATTGAATTAAATTTGAAGATAGTTGGATTGATGGACCAGAAATAGATACATTACAAAAATTCTTTGCTAGTTATGATGAGTTCATGGCAGATCCAGCTTCACATGCGTAAATCTCTCGCATGCATGTTTTTCTTCTTTGCATGTTGCATGCGGCAACAGTTTTGAGGCACATCGCATGTTTCTATTTTTTTTTTCTATTCTCCAGTCTAAACTAAACATCTAAGGTAAGAACTCAAGATCAAATCGATCTGAGTTTCCAAGAAATTTTTGTTCCTAAAAGGGTGGATGACTTAAAATAGAAGTAGAGTTCGAATTTTGTATATCTATAAATACCCTATGGGTATCATATTGTAAAGGTCAGCTAATTGAGAATAGAATTGGCTTACCTAATGTTAGGAGATAGAATTTTGTAGTGATTACTGAGATATATTGTTACTAGATGCTTTACAATTAATAAAAATTACAGGTTTTCTCACAATATGGTGTTAGAATTAAAATTTTTTGTGTGATAAGGCTGATAAGTTATAATCTATCTATATGCAGTGATTGTGTTGAAACATAAAAGTTTCTTGAGTGATGAAAGTCATTTGAAGGAATCAGATTTAAGGATTATCTTGTTAAATTATCATTGAATTGAAGTTATTAAAGTCTGTTGATCTATGACCTTGGAAATGAATGGGTTTGTGTGTTCTTTTGAAATTTTGGAGATAGTTGTGATATGCAAATAGTGGTATTAAATTAAGCACCTTAGATGCATGTAATGGTACAATTTATTTTGTAAGTTGCATCATGATTTTGGTTTTGTGATCTATTAGAAAATATTCATTGTTGAAGGTATATGTCTAGATAGTGGATAAATTTGATTCATACTTACTGGTTTACCCTTTGATCCATCTTTTTCTTTTGTTGAAACCCCCTTTATTTACAAGAATGGTTTGATAAAATGAGTCATTGCTTGAATCTTTTGTTACTAGCACAGGCCCCTTGAATATTACAGTTGCATGAACTGATTGAGTGACACCAAATAGTTGAGAACCAACTACTAGGACCTTGGAAGTTAGGCCACTACATGTTGTCTTTCTTTTTCAAGAGAAATAGAGTAGAAATATTACGTTTATATGTTGTTTGTGTCATTTTCACCATCAACAAAGAGCATAAACCTAATCACCACAAGCACAACATATAAGTTGTTATGTTTCAAGTCCAAAAAGAAATTTTCTAATCTATGTGAAGGTGTTGCTTCACAGAAATCATGTTGTTCTTTTTAACTTGTATTGTAAAAATGTGATGACTATCCTAGGATTGATAAATTTTCTTTTGTGAAAACAAAAAGTGGCTACCCTAGGATTGATAATTTTTAGAAACCAAGAAGTCATTATCCTAGGATTGATAAATTTTAGAAAACCTAAAGTGACAATCCTAGGATTGATAAATTTTAGCCCAACTGTGAAAAAAATAAAATCTGGCTGCAGTCGCATTGGATCTAGACTAAAATTACAAAAGCACTGGAATATTCCACCGAAGCACTAAAATAGTTACATGATGCACTATAACCTGGAAGCACTAAAACAAGACACCGAAGCGCTGAATTTTGACACAAAAGCACTAAATCACCGATGCACCGAAACAGGACATGGAAGCGCTAAATCTCAAAGTGTTGAAAGTTTTGATGGAATCATTGTAGTAACACGGAAGCGCTGAAACAAAGCATGGAAGTGTTGTAGTTTTCCATGGAAGTGCTATAGTATTCGACGAAAGCACTAAAAGAAAATATGTCGGGAACCTACACGACACTTTCCAGAAAAAAAAAATTGATAAAATTGAGGTTAATGCCTCATGGTGGGCACCAAATTGTAAGTGGTGAATTAGGTATAAAGCACTAAAACACTTATTAATAAGAAATTATATCAAAGATAAATCAAATTGAATCAATTCAAAGAAATGCTCTATTGAAAGTGTCATATTGTTCTCTATCTCCAAATATTTATTAAATCATTGTGGCTCTCAGATCGTGAGTGCACTATGATTGTTAAAATGACAATTCAAAGAATGAGATGGATGATAAATATAGGAAACTAATCCTATATGATGATTTCTAAATGATTAAACATGAAAATGCACAAAAGAGGAGCTACAGGAGGCAGCCATGATATGAAAATTTGATTGTTGGATGTTGGATACTGAATGCTTGATGCTTGATGCTTGGATTCTTATAGAGTAAGAGTGCATGAGTTAGATTATTTGGATCCTTTTCTTGGTTCAATGAGGTTGTATTTATAGATTTCCTGGCTATAGAAATGCACAGGGAAGGCATTGAGAGGCTTGGATTCAATCTGAAGGATTGAATGGTGAGAGATGGAGGAGATTGAGAGAATTTTGGTGATTGTCTCTACCCATGAAAACACCAGGCAAGAGAAGAGGAAAGATTGATGGGGTAGGATTGAGAGAAGATTTCGGAATTTGTCTCCAATTTGTCTCCAAAACTTCCTGTGAAGTTTCAAAGCATTAATTGTGACATAATTTAGACATAAATTAGACATAGGATATCTAATTTATTTTTGAGAAGATATAGATGGAATATTCTTTATGTCTTTATTCAAATATTTTGATTTATTTAAATTAGCAAAAGAGGGATAAATAGTTTAATAAAACGAACTATAGAAGTTGTTTATTAAATTAAACAAAAGAATATGACAATTAATCAATAAAGTGTTTGATCTTTATTTAATTAATTAAAGATTTATGTGATAGAATAAAATAGGGATTTGATAATTAATCAAATAATTTGTATTTAATTAATCGAAATTCTCCAAACCATTTTTAGGTGTATACACTTACTATTGAGGGATTTAAAGAGGACAACTTGAGAAAACAATTTTTTTGCAATGATTCAATTTTGGAAGACTAATGGACCATAAAAGGACTATAAAGAGGACAAAGTGAAGTTTCCACACTAGAATATTGAATAGGAAATAATATACCAAAGTTTTGACAAATGAAAAGGGGTAATTGGGTCCAATGATAACCTATCATTGAATGCAAAGTTTTAACAATGAATGGTAAGATTCAACTCCTAAAATCTACAAAAGTAAGTGTCTAAGGAGATGGTGAAGTTACTAATGTAACTAATGGAAAGCCAAATGGGAGCTTATTGTGAGCCTAAAATGGTTCCTATAATGCAATGTTTGATGAAATTTGAGAAATTCTGAGTCTAGTTTGAACTGAAATAGTGAAGGAAGACTTGGTTGAATTAAAGAGAAATTGCAGACTTTCAGTTTTGACAGTGAAAAGGTGATTTGAAACTCTTTGCAAATGTGTCACAACAAATGCTATGCGATAAAGTGAATGTAGCTCACAAAGGAAAATGCAGTTAAGAAAGTGTTGATTGCGACACAATCTGGTGAATGCGGGTTGATATTTCTCAAATGCGACTCAAGATACTAAATGCAATTTGATACTAGAAAATGTGGCTTTGTGTTTTTCAGTTGTGGCTCATCAGAGCAAATGCGGCTCAGGATGTTTCAAATGCGGCTCATTAGAGTGATTTCAGCTCAAACGATGGTGATTGCGGTTTGACAGAGCGATTGCGTCACATCACATGAAGCAATTTTTTGGAAAACAACTTTGACAAGTTTTGGATCCAGATTGTTGATGTTTAGTTTGTTGAAGTTTATTTTTAAAATAGTGGGCAAACACCTAGAAACTAAAACTTTGAGTGTATTATCAGGGACCAAGCATGACCCTTTTTTGTTTTCACTAGTTTTTTGAACAAAAAGATACTTCAAGCAGACTCGCTCTTAATAGTCAAAGGGTCATCATAACAATCACAACCCACATCTTAAAATCATGTCGACTCACACAGCCATGTCACCCCCTAGAGGGCACCTATGTTTTTTGTCTTTTCCACGTGCGTACTAAAGGTGATGAAAGTGGATACCGAATCCCCTGAGAAAACAATTTGTGGCGATTATTTGGTGAGTGTCTTGGGGGAAGATTCTTCCCTCCCCTTGCACCGTGATTGAAACAATGTCTGGATGCTGACACGACTGGCTTCTACACTATGGTTCTTAGTCAAGGTTTTCGTTTGGCATGGCAATAGATAATCTCCCTCAGGAGAGCTCCCAATATTTAGAACAAAGACTTTGGGGATGGTTATCTTGCCTATTGCCGTTGAATATGAGTTTCCCCAAAATTCACTTTTGATTATAGTGGGTTGGAAAACCTGGATTGGTTGTTCCCACTTAGGTCATTCCCATAGGGTGAGTAATTTTTCCCACTACGGTAGGCCTTCTAAAGGTTGTAAGAAAATATAAAATGCATAAATATAAAAATGGATAAGTTTGGCTTTTTTATCACCCAATAAAGGGGAGAGAATATACTTATTACCCAATCAAGCAAAGCAAAAAATTTGTTGAGTTTTAAACCCAAATAAAAAAATTATATACTAAGTGAAGATGTTGCTTCACCACAAGCATGGGGTTCATTTTAACCAAACAAAAATAAAATATTTGGATATCCTATGATTGATAAATTCCAAATTAAATTTTCTATCATAGGATTGATAAATTTTGAATTAAATGTCTATCCTAGATAAATTTCCAAAAAACAATTTGTGGCGATTATTTGGTGAGTGTCTTGGGGGAAGATTCTTCCCTCCCCTTGCACCGTGATTGAAACAATGTCTGGATGCTGACACGACTGGCTTCTACACTATGGTTCTTAGTCAAGGTTTTCGTTTGGCATGGCAATAGATAATCTCCCTCAGGAGAGCTCCCAATATTTAGAACAAAGACTTTGGGGATGGTTATCTTGCCTATTGCCGTTGAATATGAGTTTCCCCAAAATTCACTTTTGATTATAGTGGGTTGGAAAACCTGGATTGGTTGTTCCCACTTAGGTCATTCCCATAGGGTGAGTAATTTTTCCCACTACGGTAGGCCTTCTAAAGGTTGTAAGAAAATATAAAATGCATAAATATAAAAATGGATAAGTTTGGCTTTTTTATCACCCAATAAAGGGGAGAGAATATACTTATTACCCAATCAAGCAAAGCAAAAAATTTGTTGAGTTTTAAACCCAAATAAAAAAATTATATACTAAGTGAAGATGTTGCTTCACCACAAGCATGGGGTTCATTTTAACCAAACAAAAATAAAATATTTGGTGACTATCCTATGATTGATAAATTCCAAATTAAATTTTCTATCATAGGATTGATAAATTTTGAATTAAATGTCTATCCTAGGATTGATAAATTTCCAAATTAATGTCTATCCTAGGGTTGGTTCATTTTAATCCAATAAAAAAGAGTAACTGGCCGCAGTCGTGTCGAATCTGGATAACAAAATTAAAAACAAAATACAACTAGCCATTTGCGGCTTGTCAGAGCGGATGTGGTGTGAGGTCTATCAAATGTTTCGTTCAAGCTCTCGTATGCATCATGACAGAGTGTATGCGTCATTCATGATTACAAATGTGGTGCGACAGAGCACTTGCATCGCGTAGGCCTATGGTTGTGTCATTTCGTACTCTTGTACCTACAAAAAAAAATTCGAGATCGTACGAAAAACCTACAAAAACGTGTTAGATTGTCGGGTTCACCAATGTAATGAAGGATTATTTTCTGCAAGGTCAAAATTGGGTTAGTAACACATGTATGTTAATAAAACATCAAGCAATCGAATGCAAAGGAGAAATATAAAGAAGTGTAGGAAACTAGAAAGATCTCACCCATTCCTATGCTCCATGGCTGATTTCCATTGCACCCCCTCAAGCTTTGTTGTGATAACGGATGCCCTCAGATTTGTGTATGTGAGAAAATCCTATGATGTCTAGCCCTAAACAAAGCTTTGAAAGATTTATAAAATAACTCTATATGCAAACTAGAAATTCAATCCTAAAATGCAAGTTATTAAATAAGCCTAAAATGATATGACAATTGATAATAATGAGATTACAAGAATGCTAAGAGATAATGATGATTGATTTCGAAAATGAGATCAAGATTGTCATTTTATAGAAAATGCAATCTTGAATGGATGGACGAGATGAGAGATTGAGAGATGCCCTAGAATCAATGGTCAAGATTCAGAATGACAACTCTCAATTAGGGTTAGGGCAATAATCCCGAAATGTGTGGACAAGATTTAATTTAAGTAATTAAATCAATGGTAGAGAATAAACGTGACAATGAGATGAAATTAATAAAAATCAAAAGATAAGGAAATGAGATTTTAGAAAATCAGTAATTTTAGCAATTACTTGATTTGTAGAGGAATAATTCCATTTTGAATTAAATTAATTCAAAACATGGATTTGTGAGATAATGAGTAATTGATTTTGCAATTAATTACTAAAAGAAGAATCAGTTAACTATGTGAGACATTTTTAAATGATTTGCTTTATTTAAAAATAAATAAGTGTCACATACAACAATTAAATAATTAAAAATAATTATTTAATTTAGAAGAAACAGCTAATTAATTAAATAAATTAATGAATCTATTTAATTATGAGAGGATTTAGGAATTAGTGACATATTAAATAAATATATTAAAATATACTTATTTTAATAATCAAAAGGACATTAATGATAAGGGTTAATTGAATAAATGAGACTTTATTTAATTGTAAGAAGACTTTGATAATTAGTGACACATTAAATAAATAAATAGGATTTATTTATTTAATAAGCATGAAGAATGAAAGATCATGAATTAATTAAATAATTATAAATTATTTAATTAATAGTTGAATGTGGGTTAGAAACATAATTATAGAGTTATAATCATGTTATGACGAAAGGTAGTAAAATAGTGGTCACAGGCCTAAGTCATTTTTAGGTGTCTATAGTAGCTACTACCAAGAAAAAAGCTACATCCATTGTCCCCACAACACAATAGAAGCCTTTGTAGAGGAGAATAAAAGAAAGATACACAAGGGAAAGATATACTAGTTGTGAGGATGAAGAAGACATTGAAGTGGAAAAACCTCAATTGGTCTAAAGGAAGAGAATGTTGCAAGCTCCCAAAGAAGAGACCAGTACAAAGAAAGCTAAGATTGAGATTTTGATATAAAGAGAGAAGAAGTAGAGAAGCAAAAGAAGAAATTTGTCATTTAGAATAGACAAAAGGAATTTGATAAAGGAGAAAATTCTCTTAGGGAAAATAGTGAGAACAAGAAGAAGAAAAAATCCCCTCTCGTAAGGGAGCACAATCGTCTAAAACTAGATGCTATGTTTAATAGCATTGTAAATTTTGGTCTACTAGAAGAAATTGCATAGATGTATCCAAACGAAAAAAAATGATAATAAGGCCACAATTAAAGAGGCCATTGTAAAATACATGGCTACATTCAATACTAGTTTAATTGAAATTGAAATTTAACTTTTGGATGACTTAAGAGGAGTCTTGAGAATAAGAGGACAAGAGACATTCAATGAGGAAGCAAAGAGAAGTATTTTTCTTGGAGAATATTGGATCTTCTCTCATTGATGAGGACATGGCAAGATTGGCTCAAGTTTACAATAGGGAATTCATAACAAAGAAAAGAGTCAACACCCTGATGAGAAGGGATAAATAATACATAAAAAGGTTGAAGGATGAAATGTTGTGAAAGGTTATAGATCAGGTGAAGGAGTTGGAAATGTCTTCAGATGATGAGACTAAAATGGAGCATGATGTGTCTACTCCAAAGATCAATGAACCTAAGAATGTTGAACAAGAACATGTTTCTGAGCTTAAGGGTGATCAGGAAGACATGATAACAAATAATTCTCCTCTAGTTGTAAAGCTTATTGATGAGGAAAATAAGAATGATGTTTCCTTAGAGAAGAATAAATATTAAGTAAAACAAGTATTGACTCTCCCATATGCACAAAACAATGATGAGTAGAAGGAAGAAGTAAAATAGGAGAATCCAGAGAACCCTGAGGCACAGAGGAATGAAAATTTTCCTCCTCCAGATGGTGAGAAAGATGCAGAGGAAGAGAATGGTGTAGAAGACTGCTCTAGGAGTGGAGAGAAGGAGAAGGAGAAAGATAAAAAGGAAGATAAAATAACTCAAATTATGGTTGGTGAATCCTCTGGAGCTTCTAGGGATTCCTTGAAGAGTTTACTAGATATGTAGCTTTAGTTCCAACTAGTGGTGTCCACATAGTTGCTCCAGATTACTATGCAACAAGGAAAAATTGACATGGATAAAATATCTCCCTTTCATAATTTACAACTTGGTGATGTATTTCATGCCTGTATGAGAAAGGAAATTTTACAGACTCGCCAAAAGAGTGTTGAGATGATAGATGAGGTAGTGAAAGTGCTGCAAGATAGTTCCCCCTATGCAAATGTTGATAAATCTTTATCTGGTGTGCAACAACTAAGATTACTCCTTAATTCCTTTAATTAATATTCTACTAGTCAAGAGAATTTAGAAAAAGAATTGAATAAGAAGATAAAAATGAAAAAGGGTTGGCATAAGCTTTCAAAAAATGTGCTACTTCACATGGTAAGTTGTTGAGCAATTTGAATGTTATTCATAATTGTGTAGAGGAGGAAAAAAAATTGTTCTGATTTTTATTGAAATGGCATGTTTCCACCAAGAGCATAAAAAAATAGATGGAATCAGTCGAGTCTTAGATTGCTAAAGCCTTCAGAGTCTATGATCTTATGAGAGATGAAAATGGAACAACAAGGATAGCAATTGAAAATAGGCATGGATAGTTTTTCTAGCTACACGAGAAAAAATAAAATATAATAATGCAATACTATCAACTCAAAGACCTAGTAAGTGCAAGGCTTACTTCTCTAACTAGAATTTTTGCTGATACAAAAAAGATGCTACAATAGAATCTAGTACCCAAATTTCTAGAAGGGGAAGAGCTCCATTTAAAGTTTGAAAATCTGTGTTGACTAATTATCTTTTCTAAGAAGGAATGTGAGACAATAGAGAAGGATCTAGAGCCACACCTTACAAAATTGAATGTGTTCAATCAGGGAAATTTTCCCTACACAAGCTAAGTTATACATTTTCCTATATAGATAGATTTCTAGATTGGAATGTACATATGCAAATGTACTAGATCATTTTACAATACATTTTTTATCAATTTTGATGGAGAAGAGATGAGTATAGGAGTGAAGTAGTAAGGGGGAGTTATTCCCATGTACTTATAGAAATTTATCTTCAAAGGAGGAAACAATAGAAAGTTGAATAGTTTGATAGTGAGGGACCCTTTACCCTTGTTGTCAAAAGGGGGAGAAGATTGGAGAAGATTGGAGAATTTTGAGTAGTGTTTCCATAAATGATAAAGGGGGGATTTTTTAAAGTATTCTAAAATTATTATCATTGATGTTAATAGTATGGAGATGGTCAAATATGGAGATTGATGGAAGCTTGTGTACACTACAAATGTTGTCATTGGCATATAGTGTGAAGAGATAGTTGAGTAGGGAGATTGATGAAGATTGATGAGCATAACAGTATATGGTGATTGTCACTAATGATAACCTATTGAATAGATGTAGAAGTGTTGGTCCATAGAAGACTAGATGATTTGGATATTTTCCTAGTGTAGAGTACAGTTTATCAGTGATCAGAGAACTATTCTTTTGGCCTAAAGTGCTCTTCATGAAGGATTGGGTTATGTTGTTTTAAGGAAATGATGGTGTATGTTGGAAGACTCTAAATCCAAAGTTTCATGATTTGAAATGTCTTTTGTAGTCAAAGATAATATTGACAGAGCACCGATCTGGAAATACTAGTGTAACTATAATAGACTATATGATTGGAATGCTCCACATTCCACCACAAATGAATGTTTTGATATGTGTATTTGTAGAAGTATTTGAGGATACATGTATTATGTTTCCACAAGTGGCAAGTGTTTTGTTTGTTTGTGTGTCAAGTTGTGAGTGAATAGATGGTTCATTCTATTGTTACTTCACTAGTGGTACCAACCCAAGTATTTTGGGTTGTGCGAAGATGAGTAAAGCTTAGAGCAGAATTATGGGAATAATTATAGGTCATTCTGACCTATCTTAATATGTTATATGATTTGGTTCCCTTCACAAGGCATGTATGGTTGATTTTTGAGCTGACTGAATGAACTATTACATAGTACATCAATTAGGAAAACCTAATTTATGTTTTGGTTGGTTGTGATATATATACAAGGTTAACTCGTTGTGAGAAAGAGTAAGAAAGATGCGAGATAATTAATTTTATGCAAAATTTAGAGGAAATAAGTGTGAATGGTTTTTGAGATGAAGAATGAAGTGTGTTAAGTTAGTATTTTGAGCTTCAGTGGAATTGTATCTTTAGCATAGGTTAGATGCATTATTAGTAGTTCACTTCTGGCAATGAGCCACTAGCAGCGAGCCTTTGCTCTATTGGACAGTGAGTCCACCAATTGTATCAAACTTTGTAACTAGTTACAATATCTATATTGTGAGCTAATCCTCACTGTGGTTTTTCCCTTTTTGGGTTTTCCACATAAATATGGCGTTCTTGTGTTCTTGGATGTGATGCATGATTTCTATATTCCTTTCCATTACTAAAAGATTAATGTGATGCATTGAATGAATGTTTAAGTTATTAGGAATATTAATTGCCCCCCTCTTAGTATTTCGGGTGTTCAACATCTTGTACTAGAGTTACAATACTAATGCCTATGTTTTGGATAGGTCAATATAATCTCAAAATAGTACCGTCTTATTGTCAAGGATAAAGTTGCACACTTTTCTCACCACAAATTTATCCACTTTGTACATATATCATGCATTTATATCCACTTTGTGTATATATATATATATATATATATATATATCATAAATGCATGTTCATAATCCTTAGTCTTACTTAGTAGATACCCAAACTAATATTTAAAACCAAATCCGTTAGTGGAGTATCACTAATTTTTTTTAATAGTCTAGGTTGACCATGCTTTTCCAAAGTCCCTTAGGTTTATAATTCAAGTATATTGATGTTTCTTAAATTGGGTTGCACCATGTCTTAGTGCTTCTTTTATGAAATTTAAAATTCTCACTCCTTGACATGACCTTTTTAGAAAACAACCATTACCCCCATAGGCCCGAACACTATACATAATAGGTATTGATCAAATAATAACTTGTATTTAAAGGCATCTCATAAGTCATACTAATCACCAAAAGAGATCAAGTATCATCAACTACAAACACTCAATTGTAATATGATTTGAATTTTAAATAATTAAAGGACCAAATTATGTATCATAGCACTTTATCACTACATACTTTATCATCACCTATTGCATGCCTTTACTAGAAATGGTTATGTGCTCATCACTACAATAAATATGTGCTATCAACTTTTTTATTCGAAAAAAATACAACTATGCTTTACAACACAATCCTTGTCTCATACATATACAAGTATAGGAAAACAATATTAAAAAACTACATTATACCATAAACATTATGTTGTGCCATAAAAACCATGATATCACATAGATTAATTTAAAATGTCAAAAAATCAACATTATCAACTATGACTTTTATTACATTAGTGATAGTGCATGAGCCACTAGAAAAGAAAAATTTGACAAAATCATATCTATGAATTAAACACTTCTTTCCTCCTTTCAATTTATCATTATATTTAATTGTAACTCTAAATTTAAATCCGATTATCTTTTATTGTTAATCATTTAATTAGACTCTAAATTAATGTGTTTCTCTACACTTGCTCTTTTAATCCACAATAATAATTTATATAGTCCATTTAAAACACTTTTTTGTGATGGCATTATGGGCGAAAAGTAAACAAATTATAAGAATGGAGTAATGGTTATAATACTTTTGATATGCTAAAAGCAAATGAAATCTAAGATATAGGTGATTTTGACCTTGTTTGACAACGAAGTATGAATGATTTGTTGTTTGGTTAGATATATTGTTTGACATTATTTTTTTTATTAGAGAACACTTTATATTCATAAAATATTTTCATGGCAACCAAGGAATGTGTTCTATCACTTTCTTTCACCTAACTTCATTGAAAGAAATCTTGTGAATATTTGATGATAACGTGTAGTTTGAGAAAAAAAATTATTTTATGTTTCATTGTTTGTAGACAGAATTCTAGAATGTTTATTTGTAGATATTTGAAAATAACATCTCATGAACATGTTTATTACAATAATAATAACAAGGACCAATATCGCTGGGTGGTTGGGATGAGTTTTTTGAACTATTCCCCAAAAGAAATAAGTGTCCCAACATACCGCCATCATATTTGCTACTCTTCATGTTAAATTGGAGACCAAGCTTTCTTTATTAATTCAAAATCATATTTGAAGTGACTGCGGCAGAAATGGTACATGAAGGTTGTATTGCACATAGTATCATCAATGAATTGGTGGATAAGTGTCATTCGTTGGAGATACAAAGTTAATTATGACCATATATTTTTGTAAATAAAAAAATCCCCTTACATAGATAATTTTTGTAAATGCAAACAATTATTAGAGTTCTCAATAATTATAGATGATATTCTAAATTTTAGTGTAATAGATAGGGTTATATAGTTTTGGAAGTAAAGATGGAGAATTAATATTGACGTTATCTAAAATATTGTCATATTTGATGATATTTGATTAATGAATGTGATTTTATTAGAATATACTTAAAATTTGTTGTGGATTGATCTTATCCCCTAATAGTTAACTCCAAGCATAGGTCAACTCCAAGCATACATAAGTGATATCAAGTGCTAAAATGATTTATAAGTCATCGGATCAATCAAAGAGATTGCAAAATTCTAAAAACTAATTCAAATTAATCTTTAACACTTGAATAATTTTAAGGGTGGTGATATTTAAACATAATTTTAGAGAAGCTACGAGATTGGTATGGCCAAGTTCTCTAATTCAACCCACTATCGGACTTATTTCATGACTTTGAGTAAATAATCAAAGACATCATGTGTAACCTTATAGATGGCATAGAGGATTTCAATCCAAATATTTCCTAGATAAGCTCCAATCCAAAATTTATAAGAATAAATTCTCCCTTTTCCACCATCAAAGTAATATGTACATATATTGCATACAAACGTGTGTCAATTTAGCTAATAATGATTATTTGGAAATGGTTGTTGTTTTAGACATTTAATTTTAAGAAGTAATTTTAGTTCAATCTCAACATATGGGATTGGCTGAAGATATATGCGTATTAGTTTTAGGGAAAGGGTCAAATTTGTGGATACACTTATGAGGAAAGGTACAACACTTGACTAATAATGATGAACATATGGAAGTGTTTGTTAAATGGGTATGCAATAAGTCTAAATGTGTGGAGATGGGTGTAAATAAAGGTAAAATTAATAACTTAGCACAAGAGTATGCCACTTGTAAATATGTAATTTTATTAAGTCATTCCATCAAAATGAGTCCAAAAATAAATTAGAACCAACAAGGGTATGCAAATTTTACCATTATATTTTTCTTGTACTTCAAGGTGTACATGAATATAATCATGAACATGTATTTCAAAGTATATGAATATTTTCAGCCATCCATGAAAAATAAATACTCGTACAAGTTCATAGAAAGAATTTTGGGTTCATGTAATAGGATGGACCTTACTTGGATTATCCATGCATCTTCTCCTTCGAATGACTAATCAATAGGCACCAACAAAATAGAGAAAAAATATTCAATTAGTAGCTTATGTCACACAAGTAAAATAGGCACAAATAACAGTTAATTTTAGTTGTGAACACAAAATAAGTATAGAGGAAAGGCTTAAAAATTACCATTAAAAATAATCTACTCAATTTTGGGTATATTTGATGTGGCCATATGACTATTTTATTATGGAATGCGATATGTCACATTCAATATAACCATGTAAATCCGCTCATTGTGGAAAAATATTATTTACATGGTTGATATAGTCATGTGGCATTACTCAATATAGAAAACATGATTGAATTCCATTAATTGTCGACATGCAATGCAATCAAGATCTATCTATCCATTGTTATGCCTTTTCAAAAAATGACCCATTTTCCTCTTTCTTAGTTAAGCCTATCTAGCGGTATTTAGAAGTTCTTCCAAGTCCTCCAAGTCTAAAAACCAATTATCTCAATGGCCAAAATTTCATTGTAGATGAAAAAACATCAGAAATCAAGGAATGGTTCTTTTGGAAGTTCTTCAAAATTTATCAAAATAAGTGATTTATTCACTTGTGGGGTTCCCACTGTGTGCATGAAGTTTGTGCTTAAGTCGAATGGAAATTTCAATAAAATGAAACAAACAAAAATAGTAAACAAACACTCAAGATTAGGCCAATAAAGCTCAAACCAACATAGAATTTGGTGTCGAGCCTCTTGTTATGTAGACTTTCCCCGTGATTTGTTGACTGGATGTGTGCTCACAAACTTTCAGTAGTATAATGACACTCTAATGAAAGTGAATGAGAGAGAGAGGTGGATAAAATGGCTAAGGCTTGGATATATAGTATTGGAGGAAAAAAAATGGAGGGCTAGAATTGATTGATGGAGATCAAGGGTTGAGATGAGAGGTGATATCTCCACTCATGATATTGTGCCAAGTGACACAATGTAATGAGTTGAGAGGGATAATGGATAAAGGTGCTATGATGAAATAATACCTATGTGACGACACCAAGCCCATGTGCTTGATATGATGGGGGATTGATCCATTAATGTGCATGTTTAGTGGGTAGATTAGGTGGGGATTAGGATTAGAGGACAAGTTGCAAAAGTTGGAGGATGTGACATGTGAGGGTAAATTAAATAAATAGAAACTATTTATTTAAGTTATGGGATGGAAGGGGTAAGGTAGGATAGATGTGGATAAATAATTAAATTAAATTATTTACCCTAGGCTAGGAGGAAAATAGAGGAAATAGATTACGATGAATGGATAGGGGATATTTGAATATTATTTAAATAATAGGGTTTTATTTAATTAATATAGAGGATATGAAATTAGTCGAATTAGGGGTAAATTGACCAAATGAAGGTGGTTAATTTTTAGTGTCTACATTTTTCCCCTCTTTGAGATGGTGTTATGAAGTAGCATCATTTCAAAGAATATTAAAACATATAACTAGGAAGAAGACAATTAGTTTAGAGAAGATTTCCTAGTCATTCAAATGAGTGACTAGGAAGATGAGGATTAGGATTGATGATGACCCCTCAAGAGGACATACAGGTTTGGGAGAACATAGTTGTTCTCTCGAAATGGATGAGAGGATGCAAGGATAAAGGAGGAAGATGATGCAAGATGGTGAATAAATAGTATGATGGGAGGACAAAGAGATAATGGATGGAAGAGATCATAAATGAGAAATCTCAAAGGATTCAAGGAAAAATATGATGTTAACCTAGTCAAGCTAAAAAGATAAGATTGATTGATGATGAATGGAGTTTTGTTGATGTGGGAATGATATACCCCAAAACAACATAAAGGATTGGGAAGGATGCATCTCGATGATGATGATGGGAGTGTTGTTGATGTGGAAATGATATATCCTAATGATGATGATTGAATTGAGATAAGGGATTACAAAAAGGCTATGAATACGACCAAGGATACGATTGGATGACTTGTGCTAGGTTGCATAAATGATGATTTTATTGAGATTTGAGATTGCGAGGAGCAATATGATTGATGAAATGGATGAATATGATAGAAGAAAAGATGCTTAGAATAACAAATCTATATTATCCTAAGAAGATTTAATGGATGATGACTTGATTAGGGTGGGTGGAAAGATGCTTAAACTAACACTTCTAGATTATACTAATGAGATTGAAGGGATGATGAAATGATTGGATGGATGAAAAGATGCATATGGTCAGTGTAAGAGAAATATTAGAGGATAAATGAAAATATGGATGAAGATTCATGTGCATGGAAAATTGAGAATTAAGTGTGGTGAGGAAAATGGATAGGATGGGCAGATGGGGTATTGTGATGAAAGATGAATAAATTATAAATATGGAGGATAAATGGAAGGGGAGATTTGGAGCATCGTATTATAAATATCTATAGACATGGAAAATGTACAAGTTCATTTTGGCACACCTGATCCCGATTACTAATAACATTTCCTCTCAGATCGAATCCTCAGCATTTCATCACTTTCTATCCTTTAATTCAATAAATCAATGTTTATTGGATTAAGTCTATGACCTCCTTTGATTAAATTAATCAGTTTACTTTAATTAACCCTACATTGTTATTTAATTAAATAAATCATTTTATTTGATTAAAATCTCTAAAGTCTTCTCATTAAATTAAATAAATTAAACCTTATTTGATTTAATCTAACACTTTCCTTCTTTATTAAATAAATCAAATCACTTATTTAATTAATCATTTCCTCTCAATTTTTGACTTAAATCAATTCATAAATCTAAGTCTAAATTGTCACATCACCTAATTCTTCATTAAGTTAATCAAAAATTTGATTAAGTTAATCTCTTTCAATAAAAACTTCTAGAGAATGCAAGTTGCACAATAAATTAGTTTATTTGATTTACTAAATTCTCTATTTTCCCTCACAAAGCATCAAAAAGGGAATATTCCTCTTTGGAATTCAAAAAAAGTCCAAGTGGACTTGGTCCTTCCAACAAGGCATTAAAAGCCTCTCACATGTCTTTGACCTTGAGCCAAGTGACAATAAATTCATTCATTTTCCCTCTTCAACATGTCATTTCTCAAGTTTGAAATACCACCTAATTGCATTTATTGGCACATTGGCCAAAACTTGCTCATTCCTCATCCAATCACATTTGGACAAGTGGCACAATGCCATTGAACTATCTTTTATCCCACATTGCTTATTTTCATTCATTCTTCCAAGATTGAAATCTATAAATTGGAGACTCTTCTCAATCTTCATTCACAACTCATATCCAAAGTTACTCTCTCCACATTGAGAGCTAATTTTGCCAATTTCATCCAATCATCCACCATATTTGAGATTTTGTAACAAGGTTATGCTCAAACATCTTTGGAGATTTGACCATTTCTCTCATTCAATCAAACATTGCAATTAGGAATTGGGAAAGGGCCAATTGCAACATACCATTGGCATCAATTCCCCCATGGAATCAACATGCTATTTGCTTAATTAGGATTTAAATGTTGTAATTTCATTGTGTTCTTCATTTCCTAACTTAAGTTTTAGATAGATGGATTTTATGGGGAATCCCTCATTGTTACATGCATATTTGAACTAACACTAACAATGTTTGACTTCTTTGTGCATATGCAGGTTTAGGGGTTCACATTTTGGCGCTAGAAGGAGGGTTTGAAGCTTTTTGACACGTTTTTCCTCAAATTTCCGTGGTTTTCTTCACGTTTTTCTTCATACACAGGAAACTGCACCGCGTACTAGACACGCGGTGCTGTATTGCACCGCAGCCTCATATGCGGCGCTATATTGCACCGCACCTCCCAAAGCCCACGACACCATATAGCACCGCAACTGCTTCCCACGCATCAAATTTGAAATTTTGCCAAACATCGCCACTGCCAAACTCCACCGCGTGTAAAACTCCGCCACACCCAGCGGTCTTTGTTTCTGCAGAGCACCGCATACAGTCGACTGCGCAGTGCTGTATAGCACCGCCTGTGTTTTTTAAGCAGCACCACACCCGTTAAGGAGCACCGCATTTGCTAAACTCCGCCACGGATCAGTCTGGTTTTTAAAATTTGAATATTTTTTTAATATTAACCTGATTTGCTATTTTTTCCTTTTTTCACTCTTTGTTTTTCTGTTATTTTGCAGGATGGAGGCAAAAGGAGAAGTTCATAATCATGTTATCTTCACAAACCCAAAGTGTTTCTAAACACTAAAAGTGTTCTTTAACACTTCTTGAGAAATTCTTTTGAATCTTTGACCTTAGGAAAAAATAACTTTACTTTGGGCTTTAAAAAATGTTTAAATTTTCATGTTCATCTTGTGCAAAGTGTTTCTAAACACTTAAGTGTTCTTCAACACTTCTTGAAAATTTGTTAAAATCTTTGACCTTAGGCTACTAATTTTTCATTGGGATCTAAAAAGAACAAACAAACTTTGTTTTTTAAAGTTGCCAAGGGGCTAAAAAGAATTTTAGACACTTACTAGTTTTCAATTTGGATTTAAAATTGGACAAGGCAAACTTCACATTTCATTTTGGTGCTTCTAAAATGAACTCATCATTGCTTTGAAGGATAAAATTGAACATGTGTCTTTTATGTTTTGCAAACTTTTTAACAAATTAACATCATTAAAATGCGTATGCGCTTCTCTCGCGCTTTATAGCGATCTTGAGAATCAAAAGCATTTTAGTGATATTAACTTGTCGAAAAGATTGCCTCCACATTTGATTTGGGCACTTAAAATTGAACAAAACATGCGAGTGTGAGCACGATATATTGCGGAGGTTCTCCCCTTTGTTTTTCAACAAGGGTTGTGTGAACGACGGGATATGTTAGCTCGCTTTTGTTAACTTAGAGGGCCTGCCTTGTGGGAAAAAGTAATCACCCAAGGGAACGACCCAACCGGGAACACGCTAAAGCCAAGCGACTTCCACCCGGGATATAAGTGTGGATATTGGAACAAAGGCCAATATCACGAGGATTATTCCGACGAGATGGACAACAATGGACTCTCGCCGATGTTGGATAATCCCCCACGAACGGAATGCCCGAATTAGAACCCCTTGTTTAGAAAAAGGCCAAAACCTTGTCTATCTTGTTGGTGCAAAAGGTTATGTCCTTTGAAGCCGCCCCACGTAACATGCGGTCTTGTTGTGGAAATGGAAGGTATGCCATGGGAGATTCATGGGTACTAATGCTTGGCTGACCCGAATAAGTGAGTGTCATGGAGGGGAGCCAGTGTGGTCAAGCATTTAGCCATTCGCACAAGATATGCGCAGCTGGATTTATCCAAGTGGGAACCCAACAAGGTATTGCCTCATCAACCTAGGAGTGTAAAAGTGCTTGGAAAAACACATTGCTTGATCTTGAAAACATTTGAAAAACAAACATACACAAAAACCTTGAAATTTCAAACACCTTGTGGGAAACAAATACCTATTGACGAACTTGCCCACTCTTGCTTTCCCTAGGAATCACATTCCTAGAGGTTTCTAAGTGTACAAGTTCTACCATCATTTGTTTCCAATAAGGATAAACATAGGGAACTTTTGCCCTATTTTCCTCGATTTCCACACAAAGGACCTTGTGGGATGAGAAAGAAAATGGGACACTAGACATATAGTTTGAAAACCTAAGCAAGCAAGTGTCTTGGATAAAAAGAACCTCATTTAACCAAGATAAAGAGACAAATTGAATTTTACATGTGTTGTTTCCAATGATTTCCCGCAAGATTAAAATCCCAAAGCCAAAGTTCAAGAAAGTGAGTCTAAAAATCCGTGAGCAACACCTTGAGATGCTCCTTGAAGTAAGGGAGGGGCTTGTATACAATTTCTACAAAAAGGCCTCAAGGAACAATCCCGCATTGTATGCATTTTATTGTCAACAAAATCCTGAACTTTTTCAAAGGTTTGCATTTCTCCCATAGGAAGTCTAGCATGTTCTTCAATACTGAGGTTTTGTAGAGAGAGTCACATCTAGGTTAAGGTTCAAGATCAAAGTTGTCATTCTCATCCATTCCTCCATCAACCAAATCTCATTTCATCATCAAACCTTTTTGAGAACTCTAGAATCAATCATTGCGGTAAACTTAGAGGGCCAATTCAACATCATCATACCTTGGCTTAACACACTTAGCCAACATAGTCTTAAAGCCATTGGACAAATTTTCTTTGAGATAACAAAACTTCTCAAAGTCTATTAGTTCTCAAACACATTGGCATAACACACTTTGTCAATTCATCCATTTGTGCAAGATTCCTTAGGATAACACAACTTCCTAGGGAAAACAACTTCACAAACAATCTTGTTTGACTTAACACATCTAGTCAAATTATCACAATCAATCAAATCAAAAGCCCTTACAAGTTTAGCACATACCTTCAAAATTTCTTCAAAAAGGTTTCACTCACTCATCCCATCCATTTAACCCATCACCATTATCACCATCTTTGATCTTTTAGCTTCCCTAGTTCTTCCCTTTTGGACCTAAAGAATTAGGATCGAACAAATCCCTATTTTTTATGGTCCAAAAAAGATCTCAATACAAGAAGGACATGGAAAATATCAGAGAAATATCAGCTTCTATGGTCATGAGTCATCTAAAAAATGAAGTGAACCTAGCATAATCAAGCAATCCCCCAAGCAACTCTCCCTTATCATCACAAAATCCTCAAGAGGAGAGTCATCAAGAGGACAACACAAATGAAGACATGGGGATGACACCAATTGAAATCATGGAAATGGTTCAAAATCCTGAGAACCACAAAATTGTTAGTGCTATGTTCAAATACATAAATTCAATAGCAAGAAGAGGGGTCATGCCCCCTCCCGATCTTAACACAAGCACTAGTACAGATACATCCCCACTGTCAAACATCAATCAAGAAGTACCTTGCACCACATAAACCATCACACCAACCTCCCCGAATGTGAACAAGGGGAGTGCCATGTTCTAGGAATTGCAAAAACATTTCCTTATGGATAATAAAGAAGCAATCATCACCCCCACACCAGCTACATTTATTCTGGAAAACCCATCTCACCCATACATCCCACTCATGTTTCATAATCGCACTGGTTCATCCTCATTTCAAGCCACACCAACCTATCAATTGAATATACCAACTGCCCCACCACATGAGGAAGTTGGCTTGTTTGGAACGAAAAAAGCTATCAATCCATTCTCTTTCCAAAGTGGTGCATCATCCCTTCCCCCACTTCCTTTCGCATCTGCATCACCTCTTGGAATAGGTTTTCCACCCTTACCCATCAAAAAAATTTCCAATCCAAGCAATCCGACCACCAATTTGAACCCGCTTCTTTTTCCCATATCCTCACAACAAATTGCAACTATTCCTGTCACCACGATTAATGCATCCATTGGTCCTCAAGTCTCCCAAAGCATGCCTCCTCAAGGACCAATCGTCTCAAACACCCCTCCGACAACCCAAATCACAATCACCACCACAATCCCCCCATCCACCATGACAGTTGGCATGATTCCTACTCCACCACCAATCCCACCAAAAGCCAACACAACAAATTCATTCACCACTCTAATCCAAACCTTCCAAAAGGAAAACCAACAAAGAGTACTCCAGCAAAAGCAGGAAGCTCAAGCCCAAGTGCAAGCTCAAGCCCAAGCCCAAGTGCAAGCCCAAGCCCAAGCTCAAGCCCAAGCTCAAGCTCAAGCCCAACAATAGGCACAAGCTCAATACCAAGCGCAATTGCAAGTGATCCACCTGCAAGCCTACCAACAAGCCCTACAAGACTTTCAGGCACAACACCAAGCTAAACAACAAGCTCTATTGGCACAACAACAGCTCGACCAACAACAAGCATTATTGGCACAACAACAGCTAGACCAACAATAAGCATTACTAGCTCAACAACAACTTGACCAACAACAGGCTTCATGAGAACAGCAATAGATGGACCAACAACAAGCGCTATTGGAACAACAACAACAAGATCAACAACAAGCATTGTTGGCACAAATGCAGGCTCACCAGCAAGCCTTAAACACACATCCAAGCTTGTAGCAAACACCCACCAATACTCCTCCCACCATGCGCACTCCCCAAACACCTTATAACTCATTCATCCCACCCCCTGATCCAAGCAAAGACATCGCAACACAAATCAAACTGCTCTCGCAGTAGGTGTTGGACTTGCAAGCAGGAAAAACCACAAGGACACTAGGCAACTTGTGCCCTTATCTGTTCAATAGAAGTCTCACCATGGTACTATTTAAAAAGGGATTCAAGATCCCCAAATTTAATAAATACAATGGAATGGGAAACCTTGAAAACCACGTCAGGGAATTGCAGGTGCACTGCATGGAAGTCGCATATGATGACACGTATCTAATGCGGCTCTTCCCCCGAAGCCTGACTAGTCTAGCCATGGAATGGTTTTTGTAGGATTTGAGAAATACAAATCCACAAAACCCGATCAATACTTGCATGCAAAAGACTTGTCACAGAGAAAGAGAGAGATCAAGACAAGGGTTTGGCTCTCACAATGTGCAAGATGTATTCTAGAAAAATGAATAGAGCATCCAAGAAAATACAAGAGATCAATCCTTATAAAAGGAGATCAAAACCTAAAAGGAAAAACTAACCCTAAAGGTGAGTGCATTTAATAATTAATATTAATTATTAAATGACTAATATGTGTGCAAGGTGAAATCTTAAGAGGAGAGTAAAGTTAATTAATTACTTTACTCTAACACCCCCCCTTAAGATGAGCAAGAGTGCAGCTACAAACTAGTGCAAGAAAGCAAAAGTAACTACAATGCATGAAGGTAAAATTGGGTCCCGACAACTAGGCCTGATCAGGTACCCAAGTACAAGGAAATCTCTATGAAACGGAGAAAAGGAGAAAACCCAGTGGGAAAAAACTCCTCTCCAAAAAGAGATGCAAAAAGAAAGTACAAATGAAATGTCTCAAGAGACTCTCTCAAGAACATATGCAGATATACAATCAGATACCCCCCCATGAGAGAGAGTGGAGACTCCAAAGCCCCCCCAGAATGAGAGAACCCCTGTGCCAATGATCAAACCGATGTGTCACCTCGGAGGAAGAAACAGATCCAACGGTCGAAGAAGAGGAAATCCCTGGATGTGAGGTGAAAATGGAAGTCCTGGATGATGCGCACTGAAGAATGAAACAACAACATGAGTGTATGAATAACAAAATGGTGAATCAAACAACTCAAGATGATCCTGAAATGGAATCTCCAATGAAGAAGGGATAACAGGTGTGCTAAATCTGTCATCTATGAGGAAAGGTATATCCTCAGATATGGCCTCAACAACTGCACTTGATGCCTCGATGAGTGGAGCAACAATGTCAGTCACAACTGAAGAGGTATCCTGCTGAACAAATGTGATCTCAACAGGAGGAAGAGGTGTAGAAGTCTCAACACTAGTCTCATGAACAGATGGAAGAACACATAAGTTCAAGTGACCGAACTTCTCCTCAGATACTACATGCTCTCTTGTAGAAAGAGAGGGAGATGGTGGACCAAAGTGTGTGAATGCATACAATCGGGAAGAATGATCAACTATCCCTATTGTAACAATGTTGCTAGTCTGAATGTCTTTGATGTGTACTGAATCAGGTGTGAACTCAACTGTCTTCCCTGTCCCACTATGAGCAATCTGATAGATGGAGAGAAGGTTAGTGGACAAAGATGGAACACATAGTACATCATTGAATTTTTCGTCATCAATATTGATAGAATCTTTCCCACATACACTCATATAAGTGTTATTACCCATCAAGATGTGTGGTGAGGATGCAGCCTCGAAAGATGAGAACATGTCCTGAGAAGATGCCATATGGTGTGAAGCACCTAAATCCAGTAGCCATCTAGATGAATGTGAACTGGTGGTTGCACATAATGCATGACCCTTATGTGGGGCCTATCCATCTATCTGGAATGATGGTGAAGAAGAAGACCCCCCTGAAGTAGATGAAGAAGAGTGATGAATATGGTTCTTCTCAAGAAGAGCTGTCAAATCTGAAACTTGTTTTGCATATCCATCTATCTTCTTCTCATAACACTTGGACTCATCATGTCCTAGCTTAGTGCAATAAGCACATTTTGGTCTATCTTTCTTTGATGATTCCCCCTTAGGAGAAGGTGAATCAGAAGTCTTCTATGAACTAGAATCCTTCCAATGCTCTGTGGTCTGTGGTTTCTATTTTTGTTTCTGCTTCTGCTTCCCCTGAGATGACTGTGCTACCAACGCTTGGTGCGATGATCCTGTGAGAGCATCCAATTGTGATATCTTAGCCTGCTCTCATGTCAAACGATCACAAAACACCTCAAAAGAAGGCATGGTAAAACGTGCACCCAAGGCATCCATAGTGGAATGGAAGGTAGATGAGAATGTCTGAAAGTTCCCACAAAGCTTTGACAAAATTAGGTAAATACACTCTATATCAGTCTTAACCTTACCACAACCCTGTAGAAGAGATCTCTGTTGTTTGAATTTCATCAAAAAGTCCTCAATGGAGGGAAAAGAATCAGGTACAAGTGAAATCAACTCTACCTCAATCTGCAATGCTCTAAACTCGTTGATAGTGCCAAAAAGTCCCTCAAACTTGGTCCAATAGGCCCTAGGTGTGAGACACCCTTCAAGATGAAACAGGAGACTGTCTGAAATGTGCAAAGCAATCAATCCCATAGCCTGATCCATATTGTTCCTGTGCTGTATAACCTCAAAGGCGCGAGTCAATGGAGGCTGAACCGCATCCAAACAGGACCATAACCCTCGAGACTGAAGAAGTGTCATCATGCGACCCTTTCAAGTGTGATAATTATGCGGTGTGAGAAGCTCAATAGATCTGTCGGCCATGCTGTGAACTGTGCCTCAACTGCTCTGAATGTGTTTTTTTTAATTATTAAGTGGTCTTTCAGAACTAGACAGAAGATGTAGAAGGGGTTTTTTGTTTTTGGTGTTTGTAGATTCTATTTTTCTGATGTAAATAATAGAAAGTAGGAAAAAACACCCCCCCACAATGCAAAAAACCAATCCCTAGTACAAACTGAAAGCCAGAAAATAATAGAAAGCACTATATGTATGAGACAAATCTTTGAGTACCTAAAGAATTTTCTAGTGAAATAAATTGTAGATCTGGAAATAGCACAGAACCACCTTTCTGACACCTATTCACTTTCAAAAAACAGAGCAAAATTGAGCAAGTTATGCCATTCGGAGTGCAAAAAGATCATCTGACTTTGACTGCGAAAAACTACATGCAAACTAAATATTTTTGAAGAAATTCCTATGACATCAGAGTGGTCTTAGAACCAGCTTTCTGACGCCTATTTTCATTTGAAAAACAGAGCTCAAACGTCTGAGATACACCCGATTTTGCGAAAACAGCTCAAAAGGGTTTTTTGAAAAAATTTGAACCCTCAGGGGCTTAAAAACCTCCAACCCCTAGTCACATGGCTGACCAGGGGTTCTGGCACGTAGGTGGTGGCGCGCGGGCGGCTAGTGGTGCGTGGGGTGGTGGACCGATGGAGCTCGGGCAGACGTGAGCGGCACGCGGACCGGGCGCAGGCTGCCGGCAAGGCAGTGATTGCTTGGCCGCAGCCGACGGATGACACCGGCGGCGGTTGCCACCGTGCGGCAGACTGGTGGCGCTATGTTTGAACTGGCCGTGCCAAATAAATAAAAAAAATTACATGTTTTTGTTAATTTTTTTGATTTTTTTTTGAAATTTTTGACCTCGAACGGCGTGCCCTGGGGCTGTATGGCCATAGGGCAAAATTTCTTGCTTCCCAGAACGACTGTGGTCAAATCGGACAAATTTTATATGAAAATAGGGGTTTTTGGACACTGCGAGCTCAACAGTGAGGTCCGTTTGAGCTCAAAGTGCACCAAAAAAATAAACCCCCTATTCCAAATAAAAAACTAGAAAATGAAAATAGATTTGATTCAGCCAAACCTAGATCTCTAAATCTTTCAAAAGCTGAACAGGCTGTAGCAGATCTGGCTCTGATACCATGCAGGATTTGAGAAATACAAATCCACAAAACCCGATCAATACCTGCATGCAAAAGACTTGTCACAGAGAAAGAGAGAGATCAAGACAAGGGTTTGGCTCTCACAATGTGCAAGATGTATTCCAGAAAAATGAATAGAGCATCCAAGAAAATACAAGAGATCAATCCTTATAAAAGGAGATCAAAACCTAAAAGGAAAAACTAACCCTAAAGGTGAGTGCATTTAATAATTAATATTAATTATTAAATGACTAATATGTGTGCAAGGCGAAATCTTAAGAGGAGAGTAAAGTTAATTAATTACTTTACTCTAACAGTTTTCTCGCCTACCCACGGGCATTAAAACATTCAAGGAAATAGTGGAGGCTTTCCTTAAAAATTACGCTTTTAATATGGGTGCGGATGTTAGTTTAGAAGAACTATCTGCACTCAAACAAGAGAAAGGAGAGTTATTCACATTCTTCTTACAAATATGGCAATCCAAGGCCAACCAGAGCAAGTGGACTATGCCAAAAGAACAACAAGTATGCACCATCATAGCCAACCTTGATAAAAAATTGGCGTTCTACTTGAAAATACAGTGCATCACATCATATGACCAACTAATTCCAAAGGCGCTCAACAATGAAAGAGCCCTTATGACGTGAGAAGGTGCACCAACATTCAATCTACCACAGGATAACCACCTGTCT
The DNA here is from genome assembly GCA_007115665.2 of Sequoiadendron giganteum. Taxonomy (NCBI): domain Eukaryota; kingdom Viridiplantae; phylum Streptophyta; class Pinopsida; order Cupressales; family Cupressaceae; genus Sequoiadendron; species Sequoiadendron giganteum. The sequence continues at coordinate 967,218,746 of CM021100.1, forward strand.
AACAACTACAATGATAAACCTCAAACATGGTCGAGGAACAAAAATATCATGAACGATGGCATGGTCAACGCTAAGGTAGTCATTAGTGCTCCTAAGCAAAATACCCAAAACCATCATCAACCGCAAAATCATAATCACAATAATGTGTAGACTAATGCGGCAGTGGCACAACCATCTTCCACCAGCCAAGTCAACAATGTGGGTAATCAAGGAGGACTACCTCCCCGCAACAAGTTTCCCCCCAAGAGGAAGTTCACAACCCTTCGCGAATCGATTGAGTCTATCATGAAAAAACTAGTCAAAGAGAACTTAATCAAGATCTCTAACTCCGAACAATACACGGAGCCCATGACCAAACCACCATGGTAGAACAAGAATCTCCTATGTGACTTCCACAAATTCAAAGGACACACCACCACCAACTGCATGAGACTCAAGAATATCATCCAAGACCTCATTGAGGATAAGGTCATCAACATCGAGCAATCGGCCGGAAATCAAGACCTGAAAATCTACACGAATCCGATGCCGAATCATAACCAAGGGAACAATCAAGGAAATAACAAAGGGAATAATAAGGGTAAGCAAAATTATGCTAGTGCTGATCTAGTATACGAGGAGATAGTCGAATGTATCGATGAGATGGTTACTATCATAAATATCAAGGGAGCCAACACTGACTATGGAGTCACCACACGAGGCGAAAATGTTACCGTTGTTGGGGCACCTGCTAAGACCCCCATTACCAACACAAAGGCCATCCCCTATGATTACAATGTAATTGACCAGCTAAAAAGAACACCTACACAAATCTCCATCATGGAATTACTAAAAATCTTCGTCGCCCATAGACAGATCCTAGATGAAGCACTAGCTGCATCGACCGTTGCTACCACCCTTGACACAGAGCAATTTCAAGCTATGGTGGGTAACATTGTTACCCCAAATCTCATCACATTTTCTAACCAAGATTTCACCCCGCAGCCATCTCATAACCGTGCACTCCACCTCCAAGTCCTAATCCATAAAAAGAAAGTCAAAAGAGTCCTGGTAGATGGTGGTGCATGTCTTAATATTTGTTCGCTGAAACTCATAAAAAAATTGGGATTCATCGAGGATTCTGTCAATAAGAACAAAAGCATCATGATAAGAGCATATGATGACCAGGAAAGAGTTTCTCAGGGCACTATCAAGATCCCCATCCAAGTGGGGCTAGCAACCATGGAAACAACCTACCAAGTTCTTGACCTTGATCTACCCTACAACATCCTCCTGGGACGCCCATGGATACATGGAATGAAGGCAGTGGCCTCAACCTATCACCAATGCATTAAGTTCTCACATCAAAATGAAGAGGTTACTATACATGGGGATCCTGAACCTTTCACCTATTGCAAAAACTTGGAAGCCAAGTTTTACAAGATCCCTCAAGTACCTAAAAATGATGAAGGACCATCCACTTCACACATAGACCCAACTAATCTCACCTCCACTTATGCAACAGAGACACCCGCCATCCCTGATGTATCCGAGATCAAAAACATGATATAGGACAATGGATGTGGTGACTATAGAATGAAGATAAATGCTTTTGTTGTAGGAGAGTTACCACAATCTCCTAGGTCACATGGGCAACCACAATTGATTCAAACACCTGTTCGCACTAAAATGGAACCTGCTAGATTCCACCATTGGGGGGATCTCAGTCGGGAGAATGTAGATGAGGAGGACATCACAAACACTCTGTACCAAGATGAAAGACTCACTCCCACCCTACCCATGGAGGAAACAAACAGAGGATTAAAAATGATGTTCGACATGGGCTATAATAGGAATGAAAGCCTAGGAAGAAACAATGATGGACAGTTGGAGCCCATCATGGTGGAAAGAAGGATGCGAAACATTGGCCTCGGCTATACCCCTCTGAGTATAACCGTACGTGGTAGAGGTATGCCCAAAAGAGCAGTCCGGTCCTCCCCTTAGGTAACAACAATAGTCCCTAGACCACCTGTTTGCTTAGGGATCCCACTTGACAATTACACCTTTGACATTACCGATGTGTGTGCTAGTAGTGATGATGAGAATACCATAGCAATTCTCCCTAGGATTTTTGAGGAGTCCACCTTGTTAATGATTAGTGCCTCACCCGCTGAGCCAATCCAACGAACCCGCCAAATCCACTTAGTGTACCCCCAACTCATCGATCACGACCAACGAGGACCGCCAATTCTAGACTCGTTCAAAAACGATGAGGCTCTCTCAAAATTTATGGGACTAAGGGATACAATCCCATGCGAAGATCACAAGGCTGGATTCAACATCACACTGGATACACAAGAATACTATGGGGAGATGATTGAGTCCTTCAGTCACAAAAGGAAAATATCGAGAATAAGCTCAGAGTTATTGAGTGAAAACCACACTGTGGCACTCTCTAACCATAAAATAGTAAAAATAAAGGATGCATCTGATGGTGAAAACCTCCCCAAGGCACTAGAGGATGAAGGATTCAATCTCTCCCTTACTGCTTTACATCAGGAGAAGTCAGCAGTATTGGCAGAACAGTGCAACCCGGTGAACTTAGGAACAGAAACAAAGCCACAAATCACCTTCTATGCAGAATCCCTCCTAGAAGAAGAACAAGAACTATTGTCAGCATTCCTAAAGGAAAGAAAGGTGAATTTTGCGTGGACCTATGCAGACATGCTAGGCTTGGACCTTAAAGTAGTAGTTCATAATTTGGCTGTTTACCCTAGAGCAAAAGTAGTCAGACAAAAGCTAAGGAAGATGCACCCACAAATAGCCTTGCTTGTAAAGATTGAGCTGCAGAAACTTTTGGATGTTGGCTTCATACGCCCAATTGACTATCCAGAATGGGTATCTAATCTTGTGCTAGTCTCAAAACCAAAAGGGGGCATCCGCATTTGCACTGATTTCAAAGACCTAAATAAAGCATGTCCCAAGGATGACTTTCCACTACCCAACATTGACATGATAGTGGATATGACGGTCAGACATGAGATGCTCTCCCTAATGGATGGCTTCTCAGGGTACAATCAGATAATGATCGCAAAAGAAGACCAGCACAAGACAACATTCACATGTCCTTGGGGCACCTACTGCTAGAACGTAATGCCATTTGGGTTGAAAAATGTAGGAGATACATACCAAAGAGCCATGACATTAATCTTCCACGACATGATCCATAAAACATTTGAAGATTATGTAGACAACATACTAGCTAAATCAAAGAAGAGACAAGACCATATAGCAACTCTAAGTGCTATCTTTGACAAGCTCGAACAATATAAGGTTAGACTCAACCTGAAGAAGTGTGTCTTCTGGCTACAATCAGGAAAGCTGCTAGGATACATAGTTTCAATGAGAGGAATAGAGGTGGACCCTACAAAGGTAAAAGCAATCCTCGAAATGGAAGCACCAAGAACATTAAAACAACTAAGAGGATTGCAAGGAAGACTCCAGTCCATCCAAAAATTCATAGCACATTTAGCAGATAAACAGATTGCTTATTCACACCTACTTCACAAGGGAGTAGCTTTCAGATGGGACAACAAATGCGAGCAAGCATTCAGCAAAATAAAAGAATATCTACTTACACCACCTGTGTTGATGCCACCAATTGTGGGGAAATCATTAATCCTATATATCTCTGCAACAACAGCCGCCCTGGGGGCCCTTTTAGCCCAACATGATGAAAAGGGAACTGAGCAGGCTATCTACTACATCAGTAGAACAATGGTGGGATATGAGCTCAATTACACATCAATAGAAAAATCTTGCCTAGCATTGGTATTTGTGGCTCATAAATTTAGACACTACATGCTAGTGCACCAAATCAAGTTGATTGCCAAAATAGACCCTCTAAAATACCTATTGTCAAAAGCAACGCTTACAGATAGAATGGCTAAGTGGGTAATGATATTATCTAAACATAATATCAAATATGTAGAGTGAAAATCCATAAAAGGACAAGTCATTGCAGATCAGCTGGCAAAAGCTCCCCTCTACATAGATAACCCATTCATATCAGAATTCCTAGATGAGTCCCTTTTTAACCTTAATGCAACAAACCACTGGAAGGTATACTTTGATGGCTCTCACACACAACATGGATTAGGAGCTGGTGTATTCTTCATCATGCCACAAGGAGACTACATACCTAGATCATACAAGCTGGTGTTCCCCTGTACTAACAATATTGTAAAATACGAGGCTTTGACCATAGGCCTCAAAATTGTAGCACAATGGTGAATCATGGCATTAAAAGTCTATGGGGACTCACAAATTATCATCAACCAAGTCAACAGTGAATACCAAATGAAGGATGAAAAGCTCACACCATACAAGAAGGTCGTAGAAAGCCTTAAGGAATCTTTCATCGACATTACCTTTGAGCAGATACCAAGGACAAACAATAGAGTGGCCGATGCAATGGCGACAATTAGATCCTTATTGGACATTCCTCGCAACGTCTCAAAACATGAATTCCTCGTAGAATAGCTTCTCATTCCCACATTCGAGGTACCAAAGTCAGAATACATGTGTGAACTCATTGGTCCTGGTGATCTTTGGTATCATGATATATACACCTACCTAAGGTTAGGAATCCTCCCCACTGATATCACCCCGAACCTAAAACGCACTTTTATCAAAAGGACTTCACGATTCATCATCCTATGAGAGACCCTATTCTGAATAAGTACCGATGGAACCTTGCTATGTTGTTTGAAACCCGAGGAATCCTTGACTACTCTAACTAAGGTACACAATGGCACATGTGGGTCACACTCAAGTGGTATGACCTAGGCTAAAAAGTTCTTGAGAACAGGGTACTATTGGCCGACGATAGAAAGAGAGTCACACAACTTTGTCAGGAAATGCCTACAATGTCAATAGCATGGAGACCTTATTCATGCACCAACTCAAGAACTACATCCCATTGTTACACCTTGGCCCTTTTCACAATGGGGGCTTGATCTCATTGGTAAAATATTGCCCACCTCATCCAATGGCCATAAGTTCATCATCACCGCCACCGAATATTTCACAAAGTGGGTTGAAGCAATTCCCATGACCTACATCACGGGAAAAAAAATATCCAAGTTCATCTTGAATTACCTCATTTTCTGATATGGTGTTCCCCAATTCATTATCTCTGATAATGGGATGCCCTTCAAAAATCAGGATGTTCATGACTTGTGTGAAAAATTCAAAATCCAACACCGTTTTTCCACTCCATATTACCCACAAGGCAATGGCCAAGCAAAAGCTACAAATAAAACCATTTTGAAAATCCTCAAGAAAACAGTCAATGACTCTGGTCGTGACTGGCATCTGTAGCTAAATCTCACCTTATGGGTCTATTGCACTAGCATCTGCATTCCAACATGCGCCACCCCATTCTCTCTGGTCTATGGATTAGAAGCCATCCTCCCCATTAAGATCGAGCTCTCGTCGTTGAGGATATCACTGCAAAACCTCATCATAGATGAGGAATACAGGGTCACAAGACTCAATGAGCTGGAATTACTAGATGAAAGGTGTATGGATGCCCTTAATCATCTACAAGTGTACTAGAATCGCCTAAAAAGGAGCTATAGTAAGAAGATCAGACAACACACTTTCCAAGTTGGTGACCTCGTGCTAAAAGAAAAACAAAAGAACGTGCCAAATTCGGATACAAAGGGAAAGTTTGAGCCCAACTGGCTAGGACCCTTTATCATCACTACAAGCTACAAATTGAGGGAATATCAGTTGTCGACACCAAAAGACAAGCCCCTACAGGAGCCCATGAACAGTTCACACCTCAAAATGTTTTATGCCTAAAAATTTACAAGGTATAGAGCTAGAAAATACAAAAACAATCAAAAAAATGTCCTGAAAAAATGGTCACCTTGATGAAAACCTGGCAAACAGGCATTTGGGCGACAACAAAAAAATCAAAAAATACAAAAGTCCAAAAAATCAGAAAATGATTGAAAATAGTAAAGAAAAAAATCGTCCTCTAGTGAAAACCACTTCGATGGCGCTTTGGGCAAGTACCTTGGTGAAAACCTAGCAAATAGGTGCTAAGTGTAAATAAAGCACCTTCCCCATCTACCAAGATTTGCATGACTCATTCCATCACTCTTTCATCCACTCATCCACTCGCATCAATACCATAGCCTATGTTGGTGTCTATACCATATTCCACCAGGGAACTACTTGGCATTTCTAAGGTCAGTCTGTCCTACCTTTATCAAAGTAGTCTATCGCACCACACTAGGGGCACGTTCTCATAAGCATTAGATTGGATTCATGTACATTCTCATGATCTTTTTCAAACTTCATCAGAAAATCCAAAAACATTCAAAAATTTCATCAAAAATCCAAAAACATGTCTAAATATCAGAAAATCTTCAAAATTCATCATTGAGTATTGTCAGTATTTCACCTTGTCGAACTATGTTGTCTCTGAGCTTGAACATAGGCAGGGTTGATCTTTGATCATCCCTTGAGATAGTTAGGGTCATTCCTTAGGCATCCGTCGCATTGGCAATCCGTTTGCCCATCTATTTTATGGTTAAGGTCAGTCCTTTAGGCATCCGTCGCATTGGCAATCCGTTTGCCCATCCATCTTTTCATTAAGTCAAATATGTCATCAGTTGAACTACATGGTCTCTGCGTGTATAACGTAGGAAAGGCTAATCTATGGATCAGCTCCCGAGACCCCTAGGATAGGTCTTTAAGTTAGTCTGTTCGTCATAAATCTTAAAAATTCAAAAACATTGAAAAATGTGAAAATTCCAAAAACAGCCTCAAAATATCTATAAATCCAAAATGATGCATCCGTTTCATCTCACTTTCACCCATGATCATTATCACTCATAATAAAGCAATCGTCACTTTCACCCTTTGGTGAGTTAGTCAGAAGCAAATTTAGAAGGTATCAAAGTGAACACCTTAATTGTCAAAGTCTCAAGTCTAGAGCAGTAAGCAAGTAAGTTAGTCACCTTGGAGTATCAATAGATTATCACCCAATCGGTGCCACCAAAACCCTGATCACTACAAGTCCTAGGATGAAGCTTTCCTGTGATGGACATAAGCATCAGGTAACCCTCACAGTAGTTAGTCTTGGCTAGTGGTATGAAGAACATTAGCTTGTTTATTTACTCTATTCTGGTCTTTGTTGACTTATCTTAGTTTGTTGTCATTCCAAGGACCTCTCGGTGATGCCTAAACAAAATAGGTTTAGAGAGAAAGGAATGGGGCAATGATCATAATCTTTTATCTGATATGCTTGTGGGATACACTTGTAAAATAACTTAGTTATGCATGTTTTGTTCAGTTTGTAGGGAGGATATTTTAAGTATCTTGTTGACCACATAGGAAAGCTTTCTTTTCTGTGTTTTGGTTTGAGATGTTTATAATGTCTGAACTACATCCTGAATAAAGTATGAATGCTAAGTGTGAACAAGAATACTCCTATCTAATTTTCAAGTCAAAGTCCATCACACTAGGTACCATGCCATCCTGGTTCTTAATACCTCGATGCATCGTACCTATGTGTGTTATCAAACATAATGCAATTGACCCTTTGAAAATCTCAATTCCTATATGCAAATGTAAAATCACCATTATCATCCTCACTAACTCATTAATTCTACGTGTCTTCTACCTTCTTTCCACACTAACATGGTATTATAACAGTAATCAAAACATCGCCCATGCATACATCCTACATCCACTAGATAGTTAACATCAGAAAAGCATTGCATCATATCAATATCTTAAGTTATAAAGAATAATATAAATTTTTTATTCTAAGCATCTTAAGACATCATTACATCATACATTATCATCTGCAACCATTACGATTATCATTTACATCCATTACCATCATTAATATGCAGTACATCATTTAAAGCATAGAAAATACAAAAAGAAATGCATTCATTACATACACTGCATCACATGAACCATAAAGATAGAAACATCTCATAAACATCACATATTTGCGTTCGCATATTTGCATGTACATCATAAAAGGGAAAATCATCTCATTTATATCATCAAAAAATCACTGTTATAATATAGAATTGGATCAAGTGTCCATTGGATACATAATACAATAAGGCCAAAATACTACAGCCTGTATATCAAAAATGAAGCAAAACTGTAAGTGATCAAAAGGCGGGCAGGCCCTGCTGGTTGCTACCCTCCCCATCCTGTTTCTCACCATGTGCCTCTACTAGATGCCTCCCCATTTGCTGTGAGAAGTCTCACCTCTACGGTCTGGTGGCACTACCTACTAATAATGATACCAATAGTACTCGGCCTCTCTGATAGCCTCTCTGTAATTCCGAATATCAATCGATTGGGCCCGAGATGAGGACGCTACACTCTCTAACTATCATCACCGGCCTATCTCCTGATCCCTCTTGGATTGTGCCTGGTCTCTCTCCACAGTCAGAACCTATATCTGCCCCTATAGCTGCTAAATTAGCACATCTTGATGATCGAGCTATCCTGTCGGCTGTCCTGCTGGCTGTCCTACCGGCTGCCCTGCTGGCTGCTGCTGAGGATCTGCCCTTAGTTGATCATCCTGATCTCCTGCTCGGATAGGTGACTGTTGGGCCCTATCCCTGGGAGGTGTCTGATAAGGAGGTGCCTCACCTCATCCTCTACCTCGCCCCCTACCACCTGCCCAACCCCTGCGTCTGCGTCGTGCGACAACTGCACCTGGAACTGTCAACCTGGGGGGAGATCTGAACCATGCCCTGTAGGCTGCGGTAACTCCTGCATCTACCAACCCCTAATCATATGGCCATGGCTGAGCCTCCAACTCCCTAAATGAGGTCACCACCTCGGCTGCCGGGATGGGCTAGTCCCATGCTATCTCCCTGGTAGTACGTGTGAAGATGGCCACATACTGGTCATCGTGCCTATCCTGAACCTCCCCGAGCTAACAAGCAACCCTGTCTGGAAGGTACCTCTCAATCATGGTATGCTCTCGGCCCTGCATCAGCTTGTCCTATCGGGCGAAGAAGAGCTGTTGAACATCATCTCCCCACAGACCAATGTCCATCCATGGTCTCCAGATGAACTCTCTCATCTCATCGAGAACTCGCCACTAGTGCAAAATACCATTTGCACCAGTAAATGAAAAATACATCAATGCCCTGTCGTACCACCAAACGAGGGGATCATCTGTCTCTAAAGGAACTAGTGTGATGTCTAGATGAAGTACTAGGATCCTCTCCCATCCCCACACATGCAGTAAAATGCCTCCTGCCCCAATGGACCTGCTATCTAAGTAGACAAACTCATGAAGATCCCTATAAAGGGATGCCAGTAGTACCGGTCTCCAAGCAAAGCACTCCCTTTGATGAACCATCTGATGCCATGTAAGTCCCCATCCTAGACTAAAATATCAGCCCCACCGATCAGGTACTATAAGGCCTGAGATAATAGCAGCTATAATCAGTCAGTACGTGTGCACTCGGTCACGATACAACTCTAGGTCAATCTGACCATCGCAAAAATCAATAACATCTGTTTGCATCACTCCGTAATAGGCCTCTCTGCCAACATTTGGATCATAGATGACTCGGGTCCCATGAATGGGTAATCGGAGGATGCACCATATGTCCTCAAGTGTGATGGTGGCCTCGCTAGTAGGAAGATGGAAGGAGGAGGTCTCACTATGCCATCGCTCCGCCAAAGCCGTAAACATGCCTAAATGAGCCCGAACAGTAGGGGCATATGCAATATACCAAAGGCTAATGGCACCAAGATGCTCCTAGACCAGCTCAGGCATAGCCCCTAATCTACTAAGTGCTGGCCATCGATGCGCCCATGAATAGAGTATGCCAGGATCCTCTTGCATAGGGAAGGTTGTCACGTCAGAAAAAAATTAAGTTTAAAAGTCAAAATCTGCCTCAAACTGGCAAGTGCGACACTGTTTGCGGGTGCGGCATAGTTAGGAAAGTTCCAAACTACATCACCACAGTAGAGTTTTCCATTTTACCAGTTGCAAAGTGACCCATGCGGTGCACTTTTCATATGCGGTCCTGTTTAATGCAAACCCTAATTTTCTAACTAACCCGCGTGGTGAGGAATGGAAGGCCGCGGACTTTTGGCCAACTAAATGACTAATTGCAAACTACCCCGTGTGATGTAGTTCACATATGCGGTGCAATACAGGACTGCACGATTGCGATAAGGGACTTTCTACGGTGCCATATGGCACCGTGCAGTTTGAACAGACTCTTAACCCTATTTAATGCACGTAAAACAATGAAATTAAAAGATGGATAGGGGTACATACCACGGGTCCTGCACCAACTGGCTGCTGATGTGTCTGAACCCTCTCCGTCACATGCTTGGGAAGCTGTCATTGTGCCATTTCCACTCAAACTCAGAGCTAAAATTTGAAATTTTCTAAAGGCTAAGATTGCAAAATAAATTGATAATGACCCCTCGCGGTCTGTTTAAGCCTAAAAATTAGGGTTTTTTGACCTAATTTGACCTTCCAGCTTGGGTTTTGATCCCTTGAGCCCGTTTTCATCCAACTGAGAGTCGTTTTGCATCCCTTCTAAATTTTTAAAGTAGTTTTCTAGCATTATGGGGCATTTCTGGCTTGTTAGGCACCTTGTCATCCTTTTTCGTGAGACCATCCAAAAATTCAAAATTTTCGTCCGATCTCTCGAGGGGGCAATATCCAGCAATATCCTTCTGTTGGGGTGGCAGTGGGGCATCTGAAAATCGATAAAATTTTGAACTTTGATTACAAACAATTATTCTTTCAACCAATGCAACAAGTACATTGCTTCAAAGAGGGGCAAAATGTAGACATGGAAAATGTACAAATTTGTTTTGGCACACCTGATCCCGATTACTAACAACATTTCATCACTTTCTATCCTTTAATTCAATAAATCAATGTTTATTGGATTAATTCTATCACCTCCTTTGATTAAATTAATCAGTTTAATTTAATTAACCCTACATTGTTGTTTAATTAAATAAATCATTTTATTTGATTAAAATCTCTAAAGTCTTCTCATTAAATTAAATAAATTAAACCTTATTTGATTTAATCTAACACTTTCCTTCTTTATTAAATAAATCAAATCATTTATTTAATTAATCATTTCCTCTCAATTTTTGACTTAAATCAATTCATAAATCTAAGTCTAAATTGTCACATCACCTAATTCTTCATTAAGTTAATCAAAACTTTGATTAAGTTAATCTCTTTCATTAAAAACTTCTAGAGAATGCAAGTTGCACAATAAATCAATTTATTTGATTTACTAAATTCTCTATTTTCCTTCACAAAGCATCAAAAAGGGAATATTCCTTTTTGGAATTCAAAAAAAGTCCAAGTGGACTTGGTCCTTCCAACAAGGCATTAAAATCCTCTTACATGTCTTTGACCTTGAGCCAAGTGATAATAAATTCATTCCTTTTCCCTCTTCAACATGTCATTTCTCAAGTTTGAAATGCCACCTAATTGCATTTATTGGCACATTGGCCAAAACTTGCTCATTCCTCATCCAATCACATTTGGACAAGTGGCACAATGCCATTGAACTATCTTTTATCCCACATTGCTTATTTTCATTCATTCTTCCAAGATTGAAATCTATAAGTTGGAGACTCTTCTCCTCAATCTTCATTCACAACTCATATGCAAAGTTACTCTCTCCACATTGAGAGCTAATTTTGCCAATCTCATCCAATCATTCACCATATTTGAGATTTTGTAACAAGGTTATGCTCAAATATCTTTGGAGATTTGACCATTTCTCTCATTCAATCAAACATTGCAATTAGGAATTGGGAAAGGGCCAATTGCAACATACCATTGGCACCAATTCCCCCATGGAATCAATATGCTATTTGCTTAATTAGGATTTAAATGTTGTAATTTCATTGTGTTCTTCATTTCCTAACTTAAGTTTTAGATAGATGGATTTTATGGGGAATCCCTCATTGTTACATGCATATTTGAACCAACACTAACAACGTTTGACTTCCTTTGTCCATATGTAGGTTTAGGGGTTCACAATATCATATAGTGTGAACTTAATTTGATATAGAATGGGATACTATGCACCAAGGTATGAGGAACTAAGGTGATTGTTGCAAGTATGTACACTTTATGTTTTCATTGGTGTCAACAAGCTTTGGTTCTATCATTGGTGAGAAAGAGATTTTTGTAAGAGTGTGATAATTTGGTATTGAGTTGATGTTGTCTCTGATGATGCATTGATTAGTTACATTATGCTGTAATTAGTAAGCTACTAGTGTCAACCTCTAGTGTCGCTTTGATAAGATTTTTTTTATGGATGTATGATTGAATTTCTATGTTGTAATTGGGATTCTGGTGATGAGGAAGTTCTTAAGATGTTGAAGATGTGTCTCTGGTTCTTGGCTTCCAAGTTTTTTTGAGAAAATTTGAATAAAAAGTAGAAATATTTTTTTGTAGAGGTATTCTGATATATAAAGTTGTGTTCTAGTTTGGTTGTGAATTTCAACTATGTTGAAGATTTTATTCTGTAGTTTTTATATGTTGATTAGAGGTGTTCAAAGGTGTTGCATCAAAAATTTGGTTTGTTGGATTATTGTGCAGAGGAATTTGTGTTCACCAATTTGTGAACTATGTATTACAGAGGTGTCTCAGAGCAATCTTTTTGCCCCGCATTTTTCCATAGATTGGTTTTTGGTCTTATAGATCTAGATGGGTGCTGATATTGTTTGTATTTTTCTTCAGTTGAAGTTGTTTGAGGTTTGGTTTTCTAGAAGTCATTTTCTTGAGTAATAGTGTGTGGAAGGTTATTTGAGTGTACAAGGTGGGTACATTCTTTAGGTGAAGGTTGTTATGAACGAATTTGTTGGATTTCAGGGTGTTTGTGGAATATTCTAGATTGTGTTCAAGCATGGTGTGTGTTTTTCAAGTAATTTTTGGATTTGAGGAAGGATGCACTTAAATATTAATTGTGTTTACATAGGTTTGACTAACCTTGGGTGTTTACACTAATTGTGGAGTTTCTTTGATGTTTGTGGAAGTGTGGCATGGCATGCATGAGCTGATTTAGGTATGATTTAAGGTGTTTTGTGGTACACCTTCATTCCTTTCCATTATGGGAATGTTTTGGTGCTGACCTAATTTCAATTTGCACGGTTGAGGTGCATAGCCAATCTTGGAGAATGTTTTCAAGGTTGAAGATGGTATAAATATTTGTTGAGTTTTTGAGGGATGATAAGATAAATGTGTGGGATGCGAATGATGTGAAGTGTAGAGTTGTAAGGTATGAATTTTTATAGTGTAGTGTGTTTCATGTGTTAGATATTGGATGCGGTGAGTAGAAGGTGTCTACAATCTTCAGTGAGACTACAAAGATGTTGGTGATGTTGTGGTGGAATTTTCTATTGCATTGAGATGGATTTCTCACTGTAACATTGTTCTCTATCTTCTTTTTTATTCTAGAAGTGATCCTTTATTTGTTTTGGACAATGATACCTCTAGTACTGATCCCTTTATAATTGATGTTGATATTACTTTATATTGTGAGCTAATCATCACCGTGGTTTTTCCCTTGGATTTTCCATGTAAATATGGTGTTTTCTTGTGTACGGTGTTGATTTACTTCTATTTATTTTTATCTTATTTCATGATAAATAATTCTAACAGATTAAGGTTTAATTGACTTAATGTGGATCTAAATTTTTGTGAGGTATTTAAAGTTTTAAGGTACAACTAATTCACCACCACCCCACTCAGTTGTCTTGAGCATTCAACAATTGGTATCAAAGAAAGGTTTCTTGGAAGAAATATTAACCACTTGAGGTAGATCTAAGATGACACACAAGAAATATGTTCCTCTATTTGATGAATTAGATTATGCATTTTGGAAGACAAGGATGGAAGGTTTTCTACTTTCTCTTGGATTTGAAATCTGGAATTCTATTGAGATTGGATATACTATACCTGCAAATCATCTAAGCATTGATAATGAGATCAAGGCCTATGAAAATAATGGTAAAGTAGGGTATTATTTCTTAAGTGGTCTTTCTAATTCTGGACTAGTGAAAGTTATGGATATGAAAACTAGTAGAAAATTTTGGGTAAAGTCAAAAAGAATTTATGAAGGCAATGAAAATTTCTAGAAAGGTAAGATGTAGAACCTTAAGACTATGTTTGAGACCTTGTAGATGTTTGAGGATGAAAAAATCACAAGATACATGTAGAAGGTGGATGAATTTTATAACTCCATTAGAGGTCTTGGTGGAGAACTAAAAGAAGAAGAAGAAGTGGTGAAGGTACTCAAAACTCTTCCTAAATATTATAGTCATAAATTTTCTTCTATTGAGTAATTTCAAGATTTGAGAAAATATTCTAGAGATCAATTGTATGGTTCTTTAACTTCTTTTGAAATGAGATAATTTGGTCCAATCAATGATAAGTTCGAGACTACTTTTAAGACCACCAAATCAAAGGAGAATAAGATATTAGATTAGGAGCATCTTGATGATTTGGAAGATAAATTTTTGAGAAGAATGAAAAAGGGTACTGGAAAGTACAAAGGTAATTTACCTCTCAAATGTTTATTTTTTGGAAAGATAGGTCATTATTCCTCAAGATGTCCAAACAGAGCTATGAATAACAAAAATAAGGAGAAGAGAGGTAAAATGATTAATAAAAGCTATTATGTTAGAGAAGATGCTAGTATAACTAATGATGAATGTCATTATGGGGATGATGAGGATGGTGAGCTCTTGTTCATGGCTTTAAAAGATTAAACTAATTCTGCTAACTCTAAAATATGTGTGAAGGAAAGTGCTCCATAAGAAAGTGCTAATACTAAAGGAACTATGGTGTCTACTTTTTATGCTAGACAAGAGGAGAACTACTAGATCATTGACAATGGATCCTCTAATCGTATTTTCAGTGAGAAGAGTAAGTTTGTTAAACTTGAAAAATATGGAGGAATAGTTAGGTTTAGTGATGATACATCTGCTAAGACATGTGGAAAAGGTTCAATCAATTTTTATGGCAAGCGTAATACTGATTATGTTCTCTATGTTATGGGTTTAAGATAAAAACCTCTTGATTTTTGGACAAATGTGTAGTAAAAGATACAATCTTATGTTTGAGGATGATGATTGTGAGATCAAAAAAGGCTCCATAACTATGATTTCTATTGGAAGAAGGACAAATGGAAATGTCTATCAACTCAAAGGTGTTGATCATTATTATTTCATGACTCAGATCGATGAGATTTGGCTATGACATATAAGAATGTGTCACATAAATTTTGATAGACTAGTGAGAATAAGTTTAGCTCAAGCTATGAGAGATCTTCCAAAGATTACAAAGCCTATCAATGTTGTTTATAAGGAATGTCAAATTGGAAATCAAGCAAGAAGAACTTCATAGTCAAAGAAAATTCTTCTACCTGACTATTGAAATTGGTGCATACAAATATTTGTGTAATGATGGATATTTTCTGCAAGGTGGAACTAGGTTAGTGACACATGCATATTAAATTAAAATCCATAAACAATCAAATGCAAAGGAGAAATAAGAAAGAAATAATGAACTAGAATGAAACGAGCTCACCAAGCCTTACTCCTCCATGGCTGATTTCCATTGTACCTTCTTAGATTGTTGTGATGAAGAATGTGCCCTCAGATTTGATGAGAAAATTGTATATGCCTATTCCTAAACAATGCTTTGAAGAATTTAAATAAACTAAATGCAAATAGATATTAGATCTAGAATGCAAATAGTTAAAATGATAACCAGTACACAAAAAGATAATAATAAGAGAAATGCAATCTTAAGAGATTGCAATATTAAGAGATGTCGAAAATGAGGACAAGAATGACATTTTATAGAAAATGCAATCTTGAACGGACGAATGAGATGAGAGATTAAGAAATTCCCTAGAATCAATGGTTAAGATTAAAAATGGAAAATCTCAATTAGGGTTAGGGTAAAAATCCCCAAATGTGTGGACAAGATTTAATTTAGGAAATTAAATCAATGATGGAAAATGAACATGACATTGAGATGAAATTAGTAAAAATCAAAAGATAAGAAGATGAGATTTTAGAAAATCAGTAATTTTAGAAATTACTTGATTTGTAGAAGAATATTTCCATTTTGAATTAAATTAATTCAAAATATTGATTTTGTGAGATAACAAGTAATTGATTTTGAAATTAATTACTAAAATAAGAATTAGTTAACCATGTGAGACATTTTTAAATAAATTGTTTTACTTAAAAAGATGGAAGTGTCACATAAAGAAATTAAATAATTAAGAATAATTATTTAATTTAGAAGAGGTAGTTAATTAATTAAATAAATTAATAAATCTATTTAATTAAAAAAATATTTAGGGATTAGTGACATATTAAATAAATATATTAAAATATATTTATTTAATAATCAAGAGAACATTAATGATAAAGACTAATTAAATAAATGAGACCTTATTTAATTATGAGATGAATTGGATAATTAGTGACACATTAGATAAATAAATAAGATTTATTTATTTAATAATCATGAAGAATAGAAGATCATGAGTTAATTAAATAATTATGCATTATTCAATCAATAGTTGAAGGTGGGTTAGAAACATAATTAAAATGTCATAATTATGCTAGGACGAGAGGTGGTAAAATATTGCTTGCAAGATTTGGTCATTTTTGTGTGTCTACATTTTCCCCTCTTTGTCATAATGTTGTTTATCACATTATGGCAAAGAAAACAAGTCCAGAATATGCCCCAACGAAGGTACAGAGTGCCTATGCCCCCTCGGGAAATTTTTTGAATTTCGACCCGGGGTCAGAAAAATTTGGAAAGTGTCCCGATTAATTCAATTAATGGCCAGAGGAACAATGGCATTATTAGATTCGACAGTGAAGAAAACTAAGCTAGCCAAAATGCTAGAGACAGATAGTCAAATGGGCCTCTAGTATAAGCCTACTAGGTCAAAACCCTGATTTTCAACCTATAAATAGGTTGAAAAAGCAAAACCAAGTGTCATTTGCTCATTTTCTATAGAACATTTTTAGAGATAAGATCTTAAGGATATGATGGTGATTCCCGTGATAGACCACCGTGGCTACTGCGTGTAGACCTTCCGACGACCCAAGGGCACAGAGGCACTGGTAAGTAGCCTATCCCACTTGTAAATTTTTAATTTTTATGCATTTATGAGGGTTTGCAGGGGGTTAATTGAATGCGTTGTGATGCATATGGTGTTGTGTAAGCCACAAATTCCTTCGTGCTTAATGCATTTGATTGCATCACGATGAAAGTGCACCGGGTAGATAGGCCAAAGTATAAAAGTCTGCATTTGATAGGAGAAACATTGCAATTGTCAAATTGCAATGCAAGTGAGGCATTCTATGACACATTTGCAATGTTGCAACGTAATTTCTAGGTCAAAAGATGTAATTGATAAATTGCAACACAATCATTGTTAGGTAATGCAATTTCTAGACAAGGTGACACATTTGATAGATTACGATGCAACTGCCATGCGCAAAGCCGCAAGTGATGAATTGTTACAAATTTGTAGTCAACACAACGTAATTGTAGTTGACTAGAGTTGACCAATGTTGAATTAGTGCAGATATTAGTTTTAGATGCACCTTTGACTTCCCAACAATAATAATTTGTTAACAATTTTGTCCCATGTGTGCTAATTCTTATCTTTGCCTATGCAAAGATGACTTGTGCTGATTTATACACAAGAGTTCAGGTCAGCAACATATGCCTTTAGAGACCATTTGAGCAATAGGGAGAGACATCGTCTGATGAAATTGGGTTTATACTACATCACATTTATGCCCATTATTCGAGATAATAGGGGTTTGTTGACATCTATTTGTGAGAGGTGGCACTCAAAGACTTGTTCTTTTCATCTACCTATAGGAGAGCCTACGGTCACCCTAGAGGATATGTACCGTATTCTTCACATACCGATCAATGAAGAGAGAGTTGTATATGATCCGCACTGAGGGTGACATGCCCTATCAAAGATGTATGAG
This sequence comes from Sequoiadendron giganteum, assembly GCA_007115665.2. Taxonomy (NCBI): domain Eukaryota; kingdom Viridiplantae; phylum Streptophyta; class Pinopsida; order Cupressales; family Cupressaceae; genus Sequoiadendron; species Sequoiadendron giganteum. Next base: position 967,236,824 of record CM021100.1, read on the forward strand.
GATACTGGTGGTGTTAGCCTAGGCATTGATGATTATGAGATTGGTTGGGATGTTGTGGCCGACCACTTTCCCAGGTGGGATGCTATGCTTATGACCCTCATTGCCGGATTACTGATTCCAAATCACCATGGTCATGAATTTCCTATTGGATGGGGGGATGCATTAATTTGTATGCAAGGATAGAGGACTGTTTTTCTTGGGGTCCTTGTTTGTTTGCCATGCTATATCATCAACTACATGAGGTTGTCTATCATTAGGGCTAGAGTATCAGTTGCGAGACTACTCTCCTCATGATCTGGGCATGGGAGCGCATTCCCATTTTTTGGCCACTAGTATAGATGCAACAATTGGGAGATGAGATTCCATATGTTTATCTATATGCAGGTTTATTCACTCAGACTCACATTGGGGATACTAGTTATTGGCATCACAATATTGACACCATGATTAGCTTTGTATGGAGGCTATAGAGATATTGTGATCAATGGATAGATGAGGATGTTCATCTATCATTGTGTAGACAGTTTCACTATTTGATTGGTCGCACAGTTCAGAGCCAATGGATCATAGAGATGTACCTACCCCAATGGGTACTACAATGGTTTAGGGAGCAGTAGGATGTGCCAGTAGGCATTGCAAAGTATGCATGGTCTTTTAGAGAGACCATATGAGGGCCACCTATATCAGTAATAGTAGCCAACCAGTAGGTAGATGGTCTTGTTTTTGTTTGGTGGATGTGGAGGGGTGGTCCAGCAGATGCAAGTACATCTACCAAGTTCGATGCCTAGTGGCAGATTCACTGACCTATCCCATTGATAGATCTAGATAGTTTTCCACCTATAGATCATATATCATTCATCCCACAAATACAAAGAGGAGGTTGGGGTGGCAGGGATGGAGGCAGAGATGGCAGAGGTGTCGAAGGGAGAGATGGAGGCAGGCGAGACAGAGCATAGCTAGGAATCTGGAGGAGTCATTTAAGACTACATCTTCCACAAAAGAAACAACTTCTGGGTGTTGGGCAATAGCTAATATGTCCTCTTCAAAGACTTCCCCATTTGAGTCTCTACGGATAAATTGTTCAAAAATATCTTGTGGGGAGGATGGGATGTTGATCTCACTGAAAAGATTGATATTACAATTTCCCATGTTATAAGAAGGATTGTTCATGTCATTAGGGAAATAATCCATGTTGGTTGTGAAACCAAGAAAGTTGGTGTCTTGTCCAAAAGAATCCATGAGTCTTTTCTTTTTCTATAATCTAGTTTCAACCATAAAATTTTTTCTCAACTTTGGGATGATGGGGAAGAATGATCTAAATATGACACTATGTTCTTAGGTTTTTTGGAATATTATGAAATTCAAATGAGGTCAAAATGAGGCTAAATATTTGTGAATGCAAATGGTGCGACACTAAAATGGAGATGCTAATTGGTATGAAACTAAAGGGAGCCTAAGATGTACTCACTATTGAGAAATCTTAAGAGATGACTACTTGAGAAAACCAAGTGTTGGCATTGCTTTAGCTTTGGAAAAGCAATGGACCATAAAAGGACTAAAATAGGACAAAGTGAATTTTCCACACTAGACTATTGAGTGGGAAATAATTCATAAAATATTTGACTAAATGACAAAGGGTAATTGGGTCCAATGATAACCTACTAATGAATGAAAAGTTTTGACAATGGATGCTAAGAGTCTACTCCTAAAATCTGCAAAGGTAAGTGTCTAAGGAGATGGTAGAGTTAACAATGCAACTAATGGAATCAAAATGGAATTCTATTGTGATCCTAAAAAAAAATGGTATGTATAATGCAATGTTTTTGAGCAATTCAATGCCTGGTTTAAACAATAATAATGAAGGAAGACTTGATGTAATTTTGGAAAATAAAAAATTTGGATTTCAATTTTGACAGTGGGAAGATGGTTGGGAATTTTTTGCAAATGTGTCGCAGCAAATGCACCACAACAGTGCAAATGTATCTCAGAATGGTGAATGTAGTTCGAGAACTGGCGAATGTGACTCAGGATAGCGAATGCGGCTTGGAAAGGTGAATGTGATGCAAAAATGTTTCAAATGCGGCTCATCAAAGTGATTGCAGCTCAAGATGTTTCAAATGCAGCTCATCAGAGAGATTGTGGCTCAAAATATGACATATGCGGTTTGATAGAGCGTTTACGTCACATAATTTTTTTTTGGGAAAAAAGTCAATTTTGACTCTGATTTTAGCAAGTTTGATGTTCAGTGGTGGAAGTTTTCTAAAAACATTTTGGCAAACACTTGGTGTTGTAAAAATTGAAAATCAACCACATTAAAGTCATTGACAAAAATCCTAGGGCTGCAAGGAGAGTATTCTTATGGATCTCGTGAATCACATATCCTTAGCGAATGAATCCAAAAGCTTGTCCCCACGAGCTCCCCCTTACAATGCCCTCACTTCTTAGGGAAACCAAGCTTCCAACCTCCATGAAACTCTCATGGAAGATTGATCATTTCTACTAAGAATTGTGTAGGTGTGGGTGCCTTTGCAACAACCGTTGTTGCACCAAAGAATATAAGGTTTTTGGTATTCTACAACAAAGAATTTAATTCGGGCACCCGTTTAGAAAGCCACATGAGAGGCATTATCATCTGAGTCTATAGAGGTTAGGCTCTATAGGTTTCGACACACCAAAAGGGTACTGGGGAGTCAATTGCTGGTTTGCAAGAGCTTCCGTAATGCTAAGCTTTCCTTAAAACTAGAATTTGTATACTGTTTGGGCATTGCTTGGATTTAGCATATTCCCAGTTTGAGCCACTCTGGGGTGAGTACTTTTTCCCTCCAAAGCAGACCCAAGATCTCAGCCTAACAAAAGCGAACCAAAATATTCATAGTTCAATTGATCTCTATTTAAAAACAAAGAGAGAGCACATGAATATTTTAGATCACTCTTGCATGGTGTTCTTTTTAAACCAAAAATAAAATGTGTACAAACAAAGAATGCACAAGGTTCATTTTATCCATTTTGTAGTGTTTTTCAAGCAAAGGGGTTAATTTTAATCATTTTTAGTATTTTTTATCTAGGAGTTAATTTTAAACCCAATGAAAAACAAATTTTGTTGTTCTTTTTAACCAATATGCATTTGCATGTATGTACTTTTCAACCAATGCATGTAAAATGCAATTTGTTTGAAAAAAATAACAAAGAAAATTAATTAAATCCAGTTGGACACATGTCACAAAAAAATTAGTAACACAAAAAATCTCTAACCTAGAAACAAAAAAGAGAAAATAAATGAAATCGAAAGAAAAAGTTACTAGTCTTTTGCATCGCGGGAGGTCAAATGCGGTGCAACAAGTCGATTGCATTGCTTTGGAGATCAAATACACTGCAATAGGTCAAATGTGTCACTTGCATGCTCAAATACATTGTGACAGGTTGAATGTGTCACTCACAAAAGTAAATGTGACACAACAAAGCGTTTGCATCACAGCGGCTATCAATTGCGTCATTCTGTACTCTTGTTGTTGCAAAAGAAAAATGAAGTCGTACGAGAACCTGTAAAAACATGTTAAGGGGTCAGGTTCACCAATATAATGATGGATATTTTTTGAAAGGTGGAACTAGGTTAGTGACACATACATACTAAATTAAAATACACAAACAATCGAATGCAAAGGAGAAATAAGAAAGAAATAATGAACTAAAATGAAACGAGCTCACCAAACCTTTCTCCTCCATGGCTAATTTCCATTGTACGTTCTTAGATTGTTATGATAAAGAATGTGCCCTTAGATTTTATGAGAAAATTCTATATGCCTAGTCCTAAACAATGCTTTGAAGGATTTATATAAACTAAATACAAATAGATATTAGATCAGGATTGCAAATAGTTAAAATGATAACAAGTACACAAGAGGATAATAATAAGAGAAATACAATCTTAAGAGATGTCGAAAATGGGGACAAAATTTCCATTTTATAGAAAATGCAATCTTGAACAGATAGATGGGATGAGAGATTCAGAAATGTCCTAGAATCAATGGTCAAGATTCAAAATGGCAATTCTCAATTAGGGTTAGGGTAAAATTCCCAAATGTGTAGAGAAGATTTAATTTAGGAAATTAAATCAATGATGGAGAATAAACATGACATTGAGATGAAATTATTAAAAATCAAAAGATAAGAAGGTGAGATTATTAGAAAATCAGTAATTTTAGCAATTACTTGATTTGTGGAAGAATATTTCCATTTTGAATTAAATTAATTCAAAATAGAGATTTTGTGAGATAATAGGTAATTGATTTTGAAACTAATTACTAAAAGAAGAATCATTTAACCATGTGAGACATTTATTTTAAATAAATTATTTTATTTAAAATAATGGAAGTTTCACATAAAGCAATTAAATAATTAGGAATAATTATTTAATTTAGAAGAGGTAGTTAATTAATTAAATAAATATATTAAAATATATTTATTCAATAATCAAGAGAACATTAATGATAAAAAATAATTAAATAAATGAAACTTTATTTAATTATGAGATGACTTTGATAATTAGTGACACATTAAATAAATAAATAAGATTTATTTATTTAATAATCATGAAGAATAGAAGATCATGAATTAATTAAATAATTATGCATTATTCAATTAATAGTTGAAGGTGGGTTAGAAACATAATTAAAATTTCATAATTATTCTAGGAAAAGGTGGTAAAATATTGCTTGCATGCCTTGGTCATTTTTATGTGTTTACACTTTGTGGTCCTACCAAAGTAAGAAGTCTTCAACATGACAAATATTTCATGCTATTAATTGATGATTATTTTATAATGACATGTGTTACTTCCTCAAAGAAAAATTAGAAACTCTAGATAAGTTTAAATCATTCAAAGTTATGGTTGAGAATGAAATGGATGTGAAAATAAAATTCTTGAGGTCTAACAAAGGTGGAGAGTTCACCTCTAATGGGTTCAATATATTTTTTGAGAATAATGGAATAAAGAGGCATTTATCTGCCCCTAGGACTCCTTAGCAGAATGGAGTGGTTGAAAGAAAGAATAGGAATTTTCAAGAAGTTGCAAGGACAATGATAAAGAAAATATATCATAAGTCTAATAAAGAGAAGGAAATCATATTGATTTTTACATACTTAATAGAGTGCAAGCAAGAGAAAACAACAAAAAAATCCTTATGAGCTATGGTATGCACATATTCCTACTGTCGAATTATTTAGAGTGTTTGAAAGAAAATGATATATCATAAGAGATGAAGAAAACTTAGGAAAGATTTATGCAAGGTCTCATCAAGGTATCTTCATTGGATAGTCTACTAAAAGAAAGTCTTATCGGTGCTACAACAAGAGGCTAAGAAAGATCATTGAAAGGGAAAGTGTTAAGGTTGATAAATATTTATAAAAGAATTCAGTGGTGATAGATGGATATGAAGTAGATGAGTCTTCTTCTAGAGAAGAAGAAAAAGCTAAGGAAAAGAAGTGTAGATTTAAGAGGAAGAAGCTCCGATAAAGATTCCTAAAAATCCTAATTATGTGTGGAAGAATCATTTAGAAGAACAAATCATTAGTGATAAGAGAAAATTTGTATCAACAAGAAATAAACCTATTGAAGAAAAGGTAAATTTATGTTTACTTTCTGAAATTGAACCTAAAATAGTGATCGAAGCATGAAAGGATGAGTATTGGATCAAGGCTATAGACGAAGAACTATTACAAACTGAGAAGAATGTGGCTTGGGAACTTGTCCCTAGACAAAAAAAAAGAAGAATGTGATCAGAACCAAGTGGGCATTCTAGAGCAAACTAAATGAGAGTGGAGGAGTGCTAAGAAATAAGTCAAGGCTTGTATGTAAAGCCTACTCACGAGTAGAAGGAATAGACTTTGAAGAAAAAAATTTCTCTAGTGGAAATAATGGAAGTGTAGACATGGAAAATATACAATTCGATCTGACACACTAGATCCTGATTTACTAACATCATTTCCTCTAAAATCATACTTCCAACACTTCATCATAATTCTATCTCTTAATCTAATGAATCATTATTAATCTAATTAAGTACTCACCTCCTTTGATTAAATTAATCAATTTAATTTAATTAACCTTACATTTATGTTTAATTAAATAAATCATTTTATTTGATTAAAATCTCTAAAGTCCTCTTATTAAATTAAATAAATTAAACCTTATTTGATCTAATCTAACATATTCCTTCTTTGTTAAATAAATCAAATCATTTATTTAATAAATCATTTCCTCTCAATTATGATTTAAAATAATTCATCTATTTGAGTCAAAATTGTCAAGTCATCTAATTCTTCATTAAATTAATCAAAACCTTGATAAAGCTAATCTCTCTCACTAAAATCCTCTAGAGAATGCAACTTGCACAATAAATCAATTACTTTGATATATTTAATTCTCTATTTTTTTTCACAAAACATCAAAAGGGAATATTCCCTCATTTGAATTCAAGAAAGCCAAGTGGACTTGGTCCTTCCAACAAGGCATTTAAGGCCTCTTACATGTCCTTGGTCTTGAGCCAAGTGACATTAAATCCATTTCCCTTCCCTCTTCAACAAGTCATTTCACAAATTCAAATTCAAAATAAATGCATTTATTGGTACTTTGGCCAAAATGTGCACAACCACCAACTATTCACATCATGACATGTGGCATGCAACCATTGGATTGAAGGTTAGTCCCAAATTGATCAAATCTCTTTCATTCTTCCAAATTGAAATCTGTAAAGTGGAGACTTCTCTCCTCATTTCTCATCGACAATCTTCATGCAAAGTTACTCTCTTCACATTGAGAGCTAATTTTTCCCATTTCACTCAACTATTCATCATATTCAAGATTTGCAACAAGGTTATGCTCAAATCTCTTTAGGAGATTTGACCATTGCTTAATCACTCAACATTGCAACTTAGGAATTGGGAAAGGGCCAATTGAAACATTCCATTGGCACCAATTCCCCCATGGGATCTTAAATCTATTGGCTTAATTAGGATTTATATGCTTCTCTTGTATTGTGTTCTTCATTTTCCTAATTTTAGTTTAAAAAGATGGATGTCATGGGGAATCTCTCATGCTTGTATGAATTTTGAGGTAACAATCTAACCTTTTTTGTTGTTCTTGTGCATATGCAAGTTTAGGGGTTCACATTTTGGCGCTAGAAGGAAGGCCTTCAAGAATTTAATCACTTTTTTTTCAAAATTTCTGCATTTTTTAACTTTTTTTGTAGGACACGGGAAATTGTGCTGCTTACTAGTATCACAGCACCATATTGCACCACTTCCAGAGCCATGGATCCATATTGCATTGCCCCCAGAGGAGCGGTGCTATACCAAACCTTGCAAACTTCCAAACTGTGCCGCTTCTTTCTCTTCCTGCCTATCATTTTTAAATTTCCTAACTACGCCACTTTCCTCTCTACAATGCTATATCACATTGTGCCCAGTACCATGACGCCATATTACATCATGTTTCTCCCAAACTACACTGCTTCTGCTTTCCTGCCTATCAAATCCATAATTTCAAACATGACTGCATCATAAACAACACCACTTGACCATATTGCACTGCATATTCAGTCTTTGTTCTTGCAGAACGCCACCCACAGCCAACCACGTGATGCTATATAGTACAACTTTTAGTCCAAACTGCGCCACTTTTTTACAAACTGCGCTACGGGAAATAGTCAAGTCTGAAATTTGGCATTTTCTTTTTGAATTTTGGATTTTCTAACTCTTGACTTTGTTTGCTTTCTTTTTGCTCTCTGGTTTTCTGTCATTTTGTAGGTTGGAGCAAAGAAAAATAATCAAAGGAAGACATTCATCATGACATCATTCTCATCATATCCAAAGTGTTTTTAAACACTCAAGTGTTCTTCAACACTTCTTTAAGGATTTTAGATTCTTTTTTAAGAGGAATTTGTTAATATCATTTTCCTTAGAAACACTAGATTTATTTTGGGTTTAAAAAGAACAAAAAAAATTTCATTATGACACCATGTTCATTAGGCACAAAGTGTTTTTAAACACTAAAGTGTTCTTCAACATTCTTTAAGGAATTTTCTAAGTTCATTTTCCTTAGGAACACTAAACTTCTTTTGGATTTAAAAAGAACAAAAAAATTTCTTTTCAAAAGTTGTCAAAGGGCTAAAAGGAACCTTAGGGAAATTTACTAGATTTTATTTAAAGGTTAACAAATTGAACAAGGCAATCTCACATTTCCTTTGGTGCTTAAAAAGAACTCATTATTTGTTTGAGGGATTTAAAATGAACATGTGTTTTTTGTGTTTTGTAATATTTTTTGCAAATTAGTGTCATTTGAAAAGGCATATGTGTTTCTCTCATGCTTCATGGTGATCTTGAGAATCAAAAGTATTTTGGTGACACTAACTTGCATAAAAGATTTCCTCCACATTTCAATTTGGACACCTAAGAATTGAAAAAAACATACGAGTGTGAGCACGGCAGATTGCGAAGGTTCTCCCTTTGTTTTTCAACAAAGGTTGATTGAATGACAGGATATGCTAGCTTGCTATTATTTATCTTAGCAAGCTTACCTTGTGAGAAAAATTAATCACCCAAGGGAATGACCCAATTGGGAGCATGCTAAAGCCAAGCAAGTTCCAACCAGTATATAATTGTGGATTCTTGAGGAAAGTTCAAGAATCATGAGGATTATTCTGATGAGATGGAAAGAAATGGACTCTCACCAATCTTGGATAATCCCACATGAACAGAATGCCTGAATTAAAACCCTTTGTTTAGAAAAGTCCAAATCCTTGTCTATTTTGTTGGTGCAAAAGGTAATGTCGTTTGAAGATGCCCCACGTAATACATGCGGTTTTGTTGTAGAGATGGAAAGTATGCCATGGGAGATTCATGGGTACTAATGCTTGGCTGACCTGAGAAGTGTGTGCCATGGAGGGGAGTCAGTGTGGTCAAGCATTTAACCATCTGCACAAAATATGTGCAGATGGATTCGTTAAAGTGGGAACCCAACAAAATATTGTCTCATCATCCTAGGGTTGTAAAAAGTGCTTGGAAGTGAAGAAAACATTGCTTGGTTCTAAAAACATTTGAAAAACAAACACTCACAATACCTCCAAATTTCAAGCCCCTTTGAGGAAACAAATACCTTTTGATGAATTTAGGCACTTTTGCTTTCCCTAGGGATCATATCCTTAGAGGTTTCTAAGTGTTTGGATTTTATCATCATTTATTTTCAATAAGGTTAAACATAGGAAACTTTTGTCCTATTTTTCCTTGATTTCCACATAATGTACCTTGTGGGATGAAAAAGAAAGTGGGACATTAGACATACAATTTGAAACATAAGCAAGCAAGTGCCTTTGGTAACAAATAATTCATTAATCCAAGATAAAAGACAAAATGAACCTCATATGTGTTGTTCCAAACGATTTCCCAAAAGTTCAAGATTCCAAAACCAAGGTTCAAAAGGATAAGTCTAAAAGCTCATGAACAATGCCTTGAAATGATCCTTGAAATTAGAGAAAGACTAATATACAACTTCTATAAAAAGGCTTCAAGGAATAATCCAACTTTGTATGCATTCTACTATCGAAAAAATCTTGAACATTTTGAAAGGTTTTCTTTCCTCGCATAGGAAGTCCAACATGTTCTTCAATACCGAGGTTTTGTACAGAGAGTTATGTCTAGGTTCAAGCATAGGATCAAATTCGCCATCCTCATTCATCCCTCCATCAATCAAATCTCATTCCATCAAAAAACCTCTTGAGAACTTTATAAAAATCACTCATGCTAAACTTAAAGGGGTAAACCAACATCACCCTATCTTGGCTTAACCCACCTAGCCAAAATAGTCAAAACTCTTGGACAAGTCCACCTCTAGGATAATGCAACTTCCTAAGGTCTACTAGTTCACAATCATTGGCTTAACACACCTAGTCAATTCATCCATTTGTGCAATTTTCCCTAGGATAACACAACTCCCTAGGATAACACAACTTCCTAGGAACTACAACTTCACTACAATCTTGTTTGACTTAATGCATCTAGTCAAACCATCACAAAATCAATCTAAGTCCCAACAATTTAGCATAACCCTTCAAAAGTTCTTCAAAAGGTTTCATTCACTCACTTCATCCACTTATCCCATCATCATTGCCACCCTCTTTGATCTTTGACTTCCCTAGTAATTCTCTTTTTGAGCCTAAAAATTTAGGATCAAATGATCCCTATTTTTTATGGTTGAAACAAGATCACAATACAAGAAAATGGAAAATATCAATGAAATATCAACTTCCCTCGACATGAGTCAAATAACCTCTGAAATAAACCTTACGAGGTCGAGCAATCCCCCAAGTAACTCTTCTTTACCATCACAAAATTCTCAAGAGGAGAGCTACGAAGAGGACATCACAAATGAAGACATAGGGATGACACAATCTGAAATGATAAAAATGGTTCAAAATATAGAGAACCATAAAATTGTCAGTGCTATGTTCAAATACTTAAACACTTTAGCAGAAGGAGGGGTTGAGTTCCCTTCCAACCTTAATGCAAGAACTAGTATTGACATGCCTCTTAAAAATGCATCCCCAATGTCAAATATCAATCAAGAAATGCCTCACACCACCTTGGCCATCACACCAACCTCATTGAATGTAAACAAGGGGAGTGCCATGTTTTGAGAGTTACAAAAACATTGCCTTGTGACCAAAAAAGAGGTGGTTGTCAACACCACACCGGATAATTTTGTCCCTATAAATCCATCACACCCATACGTCCCACTCACCTTTCATAATCTCGTCAGCTCATCTTCATTCCATGCTATGCCAGCATGTCAATCAAACATACAAACTTCTCTACCACAAGGAGAAGGTGGTTTGTTTGGAACAACTAGAGTTTCTTATCCTTTTTCTTTCCAAGGTAGCATACCTTCTCTTCCCCCATTTCCATTCATAACCACATCACCTCTTGGAGTGAGTTTTCCTCCCCTAACCATCGATAGTTTCTCAGATCCGAGCAATGTGAATATCACATCAAATTCCCTCTTTTTTCCCATAACATCCCAACAGCAAATCATGACCATTCATACCACCATGAAAAATGCATCAATCGATCCTCAAGTATCCCAAAGCATAACTTCTCAAGGACCGAGCATCTCGACCACCCCTCCAACAACCCAAATCCAAATCACCACCATAAATCTTTCACCTATCACAATGGTTGGCATCATTCCTATTCCGCCACTAGTCCCACAAAAAGCCAACATGGAAAATTCATTCACCACTCTAATCCAAACCATTCAAAAGGAAAACCAATAGAGGGTACTCAAACAAAAGCAGAAAGCACAAGCGCAAGCCCAAGCTCAAGCTCAAGCCTAAGTGAAAGCGCAATCCCAAGTTCAATCTAATGTGACAAGTATAATGGAACGGGCGACCCTGAATACCACGTCAGGAAATTTCAAGTGCATGCATGGAGGTTGCATACGATGACACATATCTAATGCGACTATTCCCCCGAAGTCTGACTGGTCTAGCTATGGAATGGTTTTCTCGCCTACCCACGGGAATTAAAAAATTTGAGGAAATCGTGGAAGCTTTCCTTAAGAATTATGCTTTTAACATGGGTGTTGATGCTAGTTTGGAAGAAATATCAACACTCAAACAAAGAAAAGGAGAGCTATTCACATCCTTCTTGAAAAGATGGCGATTCAATGCCAATCAGAGCAAATGGACCATGCCAGAGGAACAAGTTTGCACCATTATATCCAATCTAGATGAAAACTTGGTGTTCTACTTGAAAATGCAATGCATCACATCATCTGATCAACTGATCCCAAAGGTGCTCAACATCGAAAGAGCCCTTACTCTGTGAGGAGGCACATCAAAATTCACTCCACCACTAGATAACCGCCCATTCAACAACTATAGTGATAAGCCTCAAACATGGTCGAGGAATAAAAATATCATGAATGATGACATGGTCGATGCTAAAGTGGTCATCAGTGCCCCTAAGAAGAACATCCAAGCCCATCATCAATCACAAAATCATAATCACAACAATGTGCAAACTAATGTGGTCGTAGCACAACAACAACCACCTCCCACCAACCAAATCAGCAATTTGAACAATCAAGGAAGACCACCTCCCAAAGGTAAGTATCCCCCCAAGAGGAAGTTCATGACCCTCAGGGATTCTATTGATTCTATAATGAAGAAGTTGGTCAAGGAAAACTTGATAAAAATCTCTAACTTTGATCAATACACGAAACTTATGACCAAGCTGCCATGGTATAATGAGAACCTCATTTGTGAATTTCACAAGGTTAAGGGACATACCACCACCAATTGCATGAGGTTAAAGAAAATCATTCAAGACCTCATCGAGGACAAGGTTATCAATGCTAAGCAGCCAACCGGAAACCAAGATCTAAAAATATACACAAATCCGATGCCAAACCACAATCAAGGAAACAATCAAGGAAAAAATCAGGGGAACAATAGAGGCAAGCAAAAATATGCTAGTGCTAATCTAGTGTATGAGGATATAGTCAGATGTGTTGATGAAATGGTCATAGTCATAAATGTCAAAGGAGCCAATAATGAACGTGGAGTCACCACATGTGGTGGAAAGGTTACCATTGCAAAGGCAATAGCTAAGGCCCCCATTTCTAATATAAAATCCATCCCCTATAACTATAATGTTAGTGACCAGCTGAAGAGAACCCCTACCCAAATCTCCATCATGAAACTGTTGAAAATATTTGCCACCCATAGAAAGATCCTTGATGAAGCATTAGTTGCATCCACCATCTCCGCCACCCTTGACATAGAGAAATTTCAGGTTATGGTTGGTAACATCGTTACCCCAAATCTCCTTACATTATCTAACCGAGATTTCCCCCCGCAACCATCTCATAACCGTGCACTCCACCTTCAACTGCTTATCCATAGAAAGAAAGTCAAAAGATTCTTGGTGGACGAAGGTGCAGGCCTTAACATTTGTTCTCTAAAACTCATAAAGGAGTTAGGATTTTCCAATGATTCGATTAATAATAACAATAGCATCAAAATAAGAGTGTATGATGATCAAGAGAGAGTGTCTTAGGGCACTATCAAAATCCCCATCCAAGTGGGAACGACAACTATGGACACCACTTGCCAGGTCCTTGACCTAGACCTACCACATAACATCCTCCTTGGACATCCATGGATCCACAGAATGAAAGAGGTAGCCTCGACATATCACCAGTGTATCAAATTCATGCACCAAAATGAGGTTACTATACATAGGGATCCAAAACCATTTTCTTACTACAAAAAATTGGAAGCCAAGTTTTATAAAATCTGCCAAGTACCAAAAAATGATGAAGGCTTGTCCACTTCATACATCGACCTAACCAACCTTGACTACGCCTCTATGACAAAGACACCCACCATCCCCGACATATCTGACATCAAGAACATGATCCAGGACAATGGATGCGGTGACTACATAATGAGAAGGAATGCATTTGTTGTAGTAGAATTACCACAATCTCTTAGGATGCATGGGCAACCTCAACCAAATGAAACACCCCTCCACACCTTTAGAAGTAACCCCTCTAGATTCCATCAGGGGGGAGACCTAAGTCAGGAAAGTCTTGGTGGGGAGGATATTTCAAGAATAATATACCGTGATGTGGAACCCACACCCACATTGCCCATGGATGAGGCTAGCAGAGGGCTACAAATAATGCTTGGCATGGGCTACAATAGAAACAAAAATCTTGGAAAGAATAGTGACGGATGCCTAAAGCCCATCATTAAAGAAAGAAGAATGTGAAATATTGGCCTTGAGTATACTCCTCCAAGTATAACTATACATGGCAGAGGTACTCCCAGTAGGGTAGTCAAGAACTCTCCTCAAGTATCAACAACTACCCTTGGACCACCTGTTTTCCTAGGCATCCCACAGGACAATTTCATCTTTAGCATGACTGATGTTTGCGCCAGTAGTGATGATGATGAAACCATGGCTGACCTTCCTAGGCTCTTTGAGGATTCCACCCTACTAATTATTAGTGCCTCTCTAGCCAATTCAAACCGACAAAACCATCAAATCACCTTAGTACACCCATAACTCATCGATCATGACCAATGAGGACCGCCAATTCTAGATTCATTCAAAAACGATGAGGCACTCTCAGAATTCATTGGAATAAGGGATATGGTTCCATGTGGGGATCAAAAATCAGGCTTCAACATCACATTGGACACCCAATCATATTATGGGGAGATGATTGAGTCTTTCAGTCACAAAACAAAAATATCTAGAATAAGCTTGGGGTTATTGAATGAAAACCACACTATGGCGCTCTCTAACCACAAAATAGTAAAAATAAAGGATGCATCCAACTGTGAAAACCTCTCTAAGGTGATGGAGGATGAAGGATTCAATCTCCCCCCTACTACTCTACATCAAGAAAAGTTAGCAGTCCTGGCAGAGCAGTGCAATCCTGTCAACCTGAGAACATAAACAAAACCACAAATCACATTTTATGCTCAAACACTTCAAATAGAAGAACAAGAATTGTTGGCTACATTCTTAAGAGAAAGAAAGAAAAACTTTGCATGGACCTACATTGACATTCCAGGTCTGGATCCTGAAGTAGTAGTTCATCACTTGGTTGTTTACCCTAGAGCAAAACCATTTAGACAAAAAATAAGGAAGATGCACCAGCAAATAGCCTTGTTGGTCAAGATTGAGTTACAAAAACTCTGGGATGTTAGCTTTATATGACCAATTGACTATCTTGAGTGGGTATCCAACCTTGTACTAGTCTTAAAACCGAATGGGGGCATCCACATCTGCATATATTTTAGAGATCTAAGCAAAGCATGTCCTAAGGATGATTTTCCACTACCCAACATTGACATGATAGCGGACATGACGATCGGACATGAGATTCTATCCCTAATGGATGGCTTCTTGGGATATAAACAAATAATGTTCGCAAAGGAGGACCAGCATAAGACAACATTCACATGTCCTTGGGGCACCTAGTGCTGGAATGTGATGTCATTTGGTTTAAAGAATGTAGGAGCTACATACCAAAGAGCCATGACATTGATCTTTCATGACATGACCCAAAAAATTGTTGAAGATTATGTGGATGACATATTGGCTAAATCAAGAAACAGATAAGATCACGTAGGGACTCTAAGTGCAATTTTTGATAGGCTAGAAAAATACAAGGTCAAACTCAACCCAAAGAAATGTGTCTTTGGGGTACAATCAAGAAAGCTATTGGGGTACATAGTGTCAATGAGAGGGATAGAAGTGGATCCCACAAAGGTAAACACAATCCTTGATATGGGAGCACCAAAAATATTAAAGCAACTTAGAGGATTACAAGGTAGACTCCAATCCATCCAAAGATTCATAGCACTAAGAATATTGCCTATTCACACTTACTCCACAAGGGAGTGGCATTCAGGTGGGACAACAAGTGAAAACAAGAATTCAACAAAATCAAAGAATATCTACTTACACCACCGATAGTAGGGAAATGTTTGATTCTATACATCTAAGCAACAACAATCACCCTTGGTACCCTCTTAGCCCAACATGATGAAAAGGGAACTGAGCGGGTGATTTACTATATCATCAAAAATATGGTAGGGCATGAGCTCAATTACACATCAATAGAAAAATCTTGCCTAGCAGTGGTGTTTGCGGCGCAAAAATTCAGAAATTACGTTCTAGCTCATCAAATAAAGCTAATTGCCAATATAGACCCCCTCAAGTATCTATCGTCAAAATAAATTCTTACAGGAAGAATGGCTAAATGGGTTATGATACTATTTGAGCATGATATTGAGTATGTAGAGTGAAAAGAAATCAAAGAAAAAATAATTGCAGATCAGCTAGTAGAGGCTCCAATATATGCAGACAACCCGCTCATATCAGAGTTTCCAGATGAGTCCCTTTTCAACCTCAGTGTAGCGGCCACTAGAAATTATACTTTGATGGCTCCCACATGCAACATGGGTTAGGAGTCGATGTGTTCTTCATCACCCCACAATGATATTGCATACCAAGATCTTACAAGTTGGAATTCCCCTGTGGAAACAACATTGGAGAGTACGAGGCTTTAACCGTAGGTCTCAAGATTGCAACATAGTGGAAAATCATGGCATTAAAGGTTTATGGAGATTCACAACTCATCATTAACCAAGTCAATGGTGAATACCAAACTAAAGATGATAAGCTTGCACCATATAAAAAGGTGGTAGAGAGCTTCAAAGAATCATTTATCGATATCACTTTTTAGCAAATACCGAGGGAAAACAATAGAGCAAAAGATGCAATGGTGACTATCGGATCCTTTCCAGATATCCCTCGTAATATCTCGAAACATGAATTCTTCGTAGAACAACTTCTCATACCAACTTCTGAGGTACTAGAGTTAGAATATGTGCGCAAACTCGTTGGTCCTGGTGATCTTTGGTACCATGACATTTACACCTACCTAAGATTAGGAATCCTCCAAGTTGACAATACCCTGAACCTCAAGCGAACCTTTGTCAAAAGGTCCTTACGATTTTTTATCTTAGGAGAAACCCTTTTCTGAAGAAGCATAGATGGAACCCTATTAGGTTGCTTAAAACCTGAGGAGGCCTTGACTGTTTTGGCTAAGGTACACAATGGCACTTATGGTTCACACTCGAGTGGTATGACCTTGGCCAAGAAGTTGCTAAGAATCAGATACTACTAGTTGATAATGGAGAGAAAGGCACACAACTTCATCAAAAGGTGTCTACAGTGTCAGCAACATGGGGACCTTATTCATGCACCAGCTCAAGATTTGCATCCTATCATAGCACCATGGCCCTTTTCACAATGGGGGCTTGATCTCATAGGTAAAATCTCATCAACCTCATCCAATGGCCATAAGTTCAGTATCACCGCCACTGAATATTTCACAAAGTGGGTCAAGGAAATCCCCATGACCTACATCACTGGGAAAAAGATATCCAAGTTCATCATGAACTACCTCATCTACTGATACAGTGTTCCCCAATTCATCATCTCGGATAATGGGACACCCTTCAAGAATCAAGATGTTCGTAACTTGTTTGAAAAATTAAAAATCCAACACCGCTTTTCCACCCCATATTACCCGCAAGGAAATGGCCAAGCAGAAGCTACCAACAAAACTATCCTAAAGATACTTAAGAAAATAGTCAATGACTCCGATCATGACTGGCATCTATGGTTAAATCCCATATTATGGGCCTCCTGCACCAACATCTGCATGCCAATAGGCACCACTCCATTCTCCCTATTGAGATCGAGCTTCCGTTACTGAGGATATCATTGCAAAACCTCATAACAGATGAGGAATATAGGGTCACAAGACTGAATGAGCTGGAGTTACTAGATGAACAACACATGGATGCCCTCAATCGTCTATAGGCCTACCGGAATTGCCTGAAACAGAGCTACAAAAAGAAGATCAAGCAACACACCTTGCAAGTCGGAGACCTTGTTCTAAAAGAGAACCAAAGAATGTACCAGACCTAGATAACAAAGGAAAATTTGAACCCAACTAGTTAGGACCTTTCATCATCACTGCAAGCTATAAATTAGGGGCATATCAGTTGTTGACACCAAAGGGAAATCCTCTACAAGAGCCCATGAATAGTTGTCATCTCAAAAAGTTTTATGCTTCAGAACTTGCAAGGTATAAAACCAAAAAATACAAAAACAATCAAAAAAAGTGCTGAAAAAATAGTTACCTTGATGAAAACCTAGCAAACAGAAATCTGGGTGACAACAAAAAAATTTAAAAATCCAAAAAAAAAATCAGAAAAGGATTGAAAAAAGAAAAAGAAAAAATTGTCCTCTAGTGAAAACCACTTCGGTGGCACTTTGGACAAGTACATTGGTGAAAACCTGGAAAATAGATGCCAAGTGTAAATAAAACACTCCCCATCCACCAGGATCTACATGAATCACCTATCCATTCCATCACATTTCATTAATCATCCACCACTTGCATCCATACCATAGCCTGAGCTAGTGCCCATATCATATTCCACCATAGTACTACTTGGCATATTCCTAAGGTCAGTTTGTCCTGCCTTCATCGAAAGAGTCTATCACACCATGCTGAGGGAATGTTCCTATACCTACATTGGATCGGATTTGTGTATATTCTTGTGATATTCCTAAAACATAAAAAAAATTGAAAACATTGAAAAAATTCATCAAAAATCCAAAAACATCCAAATCATCAAAAATCCAAAAACATGTCAAAATATCAAAAAATCTTCAAAAATTCATCATTGAGTCTTGTCATTCTTTCACCTTGTCCAAACTACATCATCTTTGAGCTTGAACATAGGCAAAGTTGATCTTTGATCATCCCCCAAAACATTTAGGTTAGTCCTTTAGGCGTCTGTCGTATTGGCAATCCGTTTGCCCACCTATTTTATAGTTAAGATCAGTCCTTACACATTTGTCACAATGGCAATCCGTTTTCCCATCAATCTCATCATTGAGTCAAGCAAGTTGTCAGTCAAACTACGTGGTCTCTGCATGTATAACATACGCAAGGTTAATCTATGGATCAGCTCCTGAGACCCCTAGGATAGGTCTTTAAGTTAATCTCTTCGTCATAAACCTCGAAAATACCAAAAACATTAAAAAAATGTGAAAATACCAAAAATAGCCTCAAAATATCTAAAAAATCCAAAATGGTGCATCCATCTCATTTCACTTTCACCCACGATAGTCATCATTCCTAATAAAATCAATCGTCACCTTCACCCTTTGGTAAGTTAGTCAGAAGCAAGTCTAGTAGGAAGTGAACACTCTAATCATCAAAGTCTTGAAAGTCTAGATCAGTGAGTCAACAAGTTTGTCAACTCAGAGTATCAATAGCTTATCACCCAAATCAATTCCATAAAAACCCTGATCACAACATGTCTTAGTATGAAGCTTTCCTACGACAGACATAAGCATCAAGTACCCCGCAGTAGTGTAGTCTTGGCTAGTGGTATGAAGAGCATTAGCTTGTTTGGTTTTCTTTATTTGGTGTTTTATGGACTTGTCTTATTTTGCACTCATTCCAAGGACCTCTCGATGATGCCTAAACAAAATAGGTTTAGATAGAAATGAATGGACCAGAGATCATTGTCTCTTTTATTTTCTATGCTTGTGGGATACACTTGTAAAATAACATAGTTATATGTGCTTTGTTTAGTATGTGGGCATGATGTTTTAGATATCTTGTTGAACACATAGGAAAGCTTTCTTTCTTGTGTTTTGGCCCAAAATGTTTAGAATGTTTGAACTATATCTTGAATGAAGTACGTATGCTAAGTGTGAACAAGAATACTCCTATCTAATTTTCAAAGTCAAACTCCATCACACTAGGTACCATGCCATCATGGTCCTTTATACCTTGATGCATCATACCTGCGTGTGTTATCAAACATAACGTAATTGACCCTTTGAAAATCCCAACTCCTAGCAATGCAAATCACCATCATCCTAACTAACTGATTCTAAATTATTCTATCTTCTTTCCATATTAACATGGTATCATAACAGTGATCAAAAACATCACCAATGCATACACCTTGCATCCACTAGATCATTAGCATAAAAATCACATTGCATCATATCATTATCTTAAGTTATGAGGAATAATATAAATTTATTATTCTAAGCATCTTAAGAAAGCATTGAATCATATATAATCAATTGCATCCATTACCATTTGCATATCATTATACCATCATTAACATACATTACATCCATTAGATCATCATTAAAATACATGAAAAATGCAAAAAAAGAAAAATGCATCTATACATCATATTGCATGAACATAAGAAATAGGAACATCTCATAGCATCACATCAAATTAGAACACATCCATACATATCATAAAAGGTGAATCATCTCATATATATATCATTAAAAAAATTACACTATTATGGTACAAATCAGATCAAGTGTGCATCAAATACATGGTATAGTGGGGCATTAATATGGCCCATAAATCAAAAGCGCAAACAAAAAACTATCTATGATCAAAAGGGCTAGCCCTATTTGCTGCTGCCCTCCCCCACCTACTTGTCACCGTGATCCTCTACTGGCCACCTCCTTGTCTACTAGGATAAGTCTAGCACTCGGCCTCCTGATGGAATGACCTGCTAGTAATGTTGCTGATAGTACTCGACCTCCCTAACAGCCTCTTTGTACTCTCAGATATCAACTAATCGGCCTCGGGATGTGGAGGTTGCGCTCTCTAGCTGTCTCCACTGATCAATCTCCTGATCCCTCTCAAATCATGTGTGATCTCTCTTGGGTGTAATGGCAATAAACTACTATTGGGCCTCATCCCACTCTGCTGTCAAAACCTATACCTGGCCCTGCAACTTCTGAATCAGTGCATCCTGAGGATCTGGCTATCCTGGTGGTTGTGCTACTAGCTGATGTTGTGGTGCCACCTGGGGCTTCCCATCCGCTCCTGCTACCTATTCTATCGGGTCTCTCGGAGGAAACTATTGAGGAGGTGGTACACCTCCTCCTCCCTGGCCTCTACCTGCTACCCTGCCCCTAGCCCTTTGACATGGGATCACTGCCCCAGGAACTGTCAATCTCAGTGGAGGTCAGAACCATGCTCTATATGCCAGAGTGACCCCTGCATCTATTGGCCCCTAATCATATGGCCATGGCCAAGCCACTAACTGCCTGAATGAGGACATTGCCTCCTCTATTGGAATTGGTTGCCCTCATGTTGTCTCCTTTGTGGTACAGGAAAAGATGGCCATGTACTGATCATTGGGTGTGTCCTGCACCTCACCAAATTGTCTGGTTACCCTATCGGGAAGGTACCTCTCTACCATGGAGTGCTCCCGACCCTGCATGAATCTGTCCTAATGAGCAAAGAAATTTTTTTGTGCATCATCATACCACAGACCCATACCCATCCACGACCTCCACATGAACACTAACATCTCATCTAAAACCCACCACTAGTAGGCCACACCGTCCATACCCATATGAGTAAAGTGGATCTCTACCCTACTATACCACCACACAGCAGGATCATCAATATCTATAATGACTAGTGTTACAATTGGGTGAAGCATTGGGATCCGCTTCCATGCCCAAATGTGTAGAAGATTCAATTGAGCCCAAAGAGCCTGACCATCTAGGTAGGAAAACTCATGCAAATATCTATACAAGGAGGCCAGTAGTACTGGTCCCTAGGAAAATAACTCTTGGTGAACACACATCCGCTGCTACACCAATCCCCAACTTGGATTGAAATATAAGCCATGATAATCAAGAGCTACGAGACTAGAATAATAGCCACCACAATCAACTTGTAGGTAGGATCTATACCCCAGTATCACTCCAAGTCTATCTGACCATCACAAAGGACAAGCTCAGTAATAGCCATAACATCAAAGCAGGCATCCCTACCCTCCTCTAGATCGTAGATCACTCAGGCTCCATGAATGGGTAATCGGAGGATGTGCTAGACATCCTCAAGGGTTATAGTGGCCTTACTAGTAGGAAGATGAAATGATGATGTCTCATTGTGCCACTGCTCGGCTAGGGCAATCATCATACCCAAGTGTGCCCGAACAATGGGGACATATGCAATGTGCCATAACCAGAGAATCCCAAGCTACTCCTAGAGATATACGTGCATACCCTATAATCTCTCAAGTACTGGCCATCGGTGCTCCCTCGAATGAATTACCTCGTGACTCTCCTATGCAAGGAAAAATGTCATGTCAATTTCCCTAGAAAAAATCAGCTACCAGTATCGCATCTCACTTTTGAAACAACAAAAGCGGCGCAATTTGTAATGATCCAAACTAATGTGTGTGGTTTACTTTGGCGCACCCTTTAGGAAAACTGTGTTGCATAGTGCTACTTGTGTGCATGACCGAGTTTGGGGCCAAAACCCTAAAAACTCTAAGTATGTCGCACGACGCTTTATGTATAAAGCAATTCTATATAGGATCACATTGTCCCAACTTGCAGTTTCTATGGTGCTATATAGCACCATGCCACCTCGACCTAACCTAAACCCTATTTAATGCATGCTTAATGAGAAAATTGAAAGTTGGATAGGGGTACATACCATGGGCAACATGATGACTGGTCACTAATGCACTCGTACCCGCTCTGACATGTTCTTGGGAAGCTATTGTTATGCCATCTTGTCCAAGGCTCAGAGCTCAAGGTGCCAAATTTTTAGACAGTTAGGTTTGCAAATGCATTGAAAGTGACCCCTCAAGGTCTATTTAAGCCTGAAAATTATGGTTTTTTGACCTAATTTGACCTTCCAACAAGGGTTTTGGTTCCCCAATCCTGTTTTCATCCAATTGAAAGCCATTCTGCATCCTTTCTGGAATTTTAATGCATTTTTTTGGCATTCCGGGGCATTTTTGGCCTGTTAGGCACTGTATCCATCTTTTTTTGCGAGATCATCCAAAAGACAACAAACATTGTTAGTGTTAAATCAAAATGCATGCAAAGAGTGAAGGATTCCCCATGAAATCCACCTATTTAAACTAGTGTTAGGAAATGAAGAACAAAACTCAAATATAAAAGAAATTAAATCCTAATCTAGCCAATAGTATGATGATCTTATGGGGAAATTGGTGCCAATGATGTTTTGCAATTGGCCCTTTCCCAATTCCTATGGTTGCAATGTAGATTGATGAAGAAATGGTCAAATCTCTAAAGAGATTTGAGCATAACCTTGGTGCAAATGTGAAAATGTGAGGTATGCTTGGATGTAATGAGAAAAATTAGTTCTCAATCGAAGAGAGTAACTTTGCATGTGAATTGTGGATGAGATGGATTTGAGTATAGTAAGTTTAATGAAATTGTGGATGATAGAATGAGAGGAAGAGTCTCTCATTTATAGATTCCTAAATTGGAAGAATGAGGGATTTGGATGAATGTGGGACAAAATACCAACCAATGAGAAGAGGCCACTTGTCCACATGTGATTGGAGGAGGAATGAGCACATTTTGGTCAATGTGCATGATAAATGTCATTGAATTCAAATTCGAATTTTGAATGTGACATGTGAGAGGGAAAGAGAAATGGAGTTAATGTCACTTGGCTCAATGCACAAAGACATGTAAGAGGCATTGAATGCCTTGTTGGAAGGACCAAGTCTACTTGGCTTTTTTTGAATTCAAATGAGGGAATATTCCCTTTTGATGCTTTGTGAGGGAAAAATAGAAGAATTAATAAATCAAAGTAATTGATTTATTGTGCAACTTGCATTCTCTAGAGGATTTTAGTGAGAAGGATTAAGTTAATCAATGTTTTGATTAAATTAATGAAGAATTAGGTGATGTGACAATTTAGACTTAAGTTTATGAACTAATTTTAAGTCCAGAATTGAGGGGAAAAGATTTATTAAATAAATGTTTTGATTTATTTAATCTAGAGGGAACATGTTAGATTAAATCAAATAAGGTTTAATTTATTTAATTTAATAGGCGGACTTTAGCTATTCCAATTAAATAAAATGATTTATTTAATTGAACAAGGATGCAATGGTTAATTAAATTAATTGATTAATTTAATCATTGAAAGAGGAAGACTTAATCCAATAAATAATGATTTATTAAACCAAGAGATAAAATGTGATGAAATGTTGAGAAGAGGAAATGTTGACAAGAGGAAATGTTGTTAGTAATCAAGATCAGTTGTGCCAAAATGAACTTGTACATTTTTCATGTCTACAGATCAAAATTTTTGTTCGATCTCGCAAGGGGGCAATATCCAGCAGTATCCTTTCGTTGGGGTAGTAGTGGGGCATTGAAAAAATCGAAAAAGAAAATCCTGAACTTTTGATCGTAGTAGTTTATTCTTTGAATCAATGCAACAAGTACATTGCTTCAAAGAGGGGAAAAATGTAGACATGGAAAAGATACAATTCGATATGACACATTAGATCCTAATTTACTAACATCATTTCCTTTCGAATCATACTTCCAACACTTCATCATAATTTTGTCTCTTAATATAATGAATCATTATTTATCTAGTTAAGTCCTCACTAAAATCCTCTAGAGAATGCAACTTGCACAATAAATCAATTACTTTGATTTATTTAATTCTCTATTTTCCTTCACAACGTATCAAAAAGGGAATTTTCCCTCATTTGAATTCAAAAAGGCCAAGTGGACTTTGTCCTTCCAACAAGGCATTTAAGGCCTCTTACATGTCCTTGGCCTTGAGCCAAGTGACATTAAATCCATTTCCCCTTCCTCTTCAACAAGTCATTTCATAACTTCAAATTTAAAATAAATGCATTTATTGGCACTTTGGCCAAAATGTGCACAACCATCAACCATTCACATCATGACATGTGGAATTCAACCATTGGATTGAAGGTTAGTCTCATATTGCTCAAATCTCTTTCATTCTTCCAAATTGATATCTATAAAGTGGAGACTTCTCTCCCATTTCTCATCCACAATCTTCATGCAAAGTTAATCTCTTCACATTGAGAGCTAATTTTTCCCATTTCACTCAACTATTCATCATATTCAAGATTTGCAACAAGGTGATGCTCAAATCTCTTTGGGAGATTTAACCATTGCTCAATCACTCAACATTGCAACTTAGGAATTGGGAAAGGGCTAATTGCAAGATTCCATTGGCACCAATTCCCCCATGGGATCTTAAATATATTGGCTTAATTAGGATTTATATGCTTCTCTTGTATTATGTTCTTCATTTTCCTAATTTTAGTTTAAATATATGGATGTCATGGGGAATCTCTCATGCTTGTATGCATTTTGATTTAACAATCTAGCCTTATTTGTTGTTCTTGTGCATATGCAGGTTTAGGGGTTCACAAGAAGCTCTTAGAATGATTTTTTCTTTTGCAACACATAAGTATTTTAAATTATATCAAATGGATGTGAAGTCCACTGTATTGAATGGTGAATTGGAAGAAAAGTATATATAGAACAACTCGAAGGATTTCAATTATCAAATAAATTGGATATGGTCTATAAATTGAAGAAAGCTCTAAAATCTTGGTATGCAAGGTTAGACAGGTAATTTCTACAAAAAGGATTCATTAAAGGTACCAAAGATAGAAATATTTACTTCAAATCAGAAAAATATCAAATCTAGATTGTGGTTGTGTATGTTGATGACATAATGTTTGGAGGAAATGAAGCTATGTAAAAGAAATTTGTAGAAGAGATGCAAAAATAATTTTAAATGTCAATATTTGGGAAGATGAATTTATTCCTTTGGATACAAATCAATCAGAAAAACAAAGGTATTTTCATTTCATAATTAAAGTATGTCAAGTAAATATTGAAAAAATTTGGAATCAAAGATTATAAACCGGTATGTACCCCTATGGTTACTGGTTGCAAGTTGAGAAGAATGATGAATATCCTAAGGCTAATTAGAGCAAGTATAGATCAAGGATTGGAGGATTGTTATATCTAACTATTACTAGACTAGATATAATGCATGCAGTTTTTCTTATGGCTAGATTTCAAGAAGATCGCAGAGAGTCACATGTTGCAGAAATGAAGAGGATATTCAAATACTTAAAGGGAACTCTAGATCATCGTTTGTGGTATCCAAAGGATAATTAATTTACTCTAAGTTCTTACATAGATTTAGATTATTATAGTTTTATAGATGACATGAAAAGTAAAAGTATTGGTGCCATGACTAAGCAAGAAAAAACACTTTGTATCTTTATCTACTGTAGAGGAAAAATATATTGCAATAGCATCTTGTTGCACACAAGTGTTGTGAATGAGGAAAACATTAAAGGACATTAGAGTGGTATATGATGAACCAATTTTTATCTTTTTTGATAATACAAGTGTTATCATTATACCAAATTATCCAGTAATGCATTCAGGGACAAAGCATATCTCAATCCAATATCACTTTTTAAGAGAGAAAGTTTTAGAGAATGAAGTGAAGCTTGAATATGTCCCTACAAAGGATCAAGTTTTTGATATATTTACTAAGACTCTTCCTAAGGATACTTTTGAGTATCTCTAGGAGAAGTTGGAAGTTATTTCCCCTCCTTCTTTGAACTAGATGCATAAGGAGATGCAACAGTCTAGAGGATCTCAAGGTTCATTCTTTGGTCTAGATTGATGCTAGTGGCTACCTCTTAGGGGGAGTAGGTAGTGGAATTATTGGTTGTTCTAGTCAAGATGAGTGAATGTTGTCATTATGTAGTGGTTTCTTATTGATGCAGTATGGTGTGTGATCCTAAGGGGGAGTATGCAAAGTAGTAAAGGAAAGGAAGTTGTAGAGTAGTACAAGACTATTTGATATCAATGGGAGAGATGAAAATTTCTTACCCTTTTTCATTGATGTCAAAGGGGGGGAATGAGTCATGTTAAAATTAAAGATAGCTGTGAAAAATGGATAGAGAATAATAATTAGTTGTGTAAGGTGGATATAAGAGATAATGAGTTGGTATGGAGTATAATATTGAGGATCATAGCTATTGTGTTTTTGTTATTGATGGTTTTCACATCATGTGTTACCATCAATGATAAAGGGGGAGATTATTTCAAGAATTTATAGTTGATTTTTTCATTGATGTCAACAAGATTTGGGTATTGTCATTAATGACCAAGAGAATATTGCAAAGAGTGTGAGTAGTTGGTATTGATTTGATGTTGACTCTGATGATTCTTTGATTAGTTACATTATGTTATCATTACTAAGCTACTGGTGTCAGCCTCTAGTGTTTCTTTGATAAGATTTTGTCTATGGATATATGGTTAAATTTATATGTTGAAATTAGCTTGGTGGTGATAAGAAATTGTTGAGAATGTTGAAGAGGTGTCTCTAGTGCTTGGTTTCCTAGTGATTTTGAGAGAAAATAAATAAAAATAAGAAATAGTGTGTCACAAAGGTGTTCTAGAAAACAAATTTGTGTTATGGTTTGGCTCTAAATTACTTCTATGTTGAAGATCTACTTGTGTGGTTTGGATATGTTGACCAGAGGTGTTGCATCCAAAATTTGGTGTGCTAGATCATTGTGCAGAGGAAGTTGTGTTCACTAATGTGTGAACTCTATATTGCAGAGGTGTCTAGGAGAATTCTTTTTGCTCTACATTTCTCCACAGAGTGGTTCTAGGTATTGAAAATCTCAAAGGGTGTTGATAATGTTTATATCTTTCTTAAGGAGAAGTTTTTTGAGGTTTGGTGCTCCAAGCGTTAGTTTTTTGAGTAATAATGTGTCGAAGGTTGTTTGAGTGTACTAGGTGGGTACATTCTTGAGGTGAAAGTTGTTGCAAAGGAATTGTTGCAGGAGCACCCATAGGTTGTCTAGGAAAACTAAGCAATCTGTTTTAGTTCATTTGTGTTTGAGTCTTAGTGGCATTTTTTTCTGATTAGATGAAGGTCATGTTGACAACAAAGTAGGTTTAATAGGGTTTTAGATCAATAGGAGGCTTAGGACTTTTGCAAGGTGCAAATAGGGCTAGGAAGTTGTATTGCAACTGTGCAACATTTGAAATTTTTCTCAATTGGAGCTACAAACGACCAAGAAGAGCCCAAGGGAGAGGATAAATGATTGGTGACCCTATTTATGGGATGCCTCAGCATTGGACTAAGGTTGGAAGCCTTTCATACTATTTTAGTTTTGAATTCAAGAAAAGCATATGTGAATTCTGTGTGAAATTTCTGGTTTATGTATTGCAGTGATGCTTTAATAGATTAGTTGTGGCATTGTAACTTGTGCATGATGTATGGTAGTTGTTCTTTGAATTATGTGTTGCATTAGATAGTTTTTTTGTTTAGTTTTAAGCACTTTATGTAAATAGTTTGTGTTCTACACTATTGCTGGTCTGAACTAGACAGTTTGTAAAGAATGGAGTGTTAGTTCAATGTCCCAATGTACAAATTGTACGACCATTTGGGATTAGTGACTAGACTCCATGGGTGTACATATAGTAGGAGTTAGAGATTTTGAAAATAAAGGAGATTTTGATGGAGTCTTATCCTAGGTGAGCTAGAGAAGAGCTCGGTTAGGAAAGACCATAGTGCAGAGCACTTAATTTATAGAGGTGTTAACTTAGAGACAAATTTTCTTTTGGAGAAGGAAGATATGAGTCTTACCAAGATATGGTAAAGAGGAAGAGACTCTACCAATCCATTTGTGAGGGGAAAAATTAGGAAGTTGTAGAGGAGCTAGGAAGGGCTTAAAAAGCCTTAATTTTGCTCATTTTCGGTTAGGGCATTTGTACGGCCAGTTGTGGCCCAAGAGCCCAAAATTCTTTGAGAGGTGAGCATATGAGCCAGAAATCCCAAGAAAAGATTGAGGTTTTCTTTGGAAGGACTTTGGGAAAAACCCCAATTTCTCAGAGAAGGATACCTAATAAGGCTAGTAGCCTTCTAGGCCTAATGAAGGGGTTTGGTGAAAGTGACCTATAGATGAAGCTAGGTGGATCCCTACTGCCCCTAGTAGGATGGATTGAATATTTTGGAAACACATCCACACCTCTGTAAAACCATATCAATAAAATGGAGGTCAGTAGCCTTTAAGGTAGTTTAAGGGCTAATTGCTAGTGCTACAAGATTGAACCAAGTTTGGACTTGGGAGAAGGAACTTTATTGATAGTTGGGTTGGCAAGGAGAACCAAGGGATCTTGAGAAGGAAGGTATCCTATAGGTTGCAAGTGGTGGAGAAAGACACCCTAGAGGTCTTCCAAGAAAGACCTAGAGCATGAATCAGTGAGTGATTCATCCAACCTCCCTAGCAGATTGGTATTAGAACCCCAAAAGGATTTGGGATTGATTATTGTATGTCAGAGATTGAGTCTAGTGGTTCTACAATCATGGTGACAAATATAGAATTGGCCAAGAAGGTCGAAGATCAAGAGGAAGACAATAGGCTATTGAGGGAAAGAATAGCAAAACTGGAGCAAGCAATGAGTAACGTACAGACCAATACTGATGAGGTCAGTGATAAATTGGAAGGAAGAGTACCCAAGATTAAAGAGGTTGCAGAGGAATACAAGACCCTTGAACCTAACCCTGTTTTGCAAGAAGAGCCTTTCTTGAAGGCATTGAAGGCTATGAGTGGAAAAGAACTTGAAGGCATACCACTGTTTAGTGGAAAATTGGAAGCAAATCTAGTAATGGATTGGATAGAGGGAATGGAAAACCATTTTGAGTGTCATGGAGTCACTAAAGCACAAAAGGTAAAAGTGGCAAAATCAAGAATAGAGAGGTTTAGATTTCACATGGTGGAAGTTCATCCAGATAGAGAGAGAAAAGGAAGGCAAGAAACCTATTTCCACTTGGAAGGGAATGGTTGTGAAAGCGAGAGAGGCATACATGCCAAATTACTATGAAATTTAATTGTGTAAGAAAAGATAGAGCTTGATACAAAGAGACCAAGATGTAAATTCCTATACAGAGGAGTTTCAAAAACTTTGCATGAGGTCTAATGTATCTGAGGATGAAAGCCTTAAGGTGGCTAGATACCTTAATGGTTTGAAGTGGAACATACAAGAGGAGATGACTCTTCTAAGTCCCAAAATAGTACACCAATGTTATCAAATGGCTATAAAGATTGAAGAGAAAAGTAAAAGGAAACAAGATCAAACCTCTAAGAGTAGAGGAAAAGGCAGAGATCAAAGAGGAGATAGAGGTGGATACCAAGGTAGAGGGATTGAACAAAGAAGTCAAGGAGAGTCTAAACTCACAGAGCATGAAAGTGAAACAACTTCTAGAGGAGGTTATGGAAGAGGTAGGGGATCTCAAGGAGGTTCTCACAGAGGAAGAGGTGCAGGGAAAATTAACTCCTACTTTGCTAGCATGAATTGTTATTAATGTGGCCAAGTGGGACATCATGCTTATAGGTGCCCAGAGAAAGAATCTTCTTCTAACATAGAGAAGAGAATAGCATATTCCCAAGAAGACACTATGAGTGTCAAATCACCAGAGGTTAGCCATATTGAGTCAGAAATGGGGGAGAACTTGATGTTTAAAAGGGTTCTAATCAGGCAACTAATCAAAGAGGATCCAAAGCAAAGGAGAGCAAAGGATACTTGGGAAGGTGTGCAAAGTTATAGTGGATTCAGGGTCCACTGATAACATCATCTTAGAGGAAGAAATAAAGAAGCTAAAGTTGGAGAAGATGCCCCATACTAATCCTTACAAGGTGACATGGCTGAATAAAGGGTAGAGTGTCCTTGTGAATGAGCATACAGCAGTGGAATTCTCCATTGGAGGATACAAATACAAATTGGTTTGTGATGTGTTGCCTATGGATGCATGCCATATTCTATTGGGTAGGCCATGGAAATATGACAAAGGAGCCATCTATGATGGAAAGAAGAACACCATCTCATTCAGGAAGGATGGTAAAAAATTTAAGTTACAATCACTATTGGATGAAGAAGAAGTATCGTCAAAGACCCCTAGTGTCTTGTTAAGTAGTGGCAAGGAGTTTATCAACACTCTTTAAAAAGGAGGTGAAGGATATGTTATTATGGTGCAACCCAAGAAAGAAGAAAAGAATAAGTAGAAACCTATGCCAGAAGAAGACCAGAAGTTACTTGAGAAGTTCAAGGACATAGTCAGTGATGGGACACCAAAAACATTACCTCCAAAGAGAGCTATCAGTCATCAAATTTATTTCATACCAGGGGTTTCATTGCTTAACAAAGTAGCCTATAAACTCACACCAGATCAAAACCTAGAAGTGGCTAGGCAAGTGCAAGAGTTATTAGACCAAGGGCTAATCAGGAAGAGCATCAGTCCACGTGTAGTACTAGTGGTCTTAGCAACCAAGAAAGGTGGTAAGTGGAGACTTTGTACTGAATCTAGGGCTATCAATAGGATTACAATCAGATATAGATTTCCTATTCCTAGGATTGTGGATTTGATGGACTGTCTTGGAGGGGCAAAGGACTTCACTAAGTTGGACCTCAAAATTGGGTACCACCAGATTAGAATCAAATATGGGGATGAATGGAAGACAACTTTTAAGACAACTAATGGGTTGTATGAGTGGAGAGTTATGCCATTTGGCCTCTCAAATGCCCCTAGCATATTCATGAGACTCATGAATTAAGTGCTTAAGGATTTCTCAGGGATACTTGTGGTAGTGTATCTAGATGATATACTCATCTTTAGTAAGACAGAAGAGGAGCATTTGAAGCATGTGGAGATGGTACTTAAAAGGTTGCAGGAGGAGAGGTTATCCATCAATCTAGAAAAGTGTGAGTTCTTCAAGCAAGAGCTTGCATATTTTGGGTTTGTAGTATTCCAAGGGTCATTGAAGATGGAACCAAGCAAGGTGGAAGCTATTCTAAATTGTCCTACACCAACCACCAAGATAGACGTAAGGAGTTTTCATGGGTTAGCTTAGTTTTACAGAAAGTTTATAAGAAACTTCAGTGGCATTTGTGCACTAGTGCTTGATACTATCAAGGGTGGTCTAAAGACTAAATTTAAATGGACTCTTGAAGCAGATAAGGGTTTTGAGAAATTGAAGCAAGAAGTGGCAACTCAACCCATCCTTTTGTTACCTAGCTTTGATAAGCTATTCAAAGTGGAATGTGATGCCAGTGGAATTGCAGTCGGAGGAGTACTAAGCCAAGAAGGTAGGCCTATAGCTTTCTTTAGTGAAAATTCAATGAGGCTAAAAAGAAGTACTCTACTTATGACTTAGAGCTATATGCTCTAGTGTAGTCTCTTACAAAGTGGAGACATTATCTCCTACCTAAGGAGTTTGTAGTGTTTACGGATAACTAGGAACTTAGCTACATCAACACACAAGAAAAGTTAATTAATAGGCACTTGAAATGGATGGAGTACCTCCAAGCCTTCACCTTTACTATCAAACACAAGAAAGGATAGTTGAATAAGGTGGCAGATGTACTAAGTAGGAGGTTGCTGACAATGCAAGAGATTCAAATCCAAAGCATTGGGTTAGAGA
Organism: Sequoiadendron giganteum; assembly: GCA_007115665.2. NCBI lineage: Eukaryota > Viridiplantae > Streptophyta > Pinopsida > Cupressales > Cupressaceae > Sequoiadendron > Sequoiadendron giganteum. The sequence goes on from CM021100.1 coordinate 967,268,827, forward strand.
GTTTCAAGGATCTCTATGGAGAAGATGAAGAATTCTTTGAAGCATATAAGTTATGTTCTGATTTTGATAATCATTTTCATAGTCAATTCTCAGAATATACACTACAGAGTGGAATTTTGTTCAAGGAGAATCAATTATGTGTTCCCAAAGTTTCAATGAGAGAGAATCTCATTCAAGAGAAGCATAATGGTAGTCTTAGTGGCCATTTTGGTATCAACAAGACAATGGATTTGGTACAGAGGTTCTATTATTGGCCCAAGTTGCCAAGGGATGTCAGAAGATATGTGGAGCAGTGTGTAGTTTGTATAAAAGCCAAGGGGGGAGCTAGCAATCCAGGTTTGTATCAACCTCTACCTATTCCCAACAGACCATGGGAATGCATTAGTATGGATTTTGTTGTAGGACTCCCTAAAACTAAGATAGGGTTTGATAGTGTTTATGTGGTGGTAGATAGGTTTAGTAAAATGAGTCATTTTGTTCCTTGCAAGACCACCCATAATGCTATTTATATTGCTCATCTCTTCTTCAAAGAGATTGTGAAGATCCATGGATTACCATTGAGCATAGTATCAAACAAAGATGTGAATTTTATGAGTCATTTTTGGAAAACCCTCTGGAGTAGACTAGGTACTAACTTATCTTTTGGTTTATTTTACCATCCTTAGATAGATGGAAAAACTGAGGTGGTAAATAGAGTGTTAGGTAACCTTCTAAGATTCCTAACCAAGGAGTATGGTCAGACATGGGACTTGGTCATATCACAAACTGAATATGCCTAAAAAGAAAGTGTGAATAGGACCATAAGTAGGAGTCCTTTTGAGATAGTATATGGTATGCACCCAAGAGGTGTGTGTGAGCTTAGAGATCTAGGAGCTATGGAGTATAGAAGTGGCCATGCAGAGGATTTCTCTCAGACCATGAAGGAGATTCAGGAGCAAGTGAAGAAAGGAATCACAAAGGCTACTCAAAAGTTGAAAACTAAGGTGGATATGTCTAGGAAAGATATCCAATTTATAGTAGGTGACTATGTCATGGTCCATCTCAAGAAATCTAGATTGCAAAAAGGAGTACCAAAAAAGTTTTAGATGAAGAGATTGGGACCATGTCAAGTATTAGCTAAGTATAGAAAGAATGCTTACAAGGTTGAGCTTCCTACAGAATTAAGTATTTCACTAGTGTTTAATGTAGTTGACTTGATAAAGTATAAAGGACTAGCAACTGATATGAATCTACCAAGTATGGATGTCTTGGAGGATGTGAGTATTGTAGTCTTACCTCCTAAGGACAAGCTACAAGTAGATAGGATCTAGGAATCCCGAGTAAAGAAGTCTACTCGGCACAAGGTGTACATGGAACACCTCATATAGTGGAAGGGAAAACCAGTTTCTGAGACTACATGGGTGGAAGAAGCTCATTTCATTTAGTATGGCATTGATCTGTCTCTGATATCTCCTCACATTCCCTATTGTTTGTGTAGAGGGGGAGAATGGTGTAGGAGCACATATAGGTTGTCTAGGAAAACTAAGCAATCTATTTTAGTTCATTTGTGTGTGAGTCTTAGTGGAAAATTTTTTGTGATTAGATGAAGGTAATGTTGACCACAAAGTAGGTGTAATAGGGTTTTAGATCAATAGGAGGCTTAGGACTTTTGAAAGGTGCAAATAGGGCTAGGAAGTTGTATTGCAACTGTGCAACATTTGAAATGTTTCTCAATTGGAGCTACAAACGACCAAGAAGAGCCCAAGGGAGAGGATAAATTATTGGTGACCCTATTTTTGGGATGCCTCAACATTGTAGTAAGGTTGGAAGCCTTTCATACTGTTTTAGTTTTGAATTCAAGAAAAGCATAGGTGAATTCTATGTTAAATTTCTAGTTTTTGTATTGTAGTGAAGCTTTAATAGATTAGTTGTGGCACTGTAACCTATTCATGATGTAGGGTAGTTGTTCTTTGAATTATGTGTGGCATTAGATAGTTTTTTTTTTTAGTTTTAAGCACTTTTTGTAAATAGTTTGTGTTTTACACTATTGCTGGTCTGAACCAAATAGTTTGTAAAGAATGGAGTGTTAGTTCCTTGTCCCATTGTAAAAATTGTACGACCCTTTGGGATTAGTGACTAGATTCCATGGGTGTACATATAGTAGGAGTTAGAGCCTTTGAAAACACAAGATCTTTTGATGGAGTCTTATCCTAGGCGAGCCAGAGAAGAGCCTGGTTAGGAAAGACCACAGTACAAAGCACTTAATTTGCAGAGGTGTTAACTTAGAGACAAATTTCCTTTTGGAGAAGGAATATACGAGTCTTACCAAGATATGGTAAAGAGGAAGAGACTCTACCAATCCATTTGTGATGAGAAAGTTGCAGAGGAGCCAAGAAGGGCTTAAAAAGCCTTAATTTTGCTCATTTTCAGTTAGAGCATTTGTACGGCCAATTGTGGCCCAGGACCCCAAAAATATTTGAGAGGTGGGCATATGAACCAAGAATCCCAAGAAAAGATTGGGATTTTCTTTGGAAGGACTTTGGGAAAAACCTTGATTTCTCAAAGAAGGAGACCTAATAGGGCTAGTTGCCTTCTAGGCCTAATGAAGGGGTTAGTGAAAGCAACCTACAGATGGAGCTAGGTGGATCCCTAATGCCCCTAGTAGGATGGATTGAAGCTTTTGGAAACACCTCCACACCTTTATAAAACCATATCAATAAAATGGATGTTAGTAGCCTTTAAGGTAGTTTAAGGGCTAATAGCTGGTGCTACAAGATTGCACCAAGTTTGGACTTGGGAGAACAAACTTTATTGATAGTTGGGTTGGCAAGGAGAACCAAGGGATCCTAAGAAGGAAGAGATCCTATAGGTTGCAAGTGGTGGAGAAATACACCCTAGAGGTCTTCCAAGAAAGACCTAGAGCATGAATCAGTGAGTGATTTATCCAACATCGCTATCAGAAACTTGTTGAATTTCAGAGTGTTTTTGGAATATTCTAGATTGTGTTCAAGTGTGGTGTGTGTCCTGCGAGTTGTCTTTGGATTTGAGGAAGTGTGTACTTGAATTTTAATGGTGTTTACACTAGTTTGATCAACCTTGGGTGTTTACAATAATTTTGGAGTTTCTTAGATTTTTTGGAAGTGTGTTGTGGTACGTATGAGTGGATTTAGATGCAAGTTAAGGTGTGTCGTGGTCCACCTTCATTCCATTTTACCATGGGAATATTTTGGTGCTAACCTAATTTGAATTTGCATGGTTGAGGTGCATAGATAACCTTGGAGAATATTTTCAAGGTTGAAGATGGTATACATATTTGTTGATATTTTGAGGGATGATACAATAGATGTGTGTGATGTGAATGATGTGAAGTGTAGAGTTGTAAAATGTGAACTTTTGCACTATAGTGTGAGCTTTCATGTGTTAGATTACTAGGTGTAGTGAGAAAAAGGTGTCCACAATATCTAGTGAGATTACAAAGATGTTTTTGATGCTGTGGTGTACTTTCCTATTGCAATGAGATGGATTTATCACTGTAACATTCTTCTCTATCATATTTTATATTCTTACAATGAGCCTTTCTTTATTTTGGGTAGTGAGCCCTTTATAATTGGTACTGATATTACTTTATATTGTGAGCTAATCCTTGCTATATTTTTTCCATTCTTGGGTTTTCCACATACATCTAGTGTTTATTTGTGTATGGTGTTGATTTGATTCTATTTATGTTATCTTCTTTAATCATAAATCATTCTAAAAAATTAAGGGTTAATTGAATTAATGTGGATTTGAATGTTTATGATGGTTTTGAAATTTTAAGGTACAAATAATTCAACCCCCTCTCAGTTGTCTTATGCATTCAATAGGTGGCTTCATATCAAATGCATAGGAATGGATTAGCAAACAAAAATTTTAGTCCAACATCTCAAAAATACACAAAGGGATTTGGTGGATACGATGATGAAAAACCACAAGCACAAAGGATGCCCCAATGTAACACATAACCTAGAGAATCTTAGTGGATACAATATGAGGCAACCAAGAAGATATGTCAAATGAAAAGATAAAACATGCCCCTATTTTCACATGTGAAATAAAACCATGATATGATGGATAGTGGCAACCTCAAGTAGGTATAGTAGGAAGCTCAACAAAAAGAAAAACAAAGATCCAAAATCACCAAAGAAATAACAAAATATCTCAAGTACCATTTGACATAAGGAAGATGGATAGTATGGATGAATGGATAACCCTAGGTCCTATACATTCATCATTGATCATCTCTTGTCATAATAATCCTAATATGGGGATATGGGGGGATCATGGGATGAAGAGAGGAAGGATTTAAAAGTATTAATGGAAGGATTATAGGATAGATGGATAGGGAGATAAGGATGGGGATATGGAAGGATTATAGGATGGATGAATGATGTCTCCAAGGACCATTTGCAAAGTAAGAATATGCCCCACTCTATATACTTCATTTTTTATGAGGCAAGATGGATGGAAGATAGGAGGATGGGTACATAAGAAAGGGATATGGAAGGATGTGCTGGGTGTATAAGGGAGATGTATAATAACATGATGGGGAAGATAAGGAATATGATAGTGTATGGATAAAGAGAATGTATGCCAAGATGGATCCCAAACCATTTATAGATATTTCTCTTGTCTTTATCAAGATCACAAGGAGGATGGAAAGATTGAGATAAATGAGATACGATAGGTAGGATGGGTACGATAGGTTGGATGAATGATATGAAGATACTTAGAGTGGATTTTCCCTCATGCATGGCAAGAAAATGGATGGAGGATCTACACATGATGCCTATTTTTCAGGTTTTCATGATGGTACTTGTCCAAGGCACACATTTTTCCAAGTTTTCACCATTGGATGGATTTTTCTCTTTACCTTTTTTGTTTTGTTTTTCTTGTCTTTTTGACTTTTTGGAATTTTTTGGAAAGTGTGTGGATGGAGATGGATGATTATAAGGATGTGGATAAATTTATTTTAAATATAGGTGATAAGGATGTGGGGTATTGATTCAAGCATCAAGCTACATACTAAGGTAATAAGAGCCCATGTGTAAATTTATTGTTGGATATTGGTACAACGTTATTAGGATGGATGGACTATGCAAGGGAATATATTAAAGTGATTTGATGGGGGAGATATGTGGGATAATATATTTGATGTTTGAAAGTGAATGGATGAAATGGTGGGAAGGGGAGTGTTGTTGTGGGATGTTTTCAAGACCAGCATTGACACATATTTTGAAGGATGTGGAATGATTAGAGGAGAAAGAGATGGAATTGGGATAGTGAGTTTTGGGATATAGGGATCTAGAATGGATTTAGGAAATGGAGGATGGGGATGATTAGCTTTGGGATTAGAAATGTTGGATGCCATTATGGATTTTCTTTGAATGTATTGCATAATTTTTATTTATTATCCACATGGTTTTGATTTTTCTTTGGTAAGATTTTGTATCCTTTCAGATTGATTTGGATTTTGGATTATAATTTTATTTTATTAATAATGTTTCTTTGAGGGGAAATGGTGATCTTTAGATTCGTCTAGATGATTAAATTTATGAATTTTTATGTTAGCATCAAAATTTCTTCCAATATAAATGATATGGGTTTGAGGAGATAGATGATGTGGAGATATTTTGGAGATGATGTGTGGATGGAGAGTGTATGATTTTGGTGATGAAACAGGGATGGAGGATGTTGGATGAATTGCATGGAGGTTTTCCTTTGTTGATCTTGATTGGAGATTATCAAAGTGGGATGTTTAGGATGGGTGATGGGGATAGGTTATTGGTGGATGAAGGGAGGAAGGATATGAGATGGAGGATGGGATTTTGGTATATAAGGGCCCAAAATATATGGAGTGTATAGAAGGTTTGTTATGGTGGATGGTGGTTAATAAGGACCTAAAATGGATATAGTAGATGGAGGATGTGTGATGGTGGATTGTGGGACATAAGGACCCAAAATGGATTTTAGTATATTGAGGATGTGTGATGGTGGATTGTGGGAAATAAATACCCAAAATGTATTTGGAGGATGAAGGAGGGATATGAATGGTTATTTTAAGTTGGTATGATGGAGGAGGGGGGATGGCTACAAATTTTTTGGAGGAATGATGGGAAGCACATGTGGTTCATTTTGAAGAGGATCCCTTGCCTATACAATGGTTTTACCAACATTTTTGGATTGTAAGCCTTGAAATATGTAGCCAAGGTATTTTAGTTATGTATTTTCTTTGATATGGATGGGTTCCAATATACCTTTCTCATGAAGGCTTAAGCCTTTGCATTAATAGTTCATGGTCTTGATAATTCAATTTATAATAGGATGCTTGTTATTTTGGAAGCATGATGTGAGTCCATTATTAAGTGGAGGAGAATTGGTGGTGGATATTATTTGTTATTCTATTGTGAGAGAACCACCATGGGTGAATGTAAGAGGACCAAGGGGATATGGAGGTGGTGTTTGGATAGTTTTTTTAGACACATATGACAACTAAGAGGAGAGGGTGAATCAATTGTACATTAAAACCTTAAAACCCTTATTATGTATCAACATGAATGTAAGAAAATTAAATATCAACATATCAACAACCATAAACAATAAAAAACCAGATTTATGTGGAAAAACCTAGTCAAGTCTAAACCATGGTGAGGATTAAATCACATATATATGAATAAAAAATCTATTACAAAAGGCTCACTCCCTAAATGAATCTTTCCAAAAGAAAGAAGGGCTCACTACCTAGATAGAAATAGAATAGAAAGAGATTCCTAAAAGGAGGTTCACTACCTCAAAGTTACAAGAGAATCAACCACAACCACAACTCTACACCATATAAAACATTTAGCTCACTACCTCCAAAAACTTCAGGCACCTTGAAATGTAGACACTTTCTAATCACTAATTTTAATAGTCATAGGCATTAATGATCACACTCAGATCACAACACTTGATCACATACACATAATTTTATATCACACATCACACCACATAGTTCTCCAAAAATTGAACTTGCATGTATATCCTCTACAACCTTAATAAAATTATATAAGGTTGGCTTCAATAAAATGAATGCACCTCAAACATGTAACCAACAATTAGGTTGGCACCAAACACTTCCATGGTGGAAATAATGGAAGGTTGACCACACCAAGGTTTAACCAAGATGAAAATATAAACCAACACACTACACCAAGCTTCTAAAAAAATGAATCACATCCATAAATAATGCTAACATTCTAGGTTAGCCGAACAAACATTGACGCTAGCAAGAAAACACATACACGCTTCACTAGGTGCATAAAAATCCAATGAAAAAAATAGAAACATTACACAACATCCTAGACTATTAAAAAATAAAAACAAAATTCAAACACACTTTCACAAACACCTGCAACTAAGAATATTATCATCTTGTGCAATCGGTAAAATTACCACTAAGACACAACACATAAATCAAGCTTGCAGAATAGTTGAACACTAAACCATACAAGGGATGATAGATACAAGAAATATGAACACATTCTCAAATTCACAAGATGATAAATTTCAACAAAGAGAAATACAAATAAATTATATTTCTCCTAGACAACCTTCTTCACAGTCCAAACACTTTCAAACACATCTTTTATTGTCGCATGATCCAAAACTTGAAACTATGGATATAACACCTTTGAAAACTTTTGAACATCACATCCAAACTACACAAGAACATATTCAAGTATGTCGAAATGTGAAAGATGATACAAAACACACCCTTTTCACCTTGTACACTCTTTATAAAAATTTTCTCAAAAGCACTTGGAAACCAAGTGACCATGTTGCATCTACAATACTTAATCAACACCACAAACAACTTCTCATAATAACCACACTAGAGTTTGACATCAATGACAACACTGATGAAAACATAGTGCAACAATTTTGGTTACGTGGTGATAAAGGATCATGAGATGGAGTAGATGGGATGGTAGGATCTAGATTTGGAAGAGGGGATGATAAGGAGTCATAAGAGGGATATAAAGAAATGATAAGTTGTTGATGGATAAGGGGATCATGGGATGAGGTGGAGGAGCTACTATGATCTTGAGATGGAGTAGATGGGATGGTAGGAGATTTAATTGGATGTGTTGTGCCTTGCACACACTCCCCATATAAAATGCCCCCCTTATTTTTCTCATCCCACTTTAGGTTTCTTTTGGCCCTTTATCCTTAAGCAAGTTCCTCAATATTTTGGTTTTGTCATATCCCTTGATTTTTACAAAGTTCTTATTCAAATTGGAGATAAGTTGATGTTTTTCAATAATTGGTTAGGTTGATTATCATTTAGGGTTCCTTGGGTAACTTTATGCTAAGTTGGTTCCATACTCAGGGATTTCAAAGTCTCATGGGATCTAGTGTATCTTGGAATAAGTGAAACAATCTCTTTTGTGGAATCTGCCCCATCACAAAATCCCCAAACTTAAGCCCTATCTAAATCTCTTAAAAGGTTCACTCAATAGGAAAATATTTAGAGTGACCACTTGATTTGATATGATTGTTGTGTTTCCAGCAACATAAATGTCTACAATACGAGGAGAAAAAATCAATACTATCACATTCATTTCCCATAGTCTCTCTTGAAAAACTCAAAATTAAGCTTGAGTGAAGCTAGGGTATCTAGTTGAATGTGAAAATATGAAATTTGCAAGATTTTAGTGTGATTTAAGGTGAATTTGATTGTATTTCTTCACATCTTGGACTGAAAGGTCAATTTAAACTTTATTATATTTATCTTAGATGGAATTCCTCTCATTTCTATGCAATTCAATGGCAAAATCACATAGGGCCTTGGTGAAATTGCTTTTAGAACATAATGAATTTTCTTGAGTTTCGTATTTGAAGTATATTCCTATTTGAATGAGTCATTTCATGGGTTTCTAAAATTTATTGAACTTTTTTTGATGATTCAAATACTTACATCTTTGAGGTCACTAATTAAACATTGAGCATTTGGGGTTTTGTACTTAATTTTATTTTTTATTTTGAGGTTACAAGTGGTTTGTATGACTTATATCGATGATTTTTTTAAAAAAATTTAATCATAAAAAATCCAAAACCTTTGTGTTAATAGTTGCACGAATGAGTATTAGGATTTTGCACATTGCATCATATTTATATTATGTTGGGTTTTTTTACAAACAACTAATGAACATAGTTTGATAATAATTTAAGGTTATTTAGGGTTAATAAATTCTAAAAATTCTAAGTTGAACAATCTCAAAACCATACTTATTATAGTTGAGTAATTCACCATGACCAAACCCAAAAATTTGTAAAAGCTCATGAGCTTGCAAATTCATAAAAATGCTTTGATGTTTTAATATTTCATAGGTTTTTAAAATCTACGAGGATCACAAGGTTCCAAAGGTTAAATCATGAGGAAGTAAATAAGTAGAAATTCAAACATTTAAGCCTTTTGGGGAAATTCATTTCTTATGAAGTTTTCCACAACTCTCTAAAATCTCCAAGCTCCTCAAAAGTTTGAAGGGGATCTAGGACTTAATCATTTTCAACCAGATACATAGTCTTCATAAATTTCATCCCATTAAAAAATTCTCAATGCCATAAAAGTTCAAAAAGTACACTAAGTTCCTATTTTCAATAATTTGAGTTCCTCATGGAATTTCATCAGCCACGAAGTGCTTACAGCTTTCCATGAATCTGAAAAAATTTCAAATGCCTAAACCTTCAAAGAGTATAAGTTAAATGAGTATGGCATGTCCTACAGAGATTTCAAGACTCTCTGAAATCCCCAAAGTTCCTAGGGTTTCAACTGGTAATTGACATAGAGGAAAGAATTAATTGGTCTAACTACACTTATGACCTTTTTTCTGTGAAGATTTGATATGCTAAGTGGTGGCACAATAGCTATGTCAATGAAGATCATAATCAGATTGAATGAAGAGAATAATGCATTGAATGCATATATGATTCAAATATTTGATAGAGAGATGATTTGGGAAAATTCCTTGTGATAGAATTTAATGTGGAAGAAAATCGATGCAGAGGTATGGCAATATCTGGTAAAGCCTATAAAATGTCTTAATGATGAGGTGGACGATGGTTCAAGGATTGAGGTGAAAAGGTAGCTTACTAGAGAATATATAAATTATGGTAAGCCCTAATGTAGGATTCTAGGTGATCGAAGCAAAGGTGAGAATCTCAAGATAGAGATTGTAGTCCAGTGAAGAAAGAAGACAATCAAATATTGTCAAAGTTTTGAGTTTGCAAGAGTATAAAGAGAGAGAATTGTATAGAATGATAAATTTCTAAGTATGAAGTTGAGTTAGAGTATAAAAGAGAGAGCAATAGAGAAAACATAGAATGCATAAGTGATGAGTAAGCAGGACCCAAATGAAAGGAAAAAAATAATGAAGGGTTAACATTCAAGGGGAAAACTGTAGTGCCTCAAGGTGTTTGCATATTGTTTTTATTGATATCAAAAGTTGAAATCATACAAGGGCGATTCTTGGCATGATGAAAGACGATCCAAGGTGAGATGTACTTGATCTGGTAAATGAGAATATTGGCATTAATGTAAGAGTTTCATTGATGTCAAAGAAGAGGTTAGAAGAGAGATGCAAGTGATCCTAAAGGGTATATTGTTTGGCATGATGAAAAAAGGTTGTTTAGTGATGTGCTTGGATGCCATAAAAACCATATGATCATTTTTTGGAAGAGTTGGTGTAGAATGTTGGTGAAAGAAGCATGGTTCTACAAATGTTACAAAATTTCTCAAATGTTACATTATTATCATGCAATATTTAAATGACGATGCAAATTTTTCTTCCAATTTTCTAAGGTCTAATTAGTATGTAGATTTGATATAAGCTTTTTGATAGCATTCTAGAGATGTGTTTTGTAGGATCAAAAGGTGTCAAATGTTCTTAGAATAGAATTATTTGTGCTCTCGGATAATTTTAGGGTTTATCAGTTAAACCCTAGGCTATTGTAGTCATGGCGTTCTAACATTTTTTTAATTTTTCATTGATTGGTTGTAGCAAGTTTCCAGTTGCTTAAGTTGTGGCTTAATCGTATGGTGTCATGAGGTTTACTAGCCCCTTTCCTAGCAATTATTGACTGAGAAAATATTTAAGCCATTTAATATTTCCTAAGTCTCATGCAGATATTTTCCTTTGGTAAGATCAATGATGTTGGTTGAAGAAACAAGATCTAATAGCCTCCCCACCAACCCTTTGAGTTTTTGGTGGGTCTCGACTAAGTCCCTTGGGGAAGTTGGGAACAACGGTGATCGGATGTTGAAGATTAATGGTGCTCATAGTATGCATGATTAGACCTACAGAGGTGGTAGAGAAATTAATTGGAAGGTGATGTCAGGATGATAGGTGGCAATCAATGATTGCATGAAGGCCATTAGCAAGGGAGGTTGATCAACAATAAATATAAGGTCTTAGATATCACATCAGACAGTGTCCACCAACCCATTGTGTTTTTGGTGGGTCATAGCTAAGTCTTGAGGGATAGTGGGGAATGGTGGAGATTAATCCATGATGGATGAATGATGACTGTTGATGAATATGATGGGACTGGATAGAGGAAAATGGCATATGCCATAAACTACTGGCAATGGTGAATAATAGATATTGAAAGAGGAAGATCTAATAGTGCTCACTAGCCCATGGAACCTATGGTAAGACCCCATCGATACCTCATGGAGGAGTGGGGAATGGCAGTGTTCAAACAAGTGTTTTGATTGGACGGTGCATGAAGTTAGTAGTGGGTCCTAAAGATGCAATTCAGACACGCTATAGGATATCACTCTTCTACTTCACATTTATGTTATGAAGTAGAATAAAGGAAGCCTTAGGTGATGAGTGATGAATGATAAGTGTTAGTGGAGTATGTTATCAACCAAGACATGTGGCAACATATGATTTCTTGATATAGCAACTCACATCATTGTTGTGAATTGTGTGGCAATGAGATGGATGAAAAGTGGTGACAAATTATTGAGCAGGTGATGTCACGAAGATTCTTCATCAAGGAGACATATGAAGATAGATGGAACATGATTTTTGGTCTCTTGGACATTCTGATAGAACTTCATCGAGGAGACTATGTTATTTCAAAGAGAGTTGATTTGGTGTCTCTTTGACACAATGATGTAAGATTCATGGCGACCTTGGTGGGACCCAATAGGAAGGTGACCATGCAGGTGGGTGGTGAGGAGAGATTGCATGATAGAAAAATTCACATCATTGTCGTGAATTTTGTGGGAATGACATGGATGATAGATGGTGTGTGGGCCTGTGTCTTTCATAAGTGATATTGGGGAGAAAGATGAGTATCAGAGAGACAAAATAACTAGTCTCTTTGACATGCTAATAAGGTGATGGTGATGGATGTGGTAGGTGGCATCAAAGGTGAATATTGTGGTAACAACCCGGTAGTCCACTAGGATTTTGCGAGTCCGTGTCTTCTTCTAGTGATATAGCAAGGGACTATGCCTATTGGTTGGCAATTAATCTAATAGTGATCATTGCATCAATTCACATCACTTTTGTGAATTAAATTATAGATGAAGAATATCGATGAGTGATAGGTTAGGCATTCAAGATCTACAATGTTAAGTGATCAAATTTGACAATGGTATTTTAAATATTCTAAGATGAATGAAGATCATAGATCATGGTGTGAAGAACACAGATAAATGGTCAGAATTTGAAGGTGAAGGCTTTAAATTGATAAGTCCATGTAAAAAAGGTTTCGATTAGTAACCAACATAGAGGAAATAATTAATTGGTCCAAATAAACCTGTGACCTTTGTCGATGAATATTTGATCTGCTAAGCGACAACACAAACAAATATGTTGATGAAGATCAAGATCAAATCAAATGAATAGAAGAATGCATTGAATGCATATTTGATTCTAGGGTTTGACAGAGAGCCAATTTGGGAAAAAATTTTGTGATAGAATTAAATGTTGAGAGGATTGATACAAGGAATGAAGATGTCTGGTAAACTATATCAGATGTTTTTATGATGAGTTGGACGAGGGTGGAATCGTCAAGGTGAACTGGTAGCTTGCTAGAGAAGATAGAAAGTATAATAATTCCAAAAAATGGATTCAACATGATCTAATCATGTGTTTGAATCTCTATAAATTAATTGAAGATTGATGGAGTCAAGTAAAAGAAGAAGAAAATAAGAAAAGTGTTGAAGTGTGTTGGCTGCAAGAGTTAATGTGTTTAATCTACAAGAGTAGAGAGAAAGAGAACTATATAGAATGATAAACTATTGAGTATGCAACTAGGTTAGAGAGGAAAAGAGAGAGTATCAAAGAAGACAAAGAATACACAAGTGATGAATGAGTAGAATAGAAAAAAAATGTAGAACATCATCAAGGGTTAACATTCAAGGTGTAGATTGCAGTGCAGCAAGGTAGAACATAAGATGTTCTAAGTGTAGAAGAGAGAAAGAGAGAGTGAAAAAATATAGAGAGATGTAGAGGAGAGAGGATGTGTTTTTGAGAGTGTAGCATCAAAAACAAAGAGTAAGTTTCATATATTGCATCAAGGTATTGTGCATTTTAAAATTAAGTTGCAACATAGAATTATAAACAAGAAATATTTGTCAATATAAATAAGACTAGTTGGTGCCATCAGATAACTGAGTTGGTGATAAGTGTAGGGAGTTGGTGCTTTCTTGGATTAGGGTCTCCTAAATCAAGGTATTGGTGTCTCCTTACAGTTTGTCCCTTTAAATAATTGTAATTGAACTTTGGATTGTGAATTTGGATTAGGATAGTAGTTCCTAGCAACATTTCTCACCATGGTTTTTCCCATCTTGGGTTTTCCACGTACATCATGTGTTATGGGATTTTGCATGTGTGAATGTTTATCTCTCTTTTAGTTTAGTAAATCTACACAAATTATTTAGAGCTAAAGGAGATAATCTACACAAAATGTTTTAAGGGATGAAAGTTTAATATATATTTATTCACCCTCCTCTCGGTAGATTGTTGTGTTTTAACAATTGGTATCAGAGCCCTAGGCTCCCCATGAGAAGATTAATGAGCTTGGGTAGATCTTGGTTAAGTGAACACATAATGGCTAATAGGAAAGGCTCCAAAAAATATAGAAGTAAAAATAGGGTTAAGACAGATCTGCACATAAAAGGAGAAAATAGGTTATCAGATGTTTTTGGTAGCTCACGTAATGAACATGAAAGTTCCTATGAGATTGATGAAAATGAATCCCTGTACATGGATTTTTGTACAATTTCTAATGTAGAAATTGAAAGGTCTGATATAAAAGGAGATGTTGACATTGAAGGCAGACTCATATGTGCTCTAGATGAGATTAAAGGTTTGAAGAAGGAGAATGAAGAACAAAACTTGCATGCACAAAAAATAGATAAACAGATTGACTAAAAACCTTGAAGATTATGGTAAAATGATAGTTAGTCTGAAAATGCAAGTTGAAGAAGAAAATACAATAGGAGATGTAGTTAAATATAAACTATAGTCTAAATAAGATGAGTGCATGAAGTTGGAAGTAGAAATAGATGCTCTGAGATAATATTTGGAAATGCTAAGGAGCAGATTGAAAAAGGCCTAAAGTTGAAGGGTGGCTTCAAGATACTTGATGGATTGGTTAGATCACAAAAGCCATAAAAACATAAATTTAGTGTAGTAAAATGCATACCCTTGCATTTCCATAATTTTTTGGGCCTTCCTTGCTTTATTTATCCTTCTTTATGTCTTTATTGGATCCATTGTGCATCCACAAGCCTAATAAACTACATCTTTTTTTGGTTAATATCAAAAATCATCAAAGGGAAAATGATCATTTAATGATTATGGTCATGTGTCACTAATTTTTGGGTCGGGACTAAATCACAACCTAGGGCGTCTTAGTCCCCCAAAAGTCTTGGGACCCTGATTTTGAATACATCTGAAAAGGTCCCTTTTTAGAGTCCATGCCTCACGATTTGAGCCTCGACACTAAAAGCCCACCTAGGGCATCTTAGTCCTCATCTTATTTTTCAAGATTTAATTTCAAATTCTAGTGGGATTTAGCCTCCTTTAATTAATTTTTTCCTATGTCGGCTTGGTGTGATGTAATTTTTGGATATTAAGCATAGATAAGTATAAATACAAGGTTCATTTCTCTCATTTTCATATCTAAGCAATCTAAGCATTCAAGTATTCATTCCAAAGGCAAGTGTAGACACCAAATTTTGGTCTAGGCCTCTGAGTACACATTCGACATAATTTTATATAGTCTATTGTCATAATTAAATAATGTTTATTATTTAATTAACCTTTCTAACACATATTTCCTCTATTAATTAAATACCCCTTTTTAATTAATTCACTAATTCATTAATTCATTTATTCAACTTGATTAATTAAATAAATCATAATTATTTAATTATGTCGCTAACTAATTAATTCTTCCTTATCAATTAAATAATTTATTACCCACCCCCTTTATCTATAATTAAATATTTATTATTTAATTATTTATATCATCATTTTCAAACAGTCAAATTAAATAAATTATCTTTATTTATTTAATTAAAGTCTTTCATTTTTCGAACGTGGAATTAAATTAACATTTAATTCATATTTTATTATTTTTGTCACATTCCTCTATCATTCAGTTATCTAAGTCATTCACTCACCTTCTGACTTGAGATCTATTTTTAGTTCTCCAGTTATCTCTGAATTCAACACCAGTTTATCTCTATAAGAAGGCTCTCCATCATAACTAGTGAGTTAACTAGTTCCAACTCATATGCATGATATGTATATTAATTAAATATCTTTATTTAATTAATTAACTCTTGTTTGCATTCGAATGCATTAGTCTTCGAGTTCTAACTTTGGCTTTTGCATACAAAGTCTATTTCTTCTATTTTTGGAGATTAAGATATTGAACTCATGTTCTAACTCACATTCTAACTTAGTCTCTATCTGCAGTCTATTTTGAACTCGTGTTCTGACTCGCATTCTAACTCATGTTCTATTTGAGACAAAACACACATCGCATGGCATTTATCAACCTCATCCGTTGATCTCTCTTTCAATCTGAGCCGATCGTTCGAAAACCCAAAATCTATAAAATGGACTGTCATAATCATTATTTCTCCTCCCGAAATCACATACTTTTGAGAAGAGATTCAACTTCGATATTTTTCTTAGACACTCAACAAAACTATACTTGCATTCAAACACAGAAATCTAAGGGCAAGAATACTAAAAAGGAAAAATGGAGAAGAGCAATCAAGATAATTCGAAGGGATGAACGCATATTTGATGAGATCATTTTGGTTGTATTAGATTAGCTTATTTCCTCATTCTTTGTTGTTAGAGATTAGATTATTATTCTAGATTAGGATTTAAATTTGTTTATCTATTCATGCTTGCAGAAAAATATATGATGTTACATTTGGTGAACCCGACGTGAACACACTTCAAAATCCACACATATTTTTGTCTTTCTGTTTTTCTTTTTTCTGTTATTTTTTGTAGGTTTTCCATACGGTGCACTGCATCTGTGAAAAACAATGATGCATCTATCATAAAAAGCCGCATCCATGAAGTCACAAACTACATCTGCCTATCAACAAATTCGTGAACCGCATTCGCCTGTTAGTAGTCGAACCCCATATGTGGCTCCAAAAGCCGCATCTGGCTAGTAAATTTTTTCTCTTATTTTAGTCATTTTTGTACATCCATGTTTTTCATTTTTCACTTTTTGGGTTGTTTTGGTTTTCGCTAATGTTTGTTTCAGCTATGCTGAGGGGGATAACATAGTGTTTGCAAGATGAAGTTTTGAAGACAATTAAAACCAAACACAATTTTCTGTAGGACGAAAACTGAAGAACAATGAACTACTGATAAATTTTCATGTAGGAACTAATGGCTTTGTGTTGATTTATTTATTTAAGCAAGCTTTTGTTTGGTAGATAAATAAATATCATGTGGGATTAAAATGAATTTTTGAATTGATAGATAGAAAATTGTTGCTTGGATTAAAAAGAACCATTGTCTTCTTTTTTTGGTGCTTTGCATGTATCTGTAACCCTTACGATTTAGTACACCAAAGTATCCTCTCCCCTTGCAGAGTCATTTGATCCTGGGTGTAAGAGAAACTGTTGCTGACTCTAGAACTTGGGCTTGTCTTGGTGGGAAAAAGTACTCACCCCAAGATGACTCAAACTAGTAGCACGCTAAAGCCAAGCGACTTCCAGCCGGTATATAAAAGAGGATTTTTAGGGAAAGCCCAAGAATCACATGCACTATTCCGATGAGATGGACAGAAATGGACTCTCGCTGACATTGGATAGTATCCCACAAATAGAATGCCCTTATTAAAAACCTTGTTGTAGAGTTACCAAAGTCCTAACTACTTGTTGGCACAGTAGGGTCGGCCCTATGAAGCCGTCTTATATTCTTACGGTTTATGTGTGGAAATGAAATGTATGCCATGGGAGTTTCATGGATATAGTAGCTTGGCTTCCCTGTATAAGTGAGTGTCATGGAGGGGAGCTAGTGAGGTCAAGCTACTAGTTATTCGCCATAAATATGCGTAGCTAGAGAAATCCAAATAAGAATTCAACAAGTACTATCCTAAAAGCCTATTTTGTCAATTTTTTTGAGTCTTAAACAATCCTCCCATCACAAAATTGAAAATACATTGATTGTTGTGTTTGTTGTTTACTGTATTCATCAAAATCTTGATCAAACCAACAAAGTCAGTCAACAACTTTTGGGAAAATTTCAACTTTCAGAAAAAAATTCAACTGTCAAAAAACTAAGTCGTATTTGTCAGTTTAATCGCCAAATTTGTATTAGCGAGTCGCATCTGTTAGGGAAAAATCTGCATTTGTGTGTCAAAATGTTCAATTTTCATAATCTGCATATCACGAGTCACAACTGTTGTATTCTGAGTCGCATGCATGCATCCAAGTTGCATCTATCAGTTTTCAAGCCACATGTGTATTGGTAAACCACATCTATCAGTTTTCGAGCCGCATGTGTACCTGTAAACCACATTTGTCATAGGAAAAACCACAACTGTCAGAAACATTGCATGCACTGTCAAAAACTACATCTATGAAATCCTGAACCGCAACTGTCTAGTGAACTGCATTTGCCTGTCAACAGAAAACATCAAAACCTACGAGATGAGTCTGAAACATTATTGTCACTATTTACTTTAGGTTCTTACGATCAACCTTGGATTAGAAACTGAATTTTTTTCTCAAAACCTCATCATTAGGTGTCATATACGTCTTAGTTACCATGATTAGGTGTCATATACATCTTCATTACAGTAAAGGTCTTAGTCGTAGTCATCCTAAGTTGCATGCATATAGATACTCCCTAGGAAATTGCATATCACAGAATAGATAACTTTCCTCGTCATTGGAAATGTCCATGTTACGGTTTGTTGAAATCATTGAACCTTGTCACTTTGGTCACATCTAGTGGATATTTTCAGCTCATTTAGTCTAGTAATTCACCTTGTCAATTGTCCTTGTCATACAATCAGGCTCCTTGGTCAACAACAAGTCTTTGCATGCATTTATTGCATAGGTGGTAGGTTATATCATCTTAGACTCATTTATCATAATAGTCTACTCGCATTTTGCATATTGTCCATCTTGTCACACATCATCTTAGCATACGTCCTTTTAGAAACCGTTTTAGCAACATCATTTAGTGTCAAAAATAAATAAATAAAATCCAAAAACATAGACGTAGATCATATCAGTTTTTAGGCACAGTCTGCATTACCCATTTTGAGCAAAATTTTTCATGGTCAAAACAAGATCCCAAAAGAAACAAAAAGCAATGACAGACCCCAATGAATTCATCAATCCATTTAGAAACCAACCATCAGGAAGTAAACGACCACACCAGCCTTTGCTAGAAAAACATGTCACTAGAGACACACATGGTCAAATATACATAGAAGACATAGATGTAGTAGTTCAAGATCCTAAATTTGCATCCTTTGTGGGTGAATGTTTTCTGAATGATCCTCAACGCTATCTAGCAAAATTGCTAGCAGACGGTGCCAAACTACCCATAGGATTTGATATTCATACCTTGCAAACACAGTCAAACCAACCATCCCAAACTACAACATCAACTATCTCTATTCCCCAAATAACTATAGCGATACCAACAGGTATACCAACTCAAACATTGTCAATTATAAACACAATCCCTTTAAACATAACACAAGGTTTACAATTCACTACGGGTGCAACTTCCTCCAACCCCTTTGGCACCAACATGACTCATAAGAGATCCAAAGTTGGTGGGAATATACCTATACCAAACCAAATCATTCAGACAGGAAGCATCCCTATACCAAATCAAACAATTTAGATAGGAAGCATTCCGATACCAACTCAGACCATTCAGACAGGGAATATCCCTATCCCGAATTAGAATATTTTGATAGGATATAATCCCTCGCCCAATCATAACCCATCACAAAACATGGCGTATCAGAACACCTACATTGATCCAAATAACATGAACACCATGTCTTTGACACAAGTCCACATCCTTCAAAACCAAATGCAGACTCTACAACAAAAGATGGATGACATGTCTATGTCAAGCAAACAAACCATCTTAGCACAAGACCTATCTCCATGTCCATTCAACAAAGCACTCTATATGACACCTTTCCCCCATGGATACATAATACCAAATTTTCCTAAGTATAATGGGAGGAAGAATCCTTTAGAACATATTAGAGAATTCTCAATGGCCTGCATGGACATATCATATGACCCCACTTACTTGATATGCCTATTTCCATGAACCCTCATAGGGATAGTGTTGGAATGGTTTTCTAAATTGCCATATGGTATACGGTCCTGGGGTGAATTGGCTAAGAAGTTTGTCAAACATTTTGCCTTTAACATAGATAAAGAGGTAACCATAGTGACCTTATGCCACATGACACAAGAGGATGGCGAGACGTTCACCACTTTCTTCCATAGATGGAGAAGTCTAGCTAGCCGATGTCCTGTCGAAATACCTGAAAAATAAAAGGTCACTATCTTCCTCAAGAACATCAACCTGAAATTGAGAGGTGACTTATGGGTACACTGTTGCACTTCATTTCTTGACTTGGTACAAAAGGGGATCATCCTTGAAAAAGACCTTATTGACAAAGGTGAAATCAAAGTACTAGGCAAGAGCCCAATTTTCCAACATCCTAGCGTGCCAAATGATAGAAACAAGTTCTGGTCCAGGAATAAGAATGTCATGAATGATGGCATTGTAAATGCTAAACACATACATATTGGACCGGTTATCACACTTAGAGGATACAACCAACATGAGGACATGATGAACAGTCCAGATCAAATGGCTAACTATGTCCAAAACTCGCAACAAAGATCCCAAAGGAGATTTCCCACATGAGAATTCACACCTTTAGGGCAACCAATCGAGGTAGTCTTCAAAGAATTGGTCAAACATAATCTCATCAAACCTTTAGAACCAAGAGAGTATGATCCTCGATAGTTCAAACCTTCGTGGTGGGACAATAACGCTTTCTGTGACTATCATCGAACGAAAGGGTACAACCTCCAACAATGTCACCAATTAAAGAATATCATTCAAGAATTTGTTGACAATGGATCCATAGAGGTAAACGGGCAGAAAAACACTAAAAATAGTCATCACAAGGTCTTCATAGACCCTTTACATGACCCCACAAAAAGAAACGCTTCCAGTTCGGGAACCAAGAACAATTCCTCTACCAATTACACCAACTCCAAATATGATTATGGGAAAGGAAAGACCATATATAGCCTCTGAGCCGCAAATGAACATGTTGATACCATCATCATTAAGAAGCACCTGGAATGTGATGTGAACACATGTAGGACTAAAATAGCTATTCTAGGTCCTTCTTCCGAACCACCTACATAGAGGCCAAAGTATAGATACAATATCATCAATCAATTGAGTAAAACCCCCACACAAATATCTATCTTGGGTCTGTTGACTTTGTCACTAGAACATCGAGCCATACCTAACAAAGCATTATAGAAGACTATTGTTCCCATGGACTTGAATGTCAATCGATTCGAAGAAATGGTGGGATATTTGACCAACTCGCATCATGCCACATTTTTCCAACAAGACTACTCAACTAAAAATTCTGATCACAATGACCCCTTACATCTTGAAGTCCTAGTCCATCAAACTAGATTCAGATGAGTCTTGGTAGATGAAGGCACAGGTTTGAACCTGTGTACCCTAAAATTGGTTAAGGCATTAGGATTCTCAGAAGACTATGTAGACACTTCTAAGAGTATAGTCATCAAGGCTTATGATGATGAAGAAAGGTCATCCAAAGGAGTTGTCACGCTCCCTATCAGAATTGGACCAGTGATCATGAACACCAGCTTCCAAGTCTTGGATCTCACCCTTCCATATAACTTGTTGTTAGGTAGACCTTGGATACACGCAATGAGAGCCATCCCTTCAACATACCACCAATGTCTTAAGTTCCCATATAATGGCACAAAAATCACTATTGATGGTGATCCAGATCCTTTCCAATATTGTACAAGCCTAAGGGACATTTTGCAATGACAAGTACCTGTTAACCAAGAGGCCTCATCATCCACTCTATCCCAATACGTTGACCCATCACATCTCACTAAGTCCATTTCATTCAAACCACCATCATCCACTCCTAAACTCGAGATCCAAGACGAGGGATGTGGTGAATATAATATAAAGGCATCGTACTATGTCAGTCAATTGATTCCACCTAAGGCATATGGCCTACCCATGGCAGATAGAAGATAGTCAATGGTCACGTTTAATGTTCCCCCTACAATGACATTGACCAAATGGGGAGAATTAAGTGAAGAAATTATGGATCAAGGTGATTCCTAGTTATATCAAGAAGAACATGAATACCCCTCCCCATCTATTCAAATAGCTAAGGACTAGTATGGCAAAGGCTTTAAGATAATGCAAAATGAAGGATATGATGGGCACAGTGGGTTAGGGCTATATCAAAATGGAAGGATAGAACCCATCACTGCCTACCCACGACCAAAATACTTAGGGCTAGGGTGTCAACCACTTAGAATTGGGTATCCTAGTACTTTGTCATCTTTTCAAGAGAAAGTGAGTGCTTGCGCAGACATCGAAATATCTCATGAACCACTTCCCCCTGTTTTTGACAAACCCCTAGTTTATGACAAACCTCCAGTTTATGATGAATCCCCTTACTCTAGCGATGGTGAATGGGAATCCCTTTCATCTACTAGTACCATGAATATCGATGCCCTATTTGGAGAATTGGACCTCAACGTGAAACCTGTACCAAAACAATCTAGTCCTTGTCCTAAGAAACACTTGTCCAAAGTAGAATGGCAAGAGAACTATTATTGGGAAACCCTTGATCATTCATCTTGGGCACCTGAAAATCCATCTTCTGATGAATCGGCCCTCACTATAGTCCCACATTAGAGTATACCTAACCCTAGGAGGAAGAACAAGAAGGAGTTGGTCCAAAACTTCTATGACCATGTCAATCATTTTATACTCACCTTGTCAGCCACTACCTTTAGGAACTCTGATGATGACATGCCCCTTATCTATCCAAAACTTATCGACTGGGATCAACAAGGTACACCTATCATGGGTACATTCGAGAACGATGAAACAATTTCTAAGTTCATGGAACTTAGAGAAGGCATACCAAGAGGGGGTCATAAGAGAGGTTTTACCATAGAATTGGATGATAAAGCATATTTTGGGGAGTCTATTTACACCTCTAGTCACAAAAATGAGAATGAAAAATAAAAAAGCAATGAAAATAAAAATGATGAGTCCCTAGGTGAAAACCGAAAGGTGCCTTTGGGCGATGAAAAAGTCAAAATAAAGGACGTATCTGAGGGTGAAAACCTCTCTGAGGCACCCAAGGATAGAGGTTTAAATATTCTCCTCATTGAATAAGATAAGTCACTGATGCTAGTAGAAGAGGTTGTTGTAGTCAACATAGGTACTAAAGAGAATCCTCGGATAGTATATTTTGTAGCTTCTTTAATAGAGACAGAACAACACAAGTTTAAGGAATTCTTCTGAAAGAGACAAATAAAATTTGCATGCTCGTATGCTGACATGCCTAGGCTAGATCTAGACCTAATATTGCATCATTTACCACTACAACCAGGTACTAAGCCAGTTAAACAAAAGCTAAGAAAAATGCATCCACAAATTGCTTTACTAGTAAAAGCAGAACTTAAGAAACTTCTAGATGTAGGATTCATAAGGACAATAGACTATGTAGATTGGATATCAAATCTTGTACTAGTGACTAAACCAACTAGGGGCATTCACATTTGCATGGACTTTAGGGACATCAATAAGGCATGTCCTAAGGATGACTTCCCTTTGTCGAATATCGACATGATAGTAGATCTTACAACAGGATATGAGATGCTATCCCTTATGGATGGTTTCTATGGATACAACTAGATTAAGATAGCACTTGAAGACCAACATAACACAACTTTTATGTGTCCATGGGGCACATACTATTGGAATGTTATGCTGTTTGGCCTTAAGAATGAAGGAGCCACCTACCAACGGGCAATGACTACAATTTTTCATGACTTTGTACATACATTCATGGAAGCTTATGTAGATGATATTATAGCCAAATCAGAAACAAGGAAAGATCATTTAAAGGTTTTAGACAATATATTCCAGAGGCTAGAGAATTACAATGTCAGGCTAAATCCAAAGAAGTGTGTCTTTGGGGTGAAATCAGGAAAACTGTTAGGATATATCATCTCTCGATGAGGCATTGAAGTAGATCCAAAGAAGGTAAGAGCTATCATAGAAATGCCTCCTCCAACTAGCATTGGTCAACTTGGAACTCTACAAGGAAGATTACAGTCAATTAGGCATTTCATAGTACAATTGGTGGATAAAATACATCCATTTCAGCATCTACTCAAGAAAGGAGTACCGTTTGTGTGGACACCTACATGTCAAGAGGCCTTCCAAAAAATCAAGGACTATTTGCTTACTCCACCAGTCTTAATGCCACCTACAGAGAGAAAATCATTAATACTTTACATCTTAGCAACTCAGTCGACATTAGGGGCTCTTCTCACACAACATGATGATCAAGGTCATGAGAGAGCAGTCTATTATATCAGTCCTACCTTAGTGAACTATGAATTGAATTACAGCAACATAGAACGTGCTTGCCTTGTGGTAGTTTTTGCTACCCAAAAACTTCAGCACTATATGCTCAATCGACAAATAATGTTAATTGCAAAGATTGATCCACTTAAATACCTCCTAATTAAGGAAACTTTAACATACCGATTGGCTAAATGGGTTATGATATTTAGTGAGTATGACATTTAGTATGTCGAGAGGAAGGCTATAAAAGGACATGTGATTGTAGAGCAACTAGCAGATGCACCTATAAAGGTAGACCATCTGTTAGTGGTAGAATTTCTAGATGAATTTCTCTTCAACATTGAAATTAAAATTGAATGGAAACTTTACTTTGATGGGTCACATACAAATTGTGGTTTAGGAGCTGGTATCTTATTTGTAACACCTCAAGGTGATACCATTCCCAAATCATTCAGGATTGCTTTCCCTTGTACCAAAAATATAGTAGAATATGAAGCCTTAGTAATAGGTTTAAAAATGGCAGCTCAATGGAGAATTAAGAGCCTACATGTCTTTGGCGACTCTCAACTGGTAATCCGACAGGTAAATGATGATTACGAGACTAAGGATGAAAAGCTTGCACCTTACAAGCGAATGGTTGATAGTTTCAAATAGTATTTCAATGGCATAAATTTTTGTTAGAATTGGCTATGGATGCCAAGATCTATGGAACAAATGGAAAGCACAAAGAAGAGAGAAAATAATATGACAAGAATAAACTATATTCAATGTCAATGATAATAGAATTGCTTTATTTTACAATGAGAGACCCCTTGGTTATATAGCCAAGGTGAGAACATAGGAGTGCATAAGATTATGACAAGTGGAATAATCTTATGACATGAGACAACAATGAAAAGCTATCACTCCACCTAAAGTGGAAAGGTGATAATGTGATAACCACCACAAATAGTGGATCTACCACAAAAGGTGGAACCCTAATCACATGATATGTCCATGAAAGGTGGAGGTGGGAAAGTAATAAGAAGATAAGTCCACTAAAGGTGGGAAATCTCCAACAACTCCTATGTGGGCCCTAAGTAAACTTAACTAAGGTGTAATTATGACCTAGGATAAGGTACAAAATATTTAATTACACCAACCACCCCCCTTAAGTGCAACTTAGGGAGAATGTACACAAATGCAAACAATGCAAGATGGGTCACGACAACTAGGCCATGTTAGGTACCCATGTACAAATGCAATACAATCTCTCACAAATGGAGAAAAGGAGAAAACCCAGTGGGACAAAAATCCTCCCCGAAAGAGAGATGAAATACAAAATATAAATGCTCTCAATGATGCATGAGAAGGTAAAAACCCCATGCAAGGAAAAAGACTCCCCATAAGAGAGAAGTAGAAGAGAGACAATGCAGCCCCCCTTCAATGTTGAGTCTCTTGCAATGATGGTAGAAGCTCGACATTGTGTTAGAACTGAAAATTTTAATCTAAAACCCTAGGGTTTTCCCATTTGAAATTTTAATTTTCCACCATTACCCTAAGGAATTTTATTTATTTATATCTATCTTTCATTATCCTTCTATTAGAAATCATCCTTTCCATCTATATTTGTTTAGTGCCCTTACCGCTTCCTTAAAGAATCACATTTTATACCCTTACCGCTTTACCGTAGCCTCCCACAAAGGGGCCTGCGGTATGGCGGTGGTGGTTAAAGAACAGACAACAAATGTCTACTGCGCTACTACACATGGTCTAAGCATAGACCGTGGTGACCACAGTAGCAGTTAGCGAAGCAGTGAGGATGACGATCAGTGGTCAATGATGGTTAGAGGTAGTAGTTACCATGGTACCACGACCAACTCACATGGTAACCATGGTAACACGGTAACGATAAAAGTAGAATAGCTAACGAACACACCGCTGTATCGCACATGGTATAAATATGAACCATGGTGACTACGGTGAACATAAGACAAATGGCTAGAGCTATCAGTGGTCAAACACCGCAATACCGTGGGTGGGTAAGTCAAAGCCTGTAGTATAGCGATAAGGATGTTAAAGTCATAGGAATTAAAAAGGGTAAAGGCAAGTGAAATATGAAAGCAAAATCAAAAGCATAACTATTGTATGAAATATTTAATTTTCCAACAAGGCAATTAATTAAATATTTTCAACTATGAAGAATGTAAATGACCATAACCAGAAAATGAAGGGTCACGACCCTTGATCTGTAATGTATAAATACTTGAGGAGGAAGAGAAGGCAGTAGTTAGACTGTAGTTATGATTTTCCCTGAGAAGGGACTGGGATGTAAATAATGACAGAATTTTCTTGAAATAGAATCAATGGAGAAAATATGTTAAATTGGTAAAATTCTTTTGGTGTTCAGTTGTTGTGATAAATAAAATTCATATTCTTTATTTTGGTTGTCTCCAACTTGGATCTTTTAATCATTTAAAGTAGCATATCAAGTATATACTTGGTTTATCAAAATGTATTCTCATTTTGTGTGATTTAATTAAACTGGTGTCTACAAATCAGAATTAAACTCTCTTGATAAATCATAGTGGTTTGAGTTTTTCCTTTTGGATAGTTAAAGAAGAACCTGATAGAGAAACATTCCAACACTGTTTATGCAAGGCATAGACTTAGTGAATTTTTATGCAAGTCATAGGATTTTCAGAGTGCCTAACAACTAGAGTTAAGCCAATAGAAAGAAACACTTATCATTTTGACTCCATTGCCCATGTGGATAGAAGGCACTGATCTAGCACAACCTAGAGATACAAACCCATATCAAACAACTTATTCAAAAACCTTTCAATTGTGTAGTAGGAGTAGGATTAGTTATAATAATTTTATCTATCCACTTCCCTTTGCTATTGTGGATAGATTGATCAACCAAGAAATACATCTTAAATCTGCAACATACATATAGGTGCACCTGCCTAGGTTTTGCAGAGCCTGAAGAGTAGAAGGAACAATTGCATCAGTTGTCCTTGTTAGTTGGCCAAAACCGTTGTGAGAGCTTGGAAACCTCTTGTGGTTCATACCAGCATTTTTGAGACCCAAAAAAATGGCGACTCTGCTGGGGAACTATATCAGAAAATTCGGTTGAAGACCATCAAATAGAGTCAGTGTAGAAAAGTTGTAATTTCAGAAATCTTTGAAAGAGTGATCCCGCTAGGGAAAAGATCAGAAATAATGATTTTCCTACTTTTGGAAAAGTAGGTGGTGACTCTGAAAGAATTTTTGTAGTTGTTCAAACATGAATGGAGGAGGATCTCAGTTCAGGGGAGGTCATGTTGGAGCTCCTTATAGTCAGCAGTATGTGCCATATCATCATACACAACACTATGGTCTGATGTACTAGCATCAGTACCCACCTAACGCCCCCCCTCATCAATACACAACAATGATCAGACAGTTTGATTTGTCAAGGATTCAATTATCCCCTTTTCCAATGGATGGCAGTTGGAGAGGTCTTGTTCCAAAGTTTACAGGGAGTGATGCAATCACTGCTGAAGAGCATCTAAGAAGTTTCAATGCTTTCATCCAGGATTTGGATGTGCCATATGAAGATTTACACATGAGGCTATTCATGATATCACTTATTGAAGATGCTAGGGATTGGTTCAATAGCTTGCCAGTGGTCTCTATTGATTCTCTCCAAGGATTTCATGATCAATTCCTTGAGCAATTTGGGAATCCAAGTGTACCAGATGCTTCTCTTTGTGAATTAATACACATCCAGAAAGATCAAAGTGATACAGTATATGATTTTAATCAGAGATTCAATAAGTTGCAGAATAAAATACCTCCTGGATCAAAGTTGCCATATTCTGTAGCACTGAGTATTTATTCGAATGCTTTTGATCCTAAGGCAGGGTATGAATTGAGAAATAAATTCCCAAGAGACTTAGTTGAAGCTCAGAAGATGGCATATACTATTGAAAACAATAGGAGGGCCGCAGGGATAATGGATAAAAGAGACAATCCTAAGGTTCGTCAAGAAGGTAGCAGTTATCAGTACCAATAGGAGAATACTTACAAAAAAGAAAGATTGAGGTTGCATGACATGCCTTATAACACAAACTGGAAGGATGATAAACCTATAACAGCTAGACCTAGAAACAAAGAAGCTCCTGATCCGTTGACAAAGAAGGGAACCTATATGGTAAGTAGCAATTATTTTTGTGAAGTTTGTAATATGCCACATTCCCCAGATTACTGTGTTGTAGTCCAAAGAATGCAAGAGGAGGGAATGATGATGGGAAACAATAGAGAAGATCACACAGTATATTTGACTTCAAATACTTTTCACCTTGTTGTGGAGTGGTATTCATCTTCAGAGGATGAAGGTTATTGGCATGATGTTTCAAATCAGAAATACAATGTTTGTATGCCTGAACAACAGGTCCTTTCTTACTCTAAAGAAGATTATACAGAGCCACATTTTGTTGAGGTACCTGCTCAATACAGCATGAAGAGACTTACTGAAGAAGAGATAGAGATACTAATTTTTGTTGATCAGAAGGAAGAGAACAAAGGAGAGACATCAGAGTGAAAGAAAAGGATTGAGGTAGAAGGTTCCTCTTTTAACTTCATTCGGGTGCTGTCCTAGGGAATAAGGTATGAGAACACTATCAATGTTGAATCCAATTGTTGTATTTCTGATGAGTCTAGAGAAGTTGATCAGATGATGCATCCAATAGAAGATAAGACATGTACAAATCAATATGATTCCTATGATAGCTTGCATGAGGAAGATGAAGGTACAAGAGATTTCTCTTGCATCACAGATTGTGACAGGGAAAGTAGTGCATGTTGTGAAGAATCCAGTGAATATTCTGATTCTGATGAACCAGAGGATTTTGATCTGCAATCAAGGGATTCTTCTACCTATTATGATGATACAATTGATGATGATGAGGTTTGTACATTTGAAAGTGATTTCCAAAAATTTTCAAACCCATTGTATGACGAAGAGTTAAATGAAGATTAGATGATATTTTGCAGAGATATCCCCATGAATCGACTTTAGGAATTCTCAAACCCACTTTATGAAAGAGAGGAGATAATTTTAGACAAGCAAAATGATGAAATAAATGACTGTGCTGATAATGTTTCTGATTTCCCATTCTCTGATGGTCTTGGATTTCTTCTTGATGATGACAAAGGTGAAGAGTATAACTGTAGTGATGAAAATGTTGAGACTTTTTCACTTGTCAGTGAACAGATTCCAGATTTGTTAATTTCTAAGTACCAGGGATGTGCTCATGAAGGTGATCTAGAGGATTTGTGTGCAGCTTACAATTGTTTTGATAGTGAAAGATCTTTGTGTAAAGATTTTTATGACTCCTAGTGCATTTCTTGGAGTGATAGTGAAACTTTTGGTGTTGATCCATATTCTGTGTTCATTCAAAATGAGGTATGTGATTTTGAAATTTCTAACTCATGTGGAAACGACATTTGTTTGCATACCAAGGATGATAAAATTCCATATTTTATTGGTTCACATATGCATGATATTGAAGACCTGAGTCATGATCCAGTGTTGTATCTAAATGGTAGTATCAAAGAAGTGCAAATGGGTTCAGATATTCTTGTTTCAGACAGCAATGATATGACAGAGCTTTTTTTTTTTCAAGGGAAGCACTTTGATTGTGAATTTTTAATACAGGTGGGAGAGTGTTTTATAATACATAACAGTGAGAGAGTTAATACAAAATTTTGCATTAAATATGTATGCATTTTGTATACTGGCAGAGATTTGTCTGATAATGAAGAATATAAATTATAGAATGGTGTATGGATTTTGGGCCAAGCTGAGCATAGTGATTCTCTAAAAACTTTTAGTGACAGGAAAGATTGCATCTATGTCTTCAAGAGAAATAT
Organism: Sequoiadendron giganteum; assembly: GCA_007115665.2. Taxonomy (NCBI): domain Eukaryota; kingdom Viridiplantae; phylum Streptophyta; class Pinopsida; order Cupressales; family Cupressaceae; genus Sequoiadendron; species Sequoiadendron giganteum. Next base: position 967,298,967 of record CM021100.1, read on the forward strand.
GATGAACTCAAAACAAAATTAGGTATTTGATAGGGGAAAGTATGATATGAGTGTCAAATTGTAATAGTTCAAGACAGGAGAAGTTAACACACTAAGGATTGAGGGTTTCTAGTGCATGAACAACTCTTTCTTGTTCTTTTTAAAAAATTCTCTTTCATGCATAGTAGTCTAGGGTTTTGCCTTTCTCCATGCTCTATTTTTCATATCATTCATCTGTTCCTTCCCTCCATCTGCTATTACTTTCATTTTCATATCATTTTTATCATTAAGCTTGGTCTGCTCTACCAGTCGATATTCTGAATTCTTGCAATGATCTTACTATAATTCATCCCTAGATAGAGCCACTATTAGAACTAAAAATTTTAATCTAAAACCCTAGGGTTTTCCCGTTTGAAATTTTAATTTTCCACTATTACCCTAAGGAATTTTATTTATTTATATCTATCTTTCATTATCCTTCTATTAGAAATCATCCTTTCCATCTATATTTGTTTAGTGCCCTTACCACTTCCTTAAAAAATCACATTTTATACCCTTACCACTTTACTGCGACCTCCCACAAAGGGGCCTATGGTATGGCGGTGGCGGTTAAAGAACAGACAACAAATGTCTACCGCGCTACCGCACACGGTCTAAGCATAGACCGCGGTGACCATGGTAGTAGTTAGCGAAGTAGAAAGGATGACGGTCAGTGGTCAATGATGGTTAGAGGTAGCAGTTACCGTGGTATCACGACCGGCTCACATGGTAACTGCGGTAATGCAGTAACGGTAAAAGCAGAATAGCTAACGGTCACACCGTGGTACCGCACATGGTATAAATATGAATCATGGTGACTACGGTGAACATAAGATAGATGGCCAGAGCAGTCAATGGTCAAACACTATGATACCATGGGTGGGTAAGTCAAAGACTGTGGTACAGTGGTAAGGATGTTAAAAGTCATGGGAATTAAAAAGGGTAAAGGCAAGTGAAATATCAAAGCAAAATCAAAAGCATAACTATTGTATGAAATATTTAATTTTCTGACAAGGCAATTAATTAAATATTTTCAACTATGAAGAATGTAAATGACCATAACCAGAAAATGAAGGGTCACGACCCTTGATCTATAATGTATAAATACTTGAGGAGAAAGAGAAGGTAGTAATTAGACTATAGTTATGATTTTTTCCAAGAAGGGACTAGGATGTAAATAATGACAGACTTTTCTTGAAACAGAATCAATGGAGAAAATATGTTAAATTGGTAAAATTATTTTGGTGTTCAGTTGTTGTGATAAATAAAATTCATATTCTTTATTTTGGTTGTCTCCAACTTGGATCTTTTAATCATTTAAATCAACATATCAAGTATATACCTGGTTTATCAAAATGCATTCTCATTTTGTGTGATTTAATTAAACTGGTGTCTGCAAGTCATAATTAAACTCTCTTGATAAATCAAAGTGGTTTGAGTTTTTCCTTTTGGATAGTTAAAGAAGAACCTGATAGAGAAACATTCCAGCACTATTTATGCAAGTCATAGGATTTTCAGAGTGCCTAACAACTAGAGAGCCAATAGAAAGAAACACTTATCATTTTGACTCCATTGCCCATGTGGATAGAAGGCGTTGATCTACCACAACCCAGAGATACAAACCCATATCAAACAACTTATTCAAAAACCTTTCAATTGTGTAGTAGGAATAGGATTAGTTATAGTAATTTTATCTGTCCACTTCCCTTTGCCATTGTGGATAGATTGATCAACCAAGAAATACATCTTAAATCTGCAACATACATATAGGTGCACCCACCTAGGGTTTGCAGAGCCTGAAGAGTAGAAGTAAAAATTGCATCAATTGTCCTTGTTAGTTGGCCAAAAGCATTGTGAGAGCTTGGAAACCTCTTGTGGTTCATAATAGTGTTTTTGAGACCCAACACATTGAATGTTGAAGATGATCCAATCTCACCGAACAATGTTCCTCCCCTTAGGAAGAAACAAAACTAAGGATGTATGCAGGATGTATGATGTGTCTGAATGATGCTCAAGTGTCTCCATGTTGATGTCAAAAGATGAAACACTCCAAGCAGGCATTCTAGGCCACACTATTGAAAGTACAATCCAACATCTAGTAGAGAAGAATGTAGAACATGATCCAAAGAGAAAGATATCCCCTCTAAAGACAAAGAAGTCTCCTCCAAATGTTGTCCAAAAGTATCCACACTCATGTCAAGCTGCAAAGAATGATCATGTAGAGAATGAACAAGAGGGTCAGAGTGTTCCCTCACAACAACTGAAGAAGGAGCATCTTCATCAAAGAGAAGATGAATGTCATCAATAGTGTCCCCCAAATTTGCAAGATGAAACTCCACAAACAAGTTTGAAATACCTGTCAAGAAGCCATCCAAAGTAGCCATATCTAGAAGACTATGTATATCCTGTTGCACTGAATCACAAGGAACCCAAACTGTGGAATCACAATTATCATCAACTACAATAGTAGATGAATCTGTCAATGCTAGATCACAAGAGTCCTCATCCTCAAGATGTTGACTCATAGATGAAGAAGATGAACCCTCTAAATCTAGATTAGGAGCCATAGAAACTGAAGTCTCAATAGATGTCTTTGTAGGAGGAGAAGGAGAAGGTTCTATGTTATCAAAAATACCATACATTTCCTAATCAGCAAGTGTTTCAGCTGTTTTATCATCAATAGGTCAAAACTCTGCAAGTGGAACAAGACAATCTGCAACAGGATCCTCTAAGAATGGAGGTTCATTCGAGTCTCCATACATCTTCCAAAGTTTGATCATAAGGTCAAGAGGGATCTCAATACCATCAATGACCATTAGTGTATCAATATCACAATTACAGTAAATTAATCCCAAGATATGTGTTGTTTTAAAGCCCCACACAATTCTCTTCCATTTTGATGAAGGTTTAGGAACTAGCCCATAGAGATATGGCAAAAGATTAAGCCACCTACAATGTGTTAGGATTCCATCTCGCCAAGACTTAAAGTTCCATCAATTTAAACTTATTACAGCAGGATGTATTTTGATTCCCATATTGAAACTCCTCAACTTTAGTCACACAATCGACCAATCAAGAGACATAAACCAACAAAGGCAAAAGATTACCCCCCCAAATTCACTCAATCAAAAGACCCCCCAAGCATTATCTGATTTGGCACTTTATACTTAGTGCGATTACAATTGCCACTGCCAAAAATCGCAAAGTGGACTTTGATTTTGGTACATGCAAATTGCCAAAATAGGCCACAAACTCATAGTGAAAAAAGTACAATAGATGAGAAAAATCTGATCACACCATTGGAAAGTACAGGAAAAATCATGCACTTGCAACAAAAAATTCACCAAAAAATGTTACCGTAGGAGCAAGTTATGTGCTCTCAAAGTTCCCAAAATGAGGACAAAGCAGCAACACCTCTGAGAATCTACAATTTTTGGAAAAACCATAAACCAAAACCAAAAATAGATTGCACCACTATGAAGAGCACGAAAAATTATCCCAAATAAAAGAAAATTGCTCGAAAAAAGGAGCCAAAATGAGCGAGTTATGAGCATTCAAAGTCGGACTGCAAATTTAAAAACTCCAATGGTGAGGGGGCAATTTTTTTTTACAAAATGATGACATCAGCAATGATGTGTCACTGGCATAAGCAATTTTGAAGATTAAAATTGACAGTTTGAAGGCCGTCATGCCAAAAACTACCACTTGCCAGATTTTCTCGCCGGAATCTTCTGTTGCCGCCGGATTTGATGAATGCCGATGCCGTCGGTGGTGTGACCTGCGGATGCCACCGGTTGTGTGACCATAGGTGGTGGGACTGCAGGAGGTCAGTAGCAGAGTGCCACGTGGTACTCTGTACACTGCCATGGACAGAGAGTACCCTATGTCGTGCAGAAAAAAATCCACATAAATTTTTTTTTGTGCTGTTTTTCAATTTTTGCAAATAAAAATAAATAAATTTTGAAGCACAAAAAATTTATTTTTTTCAAATAAAATTTTTTATATAAAAATTTTTCAAAAATTTCTCACAATATTAAAAAAAAAAAAACCGTACCGTCACAATAATGGCGACTTGGGGGGCTGCACGGCTCTCCGGGCAAAAAAATTTTGCTTCACCGGATGACTTGCTCCGATTTGGACAATTGGATAGTCGATCTTAGGGTTTTTGGCCCTTCTGGACATGATGGCAAGGTTGGATTTGACCCAAAATGCTCCAAAAATGCAGCTACCTTATGGATCTGGCAACTACAATTCAACTTCAAACCCTCATAGATTTGGCCTCATATGTCCGATTTGGACGAAACAAAAGGAAAAATAGACTTTCTCGAACCTTATGGATGCAATGGTGAACTTATATTTGCTCCAAAAAGCTCTGATATAAACCTACAATAAAGAGCCAAAAATGGAGCCTCCCCAAATCTGGTACCTCTCTTCAAAAATAAAGTCTCCAATGGCACCCAACCTGCTCTAATACTATGTTAGAATTGGCTATGGATGCCAAGATCTATGGACCAAATGGAAAGCACAAAGAAGAGAGAAAATAATATGACAAGAATAAATTGTATTCAATGTCAATGATAATGAAGAAGAGAGAAAATAATATGACAAGAATAAATTGTATTCAATGTCAATGATAATGGAATTGCTTTATTTTACAATGAGAGACCCCTTGGTTATATAGCTAAGGTGAAAGCATAGGAGTGCATAAAATTATGACAAATGTCATAATCTTATGACATGAGACAACAATGAAAATCTATCACTCCACCTAAAGTAGAAAGGTGATAATGTGATAACCACCACAAATAGTGGATCTACCACAAAAGGTGGAACCCTAATCACATGATATGTCCATGAAAGGTGGAGGTGATAAAGTAATAAGAAGATAAGTCCACCAAAGGTGGAAAATCTCCAACAACTCCTATGTTGTCCCTAAGTAAACTTAACTAAGGTGTAATTATGACCTAGGACAAGGTACAAAAAATTTAATTACACCAACACTTTTCAACAGATACCACATATCCATAATAGAGTTACAGATGCTATGGAAACTGTGGGTTCCTTGTTGGATATTCTGAGTAATGTGCCTAAGTTCAAGTTCTAGTTGAAAAAATTTTATTCCCCACTTATGATGTCCCCGATATTGTGATAGTGTGTACGATTATTGGTCCTACGTCTCCTTGGTATAAAGACATATTCAACTATCTCACTGACCAAACCTTACCTCAAGACTTGTCCAATAACCAACGTCGAACCTTCATCTGAAAGTCACCTAAGTACACCATCATCGGAGAAACCCTGTATAGATGTACCTTAGATAACACCCTAATGAGATGTCGCGATGCTGAAGAAGCACAAACAACTTTGTGAGTGGTGCACGAGGATATATGCGGATCTCATTTGAGTGATCCTACTCTAGCACACAAGATTATGAGACTAGGTTACTATTGGCCTACAATGGAGAAAGATTCATACGTCTTTATAAACAAAATGTAGAAAATGTCAAATACATGGAGACTTGATAAGAGCACCAGCGTAGGAGCTTCGTCCAATTACTTAACCATGGCCCTTCGCCCAATGGGGACTTAACCTCATAGGTAGGATACACCCTTCATCATCTAATGGCCACAAATTCATCATCACCACCATTGAATACTTCACCAAATGGATCGAAGCTATTCCCATGACCTACATCACCGGCACACAAATATCTAAGTTTATCCTAAAATATATCATTTGTTGGTATGGTGTACCCCAATCCATAATCACAGACAATGGTCACCCATTCAAGAACCAAGAAGTACGCCATTTATGAGAAGAATTCCACATCAAACACCATTTCTCCACCTTGTATTACCCACAAGGTAATGGCCAAGCTAAGGCATCTAATAAGACAATTGTTAGAATCCTTAAGAAGACTGTCAATGACGCTGGTCATGACTGGCACCTACAGCTTAATCCTGCCTTATGGGCTTATCGCACAAGCATCTGCACTCCCACCGATGCCACTCCATATTCCCTTGTATTCAGATCCGAAGCTATCTTACCTATTGAGGTTGAAATACCTTCTCTATGGGTATCCTTGAAGGGTCATATCGACGATGAAGAATATCGTGTCTCTAGGTTACAAGAGATAGAATTGCTAGATGAGCGAAGACAGAAAACATTAGTTCATTTACAAGCATATCAAAATTGTCTTTTTCGTAGTTACAATAGGAAGGTTCTCAATAAACACTTTGATATCAGTGACCTGGTACTAATGGAGAATCCTAAGAACTAAGCTGAATGAGAAAAGCCAAGAAAGTTTGAACCTAACTAGTTGGGGCCATACATTGACATAGAAGCCTTTGGATCAGGAGCATACCAACTCTCTACTCTTGAAGGAGAGCCACTTTTGTCCCCTATCAACAATCTACATCTAAAGAGGTTCTATGCTTAGTCTCTAAGAATCTATGTCTTAATCTAGAAAAATACAAAAAAATGGCTACCTTGATGCAAACCTAACAAACAAACGTCTTTGTAACACCAAAAAAATTGAAAAAATAAAAAAAGTAAAGAAATAATCCGTCCAATAGTGAAAACTGCTTTGGTGGCACTATGGATAAGTACCATGGTGAAAACCTGGTAAATAGGCACTATGTGTAGTCAAGCTCGCTCTTCCATCTACCATCATTCTAATTGGATTTTTTCACCATCACTCATAATAAATGATTGTCTTATCCATTACTTGGAATGATTGATATCTAGCATCCATTCCATCATATTACCCACTCCATCTTCTGAATCTTATTCCCAACTAGGGGAAAATTCATGTTCTATGCCCTAAAACCTTGTACATAATGTCACACTATTGAAAATGTCCTTAAAAATCCCAAAAACATTAGAAACCATCAAAAATCCAAAAAAATCAAAACAGTCAGAAAATCCCAAAAACAGAGTCAAGTCAATCATGTCTAGTCAGTCATGTCAAGTTAGTCATGTCAAGTCAGTCATGTCAAGTCAATCATGTCAAGTCGGTCATGTTAGGTCAGTCGTAGACATAGTCGAACTACGTTGCCTCTGCGACTGGGACATAGGCAAGGCCATCAATCAATGTGCCCCTGAGGCATTAGGTATATCAGTCTAGGTTTGTCATGTATCACACACATTAAATCATGACTCTTTGTACATACAAAGTCATTGGTTGTGTCGAACTACGAGGTCTCTGCATGTACAACATAGGCAAGTCTAATCAAATGATGAGCTCTCGAGACCACACTAGGTCAATCCAATAGGGTTCATTCACAATCACTATCACACAAGTTTCATATCATAGTTTAGGATATCATCTCATGTCAAACACTGTCTACACACACATAGTTTATCAGTTAAGGAATCAAAACAATTCAAGCAACAACATGGAAAAATGTCTCAATAGTCATCAGGTCAATATCAAACACACTGTCAAATTGATCAACCTATGTCTTACGCAAGATATGTCTTTCTTGTCAACAAACGTCATCAACTTGTCATAGTCTCATGTGGCTTGTCACTTCAACATCATCAGAATCCAATGTCTTATATGGCATGTGTCTTTCTAAAACCATGCTTTGTCATGCCTTATACAAAAGTCACCAAGTCGAAACTAGACTCAACGTCTTATGTGGTATGTGTCATTCTCTCACATTACGCTATGTCAAACATCAACATCAAACAATCCCACAAGATCAAGTTTTGGTGAATACATTTATTTGTCTTTATGACTTTATATATTATTTTGTCCTATCTTTTTATTGATTTGTGCAAGATCTTGTTACTAGCTTTCTCAAGGATGTCCCTTGAAGGATTTAGAGAAGCAACGATGTCTTAGGACTCTTTTTCTTTGGCTATTATCTGTCAACTGTCTTTTTAATATTGTTTTTGAGTCATGTTACTAGTTTCCTCAAGGATGTCCTATCAAGGATTTAGAGGAGCAATGATGTCTCATGAGCCATCTTTTATTTGTCCGTTGTCTATGGTTTGTCTCGACAAAACAACTGAGGCATCTTGTGCTTAGTCTGAGTTAAGACACTCCTTGTCTACAACTGTCTATTTTTCATAGGTGGATAACTTTGTACACTATGGTCTATCTCATATCATAGTGTGTACTATCCATTTGTGTCATGTCCCGCCCAATGATGATAACAAGCAAGTATAGCGTATTTGGAAATATATTGAAGATTATGTCTTTTTCTCAATCAATAAACTTTCATTATATCTTTTTCTCCATCAAACAAACTTTAATTATTTTCTTATTAACATTCTAAATTGATTTCATCCTAAAATTTCTCTTCTTTGACATAAAGATAAAGTCCTGTGACACAATAACAACATTAGATCATTTGCATTAGCATACATTTCACATAGTTGCATTGTATTTCAACATATAGATAGTAACATTCATCTTCATTGCAGTTCACATCATTACATAATAGGCATTGCATCATCATAACATACACAAGGTAAACATGGCATGTACATATTACCATCACATATAAATAAGAATCATATAGACATTTTCATTCATTATCATAAATAAATAGAATCATCCATAACATCATAGTAAAATGCATAACTCATAAACATGTAGAAACATTTCATTCATAACACCTGTATATACATCATCTAGGAAACATAATCATGTAGAAAAAAAGCATCATCCATAACATAGAATTGCATATCATATAGAAGCTACCAAAATCATATATATATATATATCGCTCAAATAGTGTGTCACAGTACAATGTCTGAATGTATCCATAAATAAAACATGAGCTCATAGACTCTCTGATAAAAAAAAACAAGTGTCTACATAAATGGAACCCTATCATCGTGTCTCGCTACCCCTGCTATCACGTGGTGATGGTGGTGGGAAAAGACTCGAAGGTGCTCTCTATGAGGTGGAAGGCCTATCATATGGACCTATCCTCGATGGTCCTACCACCCCCTCAGTATTCTGTTTCCTCTGACTCCTAGTATGACCCCTGCTTTGACTACGCACCTCTAAAAATGTAGGAGCTCATCTCTCTGCCCACATTGCTACCTCATAAAGATCCCTGTAATAAGTGGCTCTCTCCACCAATCTGACTAACTCTCATACCATGCCATCAGATGAGGACCCATTGCAAAGGTTTCTAACCTCTATGAACTGCTGCTCTATCTCATGTCTTCGCGCTATAGCCTGGTCTCTCTCCATAAGAGCACTATCCCTCTTTGTACGAGCACTATCCCTCTCAGTATATGCACTGTCCCTCTCTGCATATGAACTGTCCCTCTCTGTATAGGCACTGTCTCTCTCTAGTCTCATCGCCTCAAACTCTACAGTCATAAGTCTGAGTCTCTCCTCCAAAGCCTCCCTATCACCATCTCTAGGAGCATCCTCATCCCGTCTCCCCTCTACAATCTAATCTTTGAGGTCTCTCTCCTGCTCCTCCATCGATGCCTCATCCTCAACATCATCCTCTCCATATCCTACCAAAATACCTAGAGGGTCTATAGCCACATCCATATCTACATCCTCTGCAACATCTTCTACTCTGACATCTATCTCTACATGCTCCTCAACCACTACCTTTGCTACAACATGCTCACCCCTAGCCTATACATCCACTCTCCCAACAATGTCTTCCATCGGTACATCAATTGCTACTGCCTCCTAAATAGGTGCATGTCTACCTGCCTAACCCCCTCTCCATCCTCTCTGTCCTCATCTCTTGCCTCTACCTCTACCTTTTCCATCATCTCCATCACCTCTACTACCAAATCTACCCACTCTGGAACCTCCACCTCTTCATCGTCCTCTTGGCCCTGTACCTTGTCTCTCGACTGGTGCTGGTTGCTCAAGATCTATATAAAGAATTGGGCGATGAACCGCTCACCATGTATCATATGTAGTTGTAGTCCCTAGATCTGCTAATCCATCACTCCAACCCCAACGTAATGGCTGTAAGGCCTGTATGTCTACCTCCGCAGTAGCCACTGGAATCATGGGTCCCCACCATGGAACCTCTCTTGACGACCGAGCAAACTCTACTCTACCTCGAGGCTCATCGTGAACCTCTCCAAACTATCCCATGACCCACTCTGGTAGATGCCTCTCTATAATATGCACACTCGAAATAGTCATCCCAATGAGATACTATGTCTTTCTGCAAAATAGTAAATGTCTCTCATCATCTAGCCACTCCTCACAATCCATATATGGTCTCCATGTAAACTGATCTAGAATGTCTAGTGTGTGTCTCCAATATGTTGTGTCCCCAACATGTGTCTGTGTGATCTGTCCTATATATCAAAACACATAAGGTTGTCTCTCCGGTCTCTCTATAGTAATGGGCAAATGAAAGATAGCTATCCTCTCCCAAGCCCACACCATCAGTAAAGAATCCCCACAACTCAATGACTGTGCATCTCTATAGGCGATGTCGTGAAGATGGAAATATAGCATCCCGAGTAGACATGGAACCCATGCATATCTCGTCTCACTCTCTAACATGCCCACCAACATCTCCCCCCATCCCATAGGAAAGCCATCACCCCATCGGTCTGGTAGAACTATACCCCTGATCAATGTACATACAATGTAGTCGATCCTATCATATCTATCAGCTAAAGTTGGCCACCTGATCTCGTAGTGCTCGATCTCGAGCATCCTAATGTCATCTACCTGATAAAATCTAGCAAGCTTCGTCAGTCCTCATTGGGTATTGTACATAACCTGCTCACCTCTTATCGGTAGTCTCAAAATCCTGTACACATCCTCTAATGTGACAGTGGGCTCTCCAGTCGATAGATGGAACGATGAAGTCTCTGAGTGCCATCGCTCGCATAATTTCATAAGAATCCCTCTATTTGCCTGAATTGCAGGCATCGAGAGGCAATGATGCAAACCAAGTCTAGACAGTAGCCATATCTCTCCATTAGTCAACCTATCTCTAAGATTGTACGTATCTAGACATGACTCCCACATATATATAGGATCTAGTACAACTTGCATTTAAACCATGATGTCAAGAATTTTCAAGATTTACTTAGAAATTTTTTTCAAGAATTTTACCAGTCAAATGCAGCTCACATTACAAATGCGGTGCACTTTTACAAATGTGTTGCATAGAGCATCACATGTGGTGCATATTTTCCACAACCCGATCATCTAAATGCACATGTGGTTCACTCAACCACATGTGGTGCATTTTTAACAAATGCGGTGCATTTTTCATTAACCTCCTATCTACAACATATGCATTTTAGAAATGCATATGCGGTTCACAAGCTCACATGCATCTATTCCTAGTGCATATTCATTGCATAACTACAAATGCGGTGCATTCTAATTCACATGCGATCATCCCCTAATCAGCCAAATCTAGCCCTAACGAGTTTTTGCAAATGCATCGCTTCGCAATTAGATGCAGCGAATACAACGGCATATGCATCGTTTATGACGCACCGCATTTTCTTAATTACTTTTCAACTTCCTAAAACTACGTGCAAAAATAATTTTGACAAGTTCATATTCAAGTACATACCGATGGTCCTATGTTGGCTGGCCTCTTGAACGTCTGGATCCTATAACCTTGATATGCAGTGTACGGAATGGGTGCCATTTCATCCGCTAGTCAGAGCAAAAACTCTTCTTTTTCTATATCCTCTAGGTGCAAATAAATTAGGTTTAGCACTAATTTCTATTTATAGGTGGGTTTCAAACAGCATTTTCTCAGCCCTTCTCTATTGGTTGCTTAGCCTTTCACATTCAAAAGACCCGTATTCATCTGTAACATCTCCAAATTCAATTCCGTCGACTCCGTAACATTTATGACTATCAACTTGACTTATTGGGAATATTTCCTGATTTATTTGAAGCTTTTCAAAAATTGTCAATTTTCCCAAGGGGGCATACCTTAACCTATTTCATGCTAGGGCACGATCGGGGCATATTTTTCTTTGACATAATGTTGTAACAACATTGTATCAAAGAGGGGCAAATTGTAGACACCAAAAATTGGTCTAGGCTTGCGAGTACACATTCAACATAATTTTCTATAGTCCGTTGTCATGATTAAACAATGTTTATTATTTAATTAACCTTTCTAACACATATTTCCTCTATTAATTAAATACCCCTTTTTAATTAATTCACTAATTCATTTATTCAACTTGATTAATTAAATAAATCATAATTATTTAATTATGTTGCTAACTAATTAATTCTTCCTTATCAATTAAATTATTTATTATTTATTATTTAATTACCCACCCCCTTTATCATATTTCAACTATAATTAAATATCTTTATTTAATTATTCATTTAACCCCTTTATTTATAATTAAATACTTATTATTTAATTATTTATATTATCCTTTTCAAATAGTCAAATTAAATAAATTATCTTTATTTATTTAATCAAAGTCTTTCATTTTTCGAATGTGGAATTAAATTAACATTTAATTCATATTTTATTATTTATGTCACATTCCTCTATCATTCAGTTATCTAAGTCATTCACTCACCTTCTGACTCGAGATCTATTTTTAGTTCTCCAGTTATCTCTGAATTCAACACTAGTTTATCTCTGCGATAAGACTCTTCGTCATAACTAGTCAGTTAACTAGTTCCAACTCATATGCATGATATGTCTATTAATTAAATATCTTTATTTAATTAATTAACTCTTGTTTGCATTCGAATGCATTAGTCTTCGAGTTCTAACTTTGGCTTTTGCATACAAAGTCTATTTCTTCTATTTTTGGAGATTAAGATATTAAACTCATGTTCTAACTCATGTTCTAACTTAGTCTCTATCTGCAGTCTGTTTTGAACTTGTGTTCTGTCTCGTATTCTAACTCACGTTCTATCTAAGACAAAACTCACATCGTATGGCATTCATCAACCTCATCTGCCAATCTCTCTTTCAATCTGAGCCAATCGTTTGAAAACCCAAAATCTATAAAATGGCCTATCATAATCATTATTCCTCCTCCCAAAATCACATACTTTTGAGAAGAGATTCAACTTCGATATTTTGCTTAGACACTCGACAAAACTATACTTGCATTCAAACACAGAAATATGAGGGCAAGAATACTAAAAAGGAAAAATGGAGAAGAGAAATCGATATAATTCGAAGGGATGAATGCATATTCGGTGAGATCATTTTGGTTTTATTATTTTAGCTTATTTCCTCATTCTTTGTTGTTATATTTTACATTATTATTCTAGATTAGGATTTAACTTTGTTTATCTAGTCATGCTTGCAGAAAAATCTATGGTGTTACAACAAGTTTATGAGATCAAGAGAAATTCATCAATAATTTTGGAGCCATCATCAAGATTCAAGAATCATATCAAAGGATATTCTTGCATCATGTGTTTTTTTTTGCTAACATTTGTGATGTAGGGTTTTGATTCAAGCAAAAAATTCAAGCAAAATCTATCAAGAATTCCAGTGATTCAAGATCTACATTCAAGCTAGCCACTTCACACAAGTTTTAAAAGTTTACAACAAGGGTTTGGTGAGTTGTAACATTGCATGTCATTCATTCATCATTTCCATCCATTATTCTATTTCATTTCAACGTTTAATTACCAACAAGGGGTTTGACCAAGGAAAACCTCCATTTACTAACAATCAACAAGTTTTTCCTCTCTTGCATGCTTTTGATTGTAGATTTAGGTTGAATACTTAATGGTCATTTGGAGTGCAAGATTGAAAATTTCAAAGTTTCATCACAAATTTGTTATCTTCATAGAAACTCACCTAAAATTCAAATTCGGAAGCTTTAGAACCTGAAATCTGAGAGAAAGAAAGTGCATACCTTGGAGCTCAAGATCACATTCAGAATTTTCAAAAATACAAATTGGGACTAATAAGCCACCTAGGGAATCTTAGTCCTTCTAGGGGTATTTTTCAGAGATTCATTGAGATTCTATTTTGAGATCTGAAGATTTTTCATCTACCTTGAAAAAGAATAGTAGGACTAAGACAACAATGAGGGCATATTTTTCCTCCTTGACATATTTGGATAACTTCTTTGCATTTCTAGAATCCTTGTTACATCTCTAGGATCCCTAGGTACATAAATCCTATCTTTGTACTACATAATTCATCATTTGAATCCCTCGTTTAGCTTGCATAACTAGGTTGTAGGTTCAATGCTATTTTTATTTTTCAAGAATTTTCTTGGTGGTGAACCCCCTTCCTAGGTCCTCCTAATTGAGAATTGACTCACCTTGTGAGGTTGATGGTCAATCCAATTAGGGTTCTTAGGACAATATCGAATGAACTAAGAAAAATAGGTGAACTCACCCTCACCTCATTTTTTAATGGTTCTTTTTTTTTTGTACCTTCATTCTTGTATATATTGTAAGCTCTTCACCTTTTCATTTATATTTTCGTTCATTTTATTGTTTCTCTTGTTTTTTTCCTTTTGGGGATGATGCAAGATGTTGAGACACTAGGTCTCTTTCATGTTGACCCAAAATATGTTTCATTATATTTTACTTTATCTTTTCATGTTTGTCTTGTGTTTTCCTCTTGGGGATGATGCAAGGTGTCGAGACACCCTATGTCTCTTCCATGTTGACCCAAAAGGTTTTCTATTTTTTTCACTCTGTGTTATTCTTCTAGCTCTATGTGTATTTAGGGAATGATTACAGTTTTGAGCTTTCTAATACATTGCAGCAAAGATAGATACTGACCTTGAATCCATAGATCCCTTATGTGTTTCTAGGGCCAACCCTCTTTTTACTTTCATGTTTTTTTACTTTAAACTAATTTCTCAAAACATGGTGTTAGAAATTTATTTAAAGTGGGGGCATACATCGGAATAATTTTGGCATGATTTCATTTGCATTTATTTTTCATGTTCCTTGATGTGATTCTCTTAATTCATACAATGTGTTTTCCTCTTTGTGGTGACATTGGGAGTAATTTCCTTCAAGAGTGTGATATGTCTTAGCATATTACATTCCTCTTAGTGATGATGTGACACACTGCATTCCCTAAGTTGTGAATCTTTTATCCTTTGATTGGTCCTCTTTTGGAGACAGTGGGAACAATGTACCCTAAGATTAAGACCTTGCATGAACTAAGCCAAATCCATTTGAACATCCCTCTTTATTGTTGTGTTTCTTTTTGTGCCTTATTAAAGTCATGGAGGTATGGCTTTGATATGGCCCCTTGGGGCTCACCTAGTCAACAGCTAGCTTCACTAGCCCTTGTGAGTGTGCATTTTCTTTTTGTGCCTTACCAAAGTCATGGAAGTATGGCTCTGATATGCTCCCTTGGGGCTCGCCTAGTGAACAAATAGCTTCACTAGCCCTTGTGAGCATGCATTTTCTTCTAGTGCCTTATCATGTTCATGGGGGTATGAATTTCATATGGAACTCTTGTGAGTCACCTAGTGGACACCTAGCTTCACTAGCCCTCATGAGCATGTTTTTTGTTTGCATAGTGGACAACATGTTCCACTTGTAAACATTTTTGGAAAAATATCCTAGACTCGGTCCACCATGTTGGACAACCAGTCGAAGCTTGATCCATTGCATTTTTTGCTTTCCTTTTTTGTTTTCCTTTTCTTGCGATCTAATTATGATTTCATATATCATATGCATGTGTGTTCCTTTGTTCCTATGCTGGTTTTCCATAAGATCTTGGTCCTAGGGGCTTGGCCACCCTCTTGGTTATTTCCATCCTATCTTACTATCATTTTTACATTTGAACCCCTCTGGTTGCGTGGTTGGCTACTTTAGTGTGAGTTCAAAGCAATTTCATCCTCTCACTAAAGTGGGGGCTAAATGTAGTGTAGGAAAAAGCATACCCTTGCATTTTAAAACTTGCTTGGGCCTGTCTTGCTTTATTTATCCTTATTTTTGTCTTAATTATCCCTATTTTGCATCCACAAGCCTAATAAACTACATTGTTTCCTAGTTAATCCCAAAAATCATAAAAGGTAAAATGATCATTTAATGATTTTTTTTGTGTCCCTAATTTTTGGTTCAGGACTAGAATGCCACCTAGGGCATCTTAGTCCCCCAAAGGTCTTGGGACCTTGATTTTGAATACATCTGAAAAGTTCCCTTTATGGATTTTGTTCCTCGAGATTTGAGCCTCAAGACTAAGATTGCACCTAGGGAATCTTAATCCTCCTTGGCTTATTTTTGAGATTTAATTTCAAACTCTAGTGAGAGTTAGCCTCCTTTAATTAATGTTTTCCTATGTCGGCTCGGTGTGATGTAATTTCAGGATATTAATCATAGATAAGTATAAATACAAGGTTCATTTCTCTGATTTTCATATCTAAACATTCACATATTCACTCCAAAGGAAAATTTATGAGATCAAGAGAAATTCATCAAGATTCAAGCATCATATCAAAGGATATTCTTGCATCATGTGTGTTTTTGTTCTAACATTTGTGATGTAGGGTTTTGATTCAAGCAAGAAATTCAAGAAAAATCTATCAATCATTCCATTGCTTCAAGATCTACATTCAAGCTAGCCACTCCAAACAATTTTGCAGACTTTACAAGGGTTTGGTGAGTTATAAAATTACATGTTGTTCACTCATCATTTCCCTCCATTATTATATTGCATTTCAAGGTTTAATTACCAACAAGGGGTTTGACCAAGGAAAAACCCCATTTACTAACAATCAACAAGTTTTTCCTCTCTTGCATGCTTGTGATTAGATATTTAGGTTGAAGACTTGAAGATCATTTGGAGTCCAAGATTGAAAAGTTGCAAAGTCACATCAAAATGTTGTTATCTTCACAGAAATTCACCTAGAGGTCAAATATGGAAGCTTAAGAACATGATATCTAAGAGAAAAAAAGTGTAGACCTTGGAGCTCAAGATCAAATTTAGAGGTTTTAGAAATCCAAAATGGGACTAATACGCCACCTAGGGTGTGTTAGTCCTCCCAGGGATATTTTTTAGATATTATTTGAGATTTTGTTCTGAGATTCAAATATTTTGCATCTGTTTCTAAAAATAGCAATGGGACTAAGACAATAGTAAGGGAATCTTTGTCATCCCTTGAATATTTGGACAACTTATTTTCATTTCCAGAATCCTTGTTACATCTTCATACTTCCTAGGTACATACATCCTATCTTGCTATTGCATAATTTCCTCATTTGCATCCCTCATTTAGCTTGCATAACTAGGTTTTGTGGGTGAATGCCTAAAAGATGAAAGAAATCCCTTTGTAGGTCCTTCTAATTGAGAATTGACTTACCTTGTGAGGTTGATTCTCAATCAAATTAGGGTTCTTAGGACAATATCGAAGGAACTAAGGAAAATAGGTGAACTCACCCTGACCTCATTTTTCAATAGTTTAGTAAAGAGAAGGTTTTCCTTGGATTTGAGAAAGGAATGAGTTCCTCTACCAATAATTCTACAAACTTATATGATAGATTTAGAGTAGAAGAAAGATGTCTCTCAAAGAAAGAGGAAGCCGATACAAGTTGTTCCAAAGAAAGTGCCTCTGGAAATAGAAAATTAGATAAAGGCACTACTAAGGTGAAGACATCAGAAGAGGAAATGAAGCACACTATTGATAAGAAGAAAGTTGAAGAATAAAAATGACCTAATATAGATAAGAAGAAGACTATTCAATTTTTTATTATCTAATGAAGAATTCTACAATAGATAAGAAGATGGAGAAAAGAGTCCTTGAAAAATTAAAGAAGAAGCAACATACTAAGGGATTTGATGCAGATAGATTCACAAGGATGAGATACATGAAGATGTTAAAGAAAAGAAGACCACCTTATCATGCACAAAGAAATGACGTGACCAGGTACTCTTCATGTTTCTATGGATATTGTTATTCCTATAATCAATTTGGTCATAGGGCTTGTGAATGTAGAGCTACACCTAGAAGGGGCACAAAATATGCAAATAGAAATTCACTTTATCCTATAATGAATATGAATGTAATGTGCTACAATTGTAATAAATTTGGTCACATAGCTAAGGATTGTAGATTAAATCATGTAAGATGTATAACATATAAAAAAATAAGGAATAAGTCCTCGAGAGAAAAATGGTTCACATGCTTCTAATAAAAAAGCCGATAAGACAAAGAAGAAGCACAAGGAGGTATGTAGAGTGAAAGGTTAGCAAGAAGCACTAAATGTGGCTGTTTTTTCCTTACATCACTAAATTTGTAGTGATAGGGAATGAGTCTAGGGGGAACTTAATTGGTACATCATTTATCCCTAGAAGTGATAAGGAGATCAATTAAGGTAAAAATGTACATATGTTACTTGCCTGCATGAAGAAGAGATATGTCTTAGGGGGATTTGTTATGTGTTTACACTCAAAATTTATTTTGTTATAATTGGTATTGAGTGGTTCAAATTGGTGTCAGACCATTGTGAATTGGTACAAAGCCCAAAGTGAAGCAAATCATCAAGTATACCTAGAGAGAATGGAACAAGGTCTAAGGTGGAGGTTCTATTAGTATCAAATTAGTGTTATACTTGGTGTGTTGTTAGAAAATGTGGATTAATCAAACAGTAAACTAACACACCGATAAGACATTATATTAAAGAAATCTAACTAGAAAACATAAATGAAAACTCTAATGACAATAGCTTCTTCAAATTCGTCCCAGCGTCCTCTATCTCCAAGGATTTGATTAAAGATGTTGGCTCTCAGTTGTGTAAGCAACAGATTGTTGAAATGGCAACTTAAGAGAATGAGATTAATTGAAAATGCATGTGCATGATTAAACAATTTAAGCTATGAAATTAAAATGCTATGATGCTAGAATGCTAAAAATATTGAAATGCAACTATAGTAACTATGTATGAAATCTAAGATTCGAGGTGAGTCATTTTCAACTCATAAGAGGGTTGTATTTATAGATTGTTGAAGGAAAGAAATCTAGTTGGTGAGGGTCAATGTTTGAGATTCAAACCTATAAAATGAATGGCGAGAGATCAAGAAGTTGAGAAAAAGATGGAAGATGTTTCCATAAATTAAATGATTGCATATTTAATTTATGTGTGAGAGATGATAAAAGTGCTTTAATTAAATATATAAAATATTTAATTAAATATGGAGAGAAGAAAGTTTCTAATTAAATATTATAGAATATTTAATTATTGAGGCAAGAAATATTCTAATTAAATATTTGAAATATTTAATTAAGTGGAGGAGAATAAAGAATTAGAAAGAAAGCGTTTAATTAAATATTTGGAAATATTTAATTATGGAAGAAAGAAAGCTTTTAATTAAATATTGGAAATATTTAATTATGGAAGAAAGAAATTGCTTTAATTAAATATTATGGAAGAAATAAATCTTTTAATTAAATATTGGAAATATTTAATTAAGTGGAAGAGAAGAAAGTGCTTTAATTAAATATTAGAAATATTTAATTAAATGCGAGATGAAGAATATTATTTAAATTTAAAATTTAAACTTGTGAAATCTATTTATTTAAGAGGAAAATAATTAAATAAGTTTATTTATTTAATTAAACTAGAAGAATTTAGAAAATGAACAATATAAATAAATAATTAAATTTATTTATATGTAGATAACTTAAGAATATTAATTAAATAATTCATTTTTAAATAATTAACAGGTTTGATTAACCATGACCAATTTTAGATGTGTACATTTTGCCCCTCTTTGAAGTGATGTGTTTTATGCATTGCTTCAAAGAATTTTTCCCTAGAATTTTTAGAAATTACCGATGCTATATGCCCCCTTTGGGTGATGAATTAGATAAAGATGATTTTTGGAAATTTTTACTGATTTGCTATCTGATTCATCGACTCATAAAGATCATTTGATGAAAACCCCTATTGAAATATTGATATGAAGATGAAGAACTTTGATTTTTCCCCAATTTTGAAAGTTTGAAGAAACTGTGATAAGTGCTTGATGATTGTTGCTAGATTAGCCAACTGATTTTATGCTTTTAAAAAATATCAAAAATATATTAGCTTGAGTTGAGAAACTTGTCTGCGTGATTGAAGAACAAGTAAGTCTGATAAATTTGTTTCCATGTGATATGAAAAATAAATAGTAATGATAGATGTGCTTTCCTGTTTGAAAGTCAAATAGATAGATATTGAGTCATGTTGACTGTTAAATTTGTTTCTATGCGATATGAAAAACAAATAGTATAAATGATAGATTTTCTTCCATGCGATATGAAAAAAAATAGATAGATATTGAGTCATGTAGACTGTTAAATTTTTTCCCATGCAATATGAAAAAAAATAGTAGAAATGATAGATTTTCTTTCATGCGATATGGAAAACAAAATAGTGTTGATTTGATTGATAGATTTGCTTCCATGTGATATGAAAACAAATAAGTGTTGATTTGATTGAACTTTCTTGATGTACTAATTTGAGTAGAGATTTCTTGCTGATTGATTTGTATAATTGCTTGATGATGTTGTAAAGGAGGAATTTAACCTCCTCTAGATTAGAGAGAGATTTCCTCAGACATGGGAGATGATTCTGCGACTGTCACAGGATGATTTAGGGGCTATACACCATGTGGTTTGAGTTTCTTGTTGAGGATCCCGTAGTATCAAGTCAACAGGGCACTGTTGACGGTGTTGGCTGAGAGATGGCACAATGAGCATAACACTTTTCATTTGCCGATAGGAGAGATTATGGTGATGCCCGAGGACGTGTACAAGATTTTGGGTATTTTGGTGGTTGGTGAGCTTGTGATATATGATCACAAGGAGGTCGAAGGGATCGATGCCTTGAGATGAGTCTTCTAGGATCCTCATATCTCCGGATATGAGCTTCCCTAGAAGGAGATGGTGGAGAGATATGCCCCATTGCCATCAGTTTTAGCAGGTATGATCGGTGGTTTCCATATGATATGAATATGATGAATTAATAATGAAATGATTATGCAAAATGTAAATGCCAAGATAATGATAAAATAAATGATGGTGAAATGATGTGAATGATAACAAAATGAGATGTAACAAATGTCCAGTCATACTCAATTGTTTTCTGAAAAGATACCCAAGAAGTTTGGTCAACCCTCAAAAATCTATGTAAACAACCCTCAAATTGCAAATCTAGATGAATCATTCACTCCTAGAATGTAATAATGAACTATTCACCTTGTTGCCATTTCATGTTGTGCTTGGTTTTCATCATTGAGCGTTTTGATATGTTGAAAGTTAGTACAAGCATCAAAGGGTATGTTAGCACCAATGATGACCTAAGTACTTCTTTCATGATTTTTGATATAGCAAATTAATACAAGCATCGAGGTATAATTGAACCAAGATGACCTGAGTATTGTTTGCAGAAATCGACAAAAGTTAACCATTTTCCTATGCAAATTCTGAAATGTCATCAATGATACATTGTAGAGCATGTCCCATGACAAATTTCCACAATACTAACAATTAGCTTACAGACAACAAGCAAAGAAAAATCATACTTCTTCCTTGTGATTCTAGTTTAGTACATCATTGAATCACTCCAAAAACATGATGTCATCAAATATCAAACCAACAGTTGCAACTTATTGCTTTAAGTTTATCATTCATTTTATTTAGATTAAGGTCAACCAATTTGTTTTAGTTTCAATGTATGACATGTCTCAAAGCTGTTTTGACTAGGCTTGGTTGGATATTTGATTGTTGATTTGATACTTGATAATTGACACATTTTTCTTGTTTGTCTGCTCAAAAAGTTGATTTCCCCTAGCGAGTTCAGGATTTTTCCCCTAGTCTAGGGTGAGACACGACCATTATATTGATGAAAGCATACGATTTATTGATTTTTCTTTGGATTTCAGGAATACTTTTATTTTTTTGAATTTTGATGTTTTCTAATTTTTTTTTGGATTTTGATGTGTTTTTAATGTTTTCTAGTGAATTTTTTGAATGTTTTTTATTTTATTTTATTTTGACGATTTGGATATGGACATGCATGATGATATTAGTGCTCTGTTTTGAGATTTTGTTGAAAACCAAGCTAAGGTTGATTGATCAAATTGATGGATTGATAGTTTGACTAAGTATGTTAAGTCAAACAAAAGTGATAATGCATTTGTAAAATCTAGGATGTTGTGTTATCCTAGAATAAACTAGTACAAAAGAGGATGGTTTGACTAAGTGTGTTAAGTCAAATGAGATGATTATGGATTTGATAATTTGGCTAAGTGTGTTAAGCCAAACAAAGATGATAATGAACTTGTAAACCCAAGGAAGTTGTGTTATCCTAGAGTAAACTCGTTCATAAGATGATAGTTTGACTAAGTGTGTTAAGTCAAACAAGGTGATAATTGATTGGATTCGATTGATCAAAATTGATGAAGCTTGATTTGGAACAAAATTATTTTGATGATTTGAGGTGACACTGACATGCAAGTTAGATGTGATTGATATGAATTGTTCAGATTGATGTTTGACAAAAGATAAAGCTTGATAAGGAGTGTCTTCTTGTCAAAATATGCCATGGGCTAGTGATTTGGATATTTTGGCTCACAAATGCTTGACCAATTTTATTTTACATCTACCAATGTTCAGATCACCAAATAAGTTGGAGGATATAGATCAAGATTTATTCTTGAAACAAGATGTAAATAGCTGCCCCTAGTGTCTAGCAATTTTTGAACGACCATGTGTGGATTCTTGAATAGGTGTATGGATAGATACTGTAAGCATGAAAAGGATGCCAAGGACTATCTTGTGACAAGATAAGGTGTTTGAACAGAGGAATGCTCATTCAGATAAATTCTTCAAGGCTCAGATAACATTTGGATTGGATTGGATCAATGAAAATGACCCATGTCAAGATGTTTACCATAAAAAGTGTAAAGTGTTTACCAAACTTTGTCAAGATCAAGATAATGTAAATAGATGGTAATGGGTTGGATTAATGGTTCATGGATGAACGGATGATATGGCTGGAATGTTGGCTTTATTATGGATGCAATAAGATGCTTTCTCCTAAATTGGCGTATGTAGATGCTCGATTCTACACATGATGCCTGTTTGCCAGTTTTTGATCATGGTACCTATCCAAGGTGCCATCAAAATGGTTTTCACTAGAGGATGATTTTTCTCTTTATTGTTTTCAATCCTTTTTTTTATTTTTCATTTTTTTTGGATTTTTATATTTTTTGATTTTTTTATATTTTCTGAGAGATTTTAAGCTGATGTTGAACCACATGGTAGTGTTGATTTTGATGCTTCTATCATAATGTTCCATCGATATCCTACTTGAAGGAGCTGCTTTGCCAAGATATGTGCACTTGAAAGAAAATTTTGAGAAATTCGTTCTACTTTGCTAATACCGGAGTTAACTCTGTCTTTATGCGCACATCATGATAGAATGCCTTCTGAATCCTTATGATGAAGGGTCATTTCCAACACATGGTCAATGAAATAATTGGATATCATGCATGGAGGCATGTATGGGGTGCGTTTAGGAATAAAAGGTGGATTAGTTGAAATTTTGGAAGCTTTGACTCTCTAGACTTGGGAAGATGAGAAATGATTGGTGGATATGGAAGTGTGCATGGAATTAGGACCAACTGCTTGATATACTTTGTATGTTTCTTGAGAAGCTTGCTTTTGCCTTTGTGGATATCTTTGATGGATACCTGTCCCTTTTTTATTTTTCCCCTTAGTTTCTTTGACTGATGGAGTTTGATAGGGATAATCTTTCTTTGTATTTTTTGGTATCCAAGTGTATTTGATTTGTTTGATATGCTTCTTAGCTTCTTTTGCTTTGATTCAAGTCTGTCTTTTGACGTTGGTCCCAATTTGTGGATGGGGTGATGGGTGGATGAAGATTCATGATGTGGCTGGCTATAGTATTGGCATTGGTTTCATCATAAAGATTCTTCGTGCCCCCTATGTTGACATTTGCTTGACATGAAGTTTCCCCCAATTTTACGGAAGTATTACTGATATTTTGAGATCCCTTGATTGTTGAATAACCAAGGCCTTGATGCTTAGGATTTCCAATAATCTGCACTGGTTCTAGGATACCTTGTTCATGTAGGCCTAATCCTTTGCCTTGATAATTCATCTACTGAAAAAAACTATTTGCAATAAGATATGATTTACCTTGGAAAAAAGGTGCTAATCCTTCTTTGCTCTATGGTGGATCTTCAAAAGTTACAACTTCCTTATTGATGAGATAATTTTCCCTTAAAAAGGTGAGTGATCCAAGTTTATAAGTGATAGGATCTTTCATAAGTGGGATGAATGCCTGATTGGTATGTTTATCTTGATCTTGTGAGATATCGGATTGTAATGCTCCTTCAAGAGGTGTTGATGCTTCACTGTCCTTGTAAATGTCTTCCTCATGATTCATTCTTGATATGCTTTCACATGATGTTTCCGATTCACAACTTTTGTAGAAGCCTTCTTCATGACCCATTTCTGACATGTCTTTGGATTTATCTATATTTTGACCATGTGTATAAATTTTAAGAGTAAGAGACTCTTATTCCTTGGTAAGAGTATGAGACTCTTGTTTTGAATGACGATCATCTATGTGTCCATCCAAAGAAAGCATATTATGGGTAGATGGAGGAGTATGTGCTATATGGATATGATCATCATTTGTGATATCTTGTATAGATAGGAGAGTGCCCATTAGATCATTGTAGTATCTTGGAGATATGAATTCTTGATCTTGACTAATTCTGGAATTACTTTCGACATGTTTTGGATCAAATTCTTGACATGGGTCGATTTCAAAGGATGGAATGCTTTCAAAGGTTTTTTGGGCATTGTCATAAGCCATGGGAAGTGGCTCAATATCCTCTTGATCTTTGAGTGGACTTGGATCAAATGGTGAGTTGAGGATTCTTTCACTGTTCACAACCATGAGGTTGAAGGATGTCAATATGCCTTGGGAGGGACCATTGCTAGACCTTGGTGATAGTTGTTGATCATGCTTTGAAATATGTTCTTGAGATATGTCCTCTAACTCATTAGGCATTGTAGAGACATTTTCAATATGATCATTGGTTAATGGATCATGGATTATGTCAATAGTATCAAATATCGTCAACACTCCTTGAAATAGATCTGTGTAGGATGGGTCTTGATGAATTTTTATTTGATTACTAGATGGGGTATACATATCTTCACAATGCTCATTGATGGATTTATTTTGATCATTGTCTTCAACAGTTATGGTGGAGAAATTGCTAATGTTTTCAACCATATGATCAAACTATGTTGACATTTCTTGAAGAGGTGTGATGAGCCCTTGACATGAGGATGATGGGATACTTTGATTTTGAATAGGAAAAGAATCATTAGATGAAGGAGATGGAGTAGCTTGATCATTAGATGGAAGGGAAGCTTTGGATAGGATGCAAGAATTGTCATTCTCCTGGGATGTGATTGAGTCATGAGAGGGTATGGATTCATAAGGTGCGCTGGAGGGAGGACTTGGAAGAATATTTTGTTATTGAGATGGAAGAGGATTATCATGGGTGAATAATGAAAGGAGGGGATCCTCATATGATTCTTGAGATATGGGATCTTGATCAAATATTGGAAGGGTTTGTAGAATTTCGGTATCATGGGATGGAGTGGAAAGAATGTTTTGATCGAGATGTGTAGATTGAAATGAATCATTGGATGTAAAGGATATGATAGAAGAAAGTGATTGAATGGAATTGTTAACTTGGGTGGAAGAATTGTGAGGTTCATTTTTAATTATGGGATGAAGATAAATGCATGGCATGACAATTATTTGATGGCTTAGATTTGGGCTTCCCATTTAACCTTTGCAAAAATTTAGAAACATTTAATTTGGTTGATGTTGTTTTTGGAGGAGAAAAGGTCACGTTCATATTTCCATCAAAGGAATTTTTAGTTGTTCCCCCTTTTATTTCCTTGATTTTCCTTTGGAGCACTCTTATTTGTTGAGCAATAGTACTAAGATTGTTTAAGGGAGTTTCATTCTTTTCAGGATCCTCTTTAATTTTCTCCATATTGTAGTCAGAGTGCAATTTGGCACCTTGGTTTGCCAATAAAAGAAAGTATCCTTCTTTATTTTTCTCTAATATTTTTTTCATAGCTAAGAGAAACTGTGGATCTTGTTTAGCTTCTTGAAGAATTTCTTCCATTATCTCTTCATTTGAACTATTTCCATAAAGCCTATGAACAAGATTTTCTTCCCTATCACCCATGTTTTAAAGTGGATCCCTTCTTTCATCTCCTTTGTTTTTAGGACCTTTTGGAAATAGGCATATGCTTACACCAAATTTCAACTTACTTTGATCAAAAGAATGAAATATTGCAATGTTGATGGATATGAAAGTTGAGATAGAATGAAGATTCTATGACTTAAAAGATTTCTAATCTTTAGCTCGTGATTCCTTGATTGAAAGGATGAAAATCTTGTTTGTGGGAATTAAACCAAAGATCAAAATGAAAGATGATTTTTCACTTTGTGAGGTTCTATCATAGCTTTGTAAAAAGATGGATTTGATGAATGTTGAAACATACCAGGGATGTGCTAAATTATCCATTTAGACTTCTGAGACAAACATGTTTGGAAATTTTGATATTTTTGGATGATCTTAATCTGATTTAAATGTGAAAACACAGCATAGAGAAGTAGACAGTTGTTTTTTTAATCCTAAAATCTAAACAGAGAGTGTATGTTATTGATATTTTTAGAGGTTTTAAACAAGATAAGCATTCCAAGCAGACTCACTCTTAATTGTCAAATAGGTCATCATAGAAATCACATAGCCATGTCACCCCCTGGAGGGTGCCCGTGTTTTTGTCTTTTCCAGGTGTGTACTCAAGGTGATGGAAGTGGATACTGAATCCCTTGAGAAAACAATTCGTGGTGACTATATCGTGAGTGTCTTGGTGGAAAATTCTTCCCTCCCCTTGCACTATGATTAAGATGATGTTTGGATACTGACGCAGCTGGTTTTCTACACTATGGTTCATAGTTAAGGTTTCCATTCGGCATGAAAATAGATAAAATCTCTTAGGAGACCTCCCAAACTTTAGAAAAAAGGATTTGGGGATGGTTATCTTGCACACTACCATCGAATTGTGGACTTTCCCCAAATTCGCTTTTGATTATAGTGGGTTGGAAAACCTGGCTTTGGTTGTTCCCACTTAGGTCGTTCCTCTTGGGTGAGTACTTTTTCCCACAAGAGCAGACCCTCTAAAGGATGTAATAAAGCATAAACATTGCATGAAAATAAAAAGGCAGTCTAGTATTTTGGTCACCCAATTAAGGGGAGAGCATAGACCTATTGCCACAAACAAAGCAAACAATGTTCCTTTTATAGCAGCAAATGACAATGATCTAAACTAAGTGAAAATATTGCTTTGCAAAAGGCATGAGGTTCATTTTAACTGTAAAATAGCATGTGGTGACTACCCTAGGATTGATAGATTCCAGATTTTAAATTTCTATCCTAGGTTTGGTTCATTTTCCTTAAAAATTGAAATAAAAAATCTTGTCAAACCCCCTGCATGTGCTAAAAAAAAAAATGTCCCCAATGCACCAAAATAGTTACTAGATGCACTAAAAGATCAATCCAGGATGTATCGAAATAGTCCCCGAATGCACCGAAACAATCCCTAAATGTGCCAGAAGAAAGCTCGTATGCATCGAAGTGCAACTCTAGTTCGTCACCTGTCCAAAAAATTTCTGCGAATAAAAAGATTAAAATGGGGGGATGCCCCATGGTCGATGCCAAAAATATGTGGTTAGAAAATGTGGATTAATCAAACAGTAAACTAACACACTTATAAGACATTGTATTAGTGAAATCTAACTAGAAAGCATAAATGTAAACTCTAATGACAATAGCTTCTTCAAATTCATCCCATCATCCTCTATCTCCAAGGATTTGATTAAAGATGTTGGTTCTCACTTGTGTAAGCAACAACTTGTTGAAATGGTAACTTAAGAGAATGAGATTAATTGAAAATGCATGTGCATGATTAAATGATTTAAGCTATAAAATTGAAATGCTATGATGCCAGAATGCTGATAAAATTGAAATGCAACTATAGTAACTACGTATGAAATCTAAGATTTGAGGTGTGTCCTTTTGAACTCATAAGAGGGCTGTATTTATAGATTTTTGAAGGCAAGAAATCCAATTGGCGATGGTCAACGTTTGAGATTCAAACTTGTAAAATGAATGGCGAGAGATCAAGAAGTTGAAAGATGGAAGATGTTTCCATAAATTAAATGAATGCATATTTAATTTATGTGTGAGAGATGATAAAAGCACTTTAATTAAATATTATAGAATATTTAATTATTGAGGCAAAAAATATTTTAATTAAATATTGGAAATATTTAATTATGGAAGAAAGAAAGCTTTTAATTAAATATTGGAAATATTTAATTAAGTGGAAGAGAAGAAAGCACTTTAATTAAATATTGGAAATATTTAATTAAGTGGATGAGAAGAAAGTGCTTTAATTAAATATTAGAAATATTTAATTAAATGCGAGATGAAGAATATTATTTAAATTTAAATTTTTTATTTTTTATTTTTTAGACTGCAGGAATCGGTCGGGTATCCGTCCCCCTATAAACTACAGTGCGCTTGGTAAACTTTTTTCACGTGATCGGTGGCACTGGCGCGACACGCCCTCCGGTACCACGGGTTTGGGGGAAGACTAGACCTCGTGACCTCTTGCCTGCAATAGGATGCTTTAGCCAATCGAGCTAGGACCCCCACCCATTTAAATTTAAAATTTAAACTTGTGATAATTAATATAAATAAATTGTGAAATCTATTTATTTAATTAAGAGGAAAATAATTAAATAAACTTATTTGTTTAATTAAACTAGAAGAATTGAGAAAATGAACAATATAAATAAATAATTAAATTTATTTATATGTAGATGACTTAAGAATATTAATTAAATAATTTATATTTAATTAATTAACAAGTTTGATTAACCGTGACCATTTTTAGATGTGTACACTTGGTACAATGCAATTTGGAATACTAATTGGTATCAGGGAATGATATCAATAATGGATGTTAGGAATATGAATCAATTGATATAGAGCACGAATCAGAATATCTACAATTGGTATCAGACATGGCTATCTACACTTCAACTAGCATCAAATAGTGTTGATTTGTATAGAGCACTTGGAGCATATGGTTTTGATATTGTAGTCAAAGAATGAGAGTAACAATTGATATAAGACATAAATTAGTATCAGCTGGTATCAGTCAAAGAGGGAGAAAAATTCCTCTTTTCCATTGCTAAAGAGAAGTGAAGGTTGCAACAACATGGTGACCTGAGACAAGATGTTCAAGGGTGTGACCCTTTTCCAGTGATGGAAAAGGGGGAGAACTTTGAAAAAATTCTCAAAGGAGGAGTATGAGAAAAGTATGTAATTTATCATAAGTGTGAGAAAAGGAGAAGGTATTCCCAAGGAAATGTGAGCTCAAATGATTATCCACCATTGGTATTAGACCAATGACAATTATTTGTAGGATGGGCATTTAGTTTTTCCATCAATGAAAAAGGGGGAGATTGTTGGCATATTGTTGTCATTTATGTAAAAAGGAGAAATCATGCAAGGGAGATTGTTGGTATGATGAAAGAGGATCATAGGTGATATGGACCTAATTTGGTAAAGGAGAATGTTGGCATTAATGTAAGAATGTCATTGATGTCAAAGAAGAGATCGAAAGTAAGATGAAAGTGATCCTAAAGGGAAGATTACTGGGCATGATGAAAAATGGTGTCGATGATCAAAAAAGGTTGTTTAGTGATGTTCTTGGATGTCATGAAGACTAGAGGATCATTCTCTAGAATGTTGGTGAAAGAACCATGGTTCTACAAATGTTACAAAATTTCTCAAATGCATTATTGTCATGCAATATTTACATGATGATGTAGATGTTCCTTCCAATTGTCTAAGGTCAAATTAGTATGCATATTTGATATAGGTTTGAGAGCATTCTAGAGATGTCCTTTGTAGGATTAGAAGGTGTCAAATGTTCTCAGAATGGAATTGTTTATGCTCTCAGACATTTTTAAGGTTCATCAGTTAAACTCTAGGTTTTTGTAGTCATGGTGGACTAATAGGTTTTCTATTTCGATGTTGGCTAGCTATAACAGGTTTTCAGTTGCTTAAGTTGTGACTTAAGCCTATGGTGTCATGAGGGTTACAAACCCCTTTCCTAGAAATTATTGGCCAAGAAAATATATGCAACATTTAATATTTCCTAAGTTTCATGCAAATATTTTCCTTCAGTGAGATCAATGGTGTTGGTTGAGGCAACAAGATCTAACAGCCTCCCTACCAACCCTTTGAGTTTGTGGTGGGTCCCAGCTAAGTTCCACGGGGAAGTGAAGAATGGCAGTGATCAAATGTTTAAGATTGATGGTGCTCACAATATGGATGATGGGACCTATGGAGGTGAAAGAAAAAGTTAGTGGAAGGTGATGTCACATTGATAGGTAGAAATGAATGATTGCATCAAGGCCATCAATGAGGGAGGTTGATCAATGATAGAGATCAGACCTTATATATTGCATCAGATGGTGCCCACTAGCCCCTTGTGTTTTTGGTGGGTCTCATCTAAGTATCGAGGGATAGTGGGGAATGGTTGAGATTAATCCATGATGGATAAATGATGACCATTGATGAAGATGATGGGAACCAATAGTGGAAGATGATATATGCCATTAACTATTGGCAGCAATGAATGGTAGAGATTGAATGAGGAAGATCTAATGGTGCCTGCTAGCTTGAGGCACTTGTGGTGGCATCATGTCCATGACTCATGGGGAGCAGGGAATGGTGGTGATCAAACAAGTGTTTTGATCGGATAGTGCACAAATTCAATAGTGGATCCTAAAGATGCAAGTCAAACACATTCCAAGATAATGTAGACACTAAAAATTGTCCTAAACCTATGACTCTTAGATTCTTCATCATATCCCTATTGGAATAATGGATGCACAGGTGGACCTTTGCCAGGAAGAAATATTCAACCACAAAGAAAGTATGATAATGGCATGAAAATATATATTCTATTATGATCTATCAAATGATTTACAAAGAGTACATATGCCTAATTATATAGGCAAGTGCTAAACCTAAAATGCAAAGGATGTTGCCAAGTGTTCAAATCACACTTCATGTAACAACAAGAAAACCTAACCAACTACCTAGGGAATGATAACAAGATGGAGATAAGTTCTAGAAAAGACAACTCATCTTCTAGAAGGGAATCTTATCTCAACAACTTTATTAAATGATTAAATGCAACCTAGGACTAAATGATTAAATGTAACCTAGGACTAATATGATTAAGACCTAAGTTAACTTATGCTAGTGTAATAATTAATTAACTACACTAACACCCCCCATAAGTGAAAATTAGGGAGGAAATGAAAAATGCAATGATTATGCAAGATGATGATGGGTCCGGGTTGATGGCCATTTTAGGTACCAATGTACAAAAGATGAAAATGCAACTATCTCCCACAAACGGAGAAAAGCGGAAAACCCAGTGGGAAGAAGACCCTTCTCCAAAAAAGTAGAAAGGTGATGATTAGAGGACTCAAAATTATCCCCCCCAAGGACAAAAATCATCACATAGATAGAATATAATCAAAAGACCCCCCATAGGAGGAAAAAAGAGAGACTAAATAGCCCCCCCAAAATATATGATCACCTGCAAAAAAGGTAAGTGTATGGAGACAAAATATGATCCAATGTCGACAAACAACTTGTCTCCCTTTCGGAAGAAACAAAAAAATGTAGAGATGCAGGGTAGCTTCCCATTCCAGATAGGAATTGAAGGAATGAAGGATGTATATGAATGTGGAAGATGTGTCTGAAAGCTTCTCATGTGTCTCCTTCCCTGATGAAGATGAAGATGCCACAATCAAGTCAGGTACATGCTGAATAAGATCTAAAGACTATGATGGTTTGATAATAGGAGTGCAATGGTTGTCATCAAACCTAAGAGATATCCCCTCAAATATGTCCTCCAAATCTAAAATGTGAGACTCCACAAACAAGGGTGCAATCTTTGATAGATAGGAATCCCAATTAGGAAAACAGTGTGATATTGATTGTAATGAATCACTAGACGTGCTCAATGAATCACTACCATGAGAATGTTCCTATTGAATAGGAAAGATAGGAGCCTCAATCAATGAATCTACACATGGAATCACTAAAGGAGAAGGTAGATCAACTATCTATGATGGAGAGGTGAGAGCATTAGAAGAACCCTCTTCATCCTCATCTGAAGATTCAAAGTATTCCAAATATTCAAACTCTCGCATAGTATCTGCATCATAGGGTATCTTGTTTGAAAGATGAAGAGGCACAAGACAATTTGAAATAGGATCATCAGGGAATGGAAAAATTTCATGATCTCCATGTATCTCCCAAATTTTAGTCCAAAGACTGAGAGGGAAATCACAATGATCAACACTTTTCATGGTGGAAATATCAATATGCATTGCAATGACTCCTAAGACATGATCCTTTTTGCAATTCAAATCAAATTTATTACTGTCAGTACCAGAAGGGGGAACAAGATTATACAAATATGGCAACAAAAGAAGCCATCGGAGATGTGTGACGATACCATTTCTCCATTGTTTGTAGTTTCTCCATTTCAACATGATCAAAGAAATATGAAATGAAAACCCCATAATAAACTATGAATGATTTCCAAGATTACAAAGAAAATGACAAGGATATGCAACTGAAGTGATGTCACCCAAAAAATCCTTTTCCCAAGCTTCAGGATATCCAAGTGATTGAACAAATGTTCCAAATTGAAAAAAACCAATGCAAGAGTACCTAGAGTTGAAACTGATCAAAGTGAATGGACAGATGAAAAGAGCTCTGAATTACCTTCGTGATGCCATTGGAATCACTAAATTTCGATCAACGGTTGCGAAGATATGAGCCTTTATGTCAAAAATGAAGGGTTGACTTTAGTTAACTTGAAATTTTGATAGCAGAAAATTTTTGCAAAAATGATTGCACCACTAGAAAATAGGCTGAATCCTCTTTCTGACGATATCTTGTTTGTCTAATTTTGACACTATGGCGCGAAGATATGGTGATTTGAAAAAATCTTCCCTATTAGGGCCTATAGGCTAAAAAGGTGCAAAAAACAAGCACCCCCGAGCAAAAAAGAATTTGACCGACGATCGCTGATATGATCCAAGGGCATAAAGCTAGCAAAAAAAGACTGTCGCTAGTGCTGGCAGCGACGGGGCAGTGATCGAGCAGCGGTCGGGGGGCACTGTTGGATGCTTGGTGGAGCCCTTGGTCTACCGCAGATCCGATGGTGGAGAGTACTCTAGTCAGTGATCGGTAGCTGGGATAAAATGCCGGAAAAGACACCAATAACACCAACGAACGATGGGATACTCTGGTGGCTAGAGATGGGACCTACCAGGGAGGATGGGTCAGATGTGACCGATGTGATAGGCACCAACAAGATGTCGGTTTCTGTAGATTAAGGGTGTTGAATTTTATTTTATTTTTTTGAATAATGCAAAGTGCAATTAAAAAAAAAAATATAATACCAATATTAAAGATATTTAATTTGTAAAATGAAAAAAGTGATGCCGATCGGAGAAAAAAAACTATAGCCTGTAGGAAAAAATTAAACCCCTTTGATGCTGACCCCTAAATAAAATATGTAGTCACCCAAGATCTTTGATTTTTCTGCCAAACATTAGGAAAAATTTCCCAATTTCTGAAATAAAAAATGCCTGCAGATCTAAAAATAAATTGCCATGATGGAGGACAGAAGGGGGAAATTTTATTTCTATGAAATTTGTATGGATCGTAATATGCAAAAAACCCTAGATACCTCCAATGGCTCTCGGATGAAATATGTCCAAATTGGACAAATGGGCAAGTGATCCTAGGGTTTCGAGGCCTTCTAAAGACAATGGCGATCTCGAATCTAACTCAATCTGTTCCAAAAATCAGCTTGGTCCCCAGGTGGAACCAACTAGCCCGCAAATAAAACCCTTACGCCTGGAAAGAATCTCACTAGCCAAACTTTCTTGATCCTAGGATGAACCTTCATTGGAATAGCTCTGATACCATGTTGGAATGATGGATGCACAAGTGGACCTTTGCTAGGAAGAAATATTCAACCACAAAGAAAGTATGATAATGGCATGCAAATATATATTCTATTATGATCTATCAGATGATTTACAAAGAGTACATATGCCTGATTATATAGGCAAGTGCTATACCTAAAATGCAAAGGATGTTGCCAAGTGTTCAAATCACACTTCATGTGACAACAAGAAACCCTAATTAACTACTTAGGGAATGATAACAAGATGGAGATAAGTTCTAGAAAAGACAACTCATCTTCTAGAAGGGAATCTTATCTCAACAACTTTATTAAATGATTAAATGCAACCTAAGACTAATATGATTAAGACCTAAGTTAACTTATGCTAGTGTAATAATTAATTAATTACACTAACATTCCCCGATCATTATTCATAATCATTATTTTTCTAATTATTTAATTATTTTCAAATGTCATATGTCTTTTATTAACTAAATAATTTTAATTATTTAATTAATTCATTTCTATCTTTATTCCTCTATGATTAATTAAGTAATTAATTTTAATTTCTATTCCTCTATGATTAATTATCTTTATTTCTATCTTAATTTTAATTTTATTTATTTAATTGGTCCACCCTCTTCAATTTTGAATTAAATCATTATTTAGTTCAAAAGATTCTCTTTATCACATTCCTCTATAACTGACTAATTTTTTTAATTATTTAATTATTTATTAACCACCTAAATTAAATAAATTTTATTATTTAATTTCTCCTATCACCTCTTTATCCATGTCAATCTTATCTTTCACATCAATTCTCTATCTATCCATGTCTCAATTAATCTCCACCCTTGATTGAATTATTTATAATTTAATCTTGACCATCAATCCTTATCATTTACCCTAATTTTTACCTAACCCTATTCCATGCTACAAGTTTCAATCTTGACCATTGAATAAGATGTCTTATTGACATCCAATCTCAACCATCAATCCAAATCAAACACTGCCTATAAATCAACCCTCTCACTAGCCATTTGGGGGTTCGATTCTTCAATCATCCTTATGCTATCAAAATAATTCTTGAATATTTCATCTATCTCTATCTATCATCCTTTATCTATCACCCTCATCATATCATTATGCTGTTTATTTGAGAAACCAACATACTAAATCAATCGATTCATTCATCCATAATTTTCATTTATTTGACGTATTGAAGATTTGGATTAGGTAATGCATATTATTGTTTTATCATTTCTTATTTATCCAATTTTTTTGTTTACATTTTGGTGAATCTGACATGAACCCCCTAACTCATTTTGGCTCAATATTTTGACAAGTGCTTCCATTGTTTTCTTGCACACATTTCAATTTTCTAAAGGGAAATTAACAACTACAAGTATGAATCAAGTGTGTGTGTCCTCCAAAGCACCACACTTGGTTCAATTTTTCCATACCCTACTTAGGAGGCCTACTTCAAGCACACACCATTCCAAGGGATGACCTCAATCAAGGTGTGAATCTAAAGTCATTACTCTTTGGGAGTTGAAATCTTGTCACACTTGGCTAAGCCCCAAAGAACTTTATACCTTTGGGAATTGAAGGTGAAGGGTGGGTTACCCCTTTCTCGTGGCTATGTGGAAAGATTTTTCCTTCAAATCATACCTAGTCAAACTTGTGAATTCTAGCTTAAGACCTAATAGGACATACCCACTTGAATAACAATAGGCTGGTTGTTTTGTATTCAAGTGTTTTATTAATCATAACATCTAATATTGAAAAATAAATTTATCATTGTGTTTGGTGTGTGTATTCATGCATTTACATCTGAGATCTTCTGTTTGATATTGCCCAAGTTAAACTTCCAATAAACACTTGCCACATCATCCAAATCATACAGTATTGTCATTCCACATAATATCCTAATAATCATCTCTTTAATCTAATCAACATCATTTTACACCATGCCAACATTACAAGACCTAGTACCACAATTCCAAGACCTCCTCCAATCACTTTATCAAGAACCACAACCCTTAGACCAACAAATTATACATGGGCTCCAAGGCCTCATCCAACTATTTCAACTTAAAACAAACCAATCACCTCAAATGCAACAACTCATAGCACACGCACAAACCTCATGACCACTTTTCAAATCCAACAATCACAAAATCAAGTCCAATCACAACATCAACAAAATTCACATCAATCCTATGTGTCGCCTATATCATTATATCAACCTCATCCATCCACATATCATGTTACGCCTTCACCAACTTATCAAACCTCTTCTAATGTCAATCCTTATCCATATCAATGCACCTCTTAGTAACCATTATCCTATGCAACCCCTCCATCATTATCACAACTAAAAATCCAACCACAACAAGTCCAAACACCATTTCAACCTCAACACATTCAACCACAATCCTATATGTCACCTTCATCATCATTCCAAGATAACCCATCTGCATATCTTGTCAATGCCACATCAACATATCCACCTATATCACAACAAGAACATAGGAGCCCAAGTGCGCCTTGGAAACAAAATCAAGATCCTTTGAATTCTCATGTTCCATTTGAAAAGGGGAACACCAATCTAGTTCATGCACCCTATAACTTTATCATACCACCATCCAATAAAATTCCTATCCCTAACCCACCATGTCCTAGTCCTAATCCATTGGCATCTCCACCTTATAACCCATCAAAATATTCATTACCCTCACCATCATCTTAACCTCCATAAAATCTATGCCATAAATTCAATATTTTTAAAAGAAAACCTATGGAATTACCAAAATCCACCTATCCACCTATAGTGGATGTGACCCAAGGGCTAATAGAAAGGAATCAAACATAACCATGTCATCCAACTCATAGGATTGAACCCCATCATGTAGTCTCCCCTTAGAGTCTATTCAAGAGTCTCCCCCATTGATCCCAAGTCAACCTCCATCTTGTCTCCATGTTGTTGACCATCTACAACATGTCGAGCCTATTCAAGAATCATCCCCTTCAAATTTCATTCAAGCAAAACAATAGGTATTTCAAGAGAATTATCCTAAGCATGAGGAAACATTAACCAATCATTCTAATCAAGATCTAGGAAATTCTAATGATTCCACTCATAACATACTTGGTCCTATTTATGATCAAGCTCACCTCTAGGATATTACTTTTGATCGAGAAGTCCATGATGATCCTATTAACCAAATCTATGCATTCCATGGTCAAGAGCCTATCAATTCACCTATGCATGAAAAAGATATCAAAAATTCACCTTCACCTAGTCCTATCCATGATCCATCAACATCCACTTCCCTTGATGAGATATATTCCTCCCAAGAACACATAGAAGATCAAACAAATACCATGGATCTAACTGAACACAATCTTAATCAAAATCCTAATGATTCTCCATCACATAATATCGACCCCATTGCAAGTCCTCCATCATATCCTATTGTTTTTTACACCCTCATTCATGAATGTTACTCCTTAGAAAAAAACCAACCATTATCTTTCCTTGCTTCATTTTCTCCATCCAATAAGGAACACTTGTCTAGTGTTCAATTACAACTATTCCCATTATCTATTGCATACTCCAAAACATGAACCACCAATGTAAAGGTTTAGATCTTCATGAACAAGGTATTTTGGAGCCCATCCATGACAAACTCCCTCCACACTCTTATGCCCTTGGACATACACCCCAAGGACACTAGTATAAATATGTTGGTACTTCCTCCATGCATCTTAACTCCACCTTCTTCCATTATAAATCATATCATATGCCTAAAAAATATGTTTCCATCCCTCCTCCATCATCCTACAAATGTCAAAAAAATGTGTTCCAACTCCTAATATCCCTCCATATAATCTACGTTCATTACTCCCAACACCTAATATCTCCATTATACAATCCCCTTATCCATCCATCCACAACTCTTCTAAAAATCCTAATCATGACCAAACAATTCACACATTGTCTAAACATGAAGCTTCCACTCATTCCACCATACCCATGGGATTGAAAAATAAAAATTTGAATTCCTCTACCTATAAAATAAAAAATCCTAAGGACCCACATGCCTTAGGACATCAATAAAAAAAGTCAAAGAAAAATCCAGCTAAAAAGTTATATAAGCCCATACCTCCAAAATTAAAGGCCAAAACTAAAATGGTTTGGATCCCTAATAAAAAGAAAATAAATTCAAATGAGGAATCTACATCACAAAAATCCCAACCATCTACTTCCACCTCACATTCCCACTCTATTGAAGAATCTCATATTCCATCCCACAAGCAAAATGAAAGTCATAAAAATATTAATTCTATGTGGGTACCTAAAGCACTTCATCACCCATCTCCTAATAAAACATATCCATCACTTCCTACACCCAATCCACATCAAAATATTCAACATTTATCACAATGTGTGCAACCATTGGTCATGGTTCCCTTCCATTTCACAACAATTCCACATGCCTACATCCCCTCACCCTTAACTCATTATCCTACATGTCTCTCTCAACACCTTCCTATAGTAGATGCTTTAGGCTAATCCTCCCCATTCAGCTTTTTCATAAGTCTTAAATAATCCCTATCATAATACACCATCTTCCCTACATAATCCACATCATAATCCACTAGTTTCCTCCATAATGCACATCATAATCCATTATCCACCTAATCTATATCCCTTTTTCATACACCCCCCTACTAGAATCTATGAGTATATTTGACATGGTCCATGCAATGAAATCCATCTCTAGTGGGACTATCACCTCTCATGCAACTAAACACTTGAGTCTCTCCTATCCATATTCCACTTCTCCTATTAAAAAAATGATGAAAAAAAGTAAAGAGAAATTTGTTTGTCCAATGATGAAAACCTGGAAAACAAGCATCATGTGTAGGTTGATCTTCTATGTCACTTACACTTGGGGGTACAATGTTTCATCTATCCAACCTATCATTTTCATTTCATATCATTCTATCTTACCATTCTACCATCTTTAGCCATCATACCTTCCTATCATATTTGATTTTTTTCATCCTCTCTTCCTCCTTTTGATCTTGATGAGGATATAGGGGAAAAAGGGTTAAAACATGTTTTTGGTATCTCTTGATATACCTCATCCTATCTAAACCAATCAATCCTATCATTTCTTATTATCATAAGCTTTTCCATGAAAACTCCTAAGTCTACTACCTATAAGGGGGCATGTTATTCCTATGTGACATAGTCAATACAGATCACATCCTAGCTCTTCATGATGCCTAAATCCATTCAAATATATCTTATCCTTTTACCTATCCATTTATCATAAGATTTCCATTCACTATGACCTATAATTTTTATCCATCCATCTATTAAGTTCCTTTTATCCCTTATCCTATCACCCATCCTTCCATCCATCAATCCCATCTATCTTCTTGCACCTAGACTTGGTTTTCCCTTTTCATTGGTATCTCACACAAAGGCTTCCCAAATTTTCATCCATTGACATCTGAAAAAATTTCAAAAATCCAAAAAATCGTAACATTTCAAAAATCCAAAAAATCAATCAAAACATCTTAAAAATACAAAAAGAATATCCCCAAAAAAGGAAAAAAATGGAAAAAGGTCCTGAAAAAAGACAAAAAAAAAAATATAAAACAAAAATCCAAGCAATAAAATAAAATAAAATCATTTCTTCCAATCAATTCTTTAAATCCATTCCAATCACATCAATTCTTCTATTCCATTCATCACATCCTTTCATCCAATCAAATCATCAAATCAATCATCATATCATTCCAAATTGATTCTTCAACTCAAATCAATTATCTTGAATCATTCCAAGCAATAATCCAAATGCAAGTCAATCCTTAATCCATACCAATCAAGTCGATCAGTCTTGCCAAATCATCCAATCACATCCTTTGGTCTTGATCCTAATCTTGTTGTAAACCCAATCCATGAAATTCAATAAATCAATCAATCAATCCTTGTGTTGATCTAGGGATATTTTGTTCCCCGTGATGACAACACTATCATCATCAATTAAAATCAATCAATCAATCAGTTACTCATCGGCTTATAGGTTAATGAGGGAAATACCTTGGGTTTTTGGTATCATTTGTGTATGCTTGCTTGCTTGCTTGCTTGTGTTTGTTATCATTTTTATCTTTCATTTGCATCCAATCCGAATTACTCCTAGCTAATATTCATATCTTTTATCTAGACAAGGTTGTATTACACTGGGGCACAAGACACATCATCACCTTGGTCCTTATACCTTGGTGCATCATGTCTAGTGTTAAATTAAAGATCATGGTTTCTCACCTTCTTGCAACATAACGTATTATCCATCTCTTTATACATCTTTTATCATTTTATTCATTTTGAGAGCATACCCATGTTTGTTCAACCTACTTGTCCTCTCGAGGGGGCATCATCATCCTATTCTTATATCATCATCATCCCAATCTTATTTCATCATCATCCTATCTTTCTATCATCATCCATTTTCTTCTATCTATACCTTAGCTTCTTTGAAATGATGTTACCTAACACAAATCTCATCATCTTGAACATTATCTTAAAGAGGGGGAAAATGTAGACCCTAAATATTATCCTAAGCCTACGACTCTTATATTCTTCATTATTTCCCCTATTATTCTTCATAATTAAATAATTTTTAGTTATTTAATTATTTTCTAATGTCATATGTTTTCTATTAATTAAATAAATTTTATTTATTTATTTAATTAAGTCACTAATTAAGTCTCCTTCTTTCTAAAACTAAATAAATTCTTATTTATTTAATTTTTATCCACTTTTCAATATAATTAAATAATTATATTAATTATTTAATTATTCATTATCCTCTTCTCTCCTAAATTAATTAAATTTTATTTATTTAATTTGTCCGCCCTCTTCAATTTTGACTTAAATCATTATTTAATTCAAAATATTCTCTTTATCGCATTCCTCTCTAATTGAATAATTATTTTAATTATTTAATTATTCATTAACCACCTAAATTAAATATTTTTTATTATTTAATTTATCCTATCACCTCTTTATCCATGTGAATCTTATCTTCCACATCAATTCTTGATCTATCCATGTCTCAATTAATATCCACCCTTGATTGGATTATTTATAATTTAATCTTGACCATCAATCCTTATCATTTTCCCTAATTTCTCTAACCCTATTCCATGCTACAACTTTCAATCTTGGCCATTGATTAAGACATCTTAATGACATCCAATCTCAACCATCAATCCAAATAAAGTATTTCTTATAAATCAACCCTCTTATAAGGCATTTGGGGGTTTGATTCTTCAAGCATCCTTATGTTGTCAAAATCATTCTTGAATCTTTCATCTATCTCTATCTATCACCCTCATCATATCATTATTTTTCTGATTTGAGAAACCAACATACCAAATCAATCGATTCATTCATCCATCATTTGCATATATTTGAGGTATCGATGATTTGGATTAAGTAATGCATATTATTGTTTTATCATTTCTTATTTATCCAATTTTTTTTTTACATTTTGGTGAATCCGACGTGAATCCCCTAACTGATCTTGGTGCAATATTTTGACAAAAAAATTATGGAATTTTGAAGTTGGATCCTTTTTGTTGCAGGTTTTGCATCAGTTTGGGAGAAAACCCTAGTTTTCAAAGATCTGACCATATCTCTCAAATGTCTATATATTTTCTCAAAAATTTTTTTCTAAAAGTTAGGGACAATACCAAGAGATTTTAGTCTAAAAATTAGATTTTCAGGATATGTTTTTCATTTTATAATTTTTTTTGTTATTTTTCATGAAAAATCAATTTTGAGAGCAACTTAGAGAATTTTTCAAATTTCTTTATATTTTTGGAAATCTCTAAAAAATTATAATAGAGGCCTATTCATTATGTTTCTAAGTTGGATGAAAAATAATTAGACAAAAAATAGATCTTTGAAAATTAGGGTTTTACAAAGATTTTCTTACATCTCACAAATGATTGTAGATCTTTTCACAAAAAACATTTCTACAGATTTGGGATGATTTGAAGCACCTTCAGAGAAAAAATCATAAATTTAAGAAATGTTTTAAATTTTTGATAAATTTTTAATGCGTTTTCGTGAAAAAATAATTTTGGATGCAAAACAAAAAAGTTTTTGGATTTCTTTACATTTTTGGAAATCTTTTGAAATTTAAATAATGGTCTATTCTCTGTGATTTTATTTTTGATGCCAATTTTTTTTTTCAAAAAATCAGATTTTTCTTGACTATCTAACCCTCTAATATTAGTGATCATTTATCTTGTTAGGGTTTTGTCTTTGTTGTTGGTTTTGTGAATGTGTAGAAAAATAAACACTTCAAAAGAAAAATTGGATCAAGTGGAAAAAAATTAAAGCTAAAGAAATACTAGGTGCACACATTTCATCTTTCATCTCTTAATCTTGTTTGTCACACATTTGGATTTGGGGCTTTAAAATGAACAAATTTGTTTGCAATCACACTTTTAAATTGGGCTTAAAAAGAACAATCATCTTCCATCACACATTTTCACTTTGGGTTAAAAGGAAAAAGTTCTTCCATTGTTTTCTTACACACATTTCTATTTTCTAAAGGGAAATTAACAACTACAATTTTGAATCAAGTGTATGTGTCCTCCAAAGCACCACACTTGGTTCACTTTTTCCATACCCTTCTTAGGAGGCCTGCATGGAGCACACACCATTCCATGGGATGACCTAAATAAAGTTGTGAATTGAAAGACATGCCTCTTTGGGAGTTGAAATCTTCTCACACTTGGCTAAGCCCCAAATAAATTTATACCTTTGGTAATTGAAGGTGAAGGGTGGGTTGCCCCTTTCTCATGGCTGTGTGGCAAGATTATTCCTTCAAATCATCCCTAGACAACCTTGTGAATTCTAGCTTAAGACCTAATAGGCCATACCCTCTTGAATAGAATTAGACTTGTTATTTTGTATTCAAGTGTTTTCTTAATCATAACATTTAATATTAAAAGATAAATTTATCATTGTGTTTGGTGTGTGTATTCATGCATTTACATCTGAGATCTTGTTTTTGATATTTCCCAAGTCAAACTTACAATAAAAACTTCCCACGTCATCCAAATCATACAGTATTGTCATTCCACATCATATCCTAATAATCATCATCTCTTTAATTTAATCAACATCATTTTAAACCATGCCAACATTAGAAGACCTATTACCCCAATTCCAGGACCTCCTCCAATCACTTTAACAAGCACCACAACTCTTAGACCAACAAATTATACATGGGCTCCAAGGCCTCATACAACGATTTAAACTTAAAATAAACCAATCACCTCAAATGCAACAACTCACAGCACAAGCCCAATACCTCATGGCCACTTGTCAAATCCAACAAGCACGACATCAACAAAATTCACATCAATCCTATGTATCACTTATATCATTATATCAACCTCATCCATCAACATATCATATTACACCTTCATCAACATATCAAACCTCTTCTAATGTCAACCCTTATCCATATCAATCCACCTCTCAATAACCATTATCCTATGCAACCCCTCCATCATTATCACAACAAAAAATCATACCACAACAAGTCCAAACACCATTTCAACATCAACGCATTCAACCACAATCCTACGTGTCACCTTCATAATCATTCTAACCTAACCCATCTACCTATCATGTCAATGCAACATCAACATATCCACATATATCACAACAATAAAATAGGATCCCAAGTCCACCTTGGAAAAAAAATTAGGATCCTTTGAATTCTCATGTTCTAGTTGACAAGGGGAACACCAATCTAGTTCATGCACCCTATAACTTTATCATAGCACCATCCAATAAAATTCCTATCCCTAAGCCCCATGTCCTATTCCTAATCCATTGGCATCTCCACCTTCTAACCCCTTAAAATATTCATTACCCCTACCATAATCTTATCCTCCATCAAATCTATGCCATAAATTCAATATTTTTAAAAGAAAACCTATGGAATTACCCAAATCCACCCATCCACCTACAAGGGATGTGATCCAAGGGATACTAGAAAGAAATAAAACATCACCATGTCATCCAACTCATAGGATTGAACCTACAAAAGAGTCTTCAAACATCATGCCCATCCTTAGAACCCCATCATGTAGTCTCCCATTGGAGCCTATTCAAGAGTCTCCCCCATTGATCTCAAGTCAACCTCCATCTTGTATCCATGGTGTTGACCATCTACGACATGTCGAGCCTATTTAGGAATCATCCCCTTCAAATTCCATTCAATCAACCCAAGAGGTATGTCAATAGCATTATCCTAAGCATGAGGAAACATTAACCCCTCATTC
This sequence comes from Sequoiadendron giganteum, assembly GCA_007115665.2. Taxonomy (NCBI): domain Eukaryota; kingdom Viridiplantae; phylum Streptophyta; class Pinopsida; order Cupressales; family Cupressaceae; genus Sequoiadendron; species Sequoiadendron giganteum. Next base: position 967,343,466 of record CM021100.1, read on the forward strand.
TAATCAAGATCTAGGACCTTCTAATGATCCCACTCGTAACATACTTGGTCCTATTTATGATCAAGCTCACCTCTATGATATTACTTTTGATTGAGAAGGCCATGATGATCCTCTTAACCAAATCTATGCATTCCATGGTCAAGAGCCTATCAATTCACCTATGCATGAGAAAGATATAAAAAATTCACCTTCACCTAGTCCTATCCATGATCCATCAACATCTTCTTCCCTTGATGAGACATATTCCTCCCAAGCACACATAGAAGATCAAACAAATACCATGGATACATGTGAACACAATTCTAATCAGGATCCTAATGATCCTCCATCACCAACTATCGACCCCATTGCAAGTCCTCCATCATATCCTATTGGTTTTTCTACCCTCATTCATGAATGTTACTCCTTAGAACAAAACCAACCATTATCTTCCCTTAAGTCATTTTCTCCATCCAATAAGGAACATGTGTCTATTGTTCCACCTATAGCTAGTCCCACTGTCCATTGCATACTCCAAAACATGAACCACCAAGGTAAAGGTTTAGACCTTCATGAACAAGGGTTTTTCGAGCCCATCCATGTCAAAATCCCTTCATGCTCTTATGGCCTTGGACATATACCCCAAGGACACGAATATAAATATGTTGGTACATCCTCCATGTATCCTAAGTCCACCTTCCTTCATTATAAATCCTATCATATGCCTAAAAAATATGTTTCCATCCCTCCTCCATCATCCTACAAATGTCAAAAGCATGTGGTTGTAAAATTTCCACCATCAAATTTTCCACCATTACTTCCAACTACTAATATCCATCCATATAATCTACCTCCATTACTCCCAACACCTAATATCTCTATTATACAATCCCCTTATCCATCCATCCATAACTCTTCTAAAAATCATAATCATGACCAAGCAATTCACACATTGTCTAAACATGAAGCTTCCACTCATTCCACCATATCAATGGGATTAAAAAATAAAAATTTCAATGCCTCTATCTATAAAATAAAAAATCCTAAGGACCCACATGCCTTAGGACATAAATACAAAAAGTCAAAGAAAAATCCATCTAAAAAGTTATATAAGCCCATACCTCCAAAAGTAAAAGCCAAAACTAAAATGGTTTGGGTTCCTAAAAAAAAGAAAAGAAATTAAAATGAGGCATCTACATCAAAAAAATCCAAACCATCTACATCCACCTCACATTTTCACTATATTCAATAATCTCATATTCCATCCCACAAGAAAAATTAAAGTCATCAAAATACTAATTCTATGTGGGTACCTAAAGCACTTCATCACCCATCTCCTAAGAAAACATCTCCATTGCTTCCTACACCTCGTCCACATCAAAAGCTTCAAAATTTATCACAATGTGTGCAATCATTGATCATGGTTACCTTCCATTTCACAACAATTTTACATGCCTCCATCCCCTCACACTTCAATCATTATCCTACATGTCTCCCCCACCACCTTCCTATAGTCCATCCATTTGGCTTATCCTCCCCATTCATATTTTTCATAAGTCTTAAATAATCCCTTATATAATCCACCATCTTCCCTACATAATCCACATCATAATCCACTATTTTCCTCCATAATTCACATCATAATCCATTGTCCACCTAATCTATATCCCTTTTTCATACATCCCCCTACCAGCATCTATGAGCACATTTGGCATGGTCCATGCAATGAAATCCATCTCTAGTGGGACTATCACCTCTCATGCAACTAAATACTTGAGTCCCTTCTATCCATATTCCCCTTCTCCTATAAAAATAATGATGAAGAAAAGTAAAGAGAAATCCCTTCGTCCAATGATGAAAACCTGGTAAACAGACACCCTAGATAAGTACCATGCTGAGAACCTAGAAAATAGGTGTCATGTGTAGGTTGATCTTCTATGTCACTTACACTTGAGGGCACAATGTCTCATCTATCTAACCTATCATTTTCATGTCATATCATTCTATCTTACCATCCTACCATCTTTAGCCATCATACCTCCCTATCATATTTGAGTTTTTTCATCCTCTCTTCCTCCTTTTGATCTTGATAAGGATATAGGGGGAAAGGGGTTAAAAAACGTTTTGGGTATCTCTTGATATACCTCATCCTATCTAAATCAATCAATCCTACCATTCCCTCTTGTCATAAGATTTTCCATGAAAACTCCTAAGTCTACTACCTAGAAGGGGGCATGTTATTCTTGTGTGACATAGTCATTGGAGATCACATCCTAGCTCCTCATGATGCCTACATCCATTCCAATATATCTTATCCTTTTACCCATCCATTTATCATGAGATTTCCATTCACTATGACCTATCATTTTTATCCATCCATCTATCATGTGCCTTTTATCCCTTATCCTATCACCCACCCTTCCATCCATCAATCCCATCTATCTCTTTACACCTATACTTGGTTTTCCCTTTTCATTGGTATCTCGCACAAGGGATTCCCAAATTTTCATCCATTGACATCCCACTCTTATGTCATCATCATCCTATCTTTCTCTCACCATCCATTTTCTTCTATCCATACCTTAGCTTCTTTGAAATTATGTTACTCGACACAAATCTCATCATCTTGAACATTATCTTAAAGAGGGGGAAAATGTAGACACTAAAAATTATCCTAAGCCTATGACTCTTAGATTCTTCATCATTTCCCCAGTCATTCTTCATAATTAAATAATATTTAGTAATTTAATTATTTTCTAATGTCGAATGTTTTCTATTAATTAAATAATTTTAATTATTTAATTAATTCATTTCTATCTTTATTGCTATGTAATGAATTAAATAAATTTTATTTATTTAATTAAGTCCCCTTCTTTCTAAAACTAAATAAATTCTTATTTATTTAATTTTTATCCACTTTCCACTATAATTAAATAATTATATTAATTATTTAATTATTCATTAGCCTCTTCTCTCCTAAAATAATTAAATTTTATTTATTTAATTGGTCCACCCTCTTCAATTTTGACTTAAATCATTATTTAATTCAAAAGATTCTCTTTATCACATTCCTCTATAATTGGATAATTATTTTAATTATTTAATTATTCATTAACCACCTAAAATAAATATTTTTTATTATTTAATTTCTCCTATCACCTCTTTATCCATGCCAATCTTATCTTCCACATGAAGTCTTTATCTATCCATGTCTCAATTAATCTCCACCCTTGATTGGATTATTTATAATTTAATCTTGATCGTCAATCCTTATCCTTATACCTTGGTGCATCATGTCTTGTGTTAAATTAAAGACCATGGTTGCTCACCTTCTTGAAGCATAACGTATTATCCATCTCTTTATCCATCTTTTATCATTTCATTCATTTTGAGAGCATACCCATGTTTGTTCAGCCTGCCGATCCTCTCGAGGGGGAATCATCATCCTATTCTTATATCATCATCATCCCACTCTTATGTCACCATCATCCTATATTTCTATCATCATCCATTTTCTTCTATCTATACCTTAGCTTCTTTGAAATAATGTTACTCGACACAAATCTCATCATCTTGAACATTATCTTAAAGAGGGGGAAAATGTAGACAATAAAAATTATCCTAAGCCTACGACTCTTAGATTCTTCATCATTTCCCTGTCATTCTTCATAATTAAATGATTTTTAGTTATTTAATTATTTTCTAATGTCATATGTTTTCTATTAATTAAATAATTTTAATTATTTAATTAAGTCACTAATTAAGTCCCCTTCTTTCTAAAACTAAATAAATTCTTATTTATTTAATTTTTATCCACTTCCACTATAATTAAATAATTATATTAATTATTTAATTATTCATTAGCATTTTATCTCCTAAATTAACTAAATTTTATTTATTTAATTGGTCCACCCTCTTCAATTTTGACTTAAATCATTATTTAATTCAAAAGATTCTCTTTATCACATTCCTCTATAATTGGATAATTATTTTAATTATTTAATTATTCATTAACCACCTAAATTAAATAATTTGTATTATTTAATTTTTCCTATCACCTCTTTATCCATGCCAATATTATCTTCCACATCAAGTCTTTATCTATCCATGTCTCAATTAATATCCACCCTTGATTGGATTATTTATAATTTAATCTTGACGTCAATCCCTATCATTTTCCTTAATTTTTCCCTAACCCTATTCCATGCTACAAATGTCAATCTTGGCCATTGATTAAGACATCTTAATGACATCCAATCTCAACCATCAATCCAAATCAGGCATTTCCTATAAATCAACCCTCTTATAAGATATTTGGGGGTTTGATTCTTCAAGCATCCTTATGCTATCAAAATCATTCTTGAATCTTTCATCTATCTCTATCTATCATCCTTCATCTATCACCCTCATCATATCATTATGCTACTGATTTGAGCAACCAACATACCAAATCAATTGATTGATTCATCCATCATTTGCATCTATTTGAGTTATTGAAGATTTGGTTTAGGTAATGCATATTATTGTTTTATCATTTCTTATTTATCCAATTTTTCTTTATACAGATATCACTTTGCTACTTCACATCATTGTTGTGAAGTAGAACAAAGGAATCCTTAGGTAATGAAAGATGAATAAAAATCATTAATGGATTATGTCAACATCTAGTACATGTGACATTATATGATTGCTCAGTATAGAAATTCACATAATTTTTGGAATTGCATGGAAATGAGCTGGACAAGTGATGATAAATGATTGAGTAGGTTATGTCATGAAGACTCTTCATTGAGGAGACATATGAAGATTAGTGGAATAAGATACCCGGTCTCTTCAACATTTTGATAGAACTTCATCGAGGAGACTGATATTTCAAAGAGAGTTTCTTCTGTGTCCCTTCTACATGAAAATGGAAGATTAATGATGACCTCAGCTGAACCCAATAAGGAGGTGACCATATAGACATGTGGCAAATAGAAATTACATGATAGAAAAATTCACATCATTGTTGTGAATTATATGGTGATGACTGGATGATAGATGGCATGTGGGCCTATGTCCTTCACAAGTGATATTAGGGAGAAAGATGAATATCAACAAGATAAAATAAATAGTATCTTTGACATGGCGATAAGGTGATGGTGATAGATGTGGTAGGATACATTAAAGGTGAACAAGTGGAAACAACTTGACAACCTGCTAGGATTTTATGGGCCCATGTATTTTTCTAGCGATATAGCAGGGAATGGTGTAGCTTGGTTGGTAATTGATCTAATGTTGATCATTACATCAATTCACATCGCTATTCTAAATTGAATGATAGATGAAGAATAGAGATGAGCGATAGGTCAAGCATTCAAGGTCTATGATGGAGATTTAAAGTGATAAAATATAATGGTGGTATTTTAAAGATTTTAAGATGAACGAAGATCGTAGATCATAGTGCAAAGAATGAAGATCAATGGTTAGAATTTGAAGGTGAAGGCTTTAAATGGCTAAGTCCATGTAAAAAGGGTTTCAACTAGTAATTGATAGAAAGGAAAGAATTAATTGGTTCAACTGTACCTATGACCTTTTTCAATGAAGTTTTGATTTGATAAGTAGTGACATGGATAGCTATGTTGATGAAGATCAAAAAAAGATTGAATGAACAAAAGAGCATATTGAATGCATATATGATTCTAGGGTCTGACAAAGAGATGATTTGGGAAAATTCCTATTATAAAATTAAATGTTGTGAGGCTCAATGAAATGTATGAAGACATCTAGTAAAATATATCATATGTTTCTATGATGAGCTGGATGAGGGTGCAAGGCTCAAGGTGAACTAGAAGCTTGGTAGAGAAGATAGCAAGTATGGTGAACCCTAATAGTGGATTCAACATGATCTATTCATGTGTGTGAATCTCTAGGTAGTAATTGCAGATTGGTGGAGTCAAGTAAAATAAGAGGACAATCAAAAAATTGTTGAAGTGTGTTGATTGCAAGATTTGATGTGTTGAGTCTGCAAGAGTAGAGAGAGAAAAAACTATATAGAATGATAAATTTTTGAGTATGCAACTAAGTTAGAGAGGGAGAGATATAGTATCAAAGAAAAAAAATAATGCACAAGTGATGAATGAGTAGAACCAAAAGAAAAGGAAGAACATCATCAAGGGTTAACATTCAAGGTGTAGAATGCAGTGCAACAAGGTAGAATAGAAGATGTTCTAAGTGTAGATGAGTGAAAGAGAGAGTGCAAAAAGATAGATTGGTGTAGAGGAGATAGGATGTGTTTTTGAGAGTGTAGCATCAACAAAAAGAGCAAGTTTTAGAGATTGCAAGAAAGTATTATGTAGTTGCAAATTAATTTTCAACATAGATTTGTAAACAAGATATATTTTTCAATGTAAATCTGACTGGTTAGTGCCATTAGATAACTGAGTTGGTGCTTCCTTGGAGTAGGTGCTCCTAAATCAGGGGACTGGTGTCTCCTTAGGGTCGGTACCCTTAAATCATTGTAGCTGAACTTTGGATTGTGAGGTTGTATTAGGGTAGTAGTTCCTAGCAACATTTCTTACTGTGGTTTTTCTCATCTTGTGTTATGGGCTTTTATGTGTGTGAATGTTTATCACTATGTTAGTTTAGTAAATCTACATAAAGTATTTATATATAAAGGATTTAATCTATAGTAAAGGTTTTAAGGGATAGTTTGATATCTTCTGATTCACCCCCCCTCTTAGTAGATTGTTGTGTTCTATCAGTGTTTACAATTTTCCATGAATCCACAAAAAATTCAAATGCTCAAACCTTCAAAGAGTATAAGCTAAATGAGTATGGAATGTCCTTCAGAGATTTCAAGACTCTAAAATAACCAATATTACTAGAGTTTTCTTAAATAGTGAAAGTTGAAGTATTGCTAGAATAACCATCTCGTGGGTTTACCTCCACCATGAAAAAAATCAAAACTCTTAAGAATCTGTGAGGCCTCCAAATGTTTCATCCTCTTAGTAATTTGAGTTATCTTTGTGAATTCTTCCTTTTCAGATATTTCATGAACCTTTAAATTACCCAAAGCTATTTAAGGTCTAAAATTTTGTCTAAGGGTGAATTTGGCGATACTTGCTAAAATGGCTTTCTCATGAAAATCACTTTATTTTGAAATATTTCACACCTCCTCAAAATCCATGAGTTAGTCCAAAACCTAAATCAAGTTTGTGAAAAGGATATGTTTGAAGGGGAAATATTATAATCTCCTTGGGGAATCATTGATCGTATGAGGTTCATGAAGTTTCTTTACTTTAGTGATTTCACCACTCCTTGGATTCCTTGAAAATGTCCTAATTCTTCACAAAATGAGATAAAGGGCAATTACTTCGATCATTTTTGACCTGCTTGAAATCCCCAAAATTAAAGGAAACCCCAAAGTATTTGAAATGCTCTTTTAAGGTGAATTTGATGGTATTAAGGATTAGATTTTGTAGATGGGTTAGAATTTAACACCAAAAGCATTAAACATTAAGGAAATGCAATCAAATAAAAAGCATAACCTTATTCCTTTGGTGGAACTCAAGATCAAGCTCAAAAAGCACCATATTCTTGCTACATTTTCTCAAGTGTGGATGTGGAATTCTCACAAGATTGCACCAACATAATATTAGCCCAAATTCGAGATGGGGAAATGAGAGGTTGAAGGATCAATTTATAGAAAATTGGAGAAAATGGAGGGTCAAGATTAAAAGTTGATGAAGGGCTACAATTGATTAGGGATGTGATGCAAGGATCAAGGTTAGCATTGTGACAAGTGTAACAATTGAATGTGAGAGAGGATATAAAGTGTAATCACATATGTGTGAGCACAGGATGACACCTCATTTAATTGTGGAGGTAGGTGATATTGGTTGCATTAATGAGACAAGATTAGGGGTTTGAGAATGAATTTTAAATTAGAAAACATTGATAATAATGGGGGTTAGGGTAGTTATTTAGGGATTAATTAGCATAATTAGGTAGGTGGAGTTAATAAACCATGATTTTATTAACTTAGGTGGAGATAAAAGTTGGAGAATAGGATAATGAATGTTAGTAGGATAATTAATCAATGATTAATTAACATAATTAGAATTAGAAGCATAGGGGATTCTAATGGGATAAATTAAATTAAAAGAATTATTTAATTGATTAGAAGAACTTATAAGAAAGTGATATAGTTAATTAAATAAAATATTTAATTAATTACAAAAGGAAAATGGATTAATTAATTAAATAAAGATATTTAAATAATTAAGAGTAAATGATGTTAGATTTAGGGTGACTATACTATGTCAAAGAAGTTCAAAAAAATTCCTTATTGGATTGAAAAGTTAGTTAGGAGGTGATGGCCCCTCGAGAGACTAACCAAAAAAATTTAGAAAAAATGTTTTTGGTTAGGGTCTCAAAAAGGGTAGGTTGAAATGATGTAGGACGAGATAGAAGAAAAAGTTAGCAAAAAAGAAAGAGAAGAAATAAAGAAATTAGGTGGAATGGGGAGGGAGAACAAGACATTTGATACATCTAGTATAGAAGAAATGAGGGTTGGGGACATGATTAGAGTTAAAAAACCTATAAATAAGCTTTGAGGGGCCCAAAATTCATTTTCAAATTTTGATTGGTGGAGTGAAGCTTAGGTGACAAAGAAGAGCAATAGTAGAGATTCCTCAGGATACATATCGTGTGAAGCAAGTTCGGGAGTATCAACAGCCGAAGGATGTAGGAAATCTAGTACATAGTCTATCCCTTAGGTTTAGGCTAGATTAGGGGGGTTATAGGGTACGTCTAATTAGGAGATGATGTTAGGGAAACAAATGCAACGATGTGCAGGATCATGATGGCCCAAAAAGTGGTAATGGGAAAAAAATACATTTTGCATCGACTAAAAAATGCAAAACTCTCGAGTTGACTTTTTTTACACTTGGGTGTTAGTACATAGCTCCAAAGCAACGCCTAAACCTAAATTTACAAATCAGATATCCAGTTTGAGCTACATATATAAATAAAAAGCAACAACCTTTTAAACTCATTTTACACATTTTGAATGCGAGCGCATAGGGAGAACTCAAAATCAGATATCCGTTTTCATTAGATATCTGATTTGAAAGGTAATATTTTGGGGTTTTTATGTTTTAATTGATTTTTCAATTAGAATTTTGTAATTTTAAGTAGTTTTTATGATTTTTTTCAAAAGTAGGGTTTTTAATTGATTTTTATTAAAAAATAGAGTTTACAATGAATTTTTATTAAATATTAATTTTTTAAAATGAATTTTGATTAAAAACTAGTGTTGTTAATGTATTTTTATGAAAAACTAGAGCTTATTATAGATTTTTGTGAAAAAGTAGGGTTTTTTTGGATTTTTATTAAAAACTAAGTTTTTTTACAATAATTTCATTTATGTTGTGCAATTTCAATTAGATTAATTAGTTTTTAACTTTAATCAAGTATTATGGTTGAGAATGAAAATGCACAAATGCCAAATGGTCCACTACCTCTTTTGGGGATATAGAGTCGGTTTGTCATCATAGAACACGTCTAAGACAACAATGCCTTAGTGGATCCCCCATTGATCCTTTGAGAAAAGTAAATGCTTGAAAAATAACAAATTCAACACAAGAACAGATTTAGTTTGTAGAATCAAACAACATGAAAGACAAACAATATGGACACACAGATTTACATGGGGAAAACCCTTTCGGATAAAAAACCCCACCCTCCAAAACACTCATCTCACATGTATTATTCAGTAACTTAAATGATTACAATACAAAGCCAAAGCTATGCTCTTTAGGAGAATACATCTTGTCTATCTGGAGAAGGTAGGCAACACAAAATAGAAACATCACATAGTTACAATGTCTCCAAAGACATACCATGTAGATTACCTTCAACTCCTCAAAAGACTATCTTAGCCAGCCTCTTGGATAGTCCAACCTCAAGGAAAATCAGGTTCGCATCTTATCTGATCTGTGACACCAAGTGTTGGTTACAATGCAATCACATACCACTCTAACACTTCACCACCTTTCTATGTCTCTAAATAATGTATTCAACTATTACAAGCCATACATCATCATCTCACAAACTAATCGGGTGCTAGTTAATATGCACCTTACCTCTGTTAGATAAATCTGATCACCTCTGACCAAGTCACCCTGAAAACACACATCGAGCCATCCAAAAATTAATTCTCTTTTCCACAATCGAATCCATCAACCATCAAATTTGAGCCTTTTAGTTAATGCATTCACTGCTCTAGACTTCAACCAATCAATTGTTGATAACCTACCACATGTAGCCACCTCATTCATTTGCTACACTAACTATGGGTCCAACTCGATCAAACTTAGTCTGAGCCCATCGAGCTCACATTTCTTTCCATTGTGCTACCATACCAAGCTCATACTCTTTCCATGGTAAGGTGGTGAGCCTGTTCAACCTAGCCTCGACCTCCAACTGCACTACTGGTGGGCTTGATTTTTCCCATCATGGTATGGCAGTAACCATCTCCCAAATCACCAATAGTCATATCACATCACCATAGCTTAAGGAACAAGACTTTGTGGTATGGCAATGAGCCTCCATAGTTGACCATCATGGTTCCACCCTACCACTGTGCCCTGACTACCAGACTACCATGGTATGGCAATAGCCACCAAACCTGACCATCATCATCAACCGCACTACCATAGAGGCCGCAAGGCCACCCCATGGTAGGGCAATAACTTCCAAGCAGATCGCCAATGGTCTCACCATAGCCACAGTGGTCTCACCAAGTACCACCCATGGTAGGGCAGTAATAGTCACCAGACCATTGCCTCCAACTATCAATGGTTTACCATGCCCACCACAGATTAAGAATAAGCCTCCATAGTAGGGTGATAACCACTTCCTTTGCCAGCTTGCCACCACTACTCCCTCCACCATGCTACCATGCCACTTCCAAGGGAACCTTGTGGTATGGCAGTAACTGCCAGTCAGACTATCACCGCTCATCGTGCCACCGCCAGTCTAGAAGAAGAGCACTACAGTGGGGCGGTTACACCACCCAATCACCAAACAAAGGGAGGCGGCCCATAGTAAAGTGGCAAAATGCACAACCATGCCACCAAGGTATGCAAGTAGCGGTATGACAGTAAAATCCATAAACATGGAGAAAATGACCAAGTCTTCAAGGGAAACCAGAATGTTGAGGCATAAATTTCCCAACAATCTCCCACTTGATGAAGACATTCAGGCTTCCTCCAAACTCAAACAAGGACCAACACAATGCCTTCATGCTCCAACCAAGACACCTGCAATGAAATTCAACAAATGTCCACCATCTCAGGCAACTGCTCCAAAGAAGAGGAACAAGCTAGGGAAAAAAAGAACTAGTCTTAGAAATGTAAGTATCAGACCCTCCAAGTGGCAAAAGGAAACAAATCAGCAACAAAAAAGAACTCAACCCAAAAAAAGAATGAGAAACCATTTTCCAGAACAAGATAGACTATCAACTAGAAAGGAAACCACAAACTAACTGCCCTCAACCAACTGATCAAACCCACAGGGCTGAAAAATAACACCCACAACTCATCTTGAATCATCCAACCACCCATACCTCAGAGGTATGAAAATCAGTAACTCGCATGATCACATAACCAACCCATCAACAACAAATAACAAGCAGCATGTGTCAACTAGTCAAATGACCCAACACATCCATGTACTCCTACTACAAGGGTATTGTCTAGATGAATGCAACAAAGCACCACAACAATTGATCTAGGCATACTAAGTCGACCAAACCTGCACATAGAAAAATGTAACCATGTAGTTCAAAGGAACATCCACACTAATATGCATAGCCTGCAACCACTTGTTGCAACAAAAATTTCTCTCAATAGTCTTCCACATTCTTCCAAGGTTCCATATCTGACTGAAGAAGATAGCACAAGAAAATTTGTGTCATCACCCATGTGGCAACACAAGATCACAAAAAAATAGTGACTAACCTAGCTCCACAAAGATATTTCAATCTAAAGTCAACAACATTCAGGAAGAAAAAACAAATCCTAACATGTATCATCCTCCTACATACATTTCTAAATTCTAGTTGTGTCAAGAGAGATCTTCTTCACATCCAAAAGGGAAAATCCATAACAACGCCCAATAGTTCCATGGATGTAAGTACCTCAAAGAAGATTAGACTAACCCATATTTATATCTCCTATGAGACCTCAAAAGCACAAGGAGATAAACTATGTTGTCCACCTTTCATAATGAATCCTCTAGAATCTCAAAACAACTCAAGATTCATATCATGAAAGAAATCATAACAGACATCTAAAAGATACAATGGGTGCATAACTTTCAAATAAACCTCACTGTCGAGCAGACCAAGAAGAAAAGAAAAGATTCTCCTCCAAGATATACAAGCCACTGTGACTTACCCAAGATAATTCTCCTTCATGGTCTCTATTGAACTCACATTCAACCAAGGTGTAGAATACTTGGAATTTCAACTGTAACCAACAACATTATTACAATAATTCCAGACTCACCTTATTCTGCATGCATCCATGAGCACCGACATCCTGTCATCTCATGCTAACTCCAAACTACATTACTGCACTAAACATGAAGTCCTCTAGCATATGACCAAGGTACTCAAAGCAAAGAGAAACACCAAACCACTATCAAAGCTCCAAACAAGTTAAACCAGAAGCTTATCATGACACCATGATCTACACATCCCCCTTAGGAGATACCATGATGACAAGCACCAACAACATCTCAACCAAAAAACTACCAAGGTTCTCCATGGCTCCAAGTTGTTGCACATCTTCAAATAGTGACCATGTAGATGTGAAATAAACTCTTCTATAGAAACAAGATCTAAGAGTCCCCACCAGAAGCATCTACAACACCAAAGAAGATCATTCATCACCAAGTGATGAATCTACAGTCACTACTAAGGCTCCCACTGAAATGTGACATCGAGCTCTCCAAGCATCATGACCAACCACACCATCACTGTCAAAATATTACACTAGTTAGTGTAACAAGCTTTCCATGACATCATGATTCACATGCTACCGGTCCAAAAATGACTATTCAGGTACTCAAATGCCATTCCTCCTCTCATCACAAAATAGCCACACCAATGCACAAATGACCACAAACAAGGCCAACTAAAAAATCTACAGCAAATTGTTACAACCTCATGGATATAGACAATGCACTTCCGAGTTGTCTCACAACAAACATGTAGGTAAGGACAATCCACAAAATTGCACTACTCATGGATTCAACTAATGAAACTTGAAAATCTATCATCACATTGAAACTGAAAAACTGAGATCATCAAATAGAACATCCAAAGCAGACAAACGTGACACAAATACCAGATCAGCAACATATCCTATTCACCAATAAAATCTACAAATCAAGAACCATAGTCTAGGAAACCAACAAGAAAAAACCACAAGAATGTTGAATGAAAAAACACATACCAACATTCCCATGTAGAGGATACATCACACCTCCTCAAACCATGTCGAATTGCAGCTATCTCATCCAGTCACACCCTAGAAGCCAGGGTCTAAAATATAGTTGAACAATAGCTCCACACACCACACATTTTTCTTGACCATGTAAAACCTACAAAACCATAGTTTTTATAAAACACCCATGCATCTCCATATTCATTGCTCATCTGGATGACTCAGGAGTCTATGCACAACCATCATGGTTAACCAGAACAATGAAAAACATGAATATGCATCATATAATTTTTAGGAAAATATACACAAAACCTTCAAAGCCAAAGATATGAACCTGAACCATGCAAGTGCAAGAAACAGGTAAGCAGGAACAACAGGTCCATTTCAAACCAGTTCCAAAGATCACAACCATGCACAATCATACGAGAGAGCCAAGCTATACAAAAGTTACAAACCACCTAGATAAAATTCATAGCCTTCATGCAATCAAAGCAATGGAGAAAATGCCTTCAGTGCTAAGTCAGAACACCTAGCACAAGCACAATGCTCCATGGCTGAATAGTAACACAAACAAATTCATACCACTAGAGAGACTCTCACATAGACACCTAGTATGAAACCACACTTCGCTGCAACACAACCACAAAAACATCTCATGCCCTTTGCATCAGGAACATCTACTATGAGCTAGGAGCCTCAAAGCACATTGCCACAATATGATCAACTCTAGTTATCTCCAACATCTTTCAAAATTTCATGTTGAATCAAAGAAGCAGAAACTTCCACTCATTGAAGGATAAAACACCAATCGATTCCTCCAGATTTCCTCAAGCTTACCAAGGTAAGAAATCATCATAGGATAAATACCCAAAACTTCAATAACCAAGAGAAGGCTTTGACACCACTTGTTGATATCATCAAGACTTGACCTCCCTTAACTAGCTTTGATACAACTTGTTTGGGATACGAAGTCATTCTGTCATCATAGAACACGTCTAAGACAGTAGTTCCTTAGTGATTTTCATTTCTTCAAATCACATCAAAGACACAAACTATGCCATAAAGTGAAAGAAGGCATAGTGGATCCCCCATTGATCCTTTGAGAAAAGTAAATACCTGACAAATAATAGATTCAACACAATCATAGACTAAGTTTGCAAAATCAAACAACATGAAAGACAAAAAAATATGGACACACAGATTTATGTAGAAAAAACCCCACCCTCCAAAACACTCATCTCACATTATTATTCATAACTAAAATAGTTACAATACAAAACTAGAGTTGTGCTCTTTAGGAGAATACATCTTGTCCATCTGGAGAAGGCAGGCAACACAAAATAGAAACATCACATAGTTACAATGTCTCCAAAGACATACCATCTAGATTCCCTTCAGCTCCTCAAAAGACTATCTCAGCCAGCCTATCGGCCAACCTAGCCTCAAGGAAAATCAAGTTTGCATCCTATATGATCTATGACACCAAGTGTTAATGGTTACAATGTCATCACATACCCCTCTAACACTTCACCACCTTTCCGTGTCTCTCAACAATGTATTCAACTATTACAAGTCATACATCATCATCTCACCAACCAATCAGGTGCTAGTTAATATGCACCTTACCTCTATTAGATAGATCCAATCACCTTTGACCAAGTCACCCTGCAAACACGCATCGAGTTGTCCAGGCATTAATTCTCTTTGCCACAATCAGATCCATTAACCATCAAATTTGAGCCTTGCAATTAATGAATTCACCACTCTAGACTTCAACCAATTAGTTTTTGACAACCTACCACATGTCACCACCTCATTCATTTGCTACACGGACTCTAGGTTCAACTTAGTCAAACTTGGTCTAAACCCATTGAGCTCGCCTTGCTTTCAACTACGCGACCGCATTGAGCTCATAATATTTCCATGTAAGGTAGTGAGCCTATTTGACCCGACCTCGACCTCCAGCTACACTACCGCTAAGCTTAAATTTTCCCATCATGGTATGATGGTAACCATCTCGTAGACCACCAACAATCATACCGCATCACTACGGCTTAAGGAACAAGCCTTTGTCGTAAGGCGGTAAGCCTCCATGGTTGACCATCATGGTTCCACCATGCCATCACACCTTGACTACCAGACCATCATGGTATGGCGGTAGCCACCAGACCTAATCATTGTCATCAACCATACTATCGTGGAGGTTGCCATGCCACCCCACGATAGGGTGGTGACTACTAGGTAGACCGCCAATGGTCTCACCATGGCCACCATGGTCTCATCGAGCACCACCCATGGTAGGGTGATAATAGTCACCAGATTAATGGCTCCAACCGTCAAATGGTTTACCCCACCCATTGTAGCTTGATAATAAGCCTCTGCAATAGGGTGGTAACTGCTTCCTTTGCTAGCTCACCACCACTGATCCATCCACCGCACTACCGCACCACTTCTAATTGAACCCTACAGTATGGGGGTAACTTCTAGTGACATGTTGCTACTTACCGTGCGACCACCAGTCTAGAAGAAGATCGTTGTGGTGGGGTGGTAACACTGCCCAACTACCAAACAAAGCGAGGTGGCCCGTGGTAAAGTTGTAAACCACATAATCGCACCACCAACATATGCAAGCAATGGTATGGTAGTAAAATCCATAAACATGGAGAAAACAACCAAGTATTCAAGGGAAACCAGAATGTTGAGGCATAAATTTCCCATCAACCTCCACAATTGAGGGGCATTTGTGAAGTTTATAAGATAATCCCTTGATTATTCGCGATGAAAAACACATTGAAGGAAATAATTAAAAATATAGAAACCCTCTCCATCTAACATAATGCCTTTCATTCATGGTGAGAAGACATGATGGAATATTATGCATGTGGATTGTCTTATGGTGATGTGAAATAACTCTAAATAACTAGAGCGCAAGTAGGATCTTTATTCATTAACCCCTACATTGTTTTTCCAATTAATGTTAATAAACCAAAAATTTCTATAAAATGGTGCACAAATAGGGACATTGTAGACAAATTTTGGGATAATTGGTGTATGGTTTTTGATAAACCACTGAACAATAGTTCTGATATACCATTTTACTATACTAAAAAATTATATGTTGAGTTTGTGTTTGGGAATCATGTCAATTAATTTGGCATTAAACCCTTCCAGGGCATCGGTGGAGGTATGCCCCAAGATAGACTAGGGGTAGTTAGAGTAGTCCCATGCCTATATGTTCCCCCTCCTCCCCTTCATCTACCACCTCCAGTATATCATCCAGAGATTATCCAGGATGTAGCAACACAGACTATTCAAGCTATTCACTATTTGAGTGGTCATTTGGTTTCACATGCTTCTACACTAGCTCAACCACATTCTGGTGATATTGGCAAAGGCTCGAGTGCTACTGCATCATTCTCCTTAGGTCCACATATTTTTGTGCCACATACTTGCACTATGTGCCACTATATATTCTTGTGTCCTCTTGTAAAACTTGCTAAGCATCCCTTGGACACTTCTGCTTATGACCTCCATGATGTGGACATTATAATTCAGTCACAGGGGAGTAGAGTGCACCCTACAAAATCCTCTCTTGCTAGAGAGGGGGACAATGGAATAGTAACATAGGTAAGATTTAAGTTGTAAATTGATAACTTGCATTTGTTTTTAAAAGAATATTAATAAGAGATAGTATCAAGTACTAATATTTATTTGCATGGTCTATTTAACAGTTGATGTCTAAGGAGGATCTCACACAAGAGACTGATAGCACCCTTAGGGCCATTTCATTTGTCCTCAACATGCACAAAATCTATATTTTCGCACTCACTCGTTTACATTTTTTACTATATACTTGCTTGTCATTTGAATTGTCATTAATGAAATTATATAATAACTTATATGTTTATCTTATTTTCCTCTTGTAGGAAATACCTAGTGCGAGTGAGGTGCAACCTTGTCCAGACTATGGAGGTGAAAATTTAAATAAGGGAAGGTAATTGAACTCAAATTGAATTGAATTAAGATTTTAAAGATCTTATATTGATTATACATACATCAACATAGATTGGTAGTTTCATATGTACTTGTCATTTTTATGAACAAACAATTATGAGCTATATATCATTCTTGAAAAGTGACACAATGCTTGAAGGAGTAGGTATTGGAACACCTCAAGGAGTAGGTGTTGAAATAACTCAAGGAGGAGGTGTTGAAACACCTGAAGGAGATAAAGAAAAAGATCAACCTAAAGAGGTATGTGTTTGTTTGGTAAATATGTTCCTATTACTAATAATTGTATGCTAACTTGGATTAATTTTATGTTTTTGTTCACATATATAGATTGACATTTCAAAAGTTGGTTTGGTATATTCTAGGATTCTTGACCCTTTGAAGAGACGTATATTTCAGGTAATCAAGATTTGAATTTTAGAGTTCAATTAAAATTCAATGTATATTGATTTTGATGCTAATTATTTGATTTTAAATTATATAGTATAAATAATCTCAATTGTGGATTGAATTTTTCTTATGCAGCTACCTTCAGAGCCAACGAGTTCTTCAAAGAGGCTCAATTTTGATGATCCACCAGTAGTTTAGGATGAGATAGACATTTTTGCATGTAAAGTTTCAATAGATATTGATATGGCATATACCACATTTTATAAAACTTTGTTTGAGTTGGCGTCGATGCCATTTTTATATTTATATCACTAATTACATTGCATTGCACATCTTTCAAACTCAAATCATTACTTCACATTGCATAACTAACAACTAGATGTTGATAGATGAAAAAAATTCAATTACAATATAGTTTTTACAAAGTCAACCTAAGCAGTTATGCAATTACTTCACATTTCATAACAAATAACTAGGAGTAGCTATCAATTGCATTTTCTTGTCATGGAATTCTGTGAGACCACATTTCTTTGAGGCCTTTTTTCAAATAGTCCACTACCTTGTCTATGCTACCACATTTTTCATACATCTCTACCAAAGATTTTTATCAAACAGTTAACTGGCTTGTTGGTATGAATTATTGGAACTTATATGCTCTACCCTCACTCAATCCTAAAATCACTTCATTCCCTCTTAATTTTTTCTTCTTAAACTTAAAACATCATTGTATTATGTTGCCCCATAATTTTGGCTTACATTTTCTTTGAAAAATCACCAATTTTCCCTTGTTTTTTCCCCTTCCAACTAGGGTTTCACACTTTTACTCTTCTTGGGTTACTCTTAATCACTCAAACCTCTTAAATACCATTAAGTAAACCTGTTCCAATAGTCTCCAATAAGTTCCAACATATTTTCATTCAACTTCTCAAAAAATCACTCTCTAGCCTTACTCAAAAGGCACAAAAATATGTGTTTTTTAACAGGGAAGCCTTCTCAGACTACTTTAATCCCTTTATCACCCCTAAAAAAATGTTCCTACGCCTACCACTATCTAATTCATGCCCATTCCTCTAAGGTACAACCTATACAGAAGGAGGAATGGCCTTGTCAATTCATGAAATCTTACATGTTTTAGGTGATCCTACACCTCACTGCTTAGGTACAAAAGATTTATACCCCATAGGTCTACTCCTATCTTCTTCACAATCCATTCAAACCCACTCCAAGTCACTTGCATGGAAATCTTCATTTGAGGGATTTTGTACCCTTCATGCTTTGTGTTGTCTTGGTCTTGCCACTCTTGATCCTTCTCAAATGGATCTTCTTGCTTCTGTTTGTCTTCATTGACACATGCAAATGGTTTTTCCCAATCTTTGACACCTGCACACAATAATTTAGTACACAAATCTAAACATCCATACACTAGTACCTCTATTTCATGCTCTTGCATAAGATTTTTCCAACTAGACATGTATCTTTGCCCTTCAACTCTTCTCTTCACAATATTTCTTAGGCTCCTTATGGTTGGAACCATCCCCATAGTAGCATACATCTTCCACAAAACCAAATATGACAACCAAGGACAATCCCCTATCCTAACACCATATTCCTCAAACTGTTATTCTCTAGCCTTCACTAGGCAACTCACCATCAACTCTTCCTCTCTAGTTTCCCACCTAATCTACTATTTGCAAGATTACACATTTTAAGGTTGATAGGTTGAGGTTAGGTGTGATATATCTATGATAAATAGGGTCAATGAAGACCATTTAAGGTGTATTAAGTTGAAGTTTTGAGTCTAGGAGTCCAATATGCCAAAAATGCATTTTTGCTTCAAAATCGACAAAATTGTCATGTAGTCTTTTGAAGGAAAATTATTAAAATTGTAAAGGGAAGTCCAAGATAGGACTCTAAAAGTTGTGGTAGGGTTGAAATAAAGGTTTTTGACTAGTTTTTCACAAAAATCTATGGTCTCATGGCTTTTTTTCATACAAAATCAGCATTGGAGTTTTGGTTGGAGGCATAAAACTACTTGTAAGGGCATCAATAAATATTGTTCTACACCTTGTATGACCAAAATTATTGTTCCATCATGTACGAATGGTTACGTTTAGGTTAGGTATGGTTCCATTTTGCACCCAAACAGGTCAAAACAGTCTGAGCTACGTTCAATCGATGAAATCCCTTAAGAGTCCAAAGTGTAAAAGGGAAGAAATATTTGATGGACTGTTACTCAAGAATCGTGATGCTTATAGACTATTCATCTGCGGTTATGGGATCATGTTGGGACCATCTACAATAACCTCTCTCGTATTTTTCTATCTCAGAGGTGTTTTTCCATGGTGATGAGTTTTTAGTTGAGGGAAAATTTATCAGATGCAAGCAGTGTAAAGTTGCAACGTGGTGCAACTTTAATTCTCCAACTCGTACGACCAAATGGACTACTCCAAAAAATACAAATGTGTATGTTTACACTAGGGATGCTCCTATTTTGCACCCAAATACTCTGAATGACTCAGAGCTACATTAGACCGACGATTTCCCTTAAGAGTCTAGAGTGCTAAAAGGAAACCATATTTAAAGGGCTATTTCCTAGAAACCATGATGCTTACAGACTCTTCATATGAGGTTATACAATCTTGTTGGGACCATCCACAATAATCTCTCTTGGTTTTTGCTATCTTAAAGGCATTTTCCCATGGTGATGAGATTTTAGTTGAGGGAAAAGTTGTCAGATGCAAGTAGTGTAAAGTTGCAAAGTGGTGCAACTTCCATTCTCTAACTCGTACGACCAAATAGACTATTCCAACACATCTGGATGGGTATGTTTATGCTAGTTATGGTCCTCTTTTGCACCCAAATACGCTGAATCACTCTAAGCTGCATTGGACTGATGATGTCCCTTAAGAGTCCAAAGTGCTAAAAGGCCATACCATCTATTTTATGGTCTATAGCTCGATGGAATGGCCATGATAAATATTATTAGGAATGTATAAGGTGAATATGTGGGTTTAAAGAGATAGAAATTTTTTTAGTTGAGTTGGTGAGTTTCCATGCATGGCAAAAATGAGTGAAATTAGGTGAAAAATGGTGGTTATAACATGCTATTCTCAATGAAATGTGGGGGCATGAAGATTTAAGGTTGGATCAACCTTCTGCAAGTCCTAATAGATGTTTTTGATGAGTTTATAGGGTGTGGCAAGGTTTGGGGAGTGAAGTTACACCCAAGTTTGGTTTTGACGATCAAATTGGATTTTAAATCATCTTTAATTGTAATTGTGTTGTTTAAAGTGACCCAACTCTTGCATCAGAAAACTCCTACCTAATCAACTTGAACATCATGCAAAACCAAATACCTTGTTTCCACTTTGCTAGATCAAAGAATCAATTACATGGGAAATGACCTTCACATGAAATTTTTACATTTTTGTTTTTAGGAAAAGTGGAAAGCCACTATAATTTATGTTAGAAACCAAGATCAGACATGCAAACCAAAATACCTTCCACATAAGAGAAAAACAATAAAAAAATAGAGCTTTGCATGAAGATGGGCAAATTGATATTATTTAAAATTTTGAAATTACATTAGATGATTTTATTTATAAAAGAAATGTATGCAATCCTAATGTTGACCTAAAACAAACTCAACTAAATAAAGTTTGATAACATTTTTTTTCCACAATCCATGATTGTTAGTAATCAAGATTTCTGGATAAAACTGTGTGAAGAAAAAATTGCACACAGTTTTATCCAAAAATCTTGATTACTAAATAAAGCTTACTTATTAATTAAGTAAACTAATTATTACCTAAGAAAAATCTAAGTAAACTTAATAATGTGTAATTATATAATTAATTACACCAACACCCCCCCTTAAGTGCAACTTAGGGAGACTTAAAAAGCATGCACCTACAACTAAGATGAATGCAAGAAAGCATGAATGGGTCCCAACAACAAGGCCTAATCAGGTACCCATGTACAAATGCAATGAAAGAGTAAGAGAAAAAAGAGAAAACCCAGCCTCCCTGGCAATTTTTTTTCCTTCAGGATCAAGTGCTTAGAAATTGAGCAAACGATAGGCGTCCTTAGGTTTTTTGGCCACTGTGAATGCAATGGTGACCTTTGTTCATGCACAAAATTCTCCAAAAAATCAGCTACCTTGAGAGCTTGCAAAAAATCACCGAGCTTGAAACCCTCACAGATTTCTTCAATGATGACCAAAATTAGTAAAATGAAAGCCAATCCTGACTTTTTCCAATGCTTTGAATCCAATGGTGAAGCCCGCTCTGATCCAAATTGCCACATAGATGAAATAAAGGCATGAAACCCTCAAGGAATCCTGAACAAACTCTGCAATGATTTTCTCAAAAATCTGAGAAGGGGCTGCATGTCAAAGCTCTGATACCATGTTAGAAACCAAGATCAGACATGCAAACTAGAATTCCTTCCACATAAGAGAAAAATAATAACAAAGGAGAGCTTTGCATGAAGATGTGCAAATTGATATTATTCAAAATTTTGAAATTACATGAAATGATTTGCTTTATAAAAGCAATGTGTGCAACCCTAATGTTGACCTAAAAAAAACTCAACTAAATAAAGCTTAATTATTAATTAAGTAAAATAATTATTACCTAAGAAAAACCTAAGTAACTTAATAAAGTGTAATTATATAATTAATTACACCAACAATTTATTATATGTAAATAGGAGATATTACAAAACCTGGTTCAAACGAGCATACCAACAGGAAAGAACCAAGAATAAAACCTTTGGTTGTAGCTTGATTAAGTACAAAAATCTCTTTAAATTTTAAACATACCCTTTATACAATGCTTGACATTTGACCCATATTTCAAAAAGAATCATTGGATATAGATTATGGCTATACATAGTTATGACTTTTTTACATTGTTTCACATTTCAAAATTCAAATTTTACAAAATTTTCCTATTGGAGGCATTCAGGGCACATTCTTCCACAAGAGTAGTATGTTGATGTTCTGGAGTGACAAGCACCTATACAAACCATCAAGGTAGCAGTTAAACTATATACAACATAAAAGATGCTTAGCATAACCAATCTATATTATTGTAATCTATTGCATACCTCTTTGAAAGGATAAAAGTTTCCTATTGTTGCAACATGTCTATGATCAATCATGCTAGGAATATCACAAAAAAATTCAAATGATAAATCTATATTGTCACAATAGAAAAGATGCTTAGACTAAAAAATCTATATTAATCTAAATAACCTAAATGATGATGAATTTGTAATGTAAACTATAAAATATGCTTAGAATAACCAATCTATATTATTATAAATGACCTAATTGATGATGAGATGGTAATGCAAACTATAAAAGATTCTTTGAATAACCAATCTATATTATTTTAATATGTCACATACCTCTCTAAAAGGATCAAAGTTGGCTATTGTTGTAGTAGGTCCATGATCAATCATGCCAAAAATATCCCAAAAGTACATACAAAATATCCCTATTAAAGACACCTGCATTGTAATATTATACAAAATATTAGTATTAAATAAAGAACACTAATGAACTTAAACATAATGAACCGAAGCATTGTACCTTCCATTCTTGAATATGCTATCCAAGTGTTCCTAAAGGGTCATCTCTTTGCTTAATAGTATCCAATATTTCTTCATGATCAACATTACTAAGTGTCCATAGTTGTTTTGTCTTTGGTTTGGCATGATGCTTCAACAAATTAATATTTGTTTCTATAACAAGGTGTGAATACATGAGAATGATTTTGTGTTTCATGTAGTCTTCAAATGCAGGTATGCCATTATTTTTAATCATGTATGTTCACAACCAGGTTCCTACAACCACAACTGAACCTGTATTATTAAATAACCCATCATCATCTTCCATCAGTTGTGTTAGCTTTTTCTTTACCCACACACATCGAGCTAACCAATATTTTGATCTCTCTTCATTCCCCTGTGGTGTAACAACTACAAAAAATTGTCCTGGGTGTAGTAGATCTAAAATTCGGTTGTAATCAAGTGAAATTTCCATTGTATCATTTGTCATGGATATACTTTGAGATAAAGAATTTAAATAATATGGAACCCATGTATACACCCACTCACTTGACTCACATTGATCCCACTTGTACTGAATATAACTCAGACAAAAACAAGCCAACTATCATGTCCAAATGGTCCATGTGCTTTCATTTGAGCTTTGAAACAAATGCATCTTTGAAGAATCTTTGATTGTATGACAATACAATCTACCTCCCACTATACCCTCCTCAACCAACCAAAATAATCTAAGCTCTATTGAATCAAGTGTCCCTCCCTATGAAAATGTTGATCTACACCAATCAACAATAGAATGTGCATCACTGAATTTTTCTCCTGAAATCTTTAATTGCTCCTTAAGTAGCTCTCTTTACACATGAACTCGCTTCATCATGCTCCCCTTTCCCATGCCCAACTTCAAAAAAACTCCAAATATTAGGTACACCCCTCTCTACATGTATTATACTCAACAAATAAAACATACAAGAATTCTTGAATTGACCTATGTAGTTATTTGACCAAATGAGATGTCGGCCCAGTTCTATATCATGCTCTTGCAAGAACTCAAAAAATTTCTTGAAACAATGTTGGTGATACTCAGACGAGTGAGATCTATCATCACTCATATAAAAATGATACTCTCTAATTATCTTTTGATTCTCCTCAACACTATCAGGTGCATGTTTAAATGTTATGTGGATAAAAATAGCAATCTGAATGGAATTTTAATACTGAGATTGTACCTCATTTTGTGGTTGTAATGTGTAGTTTTCTGCAAAATCAACCACTGATATAATAGTGCCAATCAAAAAATATTCCTTACACCTCCTGAATTATTTATCCAACCACTGAGCCCTATGACTATGCCTTGAATACTTTTAGAAAATAATTTCCTTAAAATTTGAAATAAAATCAGCAACACTGCATTCTTTTGTAACCAATTGGCATCTAGAACCTTCAACTTCACTCTGCAAAGTATATTTGACTATCTTATATCTCTTTTTCTCAACAATATTCTTTCAAAATTCATGTTCAGAACCCTCATGAAAACATTATAAATTTTTTGATAAGCCACCACATTGTGAGCACTTTGCATTTAAACAACCATTTCTATAGAAATGTGTAGAACATAAAAATAGATGTAGCAAGTCCCTTGATGATTCCAGAAGATGCATTGCTCCACACTCCTACAAAATTTCATTATTATGAAAATTAGAATGGATATAACATAATAGTTCATGGTACATTGAAAAATCCACATGGTATTTGTAACAAGTATTACGAACCTTAAGAGACACATAATAAAATGGCTTCAAATCTTCAAAATTCCTGTGTAAGATTTCCATATTTGGATGTGTTTCAATAAATTTGTTGAACAACATTGTTTGGCTTGATTCCAAAAAAATTTTAGGATGTGGTGTATGGTCTTGATTTCCAATTCTTAACTTTAAAACATCCTTTTCATTGGGTGATACTCTAGAGTTATCAGGCCAAAATTGTTGAATTACCTACTTTTCATTATTGGTTAGCTTCTTATCAACACATGGAAGCCTCCCAAAAAAATCCCATGTATCATTTTGAATAAGATCATCTATTTTTTCTCTTCTGGCAAGTGCTCTATCCAAAGTTTTATGATTTATGTCAAAATCAATAGAATTTTGTCTCATAAAGTGAGCATTTTTCAATTGATGGTTTACTAGGGCAGTTATAATGACTCTCTGAGAAACTCTCTTATATTTTTCCTTGTTATTTTTTCCAATAGACTTGAGAGCATTAAAAATATTTTTGACATTAATAGAATTTTTTTCGGTCTTCTTGTTCACACGAATCTTCAATTTGGCTAGCAAAGGTCTCATCTTTTGCATCTTTATCAATTGTAAAAAAATTTGGCATTCCTCGGTCAATGTCTTATCACTAAAATATTGGTTGAATAGTCTTCTAGCCCACAACCAAATAGTTTGTGTTGACCTCTTGCCTTCAAAATTACTTATAATATTATCATCAATTTCAAGTAACCATTTAGGGGTTCTTGAAGGTCTTGAATTTGGAATATGTCTTTCTTCCACAGAAGGTTCTTCATTTCTCATGCAATCTGGTGAAACATAATTTACACTTGCTTCAATATTATGTTCAACATCTTCATTTCCAACATTTTCACCTTGAACATTTTCAATATCAATTTGAATAATTTCATTCCCAATTTCAATATCATGTTCAACATCTTCAATTCCAACATTTTCACCTTGAAAATTTTTATTATCAATTTCAATATTTTCATTCCTAATTTGAATATCATGTTCAACATCTTCAATTCCAAAATTTTCACCTTGAACATATTCAATTTCCTCTTCACTTGAAAGACCATATGGCTCAGATTCACTAATATTTAACATACCTTGTCTTCTCTTCCTATGATCTTCTCTATCTCTTTCTCTGTATTCTTCAATTTGTTCTTTTATAAGCTTTCTCTTACGTTTTTTCTTCTAACAATTGCTGCTCCCCATTATACCTCATAAAAGATGCTAAAAAATCATTTCTTATGACAAATTTGAGTATAAGATGCTCCAAACAGTTGATCTTTGTCTCATCCTATCTAAAACCATGCGTTTGTTGCTTGCAAAGTGTTGCAAATAGAATGTAGGGTTCGTTGGAATGCACAAAAATGAGCCACATGGGGTTTTTCTATGGCCCACAAATCTGATATCTGATTTGGAAAACATTTTAAAATGTTCTGAAATGGTAAGATTTTAGTGAGCTACACATCCAATTTTTACAAATCGGATATCCAATTTGTGCCCACATAGACCTAAGGGTTAATGGTAGAGAGTGGGAGAGTAGGAGATTGAGAGAGGGAGAGAGGGAGAGGGAGAGTGCAAGAATGGGGGGGAGAGAGGGAGAGAGGGAGATTGGGAGAGTGAGAGAAGGAGAGGGAGAGTGGAGAGAGGGAGAGGGAGAGAGGGGAGAGGGAGAGAGAGGTGGAGAGTGAGAGGAGAGAGGGGATCGAGGGAGAGGGAGAGGAGAGAGAGAGGGAGGAGAGAGAGAGGTGGAGAGGAGAGGGAGAGAGGGAGAGTGGGAGGGAGGGAGGGAGAGAGGGAGAGAGAGAGGGTTTAGGGTTGAGAGGGAGAGGGAGAGGGAGAGTGAAAGGGAGAGGGAGAGTGATAGGGTAGGGTTGGATGGAACAATCACTGTTCCATGCTCTGGGTCTCACTTGGAAGATCCTTATGGTGTCACACTCCACCACCTTAACCTATAGGACCTAATGCTTGTTTAGGTTCCTGTGGTTCACCTTGCCAACCCCACTACTATCACAATTCAACCTACCAAGTCAATCTTGGTGCAATGCCTCTAACTCTTCCTTAGCCCTTAATCTTCCCTAAAGGCTAACCTAATCTCAACACTGAATTTGATCTTTGCACGAGTGTGGGGATGCTTCCAACTGGTTCACACCATCACAACTTGGTTCTAGGGAGTCCACCTTACTTCCTTTGGCCATCGCTTTCTCAAAACCCTCATTTAGGGTCAAAAAGGCTACTAGCCCAAGAGCCCCAATTAGGTCTCCAACTCCAAGAAAATAGTCTAAGTTCTCCAAAGACCACCCAATATTTCCTTGAGGTTCTTAGTGTATATATCCACCTCTCAATGATTTTAGAGGTCCTAAGCCTCCACTGTCTGTACAACAACCCAAACAAGAAATGAGAAAAAACTTAGGTTATTTTAGGTCTTTTCTGGCTTCATGCAGACTGTTTAAGAATTCCTCTCACCAAACAAGTTGATGAAGCTCCTTCTTTCTTGCTATGCCTTGGCAAGGTATACACCTACTCTCTCCACACCATGGTTTTCTAGGAGATGGACACCCCTGCAAGTCAAGTGCTTTGCACTTCTTGTCTTTCCTAGCCGGGCACTATCAAGCTCGCCTAGGAGAAGACTTCCATAGTGAATTCCTGGCTCCTAACTGCTCCTAACCCTATCTTATTTATAGACATGGATCCTAGTCACAATTCCCAAGGGCCTGTAGACAAAGTATAGTGGGAATGTAACTAAACCTCCATTCTTTATAGGCTATCTATCAGAACAACAACTAAAAGAAACAAACTAGTTACAAAGCAATGCTTGAAAATTGAACACACTACCCAAATAATACCACACAAAGCTTCAAGAGCAAATACAATACATTCTACAACAACTCATAGTGCCATGATCGCTCCTGACCACACAAATTCAAAACAAAACTCATAAATTTACACCACCTTATCACTGTCACTTGTATTCATGAACTTTTAACAATGCGAAAGCTTCCAACCTTACTTTCAGGTCAAGGCACACCATATATAGGTTTCTAATTTAGTTAAGCTCAGTCCTAACTACTCCATGGCCGCTTGTGATTTCCAAAACACCTTATTTGCAACATTTTTAGAGAAACTAACACCTAGAAAGGTCTACAAAGGTCTTAAACCATCCTTGTAGCCAAACCTCAATCTAATAAATGGTTAACATGACATTTACTAACACATTACATGTTCTTAAATACCTATAAGGCACAAACTCAAGAAATAGAAAGAGATTGCTACATTTGGCCTAAACAAATTGCCAATTAATAACCTTCTAGACAACCCTCCTAGATGAACTAGGGGGTGCTCCTGCACCAGAGAGGGAGAGAGAGAGAGAGAGAGAGGGTTTAGGGTTGAGGGAGAAAGGGAGAGAGGGAGAGTGGGAGAGTTAGAGGGAGAATGAGAGAAGGAGAGGGAGAGTGGGAAGGAGAGAGGGAGAGTGAGAGGTAGAGAGGGAGAGGGAGAGAGAGACAATTTAGGTTGAGGGAGAGAGGGAGAGGGAGAGAGAGAGGGAGAGGGAGAGAGAGAGAGGAGGAGTGGAGATTGGGAGAGATAGAGAGAGGGAGAGAGATGTGAGATAGAGAGAATAGAGAGGGAGGGAG
>CM021100.1:967372348-967791290 GCA_007115665.2 Sequoiadendron giganteum
GAGATGGTTTAAGGTTGAGAGAGAGAGAGAGGAAGAGTGGGAGAGTGAGAGACAAAGTGATAGAGTGAGAGGGAGAGGGAGAAAGGGAAAGAGAGAGGGAGATAGGGAGAGGTGGAGGGTGAGAGGGAGAGAGAGAGAGGGAGAGATATTTGGTTTAGGGTTGAGGGAGACTAGGAGAGTGAGAGGGAGATTGGTAGAGTGAGAGAAGGAGAGGGAGAGTGGGAAGGAGAGAGGGAGAGTTGGAGGGAGAGAGGGGGAGAGGGAGAGAGGGAGAGGGAGAGAGGGATAGGGAGAGAGAGAGAGAGATAGAGAGAGTAGAGGGGAGAGAGATAGGAGTGATTGAGTGAGAGACATGGGAGAGAGAGAGATAGAGAGAGAAAGAGGGAAATAGATAATATTCAAATATTTTATATATTAGTAATATATATATTTAAATATTTATACATTAACTAAAATATTGAAATAATTTTTAAATATTATACATAATAATATAAAATATTATATATTAAATACATAATTCGGTACCAATTATCATAAATTATATAT
Source organism: Sequoiadendron giganteum (assembly GCA_007115665.2). NCBI lineage: Eukaryota > Viridiplantae > Streptophyta > Pinopsida > Cupressales > Cupressaceae > Sequoiadendron > Sequoiadendron giganteum. The sequence goes on from CM021100.1 coordinate 967,372,895, forward strand.
TATATATTACATTATAAACTATATTGTATATTATATATTAAATTATAAACTTTATTTTTTTTTATAAATCATATATTATAAATTGTATAACATTTTTTAAACTCATATCTAAAACATATCAGATATTGTATATCTTATTTGAATCAGATATCTAATTTGTTGATATAAAATTTAATGCCTAGGGATTAGGCTCGAGCTTGCTTTGGAATTTGGTTCAGACCTGTCAATCCTAAGAAGTCAACATGAAAGATGTGTTTAACAACTTACCTTGCTTTTCTAGACTTCGCCCATGTGGCTGACGACTTTTGTTTTTACCGAAAATTGATGAAATGATAAGGGTTTGTAAAGGAGCTTCTTAGCTTTCCACCAATATAAATTATACTTTACTTTGAATCTAATAAATAATAATTATTCATTTTCTATTAGAATTACGAGTAAAATCCTGATTGATAGCTTGATTGAAAAACATCTATAACTTTCAAATGGTACCACATTTTTTGAATCCAAAACATGTGTCACATTCTATGATTTGTATACTATAAGATTAAAAAGAAAAATGAATTTCATGAATTTTTGACCAGGTTAAGGTGGTCAGACATATGGGTTTTTATATTTTTTAATATTTGTAATAGAAAATTCATAATTAATTATTTACTTGGAAAAAAATTATAAAAAAATATGCATCACATCCAAACATGATTCCTCTACTTATATATAAAATCTTATAAAAAAATATTACCATTTTATTATGGTTAGGGTGGTCAGACAAACACATACTTCTTATTTTTTCCCTGAAATTTAATTACTACTGCATTGAAATTTAAAATTTTCACCAAATAGATTTCATTTTTAGGAAAATAAACCTAGTAGTTTAGAAAATACATTCAATTTTCCATACATTCTATTCTTACATATTTTTGAAATAAATAGATTATAACTTATTCAAATTTTTACATCAAGTTGCCTAACTCTAATTTTTCTGAATTTTTATTCCCACTTAAGGGTCTATTTTTTCCATGATGATCCTACACATACCCATGCACTATTTTACGAAATGAAACCTAAGGAAAATATTGCAATTCTTGTGTCAAAAAAAAAGGAACTCACATTTTTGTGGTGCCTACACTCGATTTTGGTGCTCATGTTCAAAAAATGGTGCTTGTATTTGGCGTGCATGCATTTAATGTGCATGTGTTTAATGTGCACTAAGGGGATTGAGAAATGATGCATGCGTAATGTGGGGCCTACATCAACAATTAACATGCCTAGGTGAAAACTTGTTGCACTTACGTAAAGTGACACTTTGGTGAAAAATTGGCATGCTTGTGTTTTATAAAATATAGCTTGTGCCAAAACGGAAGCGTAGTTTCATAGAAACTACAAGGGTGGGTTAGTTAGGCTAGAAGTAGGTTCATGGTTTGGATGAAAAGGCTGATGTTAGTATGTTAAATGATGCATGAGGACTTGAAGGTCTTATTGTCATGGGAGTGATAATGGAAATTATGGGGACGCTTCGGGAGAAGCTTACACCTAAATATGATGACTAGATACACTTGACAAGGTTGTACTTTGTCTCCCATATGCCCCAGATTCAAGCACACAAATCATTGATTGCAGAACTAGTAGAGCGGTGGCATAATGAGATGAGGAGTTTTCACTTACCCACCAATGAGGCTACAATAAAATTAAAGGATGTGTGGTAGATTCTTTAGCTACCTATCCAAGGAGAGTTGGTGGTATACCAACTTTAGGGAGTGAGTGTTGCATTACAGAGGACATTTTAATTCTAAGGTTTATAGCTTAGAGGTGTAGAGTTGGATCTAGTTGCAAGGTTGAGTGAGTGGTCATATCTCTACGTCTTTATAGTTGTATTAATTACAGGTACTTTGAGGCCAGATAGGAGATCGCGAGGATTTATGATAGGTTGGGTAGGATTAATGGAGAGCATGTTTGAGGAGGGGACAATATATGCATGGGGGGAAACTATGTTGGTAGATTTATACAAAGAGCTTCATTATGTTGTTTATAAAGGAGGGTGTAGTTTGGCTATAGGGGTGCCTTTGTTACACATTTGCAACAAACTATGGGGGCTAGACATGCCTTATGTTTTTATGTATGTGGGTTTTGATGGTAGTGTCATCTGGGTGAGTTGGACCATTGGCGTAGGATTATTCATGAGATGGATTCATTCATCTAGCGACCATGTATCGACTATGAGGAATGGGAGGATGATAAATTCTACATTTCCTTCATATAATGTGTGCACTATTTCATAGGGAAGACTCTAGCTATTATTGAGGGATATCTTCCAATGTAGGTACTATGATAGTTTGGTCAGTAGCAGGGTTGTCACATACTGATTTTATTATTTATTTAAATGCAATTATTAATCATGATATTTTTAATATTTATGATAGATGATTATTTAAATTGAAATTAAAAATTAAATTGAAATTTAAATGCAAATGAAATGATTCAAAATTCATTATTATGAAATTCAGGGTTTGTCATTGCTGATGAGAAATTTAGTGCAAGTGAATGCAGGAACAGGTGAACAAGAATGAAGGCGAGAACATTGATCACATAGAATCATTTTAGACATTAGATATTAATGAGGATGATGGAATCTCACACACCACTTAGTTATTATTAATGTGTTTTTGTGATGATTATGTTTGGAAATTTTAAAATAAGTTTATGTGATTGCTCAAATTTATGTCAAAATGAATATGTTTGTTTTAAACTGGAAAGATTATTGTTTCTCAATTTGATTATATTATGTTATTGCGTAGAAACAAAATAAAAATGTAATTTTTATTGTGTTATTGGTTTATTTTTTATTTTCACATTTAATAAATGAAAGAGGAAATATATGTTTAAATTGATAAATATAAAAATGAGTTAATTAAAACAATAAGAAATAAATGAAATATGTTTAAAAAATGGAAATTAAATTTGAAAACAAAACACTAGTTGTAAAATTGAAAACAAATATCTTTCAGTAAATTTTGCATTGAATCACAAATGAAATTGGGAGTGATGTCAACCATATTCTAGAGATCAAACACTGATTTTGTGGATCAAACTTTTTCAAGAACTTCAATTTTTGCATGAATTAAAGAGGCAGGAAGAAATCCATTTTTGGAAGGGAGAGATTTTATGTTAATGGAGTTTCACATTCACTTATCTTCGATGCATAGTCAGTAGAAGGAGAGAGGACTGTTTTGATTACTTTATTAGAAATCTGCTCATCTTCTAAACAGACACGTGGCCTAAAGGAGGACATGAGAGTTTTTTTTTTTAGGCTGCTTACCTCCCATGCAGATGAGGAAAGGTGAAGGGGTGGCTAGGGGAGAGTTAAATAAAGAACATAAATTTTCCTCCCTTCATCCCACGCAATAAATAGGGAGAAGACAGAGGGAAGGCATGACTAGAGGAGAATAAGGGAAAATAAGTTTATTATTATTTTTATTGATTTGAATCCTCCAGCATACGCGTGAGAAAAGAGGATAAGGCGTGACATGGAGAATATGAAGTAGGAGAGCAGCAAGTAGTAGTAGGAGAATAGAAGGTGAGGCCAGAAAAAAAAGATAATTATCAACAATAGGAAGAAAAGAGGAGAGAAAGAAGAACAACTACAAGAAAATAATTGATAGGGGAAACAAATAATCATCACCATATTTAGAGGATATCGAGCAACAGAATATTGGCAGGTAGATAGTGATAACATTAGTTACCAAATTTACATTCAATTCACATCTCAGTTTAATTCTTTCTCTTTTATTCTCATAATTTAATTTGAACAAAAACCAAAGCAGTGTTTTTATTAAATTTAGAAAAAAAAATCAAACACTAGACTGAAATTTTATGGAGACAAAGAATAACTTAAACCAAAAATTGTTGAACAACATGAACAAAAAAAATATAAAGAAAGAGTAGATTTATTTATTTTAGGAAATTTTGATTTAATATATTGAAACGATGCACATAAGAAAAATAGTATGTTTTAGATCTGTTTAGATTTAGAAAATATTTAGAAAAATCTAAACTATGCTAAATGGTGTCAATCTGGAATTGGAAATTGCAAAAAAAGAAACAGAAAAGACAGGGAAAGTTTTATAGAATTATCACAGCTGAATGTTTTTGGTTTCAATAAAATTTTCAGAATAGTAAGATTATATAACTTTTGTTTATTTAAATATGCTTAAAAAATTGAGTGAAATTTGACAATTCTTTAGGATTGATATTAAATTACTCTAAGTAAATATGAAGAGTTTTATGTTTTTGGAAAAGATAATATTTTAGTGGAAATATGAAAAATAGAAAAGAAAATATAATAAAGTAAAATATAATTACTTTGAAATTAAATGAATTAGAGAAAGGCTATATTGAAGTGTTACTAAATCTCATGAGGAAATGAAACGAAAGAATGTGTGCTCATTTATTCTTATAAAAATATGTACTTAAATTACATAATTGAGACACACCTTCTTTAATTTTATTCTATTTTTACTTTTATCACTTGATTTAAATATGAACTTAATGTTATTTTTGATTTTAAATATGTGAAATTATTGTATTAAAAACCATGTTTTCCTGAATATTACGATTGCAATTCATGTGTTTGTGAAAGATACTTTTTAATTTGAATGGAACCATGCATGCTTGATAATTGAATGTGCATGACATGTTTTTGGAAAGTTACCTTCTAGGATGGGTGTCGAATATGAGTTTTTAGAGAGCATATTTTTTCTTTTCCAAAACTACTATTATTTTTCATGCATGAAATTTTACTTGGCCAAGTAACTTAAGGACCATTGAAATAGATGGAATGAAATTAACTCTCTAAAATATCCTAGTATCGAACTTTATTTTTTCTTAAATGAATTAGAAAAAATGAAAATTCTTGTGGATTTACTAGTTATACTAGGCACGCACCAGATTCCATCTTACTTGTTGACTACTTTTTGCTAAGCGATTCATGCAGGGTCGGGTATTCTTTGAATGACTAAGGAATTTAGGGGAAGCATAAGCTTTGAGGTTGGGAAGAAAAAGGCCCTGAACCTTGTTCTTGTCTTCATGTATTACGATATGCAATTGGATTGAAGATCAAAGGAAGATTTCTTCATATATCTATTCTATTTATTTCTTGTATGACTATTGTAGAGCTTAAGGTGATATAATGCCAAAGTCTCAAATTATAAATTTCTTATACAATGATTTTGTATTGTAAATGTTGTGTAAGATGACATGTTTATGAATTTAATTAGAAGTATTATTGAATCTTATTGTAGACTTTAAGTCGATATGTTTGGAATATTTTGGATTTTATGAAATTTAATGAGTTGAGTTATGACTTTATTTGGGATATAGATGAATTTATTTAAGGAACTATCGATGTTTAGAATTAAAGAGTTTCACTCTTTACATTTTGGTATCAAAGCCCTAGGTTTGGACACTAGGGTCCTTTTTCCATTATGCTAAAAAAATATTCCCTGATGTAGGAATTGTTGATACATAATGGGTACAAGAGGAAAAGGAGTTGCTGTGTAGCAAGGAGAATGGCAGGTTGGATCAAATTCTCAATATTTTGAATTGGCAAGGTTCCAAAATGGATAATCTAGAACAAGAAGTTTGAGGAGTGAGAGAAGGACAAAACCCTCAAAATGAAATTCCCCAAAATTAGGAGCAACCCACTAATGAGAATCCAAGGGTTGAAGAACCACCAAATCCTCAAGCTAGGATTGAAGGGGAGTTGGAAAAAGACTTGAAAAGGGTAGCCCCACCCAATTTTGATGGTAAGACCATGAGTGATGGAGCTAAAGTCTGGGTAATTGAAATGGAAAAGTACTTTGAGTTCAAGAATATGTCTAATGAGACCAAGGTAGTTTGGGCTGCATATCAGCTTACTGGAGAAGCTACTACTTGGTGGGATAATGAAAAGAGTGAAAATAAGATATTACCAGGTGGGACTACATGGGAAGTATTATTGCAACTTTTTAGGAAGAGATTGCTTCCACAACTGTTCTTTGATAGAAAAATGATAGACTTTCAGAATCTGACACAGGGTAGTTTGATAATTACTCATTACTAGGAGAGATTCACTAATCTCCTAAAGTATGTACCATAGTATCATATGGATGAGTGGTTCCGTATTCAGAGATTCATCCTAGGATTGAGGCCATAGATAGGAGCTGATGTGGATATTCATAATCTACTGACTATGGATGAGGTCTTTGAGAAGGCCATAAAATAGGAACAAAAATTACAACAAGTAGAAAACTACATAACGAATCTGAATGCTAAATCTGGATTTGGAAATAGGAAGTTCCAAAATAATAGTAGTAATAACCAGAGGGGTAACAACAATCAGCAGATAAGGAACCTAATGAGAGGAAAAACCTCTCAGGAAAAAGGAGAAGGAAACTTTGGTGGAAACAAGAAAGTAAATAATAATACCACCAACTTCTCTAATACCAGGAACAGGACAGGTGGTCACGTAGGGCCATGAGGTGGATGTTACAATTGTGGAGGAGATCACTATGCCCCCAATTGCACACAACCTATAGGATTTCAGTGAGGAGGAAATGATCAACGAGCACCATGACACCAGATTCATGTAGTGGTTGATAACTGTCAAACAAATTTTCAAGCTTCACCTATTCAACTGATGGGTAAGATTTTTGGTCAATCAATTTCCATTTTGATAGATACAAGAGCTACTGAATGTTTTATTGACCTAAAGTAGTTTCTAAGTTACCTATTAGACTTGGTTATATGTCACATGCATGGATGGTTCAATATGGAAATTGAGTAGAGAAGAGGGTAGATTCATGTCTATCTTGCATCGATTTAGAGCTACCTAATTTCCAAACCCAAGTAAACCTATATGTAGCACCATTGGGTTCATATGATGTGATCCTAGGGATCAATTGGTTAACTGAGCATAAATTTAGAGTGAACTACGAGGATAAGATTGTGAGTTGTCTTGATGATTTTAGACATCCTGTTGAGATTTTTGGATCTCATGAGCCTCTAGAGTTTAGACATATCTCAACCATGCAGCTAAAGAAATCACATCAGAAAGGATGTTCCATATATGCTATATTGGTGAGTGACTTGGATAATGTCTAGCAAAGTCCAAAGGACTATCCAATTCTCAAGGATTTTTTGGATATCTTTCCTGAAGAGCTTATTGAGTTACAACCAAAGAGAGAAATTGATTTCTTGATTGAACTTTTACCTGGAATTGAGTCTCAATCCAAGGCTTCATTTAGAATGACTACTACAGAGTTAAATGAACTAAAGGTTCAATTGAAGGAGTTACTAAAGCAAGGATTTATTAGACCAAGTGTATCCCAATGGGGTGCACTAGTGGGTATGTGCAGGATCATCATGAAAAAAATAGGCCCTTAAGTGGCAATAAAAAGACAAAAAATTAGAGTTAGACAACTTGACATAAAAATTTGAATAAGTTATCTATATTATTTTAAAAAAATGTAAAAATAGAATTCGTAGCAAATTGAATGTACTTTCTAAACTGCTAGACCTTTATTTGAAAAAAAAGAAGCTATTTGGTGAAAATTTGAAATTTCAATACAGTAGTATTTAAATTTTAGGGTAAAAATAAGAAGTAGGTGTCTGTCTAACCACCCTAACCACAATAAAATGATAATATTTTTTTATAATATTTTAGATATAAGTAGAGGACTCATGTCTTGATGTGATGAATATTTTTTTATAAATTGTTTCCAAGTAAATAAGCAATTATGAATTTTTTATTACAACTTTTAAAAAATATAAAATCTCGTCTATCTAACCACCTTAACTTGGTCAAAAATTCATGAAATTCAATTTTTTATTTTTTAATCCTATAGTACGCAAAGCATAGAATGTGATGCATGTTTTGGATTCAAAAAATGTGATACCATTTGAAAGTTATAGATGTTTTTCAATTAGCCTATCAATTAGGACTTTATTCGTAATTCTAATAGAAAATGAATAATAATTATTTATTAAATTCAAAGTAAAGCATAATTTATATTGGTGGAAAGTTGAGAATCTCCTCTAAAAACCCTTTTTGTTTCATCAATTTTGGGTAAAAAAAAAGTCGTCAGCCACATGGACCATCATTTGGCTTACATATTGCCACTTTTTGGCCCATCATGATCCTACACATACCTCGGTAATCTTCGTGAAGAAGAAGGATGAGACCTTGAGATTGTGTATTGATTAAAAAATTTTGAACAAGGTTACCATTAAGAATAGGTATCCTTTACCTAGGATAGATGATCTAGTTTATTAGATGAAAGGGGTCACAACTTTTTCTAAGATTGATCTTAGATCAGGTTACAACCAACTAAGGATTAAGGATGAGGATATTCCAAAGATAGCCTTCTGAACTCGGTATGGACATTATGAGTTCACGGTGGTACCTTTTGGTCTAACGAATGCCCCAATGAAATTTATGAATCTTATAAACAACATCTTTAGAGATTGTTTAGATTATTTTGCGCTTATATTCATAGATGATATTTTTATTTACTCTAAGACATAAGAGGAGCATGAGAAGCACTTAAGGATAGTCTTGCAATGACTAAGAGATCAAAAGATTTTTGGTAAGTTTTGAAGTATAGTTTCTTTTAGAAGAAGATTCACTACCTAGGTCATGTCATATCTATTGAGAGAATCTCAGTTGATCCTGTGAAGATAGAAGAAATTATGGATTGGCCAACACCGCAAAGTGTTATTGAGGTTTGTAGTTTCATGGGACTTGCAAGATATTACAAGAAATATGTGGAAGGATTTTTCAAGATAGCAACACCTATTACTTCTCTTCAGAAGAAGAGAAGGAAATTCGAGTGCACTGAGAAGTGCAAGGAGGAATTTCTATTTCTTAAATGGAAGTTGACATCGACACCATTTTTTACTATACCAAGTCCTAATGGGCACTTGATAGTGATTACAGACGCTTCAGGTGAAGGTGTAGGAGTTGTGTTGATGCAAGAAGGGAAAGTGATTGCATATGAGTCCAAAAAACTAAAACAATATGAATTGAATTATGTGCCACATGGTCTTGAGCTTGCAGCTATTGTTCATGCATTACAGATGTGGATACATTATCTCCTAGGGAAACCATTTGAACTAAAGAAAAAACATTTAGGACTTAAGTACATCTTTACACAATTTGACCTCAATGTGAGACAGAGGAGGTGGCTTGAGTTCCTAAGTGAGTATGGTTTTGGTGTTGAGTATATCAAGGGAAAGGACAACAGAGTTGCACATGCTCTTAGTAGGATAAGACATCTCTCTATTATGCTGACCACAAGGTCAAATTTGAGACAATGAGTGTTGCAGTATCTTCCAGTAGATGAGCATTATGAAAGGGTCAAGAAAGCCTTAGAGGCAGATCCTTTAGATCATAGATTTGATGGATATGTGATGGATTATGATGGTATTTTGAGATATCAAGGAAGGATGTATATCCTTGAGGGTGGAAACATGAGGAGGTTGATTATAGAGCAAGTACATGAGGTACCTTACTCAGGGCATCTAGGAGTTACGAAGATGGTATCAGAGTTGAAGACTTTGTATTTTTGGCCTAAGCTCAAGAAAGATGTCATGGAATATGTGGCTAGATGTTTGGAATGCCAGTGGATAAAGGCTGAGCATGTGTATCCAGCAAGACTTTTTTATCCCCATGATATACCTAAGTATAAGTGGTAAGTAATCAGTATGGATTTTATCCAAGGATTACCTTTGAGAAAGAATAGGTATGATACCATCTTAGTTTTTGTTGATAAGCTATCGAAGGTTTCACATTTCATACTTGGGAATCTTAAGGATGGATCATTGACCCTTGTGAAGAAATTTGTGCAAGATATATTCTGATTGCATGGTGTACTAGAGACCATTATATCAAATAGGGATACCAAGATGTCATCTAGGTTTTGGACAACATTGAATGCACCTGTAGGAACTAAATTGAATTTTAGTTCTTCTTATCACCCACAAACTGATGGCCAAATAGAAAGGGTCAATTAGGTTTTTGAGGATCTACTGAGGATGTATTGCATGGATCAACAGTACAAGTGGGAGGAATGTTTTCCATTGGTTTATTTTTCTTACAACAACTCATTCCATGCATCATTGTGTATGGAACCTTTTGAGGCACTTTATGGATGGAAATATCGCACAACCATCAGTTGGGATAGGATGGAAGATAGGATCATCATTGGTCTAGATATGCTCAAGGAAATGGATGAGAAAATGAAGCTGATCAAGAGTAGGTTGAAGGAAGAAGCCGATAGACAGAAGAGCTATGCTGATAGAAACAAGATTTTTAGATAGTTTGTTGCGGGAGATTATGTCTTTTTGAGGGTTAAGCCTCATAAGAGTTCCATCTCATTTGGGAAATCATTAATGCTGGCTCCGATATTTGTGGGACCCTTTGATGTACTGGAAGTCATTAATCCAATTTCTTATAGAATAGCATTACCACCTACTCTAGCTCGACTCCATAATGTATTCCATGTTTCTTTATTGAAACCATTCCATCGTGATCCATCTCATATACTTTATTGGCATTCATTACAGGTACATGATCCAGGGGTGGTGCTAGTGGAGCCCATTTGAATCCTAGACAAGCATAGGATTAAGCTACATAACAGGGATAGTACTCAGTACAAGGTCCAGTGGGACCAACATACTGATGATAGTGTTACATGGGAGGATTCTGAGATGATTGACCACCATTTTCCTCATTTTCTTTCTTAGATTAGTATTTTCTTAATGCAAAGATAATTGATACTCTGGTTTTTTATTCACATGTTGTGAACCTGGATAGCATGGATGCTACTATGATTTGTTTATGCTTATGTTTTGAGAACTACGATGTTATTTATTATTTCATTATGGTAGAGATACTTTTTTTTACTGATTGAGATACTATGCCTATTGATTGATTAATAAGACATCGAGACGATGTCTCTTCCAAGAGGGGATGAATTTCACGTACTAATTTTATTATTTATTTAAATGCAATTATTAATCATGAGATTTTTAATATTTATGATAGATGATTATTTAAATTGAAATTTAAATGCAAATGAAATGATTTGAAATTCATTATTATGAAATTCGGAGTTTGTCATTGCTAATGAGAAATTTAGTGCAAGTGAGCACAGGAATAGGTGAACGAGAATGAAGGTGAGAACATTGATCAGGTAGAGTTGTTTTAGCCATTAGATGTTAATGATGAATGATGGAATCTCACACCACTTAGTTATTATTAATGTGTTTTCATGATGATTATGTTTGGAAATTTTTAAATAAGTTTATGTGATTGCTCAAATTTATGTGAAAATGAATATGTTTGTTTTAAACGGAAAGATTGATTGTTTCTCAATTTGATTATATTATGTTATTGTGTGGAAACAAAATAAAAATGTAATTTTTATTGTGTTATTGGTTTATTTGTTATTTTCTCATTTAATAAATGAAAGAGAAAATATATGTTTAAATAGATAAATATTAAAATGAGTTATTTAAAACAATAAGAAATAAATGAAATACGTTTAAAAAATGGAAATTGAATTTGAAAACAAAATAGTAGTTAACAAATTGAAAAAAAAAATATTTCAATCAATTTTGCATTTAATCACAAATGAAACTGGGAGCAATGTCAACCATATTCTGGAGATCAAGCACTAATTTTGTGGATCGAAATTTTCAAGAACTTCACTTTTTGCATGAATTAAAGAGGCAGGAAGAAATCTATTTTTGGAAGGGAGAGCTTTTATGTTAATGGATTTTTGCACTCACTTATCTCTGATGCACAATCAACAGAAGGAGAGAGAATTGTTTTGATTACTTTATTAGAAATTTGCTCATCTTCTAAACATACACGTGACCTGAAGGAGGACATGATAGTTTTGTCTTTTATTTTTTCTTATGCTACTTACCTCCCATGCACATGAGGAAAGGTGAAGGGGCGGCCAGGGGAGAGTTAAATAGAGAAAAAAGATTTACCTCCCTTTATCCCACATAAGGAGCAGGGAGAAGATAGAGGGAAGGCGCGACTAGAGGAGAATAAGGGAAAAGCAATTTGTTATATTTTTTTTATTGATTTGAATCCTCCATCATACGCATGAGAAAAGAGGATAAGGCGTGACATGGAGAATACGAAGGAGGAGAGAAGCCAAAAATAGTAGGAGAATAGAAGGTGAGGCCAAAACAAAAATATAATTATCAACAGTAGGAAGAAAAGAGGAGAGAACAAAAGAATAGCTACAGGAAAATAATTGACAAAGGAAACAAATAATCATCACTAGATTTAGAGGACACTAAGCAACAAAATATCGACAGGTAGATAATGAGAACATTAGTTACCAAATTTACAATCAATTCAGATCTGGGTTTAATTATTTCTCTTTTATTCTTGTATTTTAATTTGAACAAAAAAAAAACCTTGTTTTTATTAAATTTATAAAAAAAGGATCAAACACCAAAATGAAATTTTATGGAGACAAAGAATAACTTAAACATAATTTTTTTGAACAACTTGAACAAAAAAATATAAAGAAACAATAGATTTATTTACTTTAAGAAATTATGATTTAATATATTGAAAAGATGCACACAAGAAAAATAGTATGTTTTAGATCTATGTAGATTTAGAAAAGCTTTAGAAAAATCTAAACTATGCTAAATGGTGTCAATCTAGAATTGGAAATTGTTAAAAAAGGAAACATAAAAGATAGGGAAAATTTTACAAAATTATCACAGCTAAATGTTTTTGGCTTCAATAAAATTTCTAGAATAATATGATTATATAACTTTTGTTTATTTAAATATGCTTGAAAAATTGAGTGAAATTTGACAATTCTTTAGGATTGATATTAAATTACTCTAAAATAAAAGTAAATATGAAGAATTTAAAGTTTTTGGAAAAGATAATATTTTAATGGAAATATGAAAAATAGAAAAGAAAAGAAAATAAAGTAAAATATAATTACTTTGAAATTAAATGAATTAGAGAAAGGCTATATTAAAGTGTTATTAAATTTCATGAGAAAATGAAGCAAAAGAATGTGTGCTCATTTATTTTTGTTAAAATATGTACTTAGATTACATACTTGAGAGATACCTTCTTGAATTTTATTCTATTTTTACTTTTACTACTTTATTTAAATATGAACTTAATGTTATTTGTGATTTTAAATCTGTGAAATTGTTGTATTAAAAACCATGTTTTCTTGAATATTAAGATTACAGTTCATGTGTTTTTGAAAGATACTTTTTAATTTGAATGGAACCATGCATGCTTAATAATTTAATGCACATGACATGTGTTTGGAAAGTTACCTTTTGGGATGGGTGCTGAATATGGGTTTTTAGAGAGTGTAGTTTTTCTTTTCCAAAACTACTATTATTTGTCGTGCATGAAATTTTACTTGGCCAAGTAACTTAAGGACCATTGAAATAGATGGAATGAAATTAAATCTCTACCATATCCTAGTATCGAACTTGCTTGTTTCTTAAATAAATTATAAAAAATAAAAATGCTTGTGGATTTACTAGTTATACTAGGCACACACCAAATTACATCTTGTTTGTCGAATGCTTTTGTCTAAGAGATTCGTGCAGGGTCGGGCATTCTTTGAATGACTAAGGAATTCCAGGGAAGCGTAAGCTTTGAGGTTGGGTGGAAAAAGTGCTTGAACCTTGTTCACATCTTCATGTTTGAAGATATACAATTGGATTGAAGATCAAAGGAATATTTCTTCATATATCTATTCTATTTATTTCTTGTATGACTATTGTAGAGCTTAAGGCGACAAAATGCCTAAGTCTCGAATTGTAAATTTCTTTTACAATGATTTTGTATTATAAATGTTGTGTAAGATGACATGTTTATAAATTTAATTGGAAGTATTATTGAATCTTATTGTAGACTTTAAGTCGATATGTTTGGAATCTTTTGGATTTTATGAAATTTAATGTTATTGAGTGATGAATTTCTTTGGAATATAAATGAATTTATTTAATGAATTGTCAATGTTTGGGATTAAAGAGTTTCACTCTTTTAAAGGGTATTCCTCAAGTTGAGGTGGTGTTTAGATAGGTGGCTCATGAGAGGTTGCAGTGGGGTGGTTTTGTTGATTATGGCACAACATAATAGAGTTGGAGGGATACACCTACAATATTATGGGATCCAAGATGATGGGTGATAGATATCAGTACTATGGTAAAGTATGACACCTGGTGGGAGAGACACATACCTCTTTGACTTACCATGCCTCATGATAAGCTATTGGTATCAGAGGGTAGTGGGGATGAGAGAAGCAATAGTGGGTCAGAGGATAAAATTATCTCAGATGATGAGGATAGTGATTGGAGTGATGATGTGAGTGAGGATGATTATGGGAAGGATGGAGATTAGGTTCTTGGAGGAGAGAGCATTGGAGGGGATGACACTAGAGGAGGTGAGGAGGGTTGCTACATGTGGTAGAGGGTGGAGACCTGCCAGATCATCTTGATGACATAACACTGAAGAGAGACCAGCTCCGTTAGGCTCATTTACAGGTTTTTAGCAAGAGATATATGGCACAAGTTGATGTGTTCCATTTATAGGGACAAATGGATAGGTAGGTTTGGACACTTACTATAGAGAGGTATGCAACTAGGGTGATTTCACATGTATTAGAAAGGGAGAGGGACATAACTAGGGTTGAGGTGGTGACTTTGGTTGGTGAGAGGGATGCTACTAGGGTGGAGGCAACTAGATTACTATGATTGTTAAACAGAGGGGATGGTGGGCAGTTAGTAGTGATCACAACTGAGAGAGATTAGTTGAGGAGAGATGGATAAACTATGGTGGGAGTGAGACGTATCCTATGATATGTTAGGTGAGGGTGGATTGGTTGTTCAATTTGTAGAGTTTGGTTGAGCTACTTGAGAGGTAGAGTGATGGAGGATGGCTTATGAGGAGGCAGTACCACTAGAGCAGAGGATTTCCATTGTTTTAGTTAGTACTAGATCACATAGACTGACTCAATCAAGGCCATTAGTGACCATGTGCTCGCCACCACTACCATAGATGGATCCACCATAGAGATCATCTGGAAGACATTTAGATGCAGGGAGCATAGGATAAGGCACCTTGATTATGAATTTTTGGATGTTGCCCCTAGATGGGTTCAAATTTTTGTACACACAAGGGATTGTCTTGTTGGTTTTTTTTCTACCTGAACCTTGAAAATCTTCTAAAGGAAAGCCAATCCCTATGCTTAAGAACTTCAAGATTAGTAGCCAACGAACAGGAGATGGATTCTACATTTTTCTCCCTAGCACTTTAGGCTCTGTTAAACCTAGGAGGGTAATCCCACCTAGTATACCTATGAATTTATGTAGCCAAATGACCATGTACATTGCACATAATAGATAAATTCTCATCAAATATTTCAATAAATGGAATATTTCAATAATTTGGCTTCTCCTTTACAACACTCAACATCTAGAGTATGGGAATATGATGGAAATAAACTCTAGACATACATTCAAATTGAAAATAAAGATTTAAATTAGTTTTTGTATAGTGTTTCTTTCTAGGATTTGTACAAAAGAAACACACTAGACTAGTGCCTTGTCCATAACAGAGTCAAGGTGAAATAATCTATTTGGCAATAGCATAAACACAAAACTAGTGACCATTAAATCAATATTTCCTTACAATAATGAATTCTCATTAGGACATATCTACAACATTCTTATAAATCCTGAATGTAATACAATATACTTGACATTTAATTGAGAGAAAACTTTAACCTATTCTTTGAATAGGATCCAACAATCTAAACACCTATTATAGAAAATGTGGAACAAAAACCATCATAATCATTGATTACATTGATTTAAAATATAGTGCATACATTCTAGAGACATTATAGTATGAAATTTTCATCATAATCTGCAAACTAATTTGCTTGTCATTAACAAAATGGATTACAACACTACACTTTGAAATTTGAAGAATATCTAACCTAGAGATAACCTTATAAAAAAATTACAATATTTTCTCAATTTGGAGAAACTAGAACCCCCACAAATGAGAACATCTCATTTTAGAGAAAAGATAAGAGGGAAAAAAAGTTCTAAAAAGAATCCACTATTGACGCATGGCATCTCTCAACTACCTTGATCTGTAAACTGATTATGCTCCTCATTCTTCATTTTTCTTCTTTATTTTTCCTTCATTTGCAATCCCTATGCAAATTTCTACCATGCTTGTAAAAATTCATTTACCAACTTCAATGTAAGTGAAAAAAAATCACTTTTGGGTCAAAAAGTCATTTATTGGTAGTTAAAAAATGTCTTTCAACCCATGTTTTAATATTTAAAACCTTCATTTTACAAACCATTTAGTTTGACATTTAATCAAATATTTTTTTGAAATCTAATCCTCTGTGCAATTTTATATTATCAATTGAACATTTTTACCATTTCCCCGATGTATGTTTTTCATCTTCAATCTTCTTTCCTAGCACAAGATTCACTATAGACCATTTTCAACCTTCACATGATGCATTAACCATTACACAAAAGAAGAATGAAATGCAGGGCATGTGAATGAGATATTGGTCATTTTTGACCTCATCGACAACCAAAGAGTGCATAAAACTGCCAATTTTTCTCCCCAGGCATGAGAAATGGTTGAGGCACCTTTTTGGTAGTGAAAACCATGATTTGCAGCTCAAAAATAGCCTTAACATTCTGCCCCAAACCAAAAAACGTGATGAAATTTTAATTTCTACACTTCCACAATAAAATTATCCCTCAAGGTGATGAAGAGTATTCAAATCATGTGGAAAAAACAACAAAGTTTTCAATCATCCAACCCAACAAAATAAATAAAGTGAAACAATGCTTCCCAACACCCCCACACACTCTTGTAGCGACAATACTTTCTGTTGCGGATGGACAAATTTACTTATCCCTAGAGTATTAACAATGCACCATTGAAAATATTTAATTCCCAATCTCATCAAATGCTATTTGCAAAAAATTAAGTCCATAATCTTTCCCACACATCTCCCCTTAAGCAACTATTGCCATCAACAAATACTCTAGTGGGTTGGTTGGGAAAGCAAAATAAAACTTTTTAAAATGTTTGTAAAGGCTACAAAAATGTTTGCAATGGTTGGTAAAATAATTTGGAATATTTTAATCCCCACCCAAAGCCTCTAGCTTCCTTCCTTGATTCCCACACTAAATTCATGTGTCATGAACATTTCCTCCAATGGGCTAGTGGGGAAAGCTTCTCATTATTAATTATTTATAAAGTATAACACTTGCAATATTAAAATTTCCCTAAATTCTCCTCCTTTCATGTGCATATCACTTGCAAAAATATTTAAAAGATTTAAAGCATTTTAAATATTATATTTTAATACTTTAGGAACTTTGCAAATTTTAATTCTGCTTGTTGTCCAAACAGGGAAAATTCATTGTGCGCAAAGGGAGACCCCTGGAGCCGAGATTTTTTGCATGCAACCATAATCATTTTTTTAAAACATGGGTTTTAAATCAAATTTTGTCCAGCCATAAAAATTCAGGTACCTCCTTTGTTAACTGACCTGTAGGATGTATTCACCGCAATTGATAAGCATTAAAATAATGCATCATATGACCTCCATTCTTGATGAAAATGGAATTGGATATGTTTTAGACCAAATTGAGAAATTTGGTTGCCTTTAAAATTTTGAAATTTGAAATTGTTTGGAACACCAATTTTAACCTGGTCCCAGTAAAAAAAGGATTAAATAGCATATCAAAACTCATCCTAGAGGCTCAAAACTAGGCAACCATGTTACCATATGTACCAAAAAATATTATACCAAAGGGATTTGCACGATGAGTTTTGAGTTATAAAATTTTAATCAGCAAAGAGGGCCTCTAAGGCATATTCAATAGGATGCAAACCTATGCTCTATTGATGTATTGAAAGGACATAAGCAGTTCAAATTTGAAAAAATTGAAGATTCCATCAATGGATCATGTTCAAGGACACATACCCCTTGTGGTCATGGCGAGATTCCAGATCTCTAGGGAGTAGACCAAGTTCCAAATCCATTGGGTGCTCTAGAACTTCTCCTTTGTCCAATTTTTTAAACCTCATTTAATGGCCCCAAGCCACCAAATGAAAATAAAAACCAATGTTTTCCTCTATCAAACACAAATTTTTTGAAGGAAATAATTTCTCTCAGCGTACATTTTCCTCTGAAACTGAATTCTTGAAATCCAATGTCACCATTGACCTTCTTAACCACATCATCATACTTTCCAATGCCTACATTGATCATGTCAACCTGATATTGGCAATTAAACACTAACTGAAAACCATCAATATATGGAATGCACATATCACACTCATCAAATAGAGAAAACGTACCATTGGTGTCATATCCCTCACTAACAAGATCACTATCATACACAATTATTTTCTTGTTAATTTTAATCGGAAAGTGGAAAAGTTCATAGTGTGCTTGAAAAGGGTCACTATGAGATTTCTCCTCATTGTTCATCTACACATCAAAACTGAAACCCTTGTAATGATTAGTCTCAATGAATATGGCATTCCTTAGACACAGTGTGTAATCCTCCTACATAGTAGAAAAATAATTTTTACACATTTCTAACTCCTTCAACTGAATTGCATCATAGGAAATTTTATCATCATCCCAATAACACAACACATTCACATTACTATATGCCTCAAGGTTTAAGAAACAAGACTTATCAATATCCATAATTCCATTGTTGTCACTCAAATTATGGCATTCATAAAAGATAGTATCCCAAATAATGTTTTCCATTTTAGGTTTACAAACAAGATTATCAACACTCATCATGTTATCACATAATAAAGCTTCAAGTGTAGGCTCATATGCCTAAAAAAAATTGTTTTCAATAAATCCCTCATAGTGAGTATTAAAAAAAAATTCACTATTTGAAGAAGTATCACACCCAACATTACCTCCTGCTGCATCAACATGAAAATATCAAGTATACTACTTATGAGAAATACTATGAATAATAGACCTATAAAAGAGGTCCTCATATGCGTCCATGTTTTGAACACAATCACATTCTTTAGGTGAAAACTCATCATAAAGAGTGTTATTAATTATACCAACATTTGTCTTTAAATTTTCACTTTCATGTATAGCTTCACCCATGCTATTCTCATGTGAACATTCAATGATAGCTTGAAAACCAAGAAAAGGAGTGGAAGAAGGTGAAGCATCAAAAAATAAAGGAGTTCCTTGTTCATCACTCACATGACCCACATATGCATGCTCTACACAATCAACTTCTTGAACTGAGTCATCCAATGAATGTTTTGCACACATGCCCTTTTCTAAGTTGTCTATACTACTACAACAATCAACACGATCATATTCTTCACTATCAAACTGAAAATCATCATTTCTTTCTTCATTGTGGCTTCTCATGGATGATATCTCCAATTGAAATTCATTGCACACTTTTTCATCTGCATCTATTACATCACAAATTTCAAGAGCATTCCATAAATTAGTAGATTCATTTGTCTCATCATCATGAATGCTTGCATCAATGCTACACTCAACACTTGTAGAAGAGGTAGGACCAAGTGCACCATAACAATGTTGATCACATATCTCCTCTTCAAAAAGTATGTTCAATTTATATCCCGCATCATGTTGTTGTCTAAGAAAACATGGAATCCCATTGTTCTTCACAACATCACATTCATTCAAGAAATTATTAGCACTATCATAAAGTTTCATAATGTCATCAAGTAATTGTGAGCATTGAAAAATATTTTCATCACCTTTATTGAAACACTTTTCTCTTAAGGAACTAAATTATATTTCCTCTTTTTGAAAGGATTCACAATAAATAGGTCTACAAAAATAATTGTACTTTGGTCATTTGGACAAGAATTTTCCTCATTTAGTTGTAGACTTCCATCTACAACACCAATGTTACCACCATGAAGACTTGAATTTTCAGAATCAACATACTTAGTGAAATGATCCAAGAATATATCTTCAAATTATATTTGCTTTTTCAGATGATATTACTACATCCAACTTAAAAGATTCATTACAATACCTTTCCTCCTTGTCAATAAATGAGAAAATACTTTCAATGTCATCTACATCATTGCAACCTTCATCTGATACAAAAACATTTCTCTCTACTTCTTTATTTTCAAATTCAATAGAAGTTACTTCACATGTTTCATTTGGCTCATCATGTCTTACATCTTGACTAATATGGCCACCTTCTTCATCTACATTTATCATCTCCATAGGCTAATCAAAAAATGAATCTGCCCCTCTGTCAAATACAACATCTTCAACTATACTATGTTCACTTCTTTGGTCACAAAGGGAAAGAGCACCATCACTCATTATGAAAATAAAATCATTTCCACATATCATTTTGGTTTCTTCATAAATTGAAATCCATTGGTATATATATTTAACACTTGGAGGCTTAAATTCATTTGATATAGTACTCGAACCTGGCTCAACATTCTCACAAAATAAATCAATGAAAAAGAATTCATTAGGTCTTTCTGATTCTAGTATATCAAGCATAATTTGCATAAATCTATAATGAAAATAATAAGGGAATTCAACCTCAAATATTTTTATATCACATAATGCATCAATATGTGTTATGGATTCAACTTATTTTTCAAATTTCTCTTCAAATTCTTCTTGGATATGCAAATTTCTATTCTCAAACAAGCACACATTATCATTTGATATTCCTTCAAATTGATCAATGAAAAGTATTTCAAGCCCATGCCATGAACATATGGAATTGAGTGGTAGGATAGAAAACCAATATTCAAAATCATTTTCAAAAGTTCTTACCAAAATATCCATGATATCATCTTCCTCTACTATTTGATAGCCTTCCATCAAATCAATGAAATCTTGTAGATGTTTTGACTTTGATTCTTCATACTCCCCTCTAAACTTAGGAGAGTATTCATTTATTTTTCTTGGGACTGAGTTTTGGTAACCTTAGATGTTATTGAAATCCAGAGGGTTATATTTTTCACTAGAGAACATCTTTCTTTGAGGACATGATTGTGTTTTAGGCATAACATCAAATCTTATAGAGGGAGAACCAAAATAGTGATACATACTTGAAAATGAGTTAATCCCTTCTACAACTATCTACTTCTTGATATTTATTTCAGAATATCATGTTCTCTCATTTCCCTTTCTACTAGTATCTTAGAGTACTTGATAAGGCACTATATTAACTATTTTTTTTTTTTTAAAACCTTCATACATAAATTTTGTAACAGAAAAATACCTAAGAATTGTTGCAACTAACTATTCTGATGATGTGAAATATTATGTAGAGTCACCACCTCTTTGAAAGAGAAAAATATCTTCAAGCAACAAATTTTTTTTCCAAGATCTAGGTATTTTTTAATTCTCTCAACCAATAGAGAACTAGACTTTAAGAGTACACTAAAAATGTTGCAAAAATATCCTTCTTCAAGTATGCAGGTCCTTGGATCATCTAACCCAAAACTTCGAATCAACAAACTTACTGACTCTTTCCAAATGGACAATACTAGAGCCTTCTAAATTTTCCTTCTATCTTGTCATCGGGATGCTTCACCATATGGGCTCAGATCTACTTCATCTCTTCTCAACAAATTCTTCATCCTTAATTTTTTCTTAATTTCTTCAAATAATGCACATTGGTGCAAAGATCTCAAATTCGTCACCCACACTTGGTGGGAATTATAAAAATATTTATGGAATTTGAATAGATCTTGATAGAATTTTCAATCTTAGAGGAATTATGAAAATTCCTAAGAAACACATATGAGAATTGAATCTCTAACATTAAAGATAGACTTATGGATGAACTCATATTTGCAAATTTCTTGACTCTAATAATTCTAATTTGGAACTAGAGATTTTGCATAAATCTTTACCAATAGATTCACCAATTTTTTGGTTATTTTTGAAGAACCAAGTTGATCTTAAAGGAAGCCTATGTATTTTACCATTTCCAATTATTACCAGCATGTCCTACATTTTGTATCGTGAAATTATTATTTTGACACAAACACACACACACACACACACACACACATATATATATATGATAGATTTGGTCCTATATGGTTTATGCAAATGTTGTTATATATGGCTTATTTTTATTTGATACGATGAATGTGATGTAGTTTATGTTTATGGATCCTATATAATGATTTTTTATGCTAGATCTTATTTATGGATAATGAGCATGTGTATTTATGTGTATTATTTATGTTATTCTATTTATTATGATATGCATGGAATATGATGGATATATGAAATTGATGACATTTGAAGCATTTACCATAAATTTATGATGGTTAATAAAACTCCTATGGAACTATTTTTATCGTTTCCAATTTTCTTTTAGATTTAACCTCTTCCATAATTATGTCATCTTCCATTCCTCTCGATAATGAAACCAAAATTAAAAACTCAATGATGGGGCTTTATTGAAGTGATTTCAAGTAAAAAAATTAATAAGATAAGCTAGGATAACAACAGTTCCACAAGATGAAGTGCACCTTTATGTAAGAGGACAAGGACCCCTGTACTAAAGTTTTCCTTTGATTTTATCTTTCAATCATATGTTTTCTTCATTCTTCACTATGATAGGTAGATGGTTTTATTTGTAGAGTATGCAATTGGAAATGTTATAAAATTCATGGTAAATTCTTCTGTGAAAATGGATTTTTATGCATATGATGAATGGATGTTTTAATGTTGATGTTCATGTATATATGTTATGCTAATGATATGAGAATTTTATCTTATGCATATTTCCTAGATATAATTTTTTGATGGGATATGTATGAATTTCATGCCATTGATAATACCTAATCTATAACTTAGATGTCATCTTGTTTACATTTATTTTATATTTTATGGTAGTTTTTGCAACTAATTGGAAACGACTAGTTTGCATCACGGAAAGATAATTGGGAGGAATCAGGATGGTAAAAGGTGCCTTGTGATATTTTTCTCTTAGTCGTTAGTGCATCCATGAATGTGACATTGTGTCAATGGATTTTTTCAGTTCTATTCTCAAAATTCCCTTATCAAAATCATGTGGGATACAAGTGTCAGTGTTTGTTTTTTCCTCATGATATAGCATGTACTCCAATCCAGGTATGTAGGAGGTGATGAGCAACACAAGAGATACTTTTAATTAGTCATTTATGTTTGAAAAGACTTGTTATTTTTGCTAATTAACATGACTGACAATAGAGTATAGACTAATATATTTACTTACTTTGCTTTATGTTTGGATAAATTTGTAGATATATTTGAGGCAATTCTTTATATTAAATGCATTGCTTTTATGATGATAATGATGAATAATTATGCAGTTTTAATCTTTTAATGTCATAATTGGTATCCTATTTCTAAGGATCTTATTTAGGGATAAATACCGATGATTGATGACTTAGTTCAAGATAAAGTTAAACTACCTATTTAACCAAATGAAGTCAATCAGACCATTGATCATCCCAACTAGATGATGAATCACCAAAGTCCAAATCAGCATCTTTTAGTCGGTTTAGGAACTTCTAGTCCCAACACCAATCTCACATATTTTTCTCTATCTATTCTCAGTCTTGTTTTAGTTCTGCTTTAGTTTTATTTATATCTCTAGTTTAGGCACCAAAAATCTTGGAAATTAACTCCATGTTTTGAATTCAATAAGGATATTCTTGTAAACATCCATCCTTTAGCATTAGACGGGAGTTAGATAATTTTGATTAGAATCTTGTAATGTTTGCAATACTTTGTTTTGTGTCCTACTTTGATCAATTTGAATGAAGATAATAAGTTAACTTGAATCATTGTGTTAAAGATCTTACCAAAGGAAGGTCAAGGTCCGCTCAGCCAAAGGAATTGATCTTGTGTTTGGTATTTTAGCGAGTTTAAGTTATTTTTGTTCATTAATATCAAATATAAAGTGTAGATGTTAAATCTAGAATGTTAAGTTTTTTTGAAGCATTTTTAGTTCATTAGATGTTGAATCAAGAATGTTAATTTTGTTTGAATCATTTTTAGTTCATTGGATGTTAAATCTAGATAGTTAATTATGTTTGAATCATTTTTAGCAATTGTGTTTAAATCACTTTCAAGTTTAGTTCATCATGCTTACAATGGTTTGTTAGATTTGTTGTAAGGTTTATTAAGTTAAATCAGATTTAGATGTTGTTTGTAGGAATTAAGTTTGGTAGTTATATGTTAAACTTAATTAGAAGCAATGATGGGAAATTATGGAAAGATTAAACTAAAATTTATTCGGAATCTACTCATGGAAATTAGTATTTATGTTTTATAGATTAATTGTCATTTCCTTGCAATTTATTTATGTTCTCTAAAATAGAATTTATTTTCCAGCAGACCTTAAGATAGATTTATTTTGAAGGAAAATAAAATTAATTTTGATTTTGTGTTCTAGATTAAGAATTAGATTAAATGTCAGTCTTTTCCATGAATCAGTCTCAATCAAGTCAAAATGAAGTAAAAAATAATTCAACAAAGCTTTAAATTAGGAATTAGTCATTGCAATTTAGCTCCTGAAGAGCTCCTGAAATCTCCTAAAGAAGTCAAACCGAAACCAAAAGTCACTATTTAAAGTGAAAAACCCCCCAAAAATCCATGAAAACCATCATTATTGCATATAGCTCTGAGACACAATTGGTTTGATTATTAATTGACTAAATGATGCAAGTTGTGGCATCAACGACCTTGCCCATCATTTTTGGTGTCGTTGTTGGGGAATAAAATATCTTGCTATTAAGTTTAAAGCCTTAGTGTTGATAAGGAAGATATATCCAAATCGTGCATGCAATAAAATTGAGTCCATATAGGGAGGTTTCTTCCATGACACCTTCATCTCGACCAAGAAGAAGATATTGATTTCAAAGAAAATGAAGATCAAGAAGAGAATAGAAATCCATTTCAAGAAGAAAGAATGGTTGATCAACTAGTATGCCCACCAAAAAATAGGACCTTTTCTTATCCTATTTTTCTTGAGAGAAATCTTGATGATCCTCATATGAAGAATATTTCACCCTCAGTTTTGCCTATTTTTAGGGGAAAAACTTTTGAGGATCCTGATCAATTTTTTTTGTGTTCAAAGTTTTATGCCAGACCTACGATTATACAAATGATAACCAAAAGTTGAATTTATTTATGTCTACCTTAAAAGATTCATCTTTATGATGGTTCATGGGTTTAGCTAGTGGAACAATTGCAACTTGGGAGAAAATGGAAACTAGGTTCTTGGATAAGAGGTGTAAGAGGGGTTGGATGGAACACTCATTGTTCCATGCTCCGGGTCTCACCTTGGAAATCCCCTTTCATGGCACTCCCCACCACCTCAACCTATAGGTCCTAACTCAAATGTAGGCTCCCCTGGTTCTACTGGCCATCCCCACTTCCATCCATGTCACACAACACAACCAAAACTTGGTGCCTTGCCTCTATTTCACCCTTGACCCTTAATCATCACTAAAGGCCAAACACACACAACACTCAACTAGATTCTTGCAGGGGTGTAGAGATGTGATATAATGCTTCATAGAATCCTATTAGGATTGTTGAACAACCATTAGGCTCCATTTCTCCATTGCTCCCTCCAAACCCTCACTTAGGGTTAAAAAGGCTACAAGCCTAGAACCACTATTAGCCCTCCTAACCCGAGAAAAGTGGATGTTACTCAAAAATTTCCCAAAGAACCCCAAAGCTTCCCTATGGTTTCTTGGTCTTGATTTCAACCTCTTCAATATTTCCAAATTCTTAGGCCTTTTCTTGCCATACACAGGTTTCTTCACCAATTTAGCAAATGTAGTGTTTTTTGGTCATTTCTTGGCCACCCGGTTGAACTGTCAAAGAGTTCTTCCATAAAATGGATTGATGTAGCCTCCTACCAGATAATATACCTCTATAGGGACTTCTTCCACCTTTCTACCATGGGAATTTTCATGGAGAGGTCTCCCCTGCAAGTTAGGTGATTTACACCTCCTGACTTTCCTAGCCAGGCACTATTTAGCTCGCCTAGGAAAGATCTTATTTCATGCTCACTTGACTCCTAGTGACTCCTAACCCTACTAAAAATATAGGCATGGAGCCTAGCCATTGTTTCCAAGATCCCATACACCAAGTACAAGGGAAAGGTGGTCTAGGACTCCATTTATTGTAGCTTGCCAGGCAGAATAATCAAAAACAAGAACTTAGAGAACAAAAAATTAACAACTTGTATGATGAAACAACTAGCTATTAACCAACCAACACATTGAGATCAGATAAAATACATTCCAAATGTATTCCAATGCCTAGTTATGCCATTAACACACTACAAAAAGATCAAACACAGAAAATTAAACAATTGCTCCTACTATTCTTATTTCTCCTTCATGAAAATTTCAAGATTACAAAACTTCAAATTCCTTCCAACCTTTCACACAGGTTGATGCAATCCTTAAATAGGTTTCCCAAGGTGGTTACCCTTCCCATGGTCGGACATAACCACCACATTTTGCTAAAATTGCACAAAGTAGCATTTTGGGCTTTATTTCCATTTATAAGAACCTACCAAACATGAGTGTCTAAACTCACAACTCTTCCACTCCTGATAGCTCCTGACCAAGATATTTCTAAATGTCTCCCACACTTTCAATGATCAACATGACCTTATCAAATTAAAACAAAAATTCACAAACCTTTCCTATTCCTAGTGTTTCCTAGGTGTTCTTCTAGGTGCTCCTGCACCATTCTCCCCCTCTCTGCCCAAACACTAAGGAGTAGAAGAAGAGATCAATGACATGTCAATGCCAAGCTTCTGGAACTGATCTTCTTGTACCCATGTAGCTTCTGAGTCATTCTTATTCTTCCACTTAATAGGGTGCTCCATGTACACCTTATGTCTTATAGACTTTTGCACCCTTGACTCTGAGATCCTTTCAGCTTGGTGCTTGTCTTGAGTAGGTAGGGGTATGTTGCTGATGTCCTTGAAGATCTGTTGACTATTCTGATCCATCCCTTTGACTGATCCCTTATATTTGATCAAGTCATCTATATTAAAAAATGGTGAGATTCCTAAGTCGGTAGGTGGCTCAACCTTGTATGCATTTTTCCCATACTTGGCCAATATCTTGCATGGTCCTACCCTTTTCATCTATAGCTTGGTTGTCACTCCCTTCTGCAACCTGGATTTGTTGAGGTGAACCATGACATACTCTCCCACTACAAATTTCACATTCTTCGTTTACAAATCTACCTTCTCCTTCAACTTTTGTGTAGCCTCGGTGACTATCTTCTTCACCTGCTACTGAATCTCTTTCATGGTTTGACTGAAGTCTTCATCATGTCCACTCATATTCTCCGTGGTTCCTAGATCCCTAAGCTCACAAATACCTCTTGGGTGCATCCCATACACAACCTCAAAATGACTCTTCCCTATGGTCTGGTTGACACTATCATTATAGGCATACTCAGCTTGTGAGATGACCATATCCCATGTTTGTCCATATTCCTCTGTTAGGCACCAAAGAAGATTACCCAACACCCTGTTAACCACCTTTGTTTAACCATCGGTCTGAGGATGCTAAGCTGATCAAAATGATAGGTTGGTACCTAATATATTCCATAGAGTGTTCCAAAAATGACTCATGAACTTAACATCCCTGTTTGAAACAATGCTTAAAGGTAAGCCATGAATCCTTACAACCTCCTTAAAGAAAAGATGATCTATGTAGCTAGCATCATGAGTAGTTTTGCAAGGAATAAAATGAATCATTTTTCTAAATCTATCCACCACTACATAAACACTATCAAAACTAGTCTTGGTCTTAAGGATTCCTACCACAAAATCCATGCTCACACACTCCCATGGTTTGTTAGGAATGGGTAGGGGTTGATATAAACCAGCATTGCTAGCTCCTCCCTTAGCTTTCATACATACAACACATTGTCCCACATACTTTCTAACATCTCTCGCCAACTTAGGCCAATAGTAAAACCTTTGTACTAGTTCCAAAGTCTTGTTGATGCCAAAATCTCCACTAAGACTACCATTATGCTTCTCTTGAATGAGGTTTTCTCTCATTGACCCTCTTGGAACACATAACTAATTCCCTTTAAACAATAAACCACTTTGCAATGTATACTCAGCATATTGACTATGAAAATGATTCTCAAAATCTAGACATACCTTATAAGCTTCTAAGAAATCTTCATCCTCTCCATAGATATATTTGAAGCTTTCAATCCCTATGCTTTTCAGTTGTATCTCTTGTACTGTCAACAACCTCTTGCTCAATGCATCTACTACCTTATTCATCTGCCCATTCTTGTGCTTGATGGTGAAGGTAAAATCTTCGATGTATTCCATCCACTTCAAATGCCTATTGCTCAACTTCTCTTGGGTGTTGATGTAGTTGAGTGCCTGATTGTCTATAAAGACCACAAAATCCTTGGGTAGAAGGTAATGCCTCAATCAAAGCATAAAGTTGTAAGTCATAATTTGAATACTTCTTCTTTGCCTCATTGAGCTTCTCACTAAAGAATTTTATAGGCTTGCCCTCTTGACTTAACACTCCTCCAACTGCGACTCCACTAGCATCACTTTCCACAGTGAACAACTTGTCAAAGCTAGGTAACAAGAGAATAGGTTGAGTTGCCACTTCTTGTTTCAGTTTCTCAAATCCTTTCTCAGCTTCTTGTGTCCACTTAAAATTGGTTTTCAAACCACCTTTGATTGTATCTAGGACTGGTGCACAATACCACTAAAGTTCCTTATGAAGTTTCTATAGAATTGAGCCAATCCATGGAAACTTCTTACCTCAATCCCTATGGTTGGTGTAGGCCAATTTATGGTTGCTTCTACCTTGCTTGGATCCATCTTCAATGATCCCTTAGACAATACAAATCCCAAATATACAAGCTCTTGTATAAAGAACTCACACTTCTCTAGATTGATTGCCAACTTCTCCTCTTGCAACCTTCTAAGAACCAACTCCACATGTCTTAAATGCTCTTCTACTGTCTTGCTGAATATGAGGATGTCATCAAGCTATACCACCAAAAATACTCCTATGAAATCTTTGAGCACTTCATTCATGAGCCTCATGAATGTGCTAGGGGCATTGGAGAGACCAAATGGCATCACTCTCCATTCATATAACCCATCATTTGTCTTAAATGTTGTCTTCCATTCATCCCCATCCTTAATTCTGATCTGATGGTATCCACTCTTGAGATCCAACTTGGTGTAATATTGAGCTCCTCTAAGACAATCCATTAGATCCTCAATTCTAGGAATAGGGAACCTATACCTAATTGTGATCCTATTTATTGCTCTAGAATTAGTACATAACCTCCATTTGCCTCCATTCTTGGTTGCCAGAACTACTGGTACTGCACATGGGTTGATGCTCTTTTGTATCAATTTTTGATCCAACAACTCTTGCACTTGTCTGGCCACTTCCAAATTCTGATCTGGTGTAAGCTTATATGCTACTTTGTTAGGTAATGATGCTCCAAGTATGAAGTCAATCTGGTGACTAATGGCCCTTTTAGGAGGTAAAGTTGTAGGTGTTCCATCACTTACTATGTCCTTGTACTTCTCAACTAAACTCTAGACTACTTCGGGTATGACTGGTTTTTCAGTCTTATCTTCCTCCTTGGTTTGTAACAACACTACATATCCTTCTCCACCTTCATGTAGGGTGTTGAGGAACTCTTTTCCACTATTTAGTAGCACACTTGGTGTCTTTGACTGTCCTTCATCCTCCTCTGACAGTGACTGCAATTTAAAAGTATTTCCATCCTTCTTAAATGAGATTTTATTCTCCTTTCCATCATACATGGCACTCCTATCATATTGCCATGGTCTTCCCAATAGTAGATGACATGCATCCATGGGCAAAACATCACAAACTAACTTGTCCTTGTACCCTCCAATGGAAAAATCCACCGTTACTTGCTCATTCACTAAAACACTCTTCCCTTTGTTAAGCCATGTGACCTTGTAAGGGTTGGTGTGGGGTACCTTTTCCAATTTCAGTTTCATTACTGCCTCCTCCAAGATAATATTGTCTGTTGAACCTGAGTCTACTATGACCTTGCATACTTTACCAAGTATCCTGCACCTTACTCTAAATAGAGATCTCCTTTGTTTTGGTTCTTCTTTGACCAGTTGTCTGATCAAGACTCTTCTAAACATCAAACTCTCTCTCATCTTAGATTCAATGTGATTGAACTTAGTTGAATTGGGACTCATGGTGTCCTCTTGTGCATAATCCACTCTCTTCTCATTGCTTGATGAAGTTGCTTTCTTCGGGCATCTATAGGCTAGGTGTCCAACTTGACCACAATGATAGCATTTCATGTTTGCAAAATAGGAATTACTCCTGCCTGCTCCTCTTCCTCTATTTGATCCTCCTTGAGAACCTCTACGTCTGTTATATCCTCCTCTAGAAGGTGTTTCATTGCCATGATCTGTAAATTTGAACTGTCCTTGGTTTCTTTGGTCATTTCCTCTACCTTGGTAGCCACCCCTTTGCCCTCTTTGATATCTTTGCTCCCTGCCTTTACCTATGCCTTTAGAATTGGAGTCTTGCCTCTTTTTCAGCTTCTCCTCCACCTTGAAAGCCATTTGGAAACAACAATGGAGATTGGTGAGTGTAAACAGACTCAACTCCTCTTGGATGTTCCATTTGAGGCCATTTAGATACCTCGCCACCTTGATACTTTCCACTTCTTGTACCCTAGACCTAAGGCTTAGTTTTTGGAACTCCTTAGTGTAGGCAGCTACATCTAGGTCTCTTTGCCTAAGGTTTTTCCTTTTCTTATGTAGTTGGACCTCATAGTCTTCTGGTAGATAATACTCCTTTACTTTGGCCACCATAGCTTTCCAACTAGATATGTGCTTCTTGCCTTCATTATCCCTTTCTTCTTGTAGGAACTTCCACCAAGTCAGTGCTTGTCCCCTTAGTCTTGATTTTGATATGTTCACCTTCTATGCCTCAGTCACTCCATCACACTCAAAGTGATTCTCCATTCCTTCTATCCACTCCATGACCAACTCAGCATCCATTCTACCTGTAAAAATGGGAATACCTTCTAATGCTTTACCACTCAAAGCCTTCAATGCCTTGAGGAAGGGTTCCTCCTTCAGTGGAGGATTAGGGTCTGGTTCAATGTCCTCCTCAACCTAATCTTCACCCTTGTTTCTAACCACTACTACCTATACCTTCAGTTTTCCTGCAACCTCTACCACTTCTTCTAACTTCTGCTTCATCTCTTCAACTGTCTCTTCAAGTTTCCTATTCTTCTCTTGTTGCTCTATCAGATCCCTTTCCAATTCAGCATTGGTCACCATGGTGTTGGAACCACTTGATTCAACCTCTGACATACAATTCACTATCCCAAACCTTTCACTGCTCTGATACCAATCTGGTGTAAGAGGCGTTGGATGGAACACTCACTATTCCATGCTCTGGGTCTCACCTTGGCAATCCCCTTTGGTGGCACTCCCCACCAACTCAACCTATAGGTCCTAACTCAAATGTAGGCTCCCCTAGTTCTACTAGCCATCCCCACTTCCATCCATGTCACACAACACAACCAAAACTTGCTGCCTTGCCTCTGTTTCACCCTTGACCCTTAATCTTCCCTAAAGGCCAAACACACAAACCAATCAACTAGATTCTTGCAGGGGTGTAGAGATGTGATATCATGATTCTAGCATCCTATTAGGGTTTTTGAACAACCATTAGGCTCCATTTCTCCATCACTCCCTCCAAACCCTCACTTAGGGTTAAAAAGGCTACACGCCTAAAACCACTATTAGCCCTCCTAACCTGAGAAAAGTGGATGTTACTCAAAAATTTCCCAAAGAACCCCAAAGCTTCCCTGTGGTTTCTTGGTCCTAATGTCAATCTCTTCAATATTTCCAAAGTCTCAGGCCTTGTCTTTCCGTACACAGGTTTCTTCACCAATTTAGCAAATGTAGGGGTTTTTTGTCATTTCCTGGCCACCCGGTTGAACTGTCAAAGAGTTCTTCCATCAAATGGATTGATGTAGCCTCCTACTAGATACCATACCTATGTAGGACCTTCTTCCACCTTTATACCATGGGAATTGTCATGGAGAGGTCTCCCCTGCAAGTTAGGTGATTTACACCTCCTGACTTTCCTAGTCAAGCACTTTTTAGCTCGCCTAGGAAAGATCTTCTTGCATGCTCACTTGACTCCTAGTGACTCCTAACCCTAATAAAAATATAGGAATGGAGCCTAGCCACTATTTCCAAGATCACATACACCAGGTATAGGGGAAAGGTGGTCTAGGACTCCATTTATTGCAGCTTGCCAGGCAGAATAATCAAAAACAAGAACTTAGAGAACATAAAATTAACAACTTGTACAATGAAGCAACTAGCTATTAACCAACCAACACTTTGAGATCAGATAAACTACATTCCACATGTATTCCAATGCTTGGTTATGCCATTAACACACTGCCAAAAGCTCAAACACGGAAAATTAAACAATTCCTCCTACTGTTCTTATTTCTCCTTCATGAAAATTTCAAGATTACAAAACTTCAAATGCCTTCCAACCTTTCACACAGGTCGAGGCAATCCTTAAATAGGTTTCCCAAGGTGGTTACCCTTCCCATGGTTGGACATAACCACCACATTTCTCCAAAATTGCACAAAGTAACATTTTGGGCTTTATTTCCATTTATAAGAACCTACCAAACATGAGTGTCTAAACTCACAACTCTTCCACTCCTAATAGCTCCTGACCAAGATATTTCTAAATCTCTCCCACACTTT
Organism: Sequoiadendron giganteum; assembly: GCA_007115665.2. NCBI lineage: Eukaryota > Viridiplantae > Streptophyta > Pinopsida > Cupressales > Cupressaceae > Sequoiadendron > Sequoiadendron giganteum. The sequence goes on from CM021100.1 coordinate 967,405,844, forward strand.
CAATGGTCAACATGACCTTATCAAATTAAAATAGAAATTCACAAACCTTTCCTAGTCCTAGTGTTTCCTAGGTGTTCTTCTAGGTGCTCCTGCACCAATAAGTAGCAAGATTACTACCGAGTAAGGGATATAAAAGAAAATTGTTTCGAATAAGGCAAATGGAAGTCAAAATTTTGGAAGACTACGTTGATAGATTTTAGTTTGTGCACTAGAGGTGTAATAATGGGTTGGATGGTGGAATTAGTAAAATAGTTTTTCTATGAGGAATTCATGATGAATCAAGAAATTCCTTGAATCTTATCTGGAAATGAGACATTAATAAGATTTCCTTGGATGAAATTATTGAGATATGTAGAAACTACTCTAGAAATAGGGTAGGGAATCAAAACTTCAGAAGAAACAAGACCCATACTACTGATGTGTCATAAGTAATGGAAGAATTAACAAACATGAAAACTGGTCTACTTCTTCATCTCAAAATGCAAGGAGATATGAAGGCCACTAGACCAATGTCCATTTATTGTTCCAAGTGTAGGGGTAAACATATTTTAAGAAAATATCCATTGAATCAAGTTGATGTATGTGATATTTTTGAGAAACCACACTCAACAAGTTCCTATAATATTTTGGCTGGCATTAAGATCAATTTGAAGAAACCTCTTGTGGTAGAGGAAGATCTTAATTATGTTGGACAAAGACCAAAAAACATAGGGTATAATTATAACCAAAGAAAATATGGCTCTACATCTAATTGGAATAAAAATCCTTGCCCAAATTAGAACCAATGGATTCTCCCATATCAACCACAACCATCTCCTACATATTGGGGACAACCTAAATTGATGAATCCTCAATGTAACTAGTCACAATGGCAAGCTAATCAATAGCCGCAGTGGTAGTCAAATTAGCCATCATGGCAACAAAACCAGATGCACTTCCAACCATGGAAAAATTAGGGGAAAAAAATCCCTGGGGACAAACAAATCCTGTGATGAATTCCCCTAATTCCACTAATGACTAGGTGAACTAGCCTCAACTGCTAGCTCAACCAGTTGCAAATCCAAGAAACACACGCAATGATGAAAATCCCCCTAATTTGAACGTAATTGATGCTAATGATATTCAATCTAAACCAATAGAAAAAGATCAAGATGGTGGGGAAGAAACCTAAAATTAAACATAGACACAAAAATTTGAAGAGGAACAACAAGTCGAACAAACATTGTACCTAGAGAGATTAAAGGAAGAAAAATTTACTCCTGCAATCTCTCAAGCCGATTACATGAATGTTGTTGATTCTCAACTCCTTCATGAGTTGAAGAAAATAAGCATTGAAATACCATTGTTGTAAGTGATTAAGGAAATACTAGAGATAAATCAATTTGAAAAGTTCCTTTGCATTAAAACTCCAAGGAGAAAGAAGAAACTACCTCCCATAATATAGCTAGGGACAAAACTCACTGAAGTGTTATCAGGAAGATTAATTCCTTAGAAATATAATGATCCTAGCAATCCTGTAATAACCTTGAGTATTAATGGGGTTAAAACATACAATGTCCTAATTAATTTGGGAGCTTCCATAAATTTTATTACATCTGATACAGTTGCAATGTTAGGAAAGACAATTATTTATCTAACAACTATCTTACAGTTGGCCAACCAATCTACTACAAAACTAGAAGGTATCTAAAAGAGATCATGATCACCATTGACACATGGGATTATCCAGCTGACTTTTTGGTTCTTAAATCCAAAAAGAAAGATTCTAGTTGTCCAATTATCATAGGTAGACCATGGTTGGATACTACTACTACCTTGATTGATTTTAGATCTAGAAGTATGATCATCTCAAATGGTCAGAAGAAAAAATAATTGTCACTCTATCGGCCAACACAACCATCAATTCAACCAAACACTCAACTTTGGGTGGATGAAGATATATAATCAGAAGGTGATGGTATTGTGGAGTTAGCCATAGTTACTCTAGTTGACCACATTCAAGAATATGAAGAACAAGAATTTACTTCAAAATTTGAGAAAGGAAACAATCAAACAACATTACATGAACAACACTCTTGTCCACTGAACACACTTGTTGAAAAATCCATTGAATCCAAAATAGACACTAAAGAGATTACAATAGCTGGAGAAAAACCTCTCAACATCAATCATCTTTATCCCCAATAGAAGAAAAAGAATTGAAGAAAAGTTTAGAAAAACACACTAAATAATTTTAATGGGACTATATTGATATGAGAGGAATTCATCCTTCAATTTTTAGTCATCACATTTACACAAAAGATGTAAGAATGATGCAGAGTGGCAAGGGAAGCAACCCCTTCTTAATAGATTCACTCAAATAATCTATGTGGACACACATAATTCACCATTTACTCACAAGGAACCTAATGACCCCAACTTAACATCTTACATACAAATGCAACCAGAGGGCTTGAAAGTGACTTGAGCACCTTTAACATGATCAAACAAGACAAACAAACATGATTTTACACTTGGGAACAACCATTCATCCATCACTCCAATATTAGGCTATGCATTCCTTGTAGCCCTATCCAATTGGGACAGTCAAAATAAAATTATCTTAAGGTCAGGAACTAGACAAAAGGAATTGGTTTTAGACACCTCACAAGGACAACTACAATTCCTCAAAACACCAAGACATGACAATAAAAAGGAAAGCCATAATGGACTAAACTTCAACGCCACAAGGAGGCCTAATTTGATTGTGCAATGCAAGAACCTGAGTATCTTGACACACCCCAACACCCATAATCCCTAAAAAAGGTTCCTAAAACCTTATTAAACAAATTTTAATATTTCCCAAGCACCCTCTCTACAAAAATATTCACAACCTTGCAAAATTCAGACTTTTGCTTACAATTCTAGGCATGTTACATAGAGATGTTAGGCCTAGGGCATCAAATATCTTCCTCCAAACTCTATGCCACTATTTGAAAACTTTTGAATCTCAAATTATTTATAAAAACCTTCAATTCCACCCAGATTTAGCACTTTTACATGGTGGAAATGGAAGATACAAACATTTTTATCTCCAAAACCCTGGTTTTTGGTTCAAGAGCACCAAGTTCCTTTCAAGCCTACATGAGACCATTTCTAAATAGTTTCTCTATTTTGTGTATTGGGTATTATAATAAGGTTTATAAAACCATTTTATAGGTGTTTGAGTCTTAGGAAGTAATATTTGAAGTCATTTGTCAAATAATGTTTAAAGTTGTTCCATATTGTAAAAATTATAAAAGTTGCTCAAGAAAGTTGTCAAGCAACTTGTCAAAAGTGTCATTAAGGTGTTTTTTCAACAAAATAGCTAAAAGGTGGAAAATAGTTGGTTTTGGTTGTAAATTTATAAGTACACCCTCCAAAACTCAAATTGGAGGGGTTGGAGACATTATTTTGGAGTTTGATGAATGGCAACCTCAAGTTTGGTGTGCATTTTATGATTTCTACATTGTTTTCAGGTTGAAGTTGTGATTTGTACGGAATTTTATGGATTCAAATAATGGAGCATCATATATGGTTGGAAATATATTTGTTTCTAGTTTCCAATTATTTTTGTCTCATTTAATTTTATTGAGTTTTGTGGAAGATATGACTATTTTGGTGAGGGCAGGTTTAAACACTGCCTAGGGTTTGCAGTTTTGGAAAAAATGCAATAGCTTTAGTTTCCACCATTGGATCTTCATAAAAATTGGAAGGGATATCTGTAATTATTTTATCTTAAATATCATTGAAGGGATTGGCTTCATTATTTGTTTTATGGAAGTTATTAATGACTGATTGTTGCATTTAATTGTGGGTTGTTGTGAGAATGATTACACTATGACCTAGAATTCACTTAATCATTATTTGAGATGAATAATTTTATGAAATTTGTCAAGTAAATTGAATGTTGAGTTGTGGATCCTTTTCTCTACATCAATTTTTGAGGGTTTCAGAGCCACTTCCAGAAAAATGACTGTAACTTCCTCAATACCTGGTGAAATTACACAAAATCACCACCAAATGGAAGATACTTCTCCCCTCTATCAATCCATGCTATATTTATGTCCTTATAGAGAGGTTCCTAGCTGAACCAATCAAGAAATCAGAGAAAAAAACAAAAATTTCAAAAAATGGAGCTTATTCTTGGAATTAGATCCACAAAAACTTCAACAACCTTTGCCTCAACCCAAAGGAAGCATTTTTAACTTGTTTCAACTCCTTCCAATTTCCCTCAACTAATTTGTGAATTAGGGAACCATTGGATGACTAATGACACTTGTTTTGGTAAGTTGATAGCTTATGACAACTTATAACAACCTATACTCAAATGCCTCAATTGATTCCATCTCAATGAAAATTGATCCTAAACACACCTAACATACTTAAAAAAATAAAATCACACCCTTCCTACTACTTCAATGCATCATGGAAACTTTTTTTTTCTTAAGCCTGGATGCACCAAGTTTACAATGTTGACATTATACCTATTAAAAACCATTCTAAAACATCAAAAATGGCCCATTGGAACTTATTACATCAAGGATCTTCAAAAACATGAAGAGAAATGAAAACCTCAAAACCAAAAATTCATTGATTCCTATTGATCCCTAGGCATCCCTGCACCATACACCTGGGGTGGAAAATATATCAAGCACCACTTGAGATCAGTTGCTATAGAGAAGTGCATTGATGTTTGATGTCTTCTTCACACATCCAAGTTGCATCTTCAGGTGGAAGACCCTACCATTTAACCATATATTCATTATATACCTTGTTTCTTGTCCTTTTTACCTTGGTGTCTAGGATTGCTTAAATTTTCAAAGTCTCAAATGGTGGAAGGTCTTCTGCCCAATCTTTTTTCAGCTTCTGCACCTGCACCTGCATCCAAAGATCCCTTAAAGTGGTACAAGTCAGCCACATTACATATACGAGAGATAGCCACTCTAGGAGGGAATGCTATCTCATAAGAATTTTTCCCTAATTTGTGAATTATCTTGCAAGGGCCTATTTTATTCAAGTGAAGCTTGGTGTATCTACCCTTAGGTAACCTTTCTTTCTTCAAATATGCAAAAACCAGATCTCCCACCTTATACTGAACATTTATCCTATTCAAATCTTTCATTTGTTTGTATTTGTCCACACTTTTATAGAGATTCTCTTTTACTTGATCATGGATGGATTTCATTGCAATGTAAAACTCATCTTCTTCTGCACTCCTCTTCTCCATTCCATTCAAATCCCTCAACTCAAAGATTCCTCTTGGGTTCATTCCATACACCAACTCAAAGGGAATTTTTCCTATGCTCCTATTTATGGAATCATTATAAGCATATTTTTCTTGGGGCAAAACCAAATCCCATGGAATACCATGCTCTTTTTTTAATCACCTCTGAAAGTTACCAAGTGATCTATTGACCACCTCTATTTGTTTGAGTATGGTAGGCAGAACTATATTGTAAATTAGTGCCCAACTTTCACCATAAGGTCCTCCAAATATGACCTATGAACTTGAAGTCCCTATCTGATAAAATTTTCATAGGAATGTCATGCATTCTCACAAATTCTTTGAAAAATAGACTTGCAATGTTAGAAGTATCGCTAGTGCACTTGCAAAGAATAAAATGGGCCATTTTGTTGAATCTATCAACCACAACAAAAACACTATCAACTCCCCTTTATGTCTTAGGAAATCCTAAGAAAAAATACATACTTATGCTTTCCCAAGGTCTATTTGGGATTGGGAGAGGTTGGTAAAGACCAAAATTTGAAGTAGTTACTTTTCTCTTTGACATATGGTGCAAGTATCCACAAACTTCCTTACATCCACCTGCATTTTAGGCCAAAAGTAAAACCTCCTAACCTACTCCAAGGTTTTTTCAAGTCCAATGTTCCCTCCAAGACTCCCACTATGCGTTTATTTTATCAAACTCTCCCTCATAAAGAACTTGGGTATGCACAATTGATCCCCCTTAAACAATAGACCATATTGGAAAATATAATCAACACATTCACAATGAAAGGTGTCTAAAAATTGAGAGAAAACATCAAAATAATCCTTGAAATCTTCACCCTCCTTATACATACCTTTAAGAGCTTCTATGCACACACTTTGCAATTGTACTTCTTGAACCATCATGACCATTCTACTAAGGTCATCTGCAACTTTATTTTCTTGTCCCTTCTTATGCTTTATGGAGAAATTATATGCTTGTAGGTATTCAACCCACTTCATGTGCTTTTTGTTCAATTTTTCATGTTCATTCAAGAAACTAAGTGCATGGTTGTTAGTGAATACTATAAAATCCCTTGGTAACAAGTAGTTCCTCCATTTATTTAAGGCTTGTAACATAGAATACAACTCTAAATTATATGAAGAATATTTAATCTTAGCCTCATTTAGTTTTTCACTAAAAATGCAACAATCCTACCTTCGTAACTTAGGATAGTACCTATTGCTTGACCACTTGCAACACATTCAATAGTAATTTTTTTGTTAAAATCAAGAAGAGAATGGATAGGTTGCTATGATACCTCTCTTTTCAAGTATTCAAACCTTTCATTTTCTTCATTGGTCCATAGGAACTTACTATTTTTGTATCCTTTGATTGTATCTATGATTGGTGGAAAAATTTGGCTTAAATACTTGATGATTTTGTTGTAGAAGCTTGCAAGGCCATGTAAGCTCCTCACATTACCCACTAACTTAGGTGGTGGCCACTTGAGTATGGCATCAACATTTGATGGATCCATTTTCAAATTGCCCTTTTCTATGACAAACCCAAGATAGGTCAACTCTTCTTTCATAAATTCACACTTCTTCAAGTTAATCAACAATCCCTCTTCATTAAAATTCCTTAGAACCATCTCAAGATTCTTCAAATTCTCCTCCTTGGACCTACCAAATATAACAATGTCATCCAAATAAATGACAATAAATTTGCCAATAAATGGTTTCAATACCTCATTCATTAGTCTCATGAAGGTACTAGGGGAATTGGAAAAGCCAAAGGGCATCACCATCCACTCATAGAGACCTTCATTAGTCTTGAATGATGTTTTCCATTCACCCCTCTTAGGGATCCTAATATGGTGATACCCACTTTTCAAGTCTATTTTTGAAAAATAGCAAGGCCCTCCTAGAAAATCCATAAGATCCTTCATCCTTGGCATAGGAAACCTATATATTGTGGCTATCCTATTTATGGCTCTTTAATCAATTCAAAATCTCCATTTTCCATCTTTCCTAGGAGCCAACATACTAGGAACTACACAAGGGCTCAAATTCTTCCTCACTAGGCCTTTATCCAATAACTCTTGAACTTTTTTTGTTATTTCTTCATTTTGGGTTGGTGTCATCTTGTAGGAAGCCTTATTAGGAAAAATAGCACTTGGTATCAGGTCAATATGGTGACTGATATCTCTGATTGGAGGTAGGGAACTAGGCAATTCATCCACCACAATGTCCTTACACTTCTCCAATAAGGTTTGGACTTCACTAGAATTAGGTTCTCCTTTGTTTGTAGACAAAACATACCTACACTTTAGCTTAACAATCAAGGTGAACCCTAGACCTCCCTCTTCCTTTAAGGTCTTAAAAAACTATTTCTCCCCTATCACCATGATACTAGACCCAATTTTTTTATCTATACCCTCATCCTATAATAGACTCATGGTGAAAGATTCCCCATCTTTTGTTATCTTGTAAGTGTTTTTTATAACCATCATGTTGGGATCTCCTATCATATTTCCAATGGTGGCCTAGAAGTATGTAGAAATAATCAATGGGAATTACAACAAAAAGTATTTTATCCTTGTACTCTCCAATTTGAAATTATATCCAAGATTGTTCATTGACAATCACTTGTTGACCTTTATTTAGCCATGATACCCTATAAGGTGTAGGGTGAGGAGTTTTTTTCAATTTTAGTTTTTCAACCATCTCTAAGGACACTAAATTATCAATAGAACCTCAGTCTACAACTAGCTTGTATACCTTTCCATGGGATTTACATGTGGTCATGAACAAGGACTTCCTCTATGGTGGCTCCTTAGCACTTGGTACCTTAAGAAATGTCCTCCTCATCATCAAACTTTCTCCAAATTTAGGGTTAGCGGGTCTAGAAGGTGAATTCACACTTTGTGCATCCTTTTCTTGTACCAATTAGATTCTCCTATCCCCACCATGCGAGATTGAATCTTGTTTCTCAGGACACTTGAAGGCCAGGTGTCCAAATTGGTTACAAGAGTAGCATCTTCCAGAGAATGAGTTAGAGCCTCTCCCATTAGATCTACCCCTTCCATTAGACCTCCTACCTATGAATCCACCTCTTGAATCTTGACCTTTTTCTTCTTTTCCATTGACTCCCCTTGTTGTCTTTGTGACTGATTTTTACCACCAAAACTGCCTCTTCCTTTGAAGTTTTTTCCTCTGCCCCTTCCTTGCTACTCTTGCTTCCTCCTCAACTTCTCTTCAGCCCTAAATTCCACTTGGAAACACTCTTCCACTATCTTAGTAATCACTAGGAAGATCCCATCTTATATTAGAAATCTTAGTCCATTCATATACTTGGCCACTTTCTCCTTTTCATTCTCCACATGACCACACCTCATACTAAGTTTTTGAAACTCCTTAGTATAGGTAGCCACATCCATATCCTTTTTTTGTTAGATTCTATAGTCTTACAAAAGTTTTCACTTCATGATCTGAAGGAAGGAATTGTGTCTTTAACTTATTTACCATCCTATCCCAAGAGTTAATCAAGGAATTTCCCTCTTTCACCCTTTCTCCTTGGATGTAGTTCCACTAGTTCAATGCAGACCCTTTCAACTTGGTCTTGGAAAAATTAACCTTCTTGTTTTTTGCCACTTCCTTATACTCAAAGTAGTTTTTCAAAGCATCCACCCATTCCATCACTTCTTCAACATTCATCTTTCCCCCATATGTTGGTATATACATCTTCACCTCAACAACCTCTCCTTTTATGGATTGAAAAGCACCAAGGAGTCTCCTTTCCACATGATCCATCTCCTCTACAGGTGGAGGCTCTTCCTCTTCACCCTCTACCTCTTCCTCTAAGGTACCTTATTCATCAGTAGCCACACTTCTTCTTTCTCTGGCTTCTAATGCTTCTAACTTCTCTTTCAAAGCTTTCAACTCCTTTGCAACCACAAAACCACCTTTTGGATGAATTGTTCTTCACTTTCCAACTACTCACAATATCTTTGCAACTTTCACAATCAAACTTGGCTCTGATACCACTTTGATGCAAAGTGGGAGGGGAAGCAACCCATTTTTAATAGCTTCTCTCAAATACTCTATGTTGCAACATAATTCATTATTTACTTACAAGGAACCTAATAACCCCAACTTAACATCTTACATCCAGATGCAACCAGAAGGATTGAAAGTGACTTGTGCACCTTTAACATGATCAAAAAATACCAACACACGTGATTTTAAACTTGGTAACAACCATTCATCCATCGCCCCAATATTAGGCTATGCATTCCTTATAGTCATGTCTAATTGGCACATTCAAAATAAAATTATCTTAAGGGTAGCAACCAGACAAAAGGAATTGGTTTTAGAAACCTCATAAGGACCCCTAAAAGTCCTCATAACACCAAGACATGAAAACAAAAATGAAAACCACAATGGACTCAACTTCAACGCCACAAGGAGGACTAATTTTATTGCACAATGCAAGAACCTGGGTATCTTGGCACACCCGAAAACCCCTAATCTATAAACAAGGTTCCTACAACCTTATCAAACAAATTTCAACATTTCCCAAGCATCGTCTTTACAAAAACATTCACAACCTTGCAAAATTCAGACTTTTGCTTACAATTCTAGGCCTATCACATAAAGATGCCAAGCCTAGGCCTACCACATAGAGATATTAGGCCTAGGGAATCAAAAATCTTCCTCCAAACTCCATTCCAATCTCAAAGTACTTATGAAAACCTTCCATTCCACCCAGATTTAGCACTTTTACATGGTGGAAATGGAAGATACAAATATTTTTATCTCAAAACCCTAGTTTTTGAGGGTTTCAGACCCACTTTCAGAAAAATGACTACAAGTTTCTCAATACATAGTGAAAATACACTAAATCACCACCAAAGGGAAGCTAATTCTCCCCTCTATCAATCCATGTTAGATTTATTTCTGTACAAAGAGGTTCCTAGCCATACCAACCAAGAAATCAAAGAAAAAACATAAAATTTAGAAATCAGAGCATATTCTTGATATTAGATCCACAAAAACTTCAACAACCTTTGCCTTGACCCAAAGGAGGAATTTTAAACTTGTTTGAAATCCTTCCAATGTCCCTCAACTAATTTTTGAATTAGGGAACTGTTGGAGGACTAATGACACTTGTTTTGGTAAGTTGACAGCTTATGACAACTTATAACTGTTAAGGTAATAAGTTATTTCACTTAATTAATTTAATCATATTGGTTAATTAATTAAGTCACTTATCACTTTAGATTTACTTAAACTAAAATTAGGCACATTAATAATTAATTATTTATTATTAAGTGTGCACACTAGAGTTTGATCTCCTTTCTTAAGGATTGATCTCATTGTAATTATTCATTCTCTTAATGTATTTTTCTCTTGAGGCTTGCAGAGCATCTTTGTTGTTTCGGAACATATTTCTTTCTTTGTGACTGATTATTGCTTTTAGTTGTTCATTGGGGTCTGTGAGGTTGGTTTATCAACTTCTATATGGTATTAGAGCTTCAGATTTGTAGCTTCATGTTCATCTTTTGAAGGATATTGTCTTACAATGATTTTTAAGTGCAAGGGTTTTAGCGAGGCATCTTTTTGCAAGATCTAGGGGTAGCTATTTTTTTTGGTCATTTTTGGGAAAAATTGACATTGAGATTGCATTCAAAGTGCCCAAAAACCCTAGAAACGCCTTTCGTTTCGTCGAAAAAGGCCTTCACTTGTCAGATTTGTGAGGTTTTGAAGTCTATGAGGGTTTTCAAATCAAGAGTGTACCTACAATTTTGGAGACTTTCTAGCCCAAACGGACCTCACCATCATGTTTAGAGCGCCCAAAAACCCCTAAATTGACTGTCAAATCATCAAAATTGGATAGAATGACTCTGAGAGGCAATTTTTTATTATTTATGGGTTGTACTCCCTAGTACAACACACAATCCGAGATTTTTCTTTTTAAAAGCAATGTTTAATGGTCGTTGCCGCTGGTTAACTACTAGCGGTTAATGCTAGTGGCTAGCCTAACCGTCAGGCTTAACCCTCAAACCTTTTGGAGTAGTTTTGGTATTTTGGCCATAAATTTTGCATACGAACTCTGTTTTTCGAAAACAAAATATCATCGGAAAGCTGGTTCTAGGAACCATCCAATGGTATATGCTTGATTTTTTGGGTTTTCAATTTTGATGCCTTTTTTTTCCAGTCAAAGTCAGAAGATGGGGTTTTCATTCTGAGGGGCATAAATTTTATGTTTGAACTCCATTTTGCACAAACGAATAGGTGCTAGAAACTTGGTTCAAAGATCTACACAGTGATTAGACTTATTTTCCCAAAAAATATTCCAAGTATATTTTATTGAGATTTTTTGTTTTCATGGTTTTCTTAATTACTTGGATGTTTGGTACTTGGGAACCTCTTGTTTGCATCATTTTTCTCCATTTCATTTGATCTACATGAAATAAGTTTAATTTTTTAAGATTTTTTAATTTTAAGAGTTATCATGGGTTTTTCTACTCACCCTTCAATTGTAATCCAGGAACAGGGTAATTATGAGTCAAGGGAAAAGGGCATACTTACAATTTGTAGGTGGCTTAATTTTTTTCCTTAGTTGTATGATCTCATACCTAAAACAACCACTCTAGGGGGAAAATTAGCTTGGGATATCACTAGAGATCACATAGTAGGACAAATAATGTCTAGTGTTGATAATGAAACTATGTGGACTGTATCAAAAATTGATTGTCCCCACCCACTTTAGACATGTCTTTGGGAGATCTATGGAGACCCTAATCTCTCTCCATTCCTAGAGGATCCTGATTCAGATTGTATCTTACCCATTGCTTGGAGAGAGAATATACCCTTTGATCATGATACTTTAGAGGAGCTTGAGTATTTAGACATTCTTGCATGTTCTGATAGATCAAAATCTTGTCTCATAGTTCCCATCTTCAGACTGAGATTGCACATGTATCATCCATTTTTCCTAACAACATCAATATAGCCACCTTGGCCCCTATCGATTCAGTTTAGCATCATGACCACATTGGTCATTCATTTTCTACTACATTATGGGATTCTTATCTTGTAGACACATTCTTGTTTGTTGAATCTCACACTGTAGATCTTGCGGACATGCATATCCTCTACCTTGACAATCAGGTTATCACTGTATGCCAATCTTTATTAGTGCATTCAAAGGTTGCATTTTAGGATTCTCCACATCAGTTTGGATTTGGAATCATATATTTCAGTTCAGACAAAGACATTCTCTAGCATCCTATCATGGAACACATCTTGAGATAGATTGGCTCATCACTCTTCACAGGGTTTCTTCAACATCGTCCTCTTGATCTGGTTCTTCCCAAGGGGAGGAATATCATTTTCTACTTTAGGATCTCTTTATGGATTCTACATCAGACATCTACTATTGTGACATGAGTTTCTTCATTGTGTGGGGGCCTTCTTGTCTCTTTATATCTCTCCTATGGAGACCATTGTATATGTACTTGTTGATGGTGAAAATGACACAAAAAATGTTAAACAAAATATCTCAGAACCACCCCATCTTTTTCCTTGGTCAAAATGGGTCCCCCTTTTGTTTTTGTCCTTCTGGACATCTGTTATTGAGGAGGAAGAAAGTCAAGTTTGTATACCAGGGATCCTTAGTAAATGATTGAATGGTGTACTTCTAACAAGTGATGTTTTTGTCCACATTTTCCATTACTTTTGATAAACCTTGCCTTCAAAAAATTTTCATCGGGTGAATCTCTAAATCAAATTCTTGTAGAATTTCCATCCACATTCCTCTTTGCTCTCCCAATTCACTTTGCATCAAGAGAGACTTCAAAGTTGGATCAAGAACTATAGCCATTACTTGACTTCAAAAAGATAATGTTTGAACTATATCCATTTAAGAATACAAAAGTGAGATACCCACCACTTGAGAAACAAGCCTTCGCATTGGTACAAGTGGTGGAATTTGATTTGTTTTAGTTCTCTTTTTGTTTATTTTTCTTGTTTTTAATTTTTCTTTTTCTTTTTCAGTATTTTGTTTCTTGTTTTTTTTTTTCTCACGGTTGTTTTCATGTTTTAATTGTGACCGCATTGTGGTGCCATAGTTTTCAAATGCATAGATTAGTTACTATTTTACATTGGGTAGGGTTTGGTAAATTGTGGTTTTACTTAGGAATCTTGTTGTTCATTGAATCTGATTAGTTTGAATGAGGTTAAATTTGTGCCCTAATTATTTGAAATCAAGGGTTTGTAATTTAGGGTTTTGACGCATTCTTTTTTTCAGTTCCTACTCCTTTTTTTTTGTTGTTTCAACACTTCATCAACTCTTATCTTAGCTTCCATTTGTTGTTGTTGAATTAAGGCATCAACTTGTGCCTGATCATTTATTGCCTTTTGCTTCTCCATGGCTTCTGCATGTGATTTATCATCTAAAGCTTTATTTTCTTCCTCAAACAGTGCCCATTGATCTTCTTTAGTCAAAACATGTTTAGTTTCTAGAGGCATCTCCTCCTGCACATCCTTTTCTGACAAGGTCTCATTAGAATCTGTTTAACCTAATTCAAACTAATCAGATTCAATGTGCAACATGATTCCTAAGTAAAACCATAATTTACCAACCCCTACCCAATGTAAAATTGTAACTAATCTATGCATTTAAAAATAGGGCACCACGATGCGATCACGATTAAAATGTGAAAACGACCATGAGAAAAACAAACAAACAAGAAACAAAATACCATAAAAGAAAAAAAAATTGAAAACAAGAAAAAAAACAAAAAGACAAAGAAAATGAATCACATGAACTCACAATAGAACCAAGAATCATGAATTCGCACGAAACCAATGACCGAACAAAAACAAAAAACTGCCCCATTTGTAAACTGAACATATTTTTGGGTGGTTCTTTTGCCTTGCATAACCACCCCATATTTTTCCTTGGTCAAAATGGGTCCCCATTTTGTTTTTGTCATTGTCTATTTTTCAAATGAAGTTTAGAGTCTTTCTTTTCCAATACTTTGTTTTTCTTTGGTTTATTTTGTCGAAATCGAAACTAGAGATAAATTGGGTTTTGAAACTTGTTTCAATTATCTATTCCAATCCCCGTTCTGGTGGTCTTTTTAGTTGTCTTTTGGTTTGTCTTTGTTGGAGCCAAAGCCGAAGTAGAAGTTAAGCCTAAACTTAGTTCAAATTTCAAATTTGATTCTCGTTCCATTTCCACCTCTACCTTTTGGTTTGTTTTTTTAGATTTAGGTTTTATTTTGGTTTTTTCTCATTTTGTCTTCTGTTTTTATTTTTGAATTTTTGTTTCATTTTCTTCTTTATTGGGGCAAACAGAGTCAGAGTGGGAACCAAATGTGAAACTTGGGAAAATTTTCTAAATCAATCTCAACTCCTATTCCGCTCCCGTTGTTTTGGTCATTGACTTTATTGAAGTCACACTAATATAATGTGCCAGTTCCCTCTACAGTTCTAGCTCTGATCTGCCACATTTATGGCATTGATGGTAGGCTCCATGCACACACGAAGCTTCATTTTTAACCTTAATTAGGGATTACCTAGAAGCTATTATCATTTTTTAAAGATCAAGAGCGAAGAAAAGTTGTAGTGGAGCATTTGGACATGTGATTCGATTGAAAGGGATATAATCACACGTGAAATCATCTCAGAGGGCTAACCTATTTATTTGCATTTGAGGTAGGGTTTTATGTTCTTCTCTTTCATTTTGTTTCATGTTTTTCATTTTTGTTTGGTCATTGGTTTTGTGTGACTTCGTGATTCTCGGTTCTATTGTGATTTCATGTGATTTGTTTTCTTTCTCTTTTTGTTTGCTTTTCTTTCTTTTCATTTTTTTTTCTTTTATGGTATTTTGTTTCTTGTTTGTTTGTTTTTCTCATGGTCATTTTCACATTTTAATCATGATCGCATCAATGGTGCCCTAGATTTCAAATGCATAGATTAGTTACTATTTTACATTGGGTAGGGTTTGGTAAATTATGGTTTTACTTAGGAATCTTGTTGCACATTGAATCTAATTAGTTTGAATGGGCTTAAATTCGTGCCCTAATTATTTTGGTTGCCTCTCGGTCATATGGGGATGGTCTTGTATAGGTTATTTTCTAGCCCCTTTCATTTTTGATATGACCTAGTCCTTAAAATCATGATGTTATTTATCAGCCTATTAAAATCTCTTATGACATCATGGTTATTTTAGGTGGAAGTGGGATCAAAATCGATTTAGAATTTGAATCATGTTTTGTAGAAATTATTGATTCCATTTACATCCCATCTTTGACTCCACTTACAATAAGAAGCAGGCTTTCAAAATATTGGTAACCTAGGCAAAAGTGGAGCTGAAACTTAATGTAAAATTAGAAAATCTTCATGGAACCAAATCAGTTTCCATTCCGATTTTGATTTCGATTATCATCTCAACTCAAACTCTGGTCCCACTTTGTTATTACTATAATCTCAATAGCTGTTTTGAATCCAATCCCGATAGTGTTTTAAAAGAGACTATTTAGAATGTTTTCTACCTGGTTCTGCCTCTAATATAAATAAAGAAGGGTAACATCTTTAAGAATATTTTTTTATATTTGTTCAAAGATCTATTTTAAGGTTTTTTTGCACGAAGTTTAAGAATTTCAGGAATGTCAAGAGAAGCTTCTTAGAGGAGTCAGCCTATACAAACTTCGAAGGCATAAACTAAGCCTAAGAAGGTTAAACTGGAATAGTTTCCTTATACCTTGAGGTAAAACCATAGGGGTCCTCCTGTCAGTGTTAGCAAGGTGGAATCTAATTGGGCAGATAGAAATGACACCAATTTAGGCCCATTCAATGATGAGGAGCTATACTCTAAAAAATTTACTGAGGATGTAACAGGGAGAACTGGAAGAATAGTTGAAACTGGATTGGCTCACCTCACCATGTTTCCTCTATCCATCCAATGCCCGAAATTGATCATGACAACAATTGGAGCTTACAATCCTACCACCAGGCAGTGTGTGGATTCACAAGACAATGTGATTATAGAACTAACTCCTCAAATGTTTCAACTTATGTTTAGTGTCCCTGATCCAAAGAACCTGGAATAGTTGAATGAAGAAAAGGCTTTGGAGATGTAGAGAAAATACAAAGAGGCCTATAAGGCTCACTTAGACAGGAAATGGTTAAGAAAAAAGAAGAATTCCCTAATCAATCTCTCAGATCAGCCAAAGAGGAAAAATTTCTACAAGGAGGTATCATATCTTATAATGATGTTATCTAGAGTTTTTGGAAAGAGGGATGCATTTCATTTCAAGGAATGGATGTTTCCCTTCATTCAGAAAATCTTTGATGGCAAGCAACAATTTTACTGGCCAATGATTGTCTTGGATACCATACATGATTAGATGAACAGAATAATGGAAACTAAGAGCTTCTTCATTACCTATTATGTTATCTATGCAACAGCTAGAGGAGGCATCTTCTTGGGATTGAACAAAGTAGGTGTATTGGGAGAGGCTAACTTGAAAAACAAAGTTTGGAATCATTATGACCAACTGTCCTCGTAGATTTTAGAGCTACACTTTAGAAGGGTTAATGATGCATTTTTGTATGTGGTTATTAAACAACTTAATGGAGATATAGGGTAGAGGTTAAGTTAGGAGGCCATGGCCTTTATCATAGAATGGGGATGTTGGTATATCCGATACCCCAAGTTCATTTATTTTAGGTTGGCAGGATTTGAGGGTCATCCCCACTTACTTCCAAGGTGTTGCAGCAACAAGATGATGTTGATGAATTTTGTCTATCAAGCTCTGGGGGTCAATGCCCAATTGGCAATAAAACATAAACCTGGTTGTCACAAGTTCCCCATGCAATTGGGTGAGTATAGTTTCCCACATCTTGTGGGAGATAAAGTTATTTGTAATGAATTGGTGCATTTGAAGTTCGGCTTATACACTGCCTGAATGCATTTTGATCCAAAGAAGAAGATGAATTCTCTGTTGGCTTCAATCTTTGATAAAAACTTCAACTTGCTAGAAGACTTCTAGAGTGATCTCCAAGATGAGTATGACCTCAGAAAGAGGAATTATGAGAGGTTGCCCGTTTCACTCATGGTGGAATTTGGAGTGACAACTAATGTTCCTAATGCACTATCAAATGATGGGGTAGTATTTGATCCATCCTATGAGGCACAAAGCATAGGTACAATTTTTTTGGATCCAATAGATTGGGATGCTGAGGAAACCATTGATATCAAACATATAGCAAGACCGCTACTAGATAGGATTATTCAATGGGTTATTCTTAGAGCTAAATCTCTTGGAGGTCCATCTCCCAAGAAAGGAAAGGGATACAAAAGAACTAAGAGGAGACGACCACCTAAAGAACCATTAGAGTTCTTCCCTCCTAAAATAGAATAAATTGAGTTGGAAGCTTCAGCTCAAGATGAACCTGAGGCATTGGAGGAAAATGTTCCAATAGGAGTGGTGGCTCCATTATCATTTGCAGGAGAGTCATATGCTCAAGTCCTTCCTATAGAGCAACAAGAAGGAGAAATGCCTAAGGGGACTCTCCATGACATAGATGAAACCTTAAAGGGGAAGGAAGTGGAGATGGAGATCCATGATATTGAAACAGATTCTGATGAGACCTTGTCAAAAAAGGATGTGCAAGAGGAGATGCAAGAGGAGATGCCTCTATAAACTAAACATGTTTTAACTGAAGAATATCAATGGGTACTATTTGAGGAAGCAAAGAAAGCTTTAGATGATAAAGCACATGTAGAATCCATGGAGAAGAAAAAGGAAATAGATGCTAAGGCACAAGATGATATCTTACGTCAACAAAAACAAATGGAAGTTAAGCTAAGAGTTGATGAAGTGCTGAAACAACAAAGGAAAAAGGAGCAGGAACTCAAGACCAAAGAAGAAAATGATAAGCTAGAGTTGGTGCAGAAAATTCATGATCTAGAGGATGAAAAGGCAAAGCAGTGAAGGTAAATAGAAGCCCTTGTGGCCAAATTATAGCTAATTAAAGAAGCCTATAAGAATAATGAGGAAGAAGAATGCATACAAAAAGAGAAATATGTTGAGGAGCTAGCCAAGAAGCTGTAAAAGGAAAAGGAAGACTCAAACAAACTTAAAGAATTGGAAGAAGAGAGAAACCAGGTACTTGAGGAGAAGAGGTTAGAAGAGGAAAAATTGAAGAAGGAAGAAGAAGACAAGAAGATGCAAGAACAAAAGGAAAGGGAAGAAGCTGAAAATCTTGCATAGGAAAATGTAGAGCAAGAAAAACAAGAGTTACAAGAGGTTGGTCCTTTGCCTTAGGTTAATATGCTACAATCTTTGTCCTTTACAATTTTTGCTTCTTCTTCTATTGTATTGGCCACTACTCCAAGTGCTCCCACTTGGTTGAAAATTGATCTTCAAAAGAGGCCACTAACACCCTCAGAACCTATTAATTGGGATGATATGATGAAAGAGATTTAAAAATAAATACCTAGGAAGAAGGCTAAAATTATGCATTCCACTAGACTCACTGAAGGAGGATAAATTGTTGGTGAATGTGCAATATCGATGATTTATAAGGATGTAGGGGATATGGAACTAATTTTTTACTATTTGGGCATGGTCAACTTGGGGAGACCCACAAGAAATCAGAAAATGAACTTAATAGATGTAGTAGCATCATCCACTAAATCAAGGATGATGAAAGATAAAAATAGAAAGGATGATCTTAAGGCTCAATTGGATCGATTACACACCTTCTTGAAGAATGTTTCTGCTTCGAGGTTACAAAAAATTGCCACCATAGAGAGATCAGTTTTTCTTAGCAAGAAAGAGGTGGATGATTTGGTGAAGATAAGGAGGAAGGCTAAGATGATAGATAGATGGAATAGAAAGCTTAATCAAGAAGTAGGTGAGGTGCTAGAGAGTATTAATGAGGTTCATGATAAATATTTGAAGATTATACAAGAAATGAGTCAACATGCTAAAGCATTGGGAGAACAAGAGTAGGAGTATAGAGGGTATATCTAGAATTTAAGAGAGATCAATTAATTGTCAAAATCCACTCTTCTGGAGTAGTTAATTCTTGAAGAGGACAACACAGATTTCTTGGAAAAGGCCTCCAGCATAATCTGGTTTAGAGCTGAATTCTAGTACAAGTATAAGAATGAAGTTTAGGATTCTAACAAGGATCTAAATGAACAACTTGATGAGCTAGAAGTTATTGCTTCTATTATAGTGAATGTTGATATACTGGTGAAGGAGGGCTTGCCTTTAGATCAGTTAAAAGAGAAATGGAATGGTAGACTTAAATAAGTCATAGAAAAGGGAGATAATGGAGAAGATCTGTTGTTGGATCGATTAATGGATATTAGAGAAGAGGTAAGGGTTGTTGGAAGGGAGTTGACCAAGTTGAGAGACATGGGAGAATTTTCTGCTGTTGAATTGAAGAGGATCAAGTTCGAAGATAGTTGGATTGATGGACCAAATTTGGATATGCTTCAACATGTCTTCTCTAGTTATGATGAGTATACTTCAAAGAAAACTCCACATGCATGATTGAAAGTCTTAGGGGTGCATGATTTTATTTTTTGTTCTTCTCTCTCTTTTTCTCTCTAGTTTACTAGGTGATCAATATGGGAACTACAGATCAATTGATCTGAGTTTCCAAGAAAATTTAAGTTCCTAAAATGGTGAATCTCAACTTTAGATGGGGAGGAATTCATATTTTGAACATCTATATATACTAGTAGGGTACCATATTGTAAAGGTTAGCTAATGAGAATACGATTAGCCACCTGATAGTAGAAAATAGAATTTTTCATAGTTTTTGTAGAGATACTTTGTTCTTATTAGTAACAGATGAGTATAAATATAGGTTTTCTTTTACACAATATGGTGTTGGAATTGAGTTTATTGGATAAATTTAATGAATTATAGTCTATCTATATTCCATTGATTATGCTAAAGCATAAGTATTTCTTACGTGATGAAAATCCTTAGAAGGAACCAAATTTAAGGATTATTTCATTAAATTATCTGTGGATTGAATTATTGAAATTTTGTTGATCTATGATTTTGGTAATGAATGAGAGTGTGTTCTTTTGAAATCTTTAAAGTATTTATAATGTGTGATTGTGATGGTTAAATTAAGCACCTTAGATGCATGCAATAGTATGTACTATTCTATAAATTGCATCATTTTATGGTTTTTTTGTTGGAGGAACATTCATTGTTGAACATATATGTCTGGATAAAGATAATTTTTATTCATCTTTTCCTCATATATTCCTTGATCTATCTTTTTATTTTATTTAAAAACCCCTTGCTCATTAAATATAGATTGATGAATCTATCATTTCTTGCATTCCTTATTACCAACAAAGGCCCCTTGAATATTATAGTTGTATGGAACAATTGAGTGACACTAGACAGTTGAGAACCAACTACTAGGACCTTGGGAGTTAGGCTACTATATGTTGTCTTTCTTTTTTAGGAGAAATAGAGTAGCTATATTCTATTTAGCATTGTTTGTGTCATTTCACCATCAATAGTAATTATATGATAGAGGTTGTCTATGGGGGGTATCATGTAATCCACCTCCTATCCTTCTTTCATTAGTGCATTTGATTCCTTTATTTTCTCTCTTTTGGAGGGGAGTTTTATTCCCATGAGGTTTTCTCCCTTTTCTCCACTTTACAAATATTTCATTATACTTGGGTACCTGATCAGGCCTTGTTGTCAGGGCCCATCTTTGCTTTCATGCATATTTTCTTTAGTGTTTTAGCTACTCCCCAAGTTCATCTTAAGGGGGGGTGTTAGAGTAATAAATTATTTCACTTAATTAATTTAATCATATTGGTTAATTAATTAAGTCACTTATCACTTTATATTTACTTAAGCTAAACTTAGGCACATTAATAATTAATAATTAATTATTAAGTGTACACACTAGAGTTTCCTTTTAGGGTTTTATCTCCTTTCTTAAGGATTTATCTCATTTTAATTATTCATTCTCTTAATTCTTTTATCTCTTGAGGCTTGCAGATCATCCTTTTTGTTCTACAACATCTTTCTTTCTTTGTGACAGGTTATGGCTTGTAGGTGTTCCTTGGAGTCTATGAGGCCGGTTTATCAACTTGTACAATAACAACCTATACTCAAATGCCTAAATTGACTCCATATCAATTAAAATTGATCTTAAACACACCTAACATACTTAAAAATGTCAAATTACACCCTTCCTCCTACTTGGCTACATCATGGCAACTTTTGTTTTTCTTAAACCTAGATGCACCAAGTTTACAATGTTGACATTAGACCTATTACAAACCATTCTAAAACATCACAAATGGTCCATTTGACCTTATTAAATCAAGGATATTCAAAAACATGAAGAGAAACAAAAACCACAAAAAAAAATCTTCATTGATCCTTGTTGACCCCTGGGTGCCCCTACACTAAAGACCAATCAAACAAGGACAAAGGTGAATCAATCATGTTCTTTGTGACAATGTTAAACAAGAAATAGAGAGGTTTCTCAAAGTAGGGTTAATTTACCCAATCTCTAATAGTCAATGGGTTTCTCCACTAGTTATAGTCCCAAAGAAAAATAGTAAATGGCATGTGTGCATAGATTATCAAGAATTGAATAAAGCCACAAAAAAATATCATTTCCCATTTCCATTCATCGACCAAGTACTTCATAACTTAGCAGGAAGCAACTTATTCTATTTTCTTGATGGATTTAGTTGATATAATCAAATCCAAGTAGCTCTTCAAGACCAAGATAAAACTACCTTTACCTACCCTTGGGGTACATACACATATGAAGTCTTACCATTTGGACTGTGTAATGTGCCAACCACATTTCAATGAGAACTTCTTGTTATATTTGCAGATTTCACCACTTTGTGTGTCAAAATTTATATGGATGAATTTATGGTGCATGTAAAAAAATTTGAGGAGGCACTTCAAAACTTAGAAAAGGTTTTACAAAGGTGCAAATATCACATGTTATCCCTCAATCATGAAATTTTTTCTATTATGATGACAAAAGGTATTGTTCTAGGACATCACATTTCAAAAGAGGGGATAAAAGTCGATCCTAACAAAGTTTAAATCATTCAAAAAATTGAGACCCATAGGAATCAAATAGGTTTTTCGCAACTTCCTTGGGAATGTTGGGTATTATAGAAGATTCAGAGAAGGGTTTAGTGAAATTGTTGGGCCTTTTTTTACATTTCTCAAAAAATATGAGGAGTTTGTATGGACAAATTATTGTCAAAAATCATTTGAGACAATTAAAGTTTCTTTAACAACTTCTCCAATCATCAAAGGACCTGTGTGGGGAATCTCATTTCACATAAATATTGATGCATCTAATTTAGATATTGGTGCAGTATTAGGACAAAAAGATGAAAATGAGGCCATGCATGCAATTAGTTATGTTAGCAAAAATCTAAATCCTATTTAAAGAAATTATACAACAACAAAAAAAAAAATTTAGCTGTAGTATATGCAATTACCAAATTTAGGCATTATATTACAAGTTACAAAGTTTACATACATACAAACCATGTTGCAATTAGATATTTTATGAAAAAGGTTGTAGTAGGTGGAAAAATTATTAGATGTTTATTGTTGTTGCAAGAGTTTGATGTGACTATCATAGATAAGACTAGAAAGGACAATGTTGTTGTTGACTTCCTATCCAAAATTGTTTTGCAGGATAATCTAGAACCAATGGATGATACATTTCTAGATGGACATTTAATTTCCACATAAATTCATCCACCATGGTTTTCTGATCTAGATAATTACCTTGTAACAGGGAAGTTCCCAGGTCACTTTAGTCATAAGCAAAAAAGAGGTTAATTCGTGAAAGTTCCAGATTTCAGTGGATTAATGGTATTTTATTTAAAATGTTCCCTAACCATGTTTTACACAAATGTGTAGTTGAGTTAGATGTCTATGATGTAGTATAGACTTGCCATCATGATCCAGAAGGAGGATACTATTTGGTAATGAGAAAAATTCACAAGATCTTAGGAGCTGGTTACTTTTAGCCATCAATGACAAAGGATGTCTCATTCTTTATTAAGCACTGTGATAAATGTCAACAAATGGGGAGACCTACCTTGATAATGGAGATGCCACTTAAACCACAAATAGCTCTGGAACCATTTGAAAAATAGGGAATCAATTTTGTGGGACCTATTGATCCACATTCTAAGGGACAAAATTATATAATTGTTAGTAAAAATTATGAAACAAAATGGGCTAAGGTGAAAGCATTGCCTATAGCAAGAGAAGAAAAAGTGGCAGATTTTTTGTTCAAGCAAATTCTTCAGAGATTTGGTGTACCAAGAGAATTTTTTTTAAATGAAGGACCACAATTTGTATCTAAAATGATGGAAACCTTTTTGTAGAGATATCAAATGACCCATAGAAAACATTCTCTATATCATCCTCAAGTGAATGGAAAAGTGGAGGTCGCTAACTAAGAATTGGAGAATATCTTGACAAAAACTATTTCATTGAGGAAAATAGACTGGGTAGAGAGGTTAGATGAAGCAACATGGGCCTATAATACAACATGGAAAACAACAATTGGATTTTCTCCATATGAACTTGTGTATGAAAAAAAACCAGTCATGCCAATAGAATTTGAATTAAGAACATCGAAAACAACAATAGAAATTGGAATTGACTTACTTGAATCTAAGAAAATTAGAATTTTTCAGCTCAAAATACTTGATGAAATGAGAATGGAGGCACTTCAGCATACACAGGTGATTCAGAAGTAAAGGAAGAAATGGCACGATAAACATATTGTGTCTAGTCAGTTCAAGGAAGGAGATTGGGCATTGTTGTTTTGACTCCAAATTTGAAGAGTTTAAAGAGAAATTCCATACAAGATGGTTGGGACCCTATGAGATAAATCAAGTATTTGAAAATGGAGTTGTCCAATTGGTACCGATTGATGGGGAAAAGAGAGTTATCCTAGTTAATGGTCATCGATTGAAGACATATCATAAGACAACAACAAAGTAGGAATTTTTAGATGATCTGCAACACCGAATTGAACATTTTCTCATGGAAGACATCTCTTCCATGAGAGAAGATCTTTGAACCTTTGGAGAAGGCATGAATAAACAAGGTAAATTGAAAACCAGAAAATGATGGTTTACCTTGCAAAAAAATTAAGTAAATTGAAAACCAGTAAATGGTGGTTTGCTTTCCAAAAAAAAAGATGACTGAAAACCAACAATGATGGTCTATCTGAGTTAACTCCTGAAAGCTCCTGAAGGCTCCTAAAGAGCTG
The DNA here is from genome assembly GCA_007115665.2 of Sequoiadendron giganteum. Classification (NCBI taxonomy): domain Eukaryota; kingdom Viridiplantae; phylum Streptophyta; class Pinopsida; order Cupressales; family Cupressaceae; genus Sequoiadendron; species Sequoiadendron giganteum. Next base: position 967,430,427 of record CM021100.1, read on the forward strand.
CCAAAAGATCCTCAAGATTTGGAAGATTCTAAAGTTCCAAAACTATTGGGAGCTCCTAAAGTCTCTTGAAGGTCTCAAAGGCTTGCAATAAATAAGGTGTGAATTTAATATGAACATTATTTTTGAATATTATTTTCTAAGGCAGTTAAACTAATGCAAAATAGGTAAATAATTATAAGTTTAGAAATCTCTGCCATATTGTTGTTAATAATTCCAAAAATCAATGGAGGAATTGGGATAAGTGTGATGGTACATGGAAGTGACATCATCAATGATTGTGGGTCATGCTTAGATTTTCTTGTCCTATCAAGATATTTTAAAATTTAATCAGACATGTGTAAGGAACACTGCCAATTTTACAAATATAAGTGCAACTACAAAATCATTGTGTGTGAAGTGTTAGAGATAGTAAAGGAATAAATCCAAACAATTAATGACACATCATGTCATCTTTAGATTGTTCCTTTCTAAAAGTGGAAAGAAAAAGATCATTTTGGAAATTAATTGAATAGCTCAATTGAAGTCTTCCATTCTTGAACAGAAAGTGTGTACACCTAAAAATGGTCTGGACAATCTAATTAATTAAATACGATTTATTTTATTAATTAACCTTTAATTCTTCTACTATTAAATAAATAGAAATATTTATTTATATATTTCACTTTTAATTATTCTATCTGTATTAAATTATTCATTCTTGATTAAATAAACAAAATTTAATACTTTTTTTTAATTTAATTATTATTATAATTGTCTTTCATTTCTTCCATATTTATTTAATAAACATAGAATTCTATAGTTTGTTTTATTAAATTAAATATCTTGTTTCCTAAATTGTATAAATCTAAATATTCAATTGAAAAATATATGCTACAACTAATCATATGCACCTACCAAATTAGATATGAAATGTCTAATTTAATTCATCTCAACCTTCATGGGAAAATTTGGAGACAAATTGGAGATAAATTTGTAGGCAACTCCTTCATCTTCTTCCATCGATTCTTCCTATCATCTGGCTGAATGTTTTTGTGGAGAGGAAAAATCTCCATAATCAGCTCAAACTCCTTCATCCTTTACCATTGAATACTCAAGATTGAATCCAAACCTTTGTTGTGTTGCCCCTTCACAAATATGTTGTTGGGAATCTATAAATACAACCCCTTTCTACAAGAAAAGGATCTGAACTTTGTGCAAACTTACTCTGCAAGAAAATCAATTAACCAATCAAGCATTTTATCATTTATCATCAAGCATTTAGCATTAGGCATTTAGCAATAGAATTAATTATAGAATTTTAGCATAGAATTACTATCATGGCTTTCCATTTAGTGGCATCATAATTTACTGTAGCTTCTTTTATCAAGTTTTATGTCAATTTAGATTACAATAGCATCAATATCATTTAACCATCATCATATAGGATTAGATTCCTGCATTATAGCATCATCTTATTCTCTAGATTGAAATTCTAACAGACACAATTCTTACAAAATATGAGAGCCTTGTGATTTAATATATATTTGGAGATAGAGAGCAATATGATGCTTTTAGGAGTTTTATTGTTTTAATTAGATTTATTTTTGTTAATTCTCTTGATATAACGTCTTATTAAGAAGTGATGTTTACTATTACTTATTCATTACTTATTCTACACTTAAATTCTAGCACCCACTATCGGGCTTGAACCCCATATTTAACATTTATTTCTAAAAGGTGTCCTTATAGGTTTCTGATGTGTTTGTTTTAGTGTGATCGAGAGATCTTATGGTGCATGTGAGAGATACTCTAGCATGTTCATCGAATATTTCGGCACATCCACCAAATAGTCTAGTGTGTACAATGACTGTTCCGATGTATCAAAATTTCTATGTCACCAGCGAGGGAGTTTTCTTTTGGCACATAGACCTATTGTTTTAGCATGTCCATCAATTTTTGTAGCACATAGGGCTTTTATTATTGTTAGTGTAATACATTATTTATTACACTAGCATAAGTTAACTTAGGTCATATTAACCCTAGGTTGCATTTAATCTCTTAATAATGTTGTTAGGGTTTTCTTGTTGTCACAAGTTGTTAGATCAAGACACATGGAAACATCTTAATGCATCTTGTATCTCACCCTTTCCTATATAAGGAGGGTTATTATATCATTTGAAACATCCTTTTTACCTCATCATTTGAGAGGTCTTAATATCAAGCAAGCTCATTCTTGCATATCCCCTTGTGGAAGATTTATCATTGTTCTTGCAGGTGTTCCTGGTTATTAATCTTATTCAGGATTTATAACATGGTATCAAAGCCCTTCCTGCAAGACTCTTCCCAAATCTAAGGATTGAGCTATGGCTATAAGATCTTCTTTGAGGTTGTCTCCAAATTAGGTTTTCTCTAGAAGGTCACTTTCAGTGCATGTTGGAGGAAATTTGAGCTCATATTTGAGTCCAGGGCTATTGAAAAAGTCAAAACTGACTTTTGTTTTGCCAATATCCGACATTTTATGCCAAAGTTATGAGGATCTAAAGTTTTGCAAGATTTGGAGATTGCAGACCTTCAGGAGCTTTTTTCACCTCAAATCGATCGTGCCATCAAATCCAGAGAGCCTGAGAGACAAAAATCAACATATAACACGCCCATATTTGGCATTAGTTGTTCGTGAGGCAAAAAAAAATTTACCCAGTGGGTCGTACGGCCTGCCAGGTACAGGGTACGATCGTGCAAAAAATATATATATATATTTTTTTTATTTTTCTACAATTTTCCATTGGCTTTTATTTCTATTTTTTTTTTAAAATAATAAAAATCAAATCAAATCAAAAAAATAAAAATAAAAATAAAAAAATTTCACCATCTACTGATGTCCGCCGTCCCATCCGCTAGCTCCCTCACTATTTCGCCGACCACCGACCTGTCACCTCTGACGTTAGACTTGTCTCTCCCTCCGTCTGGCCCATCCATTGGCTTTCATCACCGGTCACTAGTTGTTTGTCACCAGTTCTTGTGACTTCTGAAACCCCCAACCGCCAGAGACTTGGTCACATCACCGACCAAGGGGGTCCCCTTCATCAAGCAGCACCGCTCGTTAGCCGCTCTGCTACCACTCCACCCAGGTTGCTCAGCCCCACCGCCACTCCTAGGAGGGGAGCCCCTATTTCCACCTTTATCCCCTGCAGTCATATCAGCGACTGAGGGCCAAAGTTTTTTTTGTTCGGGGGTTCTTGATTTTTGCACCCGTTTAGCTTGCAGGCCCTAATAGGGCAGATTGTTTCAAAATGCCATATCTTTTCACCAGGGTATCAAAAATCAGCAAACGAGATACCGTCAAAAAGAGGATTTGGTCTACTTTCTAGTGGTGACATCCATTCTATGAAATATTTCTCCCAAAAAATTCTGCAGTCAACTGAATTCAACCCTTCATTTTGGACATAAAGGCTCATATCTTCAAAATCGTTGATCAAAATTCAGTGATTCCAGCGGCATCAGGAAGGTGATTCAGAGCTCTTTTCATCCATCCATTCACTTTTATCAATTTCAAATCTAGGTACTCTTGCATTGGTTTTGTTCAAATTTGGTGCATTTGTTCAATAACTTGGATATCTTGAAGCTTGGGAAAAGGTCTTGTTTTGGGTAGCATCACTTCAGTTGCATATCACTTTGGAAGTTTCTATTTATTGCTGAAGGTCATTGTGTTTGTAATTTTGGAGAAATTTGTTTGTCCATTATGGGGCTTGCATATTATCCTTCTTCTCCATCAGAGACTATTGGTATCCCTTCACATTCAGTGATTTCTTGTCCAGAGTCATTGATTGAGGCTTCCATCATCATCATCATTCATCAGGACATATTTAAGGGGATATCTCTACTATTCGATGATAGTCATTGCACTCCTATTGTCAAATCATCACAGTCTTTGGATTTTGTTCAGCATCTATTTCCGCATCGTCCTGATTTGTCACCTTCTACATTGATTGGGTATGTACCTGAGTGGGTTGTGGCATCTTCATCTTCATCAGGAAAGGATACACATGAGTAGCTTTCAGAGACATCATCAATATTCATATACATCCATCCTTCCTTCAATTCCTATCCGGAATGGGAAGCATCTCTGTACTTGCACCTAGTTTTGTTTCCTCTGAAAGGGAGACAAGTTGTTTGTCGACATTGGATCATGTTTTGTCTACATACACTTACCTTTTTTGTAGGTAATCACATATTTTGGGGGGGCTATATTGCCTCTCTATTTCCCTCCTATGGGGGGTCCATTGATTGTATTGTATCCATGTGATGATTGTTGTCCTTGGGGGGATGATGTTGAGTCCTCCAATCATCACCTTTCTACATTTAATCTCTTTTTTTCGGACAGGGGTTTTCTTCCCACTGAGTTTTCCCCTTTTCTCCATTTAGTGGGAGATTAGTTACATTTTCATCCTATATACATGGGTACCTAATATGGCCATTAGCCGGGACCCATCATCATCATGCATAATCATTGCATTTTCATTTCCTCCTTAAGTTGCACTTATGGGGGGGTTTTAGTGTAATATATTATTTATTACACTAGCATAAGTTAACTTAGGTCATATTAACCCTAGGTTGCATTGAATCTCTTAATAATGTTGTTAGGGTTTTCTTGTTGTCACAAGTTGTTAGATCAAGACACATGGCAACATCTTAATGCATCTTGTATCTCACCCTTTCCTATATAAGGAGGGTTATTATATCATTTGAAACATCCTTTTTACCTCATCATTTGAGAGGTCTTAATATCAAGCAAGCTCATTCTTGCATATCCTCTTGTGGAAGATTTATCATTGTTCTTGCAGGTGTTCTTGGTTATTAATCTTATTCAAGATTTCTAACAATTATGGTGCATTTAAATTCTTTTTGGTGCATCTGACTACTATAGTGGCACATCTAATTACTTTTACAGAATTCTAAAAATTCAAAGTCTAATCACTATTTTCTAGGTTCCAAGTACAAAATATGCTTGTCAAATAAAATTGTTGAAATTTTTTTATGATGGTCAAATAAATAAACTTGAAAAAATTAATAATGATGTTTGCAAGGATTTAAGTTCAATAACTTGATTTTCCTTTGGTTAAAATAGTGCATTTATATTAATTAAGGAAATAGTTTGAACCCCATGTTTTTTATGATTCAAAAGCAGTAGACCTATGCTCTCCCCTTAACTAGGTGATCAAAATGCTAGACTTTCTATTCTAGCTTTATTAAATTATTTAGAAGGCCTACCGTAGTGGGAAAATTTACTCACCCTATAGGAACAACCTAAGTGGGAACAACCAAAGCCAGGTTTTCCAACCCACAATTCAATGGAAGTGTGCAAGATAACCATACCCAAAATATTTTTTCTAAAGATTGGGAGGTCTCTTGAGGGAGTTTATCAATTGTTAATTTGAACAGATACCCTATCTACGAACTTTAGTGTAGAATCCAACTATTTCAGTTTCTGAACACTTTTTATATCACGATGCAAGGGGAGGGAAGATTTTGCCCCCAAGACACTCACCATATAAATATCAAAGACTTTGGCCAAAAGTGGAGGATTCGATTTTGGTTAAAAATCGGGAAAGGAAAAAACATGGGCACCCTCTAGGGGGTGACAAGGTTGTGTGAGATGACATAGTTGCAAGTTGTGGGCTGTGATATTCTAAGTGACCTACTTGAGATATAAAATTGCATGAATTGTTTGTATTTGTGTTAAAACCTATGGAAATCAAAGAATCAGACTAGATTATAGAACACTCACTACATGTTTAATGCATAGAATCTGAAACAACTATTTACAATTTGGCTTTATTGTTTAAGGTTATTTTTGAAGGTATAATCCCAATAGATTATCAAAATTTGAGATTTACAAGCACAATAATTATTTACTACCTTCACTAATTAGAGAATTACACCTTGGAATTAATCATCTTATTAAGAAAAACCAGAACAAATGAACAAAATTGTGAACATCCTAACAACTTCCAGTTTAGCACATCCACAGTCTGTTTTAGCACATACAAACACTGTTTCAACACATCTATCTTATCTTACAACGCATCTTCACAGTCTGTCATCATAATTTACCAGTACCTTAGTGCATATGTAGTTTGTTTCAACACATATACCCTATTTGACAACACATACATCATATATTTTAGTGCATACACAGTCTATTTTAGCTCATTGACTACCTATTTTAGTGCATTTTTAGAACAAGAAAACAGAGAGTTATTTGAAACTAGTATCAAACTATTGATATAAAAACCTACATCTTTGTTAGAGAAAAACATTTTCTCAGTCCAAACAGTGTCTTAAACCTAGAAAGATAGGATTTACAAGTCAAAATTTATCAAATTAAACCAAGATCTTGCAACCTTAAAGTGTCTAAACCATCAAACAAAAATTTTGGACTATTACGTCAAGTTTCTTTATCAGGATTTTGTCATCCCACAATCAAGAAACAAAAAAAAAAATCATTTTTTAGCTTAGTCTCATCAATAGAATTTGTCATTCTATTCAACTTAAGTTAATACCGTGACACTCCTCCAAGCAAAAAGATCAAATTTTAGTGAGAATAATGAACACTTTGTATGCCAATTTTGATGAGGTTACAAAGACATAAACTTAGAGAAAAGTAAATTGAAACACCAAACACCATGGCTGAAGAAAATCCTTGGAGGAGACTCCACCAAAATGACTCGAATGAAATAACCCAAGAAGACATTCAAACAATGCAACAAGATCCAAATTTCCATAAATTTATGGAAAAAGTCTTAGAACAAGATATGGAAAAATACTTTTTATTTGTAGGTGAAGTAGGTGAAAAACATCCAAAATACTTTGATATCAATCGATTAAAAGAGCCATCTAGAGCAAATGAAACTGGACCACAAAATAAACAAAACACAAATCAATTAGTTTCCCTAACACATCAAATTCAAAAGTTGCAACACCAACTTCAAGATATGCAAAAGGGAAACACTAAAAGGTACTTATTACATGACATTTTTCCTTATCCTTTTGATCGAAGTGTGGACATGATACCATTTCCTAGACATTGTGAATTCCTGAATATGACAAGTACAATGGTAAAATAGATCTAATTGACCATGTGAGGGAATTTAGAACCATGAGTGTAGAATTTTCACAAGAGGAAAATTATCTAATGAGGTTATTTCCAAGGAGCTTAGGAGGTCAATGTATGGAATAGTTATCTAAAATACAACCAGGGATTTGAACTTTTGAAGAACTAGTCAATAGGTTTATCTCACAATTTTCCTATAATATTCAACATGAGGTAATGATAAAAGACCTTTGCAACATGAAATTAAAGAAAGGTGAAACATTCCTCCCATTTCTATAATGATGGCAAAGGTTGTTTTCTAGATATCCATGTTCTATACCTGAAGAAGAAAAGATAGAACTATTCATTTAAAAATTAACTAATGACATGAACTATAGGCTTGAACTACAATGTCCACCTACATTTGAAATATTAATTGAAAATGGGCTCAAGATCGATGAAGATTTGGTCAAAAGAGGGGTGATAAAACATTACAATGAAGGATCAAACCATACAAATTCCTCAAATCACTATGGCAACAATGAAAAACCTAAGTTTTGGAAAAAGAACAAAAATATTGGAAACAATGATGTTACAAATGACACAAAAAATGCGAAACCAATATTTAATTTGATGACAACTACTGCAAAGACCAATTAAAATAATGACCAAAACATCAATCAAAGTGTCAATCAAAATAAAAATTTTAACAATGAAGAATCTAAACTATAATCATACCAAATATTATCAAACCGAAGAAGATTCAAACCATTGGGACAAACACTAAAATAAAAAATGAGAGAACTTATTGTAAATGGGCTTATCACCTTACCTGGATTAATAAATTGGGAACCAAAAGTGAAACCATCTTTGTGGAATGATGCAAACTATTGTAACTTTCATAAAAACAAAGGACACAAAAAAAATGATTGTATGCAGTTAAAACATCTAGTCCAAGATTTTATTGATAGTAAAAATGTATTCGTACAAGGACATCAAACCAACAATGATCATACTGCATTTAAGGATCCTTTACCAAATTATGAAAATGAAGAATCTTTCTCTACAAATGGTAAAGGTAAAAATATAAATTATGTTTATGATGGCACAATATTTTGTATTTCAGCGATTGAGAGTGATGTTGTCACTGAAAAATAAGTTGATAATGTTGAAACCAATGACATCATACCATTATATCTTATCCCAAACATAGACACATCCAACAATCAGATCAATTTCTTAAAAATCATGGAAAAGAAAGACTACCAACTAGTCAACATAACAATAAGGGGGCAATCCAAGGTAATATTGAAAGGGGTTTCATCTAAAACCACTACTCCTCCTTTAAATCAATACAACATAATCAATCAACTGTAGAAAATACCAGCACAAATATCAATATTATAATTCCTTAAAATCTCACCATCCCATAAGGAGGGTTTGGGACAAGTTCTTGTGGCCACCACAATACCTAATAATTAAGATTTCTATCAATTTCAAACTATGGTGGGACATTTAACCATGCCTCATTTTCTATCATTCTCCGAACAAGACAATGTATCACTTAATCATCCACATAATGCAACACTTCATATAGAAGTCTTAATCCCTAAACACCTTGTTAAATGTGTCTTGATAGATGGTGGAGCTGGTTTAAACATTTGCACTTTGAAATTGATCTATGCACTAGGTTATTTTTATAATGCTATCGATGATAGAAGGGAAATAACAATAAAATCCTATGACGAAGAATAGAGATCCTCCAAGTGATTGATCGTGTTTCCTATTCAAGTGGGACCAATTGTGAAGAATATAGTTTTACAAGTGCTAGAAAAAGAGTGAACATATAATATACTCTTGGGACATCCATGGATTCATGAAATGCAAGAGGTGCCTTCAACCTATCATCAATGTTTAAAATTTCCATCCAATGAACAAGAAGTGACTATATCAGCTGACTACAACAATCCCCAATTTTGTAACACGCTTAAAATAGCTCAAGACACTTTTGTGTCCCATATAGAGAAGCAAGAACTTCTAGTTAATCCAATGGTGAAAATAAACTAAATGTTGTATCTAAATGGGTTGAGAAAATGGGCAACCAAAAGATAAATTTTTTGTTGATTCCACTTTATCAGACAATGAGGGTCACTTGAATACTTTATCACAACAATTTCAAGAAAAGATCCAGTTAACTTACAAAGGCATGGGAGAATATTCCATTGGGCAATCACTATGTCTTTCACAGTTGCTACCATCTCCAAAATCATATGGGAAGCCATAAAAAATAGCACATGAATCATCACAACCTACCAAAATTCTAGATGAAATATATGTAAAATCTTGTACTCTAGAAGACAAATCAGAAGACAAGGCCATCCTCAATTGGCTCTATAAAGATGAAGATGAATCGACATCAACAAATATTAACATAAAGATAGATCGGTATGGAAAAGGAAAAGATGTCTTAGAGAAAATGGGATATGAAGGACAAGGTACTATTGGAAAAATAAAGGAAGGAATCATAGAACCCATTCAGCCTCTCACCCTTCAGTCAAAGGACAAAACAGGACTAGGTTTTATGGAGGACGCAAAAAAATAAATGACTCAAAAAGCTATTGAAAGAATCCTTCAAATGAGAGATAGTTCTGAAGTGGATTGCAATGAGTATGAGTGGGATCTTTTAACTAAAGTATCATACATGGACATAGAAATTGATGTCATAAAAGAGTATGCACCCACATGTGAGGATGAACAAAGCTCGAGGACTAGACCACTTGTATTTGAATCACAAAATATTGATGACTCAAGTGAGGATGGACAAACATCGAGTGGGCTAGATGACTTGGAGGAAATTAATATCAAAGACCTCGACATCACTATTGACAACCCTAACAATATAACTATCGGAACCCTCACTACTATCGACCTTAGTCAATCTAATGGCTTTTTACCCCTAGTGCATCCTGAACTTATCGACTTGGAACCAAGTGAACCTATCAATGTGCCCAACTTTGTGAATGATGTCGATATTGTTAATTTTATTTGTTGTGATGACCTTGATAAAAGTTCTAATCATAAATATCATAATAACATGCTCATTCAGGAGGGCCTCAAATCTTCTACTTGCAAAATTAAAAATAGGAATAATGAATCTAATGGTGAAAACCATTTAATGGAAACATTAGATCTCAAAAAAGTAAAAATAAAGAACACATATAATGGTGAAAACCTCTCAGAGGCACTGAAATATGGGACATTTGAAACCCTTCTAAAGCATTATCATGAAATATCATCAGTACTTGTAGAGTCTACATAGTCTATTAATATTGGCCAAACAGAAAAAGAAAAAACTTTAGATTTGGTGGCATCTATGACTGAACAAGAAAATCCAGAATTTGTCAAGTTCTTTGAGGAAAAAAGCATTAAATTTTCTTGGTCATACTCTGATATTCCAAGTTTAGATCTAGATCTCCTAATGAATCATTTATCTCTACCATCTAGAATAAAACCCATGAAGCAAAAACTAAGAAAAATGCATCCATATATCGCCTTGATGGTGAAGGATGAGCTGAAAAATTTGTTAGATGCAGGATTCATTAGGTCTATCGATTATGCTGACTGGATTTATAATATTTTACCTATATCTAAACCAAACAATAGTATCAGAATATGTATGAACTTCAGGGATCTCAACAAAGCATGCCCAAAAGATGATTTCACTTTACCAAACATTGACATCATTGTGTACTTAACAACATGGCATGCCGTGTTATCAATAATGGATGGTTTCTTAGGCTAAAATGAAATCAAGATAACACCAAATGATTAAGAGAAAATAGCACATGTCCAAGGGGAAATTTTTTTTGGAACTTCATGCCTTTTGGGTTGAAAAATGCAGGGGCCACATATCAGCGAGCAATGACCTCCATCTTCCATGACATGATGCATACCTTTATGGAGGATTACGCGGATGATATCTTAGCGAAGTCATATTCTAGAGAAGGGCATCTAGATATCCTAGAAAAAATATTTACAAGGCTGGAGAAGTTCAAGGTTTGATTAAATCCTAAGAAATGTGTCTTTGGTGTTACATCAATGAAATTCCTAGGATACATAGTTTCAGATAAGGGTATCAAAGTGGATCCCACAAAGGTCAAGGCTATAATGGATATACTACCATCAAATAATATCAATCAACTATGGTTTCTAAAAGGTAGGCTACAATCAATCATGAGGTTTATCTCCCAATTAGCAGACAAAATTCATCCATTCAATAACTTGTTACATAAAATTGTCTTGTTAAAATGGGATGAAGGGTGTGAAAAAAATATCAATAAAATTAAACAATATTTGATGTCTTGACCCATACTCATTCCACCTACAGTAGAGAGACCATTGTTACTATACATTGCAACAACAAACATTTCCTTAGGAGCACTATTAGCATAGGAAGATCCTAAGGGAAATGAACAAGTTGTTTACTATATCAACAAAACTCTGAATGACTACGAAATAAATTATACCTTCATCGAGAAATCTTGTTTGGAGGTGGTATTTTCTACCCAATAGTTATAGAATTACATGTTGACTCACATAGCTAGGCTCATAGAAAATATTGATCCATTAAAATATCTACTCAACAAGGATTCTTTAATAAGGAGACTAGCCAAGTGGGTCATGATTTTAAGTGAATTTGATATGCAGTATGTGGATAGGAGAGCTATCAAAGGTCAAGTAACTTCCAATTAGTTAGCTAAAGATCCATTAATTGATGATCATCCTATCACAATTGAGTTTCCTAATGCAGAAATTCTTATTGTGACAACACAACAATGGAGGCTTTATTTTGATGGGTCATAGACACAACAAGGGTCTGGTGTGGGAATCTTGTTTGTTACACCTCAAGGACACACCATCCCAAGGTCCTATAGACTCATGTTTCCATGTACCAATAATGTAGCTGAGTATGAGGCACTAATAATTGGCATCAAGGTAGCAATTGAATGGAATATCATAGAGCTACAAGTATATGGAGATTCACAAGTAGTCATTTACCAAGTAAATGATGAATATCAAACGAAAGATGAGAAGTCGATGCCATATAAGAAATTGATTGATGATATAAAAAATTACTCTGTGGATATCAAGTTTGAACAAATTCCAAGGGAAAAAACCAAAGTTGTAGATGCTATGGTGACAATTGCTTCTCTCTTGCAGTTACCACAAAAACATGGTCATTATGAGTTTATGGTAGAACAAGTGTCTAATCCTGCTTATGATAGTCTTGAATCTCAAACCATATGACATTTATATTATTTTGAATCCTCCATCTATGGAAAGACCTATTCTTATCTAAAACACAATATCCTTCCTCCCGATCTTTCCAGAAACTAGAAATGCATCTTCATCCGCCAAACTACACAACATACCTTAATTTATGACATACTTTACCATCGAGGTCTAGATGGTACTCTTCACCGGTGTCTAGAACATAATGAATCTGAGAAAAATTTACGTGAGGTCCATGAAGGTATTTATGGAACTCATTCAATTACACTAACTATAGCAAATAAACTCCTTCATTTGGGGTATTACTGACCAAATATGGAGAAAGAATCCTTTCAATTTGTTAAAAAGTGTTAGAAGTGCCAGATACATGGTAATCTAATCCATGCACCAGCACAAAAATTGAAACCATTTATTTCAACATGGCCTTTTTTTTAGTGGGGACTGGACCTGGTAGGAAAGATTAATCTGTCTTCATCTAATGGACATAAGTTCATAATCATAGCAATGAAATACTTTACAAAGTGGATAGAAGCGGTTCCTTTAATAACAATCATTGGGAAACAAATTGCTTCTTTCATACTGAATTACCTCACCTGTCGATATGGCATGCCCCATTCCATTGTCATAGACAATGGTAGACCTTTTAAAAATTAGGATGTCCAAGAATCATGTGATAGGTTTCATTTCCAACATCATTTTGCAACACCATACTATCCTTAAGGAAATGGCCAAGCAGAGGCCTCCAACAAAACAATTCTAAAAATTCTAAAGAAAATGATCAATGATGTTGGACATGATTGGCACAATCAACTAAACCCTACCCTGTGGGCATACCAAACTAGCATTATAACACCTACAAGAGCTACACCATATGCCTTGGTATATGGATTAGAGGCCACCCTACCCATTGAGGTTGAGATTCCATCACTCCATGTGTCACTAAAGGGAATTATTTTAGATGAGGGTTATAGAGTCTCTAGACTCCAAGAACTGTAATTGTTGGATGAACGCCATCAACAAGTTACCAATCATTTAAAGGCATACCAAAAAATAATGTCAAGAAGCTATAATCATAGGGTAAATCCTAGAGTCTTTTAGGTTGGTGATTTGGTTCTAATGGAAAACCCTAGAAATCAATAGGACAAAGAAAAGAAAGGGAAATTTGAACCTAACTGGCTAGGTCCTTTTGTTGTCATATCAATCTATGGATCTGGAGCCTATCAACTATCAACACCTGAAGGGGATCTATTCAACGAACCTATCAATAGTATTCATCTTAGAAATTTCTACACCCGAAACACCTAGGACATGGTTCAAGTCTTGTAAAAATAGTTTTCTTGATGAAAACTTGGCAAACAAACATCTTGGTGACAGAAAAATGCAAAATAAAAATCAGAAAAGGAAATAAATACAAAAAAATTGAAAAAATACAAAAAAATCATACTCTAAAAAAGTGTAATAAAAACATGTAGTGAAAACCTAGAAATATGCACTACTTGTGATTTAAACTAGCAGTTCCATCTATTAGAGGCATTTCATAGTAATTCACTTTCACCATCATTTCCATTTGGTATCATATCATTGAAACATTGTCGTGTCTCACCCTAGTTGGGGGAAAAATCTTGAACTCACTATGGGCAATAAAAATGTGCTTAAACAAGTAGGAAAACAATAGTATGACATCACATCAAACACAATGATGAAAGTGAAACCCAACATTGGACATACATTGAACATTAGAGCATTTCAAGAAATCAACCATCCATTTCAAATAGCTGAAATCATAATCAAATCAAGACAAACTTTAGGGGGATGATATTCTTTTGAATTATGATTTTATCACTATATGCTTGAATGTTCAACATGTTGTACTTTAATTATTGTTATCATTTATTTTGAGCAACTCTATGTTGTATTAAACTAGAGAAGCTAGGAAGGAGGATGATATTTTCTTTGTCTATTGTTTGTGAGTTAATTATTTATTGTTTGAATTGTCGCGAGACATGATTTATAAAGTATCACTGATGAAATTTTGAATTTGCACAGTATAATGATTCAATTCTTGTCTGTTTACACAAGAAATTCTCAAATCATCTTGGTCTAATTATACCTAGATTCTTGTGTTCACTTGCAATATCAAAAATCATGAAAGTAGTACTCAGGTCATCATGGTCTAACTCATATCATCAATTCTTGTCCTTACTTTCAACATTTTAAAGGCTCAATGATGATAAAAAGCATGATAAAAGGATTGTTAAGGTGAATTTTTTTGCATATGTACTTTTTCATGATTACATTAGATTGAATTTATGTTAGTATTATACCTGCATAGTATTTTGTTCCAAATATGGGTAACTAATTCATAACGATGTTAACTTTCATTATTAATAGATTGAGTATACTTGAAATTAACAAAAAAATCATCATTAGCATATAGCTGCTAATCATTTCCATGGCATACATTAGAAAAGATTATTATTACATTTTATCATTCATACATTCCATCATATATTTTGCATCATAAAATTGCATGAGAAATACTATAAAAAAAAAATCTTTATATTAGTTACATATTCATCCATCCATTTATCATATCATAAAGCATACATGAAAAGTATAATTATTATCATCATTCATTTATCCATTTCTTATATCTGCATCATTGAAACATCACATCAAAAATCATTCGTATTCTTACATTATCATGTAATTTAGATATACACAATCATACATCTATCAATCCATACATACATCATGCATCCATAAATCATCATTATAAGTTATCACATTTGAACATCATAAATCATAAAATATCACATGATCATTAAATGCACCCATAAAATTATCATATAGATCATCACATTAACATATAAAATAGAGAAATTAAATAAATCCATCATAAAATCATATAGAACACTTATAAATCAATCAATGCACCACATATCATATAGATCTCAAAAATCATAATTTCAAGTATACAATGATGTCTGAAATATAAAGAGATACAACATCAAAATGGATATGAATCATAAAATTGGATTATACATCATGTCTCAAATATCATGAAATCACATCATGTAGCTATATGGTGCTACCTCTAGATGGTGCAATCATCTCTGGACTAGTCCCTCTACCACTAAATGTACGAGGATCTCTCTGATCTCTACGTGGAGGCCAAGAAACACCCACACTAACAATTCTAGAATGAGTCATGTTGGATCAAGACTCTACAAAAATAACTCTCCACTCGAAGGGAGCTGCATCATGATATTGGCCTCTATAGAACATTGCATCTCTACCCACATGGATAACTTCTCTCATATAATCTACTATGGTGGTACCATCTGATAATCTTTGTAACCTATCGGTAGTAGTCTTTTCCTTCTCTGCAACCCATTTGGCTGCATCTTGCTTTGTTTTCAATGAGACAATTTGTGCTTGTGTAGCTGCCAACTATCCCTATACCTAAGCTAGAGTCTGTGCATGAGCTTGGGCCTGTATCTGCATTTGAGTCTGTCTCTGAATTGACAAACCTTGAGCTTGTACCAGCTACCCCTCTATGGTTTGTACCTACACCTATAAACTCATAATCTAAGTTTGTTGATGCTATGATGGTACCCCAATATGTACATACTGCTTAGAAGGAGCTACCAATGATTTCCTCTTATGAGGCACCATAAAATCTTGTACATCTATAGCTCCACCCAAATCTACACCACTATCATTATCACCATCATCACCACCTCCACCATCATCACCACCATCATCATCTCCCACTATCATTATCACCACCATCTCCTCCATCATCACCACCTCCACCATCATCACCACCATCATCATCTCCCTCCTCATCATCACTACCCTCCTCCTCCAAAGGTAAAGGATTTCACTCATTAGGAATAATAATCTATGGAAAGGGATGTAGAGCCAGATTTTATGCATAATCCATTGTGGCAGGTGCCTTCGTAATATCCAAATGAATATCCCAAAATAAATTCTATAAACCCTGGTACTCCTAAATGGAAATATCATATGAGAGACAAGGTCCCTAATCTACAAAATTTGTGTAATAATGGCCATAGTGGGCAACACCCTATGGCATGCCCTATACAATACCATATTGCTTGAGCACCCTCCTAAATAAGAATCTCTCCAACACCCAATAAGTCTGACCAATCAATAGCAATCATCATCCCAATGCCCACAGTCTAGATAAGACCGCCATATGACAACCTCTACATCATCCAACACTCTCCTCTAGTTTTCTAACTTACCCAGTCTAGGATGAGTAAGATGACCTATATAAATGTCCACATATGGCCTCATGGCTTATCGTTGTCTCACCATCACTGGACATGTAACAACTATATGCTCCCACACCCACACCTATAATAAAGTAACCCCTGTAGACAAACTGCAACCTCAGAGGTAGACACCTGAATGTAAATCGTGATAAATATGTGAAAGCATACACATGCCCATGCATATCTGGTACCTTCCACAATCATACTCTCCAATGTATGATCCCAACCATTAAAAATTCCCTTTGACCTATGATCAACACAAAGGAACCCTCCAATAAAACCAACAAGAATAGAAGGTAGGGTAGCATAAGCATCCACCATATCACACCATGGAAACTCATACCCAATAATATGATCATCCTAAAATAATATGTAGAGAGAATTAGTCCCACCCTGCTTTGTAGAATCATATAGCACAAGGTCACTAACAACAAGAATCCCTAAAATCTGTCATACATCCTCAGGAGTGATTGTCATCTTGCCAATAGGAAGGTGGAAGGTATTATGCTCGCTATGCCACCTCTCTGCTAGGGCTATCAAGAGACCTTGATTAATCCTAATCTAGGGAATATATAAGAGAGAAGACAAACCACAACACATGATAACTATTGTCTTATGCTGCACTAGCTATGGTATCAAATCGAAAGTCCTAGGAAACCGCTCACGAACCTAGAGGTTCGCCAATGCCTCCTATCACCACAAAATATTGAAAGTTAGTAATCTTTATTAATTCATCAAACATCAATCATCCTATCAAATCTAAATAGCTCTAGTGAGACTTTGATCAAATCTCATGAGAAACCATCAATCAACCTCGCTTATCATGAGGTAGATCAATCAAGCTATAATTATTACTTGCCTATGATGAGGTTAATTATTGTCAATAAATAATAAAACCTTTCCTATCATGAGGTTAAAAATCATCTACTCTACTAAGATCATCAATCATATCAAACCAATGGATGACACAGTAAAAAATTGACAAAATCATAGACATAATTGATAAATACATCATTCTGACCTAGATGCACCAAAATAGAGTTTTGATGCACCACAATATTCAATGTGCTAAAATAGGTGGTCAAAGTGCTAAACCATTCAATGCACTATTTCATCAAATCAACGTGCCACTTCAGATGGTCAATGCACTAAAATCACCAGATGTGCCATTTCATCTAACAGATGCACTACAAAATCTTCCCTACATGCTATATCAATTTAGTGCACTACTTTAGCCTATCTATGCACTACAAAATCAGACCTAGGTTCTAAAAATACTAATGCACTATTTTATCTTATCAATGTTCTAAAACAAATCACCAAAACAATAAAACATTGGACACACTATAACATCAATTCTATGCACTAAAAAAATCAAAATTTAAAAGCTAAATTAAATGTACAAAAAATCAAAAAACAAGGAGGTTCATGGGTATGCACCAAAGGTTTGTAGGTGAATGGGTAATTGTGTTCATTCATGCGCTTGAAATGGTGAGTGTGGTAAGGGATTGGCATTTTTCTCTAAAAGGCTCAAAATCACTCTCTCTCAAAATTTAAAAACTTCAATTGCACAAATGAATTAAAATTCATCCTTTTTAGATTTTTTGAAGGGAAAATAGGGATGGATCTAATGACTCAAAAGTGTGGAATACATTCCCTTAACAGTAATACAATAGAGGAGAAGAGAAAAAATGGTTTCAAATAGCTTCTAAAACTACTGAGATGAATACATGCAACATAAAAGAGATAACAAAAATATAAGCATTCACTGATTGACACAGTATTTATGTGGGAAAACATTTTTAGGTAAAAAAACCACCACACCAAGCAAAGACAAATGTATTATAGTAATAAAAAAATTACATACAATATTCAGCCTTCATCCTCTGATCAACTCACAACAACACTCAAGTTATTACTCACTATTACAATACTTCACTCAAAGTATACAATGAATTCTTACTCTTGCATCAACTTGCAACCTACATGTACACATCTATCAACCTCACATTGATTGTATGAGTCTTACATCACATTTAAAATTTCTAGCCAATCCCACAGCCTCTAGGTTCATGCATCAATCATTCAAGCAAGCAATCAATCTACACTGATTGCATTGAGCCACCTAAGCAATAACTTCACCACCCAAATTGAGTTATTATCATCAGCTAAAGTCAACATGCAATAACTACCTTTCACTATTTAAGTCTTTTTGGCCAATTAGACTATTGTCTTCAAGCCACATGGTCAAAAATTATTCGCCTATCATTTTGACTTTCTTGTCCAAATTGGTTGACCAAACTCTGAGCTCATCTAAGCTCTTACTGCACTACCGCTGAGCTCACCGACGTGCCTCACAGTCTAGCGGTGAGCTCAACCAAGCTCACCCAAGTCTTCACCGAGCCCAGACACACCATCCCCATGCTACCACTGCCTAGTTCTAGTCAACCCACGGTGTGGTGGTCGCTACCAAGAAACCTAGTGGTCATCATATTGTCCTACCATGGGGGTTGCTAGGCCACCTCGTGGTAGGTCAATAACTGCTATGATGACCATTGGTAGTGTCACCGCAGACACCATGGTGAGAGGAACCACCACCTGCAGTATGGCGGTAACTGTCGATCCCACCACTGGTGGTCTCACTATAGACACCACAGTGAGAGGAACCACCACCAATGGTATGGTGGTAACTACCAATCCCATCATAGTGAGGGGGACCACCGCCTGTGGTATGGTGGTAATCATTGAGCCCACCACTGGTGGTTTCACCGTAGACATCGTGGTGAGAGGAACCACCACCAGTGGTATGGCGGTAACTGTCGAGCCAGGCCGTTGGTGGCCTTACCGTGTGTTGTAAGGTAGTAACCACCTAGATAGTCACCGAGGTACCACCAAGGGAGGATGACATAGTCGCGGTAAAGTGGTTAAGGCTAAAAAGAAACATTTTTTTTTCCAAGTCTTGAATTTATAAGGCTTCAAACTAGAATTTGAGACATACTTTATCAACAAGCTCCCACTTGGCAAAGACTTCCAACTTCCTCCAGACTTAGAAAAAATCACTAATGGTCATAGGCCCCAAGGCCCATCAATTTTTTGGACCATCTGAACTTTTTTATGCTCATCAACTTTTTCAATGCATCTATAACATTCTTCAAAGTGTTGACCTTTTCATGATAGACCCTTCCATCTTCCACCATGTCCCTCACGAAGTGAAACTAAACATCAATGTGCTTCGTCCTAGCATGGAAAGTTGGATTCTTTACCAAACAAATGGCACTCTGACTATCACAACAAATAGTGATCTGCCTTGCATTGAAACCAATGTTTGAACACAAACGCCTCTTCCAAAATGCTTCCTTACAGGCATGAGTTGTCATGTACTCTGCCTCTATTTTGGATAAAGCAACTACAACTTGTCGCTTTCTCATCCAACTAACTCCTCCACTATTAAGCATGAATGCATATCCACTAATGGATCTCCTACTGTCAATGTGTCCTACCCAATCAAAATTAGCATATCCCTGAATGTTGAGTGTTCTTTGTGATGCAACCAAGCTTCCATTGTAACACAAATCATAGTTTGAAGTCCCCTTCAAATACATGAACACTCTCTTCACAACATCTGAATGTGATCTTCCTGTATTTTCCATAAAACAACTTAGAACTCCCATTGCTTGGGCAATGCCTGGTCTTGTACAGACCATCACATACATTAAACTTCCAACAAAACTTGCATATGACACACTGGTCATGTCCTCCATCTCAGTAGCAGATTTTGCATAGTCTTCAACAGATAGTTTCATTCCTTGTATGACTTGAACAACTAGCTGCTTGCAATTTTTCATACCAAATCTCTCTAGGACGGTGTTCACATACTTACTCTGACTTACCTAAAGCTTTATGCTTGTTTTGTTCTTGGTTATCTCCATTCCTAGAATGTACCTTGCTGCACCAAGATATTTCATTTTGAACTTTGCAGACAACTGAGATTTAAGATCAAAAATCATAGACTTGCTATTCCCTTTTCCACAAAATGCTCAGGTTGGGACATATAAATTTCTTCATCCAGTTCACCATGTATAAACGTTGTCTTCACATCAATCTACTCAATTTAAAAGACATGCATAGCTACCAATGACAACAAAAATTTGATGGATGTCAGCTTTTCTATAAGGGAGAAAATCTCTCCATAATCAATTCCCTCAATTTGGGAAAATCCCTTTGCAACCAACCTTGCCTTATACTTCTCAACACTTCCATCAAGACCTGTCTTCTTTTTTAATATCCACTTACAACCAACAGGCTTTCACTCTTTAGGCAATGGTACTAAATCCTAGGTTTCATTCTTATTTAATGAATCCATTTCTTCATTCATGGATTCTATCCAAGAATTCAAATCAAACATGTTGATTGCTCCTTTTACATTCCTAGGCTCATCAGTGCTAGTAATTAAGGCATAGGCACAATTTGAATTCAACAGTGAGAAACCATACCTCTCAGGTTGTTGTTTTTCTCATGTAGACCTCCTTACTAGCTGAGGTTGTGGTTCTTCATTACTAAAACTCTCAGAGCTGCTTGAACTCTCCTCAGTTTTAGGTACACCATTTAGTTCCTCTTTTTCTAGAGTTTGAGGAATCTCAACTGCATCATTCTTCTTGTCTCTCTAATCTATCTCAAACTATTGATCACTTACTGAAGGTTTCAACTCATGAAATATCATGCTTATGTTGTACAAAACCTTCTTAGTAATAGGGTTCCAAAGCTTGTATCCCTTCACACCAACTCCATAGCTGATGAGAATACATTCAATAGCCTTGTTATCCAACATTGATCTTTTCTCATTTGGTACATAAACATATGCCTCACAGTTAAAGATATGAACATTCCTGAGAGAGGGATTCTTACAAGACCATGCTTCCAAAGGTTTCTTATCAACAAGAGCAGAGCAAGGAAAATTATTTACCAGATAGGATGCTGTAGCCACAACCGCAACCCATTAATTATGCTCCAAAATAGCACTTCTCAACATACTCCTCGCCATTTCCATCAATGTCCTGTTCAACCTTTCAACAACTCCATTCTGCTGTGGAGTATAAGGTGTTGTTTTATGCATTTTAATTCCATGATTTGTGAAATACCTTTCAAAATTTGCAGAACAAAACTCACCACTATTTTCTATCCTCAAACATTTAATTTTCCTTCCAGTTTCATTTTCTACCAAAGATTTAAATTATTTAAACCGAATGAACACTTTTGATTTACTTTTAAGAAAGTATACAAATACCCTTCTCAAAAAATCATCAATTAAAGAAACATAATATATAGATTTCAATAACAAAGGAAAATTAACTAGACCAAACACATTAGAATGAACATAATCCAATATACCAAAAGATTTATGAGGACTTGAGTAAAATGAAACATAGTGTTGTTTTCCATAAATACAGTGTTCGCAAAAATCAAAATCAAGGTTACAATCATCAAGCCCTTCTACAATATCTTTATTCTTCAAGTTTTTTAAACCTTTATAACCTATGTGACCTAGTCTATGATGCTACAACATAGTCTTCTCTACTAGGATTTTTACCTCCAAAGCATTTGCAGCCAGAGAAGTGTGTTTATCTTCCTCTACAGGAGCAACTTTGCTTGACTTTGCAGAGGCACTACAACATTGAATAGGACGTGCATCCATCTTATACAAAGTGCCAAAATGAACACCCTTAGCCAACACCATTGCACCTCTAGCCATTTTACATCCTTTACTTGAGAAAGATAATTCTACACTAGCATCATTTAACTTACTGGCAGAAAGAAGATTATGAGACAGACCTAGTATGTGCAGTACACCACCAATTCCTTTGACTCTCCCATCAAGAAACTTAATTCTGACTCTTCCTCTGCGAATGATCTCTAGCATTGAATCACTTTCTAAGTACACCTTTCCACCATCATACTTCTCCTACCTAGAGAACCATTCTCTATAGGATTTCATGTGAAAGGACACACCTGAGTCAACCACTTAGACATCATTTGATACCTGAGTTGTCAAGGTTGTTGCAATGAAGGTGTCTGCATCACTTTGAGAAGAGACATTATTTGAATCATTCTTCTTCTTCTTCTCTTTAAAATCCTTTTGGATATGACCAGGTTGCTCATAGTTCCAACATCTCACCTTGAAATTTTTACCAGGATATTTTGATCTCCCTATAGATTTAGATTTTGACTTCTTGTCCTTCTTCTTGAATTTCTCCTTTGGTCTACCTCAAACAACAAGAGCCTCTTTGGCCATCTCAGAAGACTTCCTTCACATTTCTTTAAACAGAAGCAAAGCAACCATTTTATCCATCTTGAATACAGTGATTTTTCTTCCAATAGCCATCAACAAATGATCCCAACTATCAAGTAATGAACACAATAGGAGCATGCAACGATCCTCCTCCTTAGTATTTACACCTATACATGCCAACTGAGTAACACTCATATTAAACGAGTTCAAATGGTCTGCAATAGATGCACCTTCTTCCATTTTCAAGGAGTACAACTTCTTCCTTAGGAATAACTTATTTACCAGAGACTTTCCCTGATAAATATCACCAAGCTTCTTCCACAATAAAGTTGTAGAAATCTCCTCAGGGACGTTTAAGAGTATAGAGTCAGCCAGAATCAATCTTACCAGACCTCTTTCTTTTCTATCAACAAGGTCCCAATCCCCTTGTGTCATACCTTGTGGCATAGTTCTAGAAAATGCTATCCAAAGGTCTCTATCCACCAGCAAGTCTTCTATTTTAAGTTTCCATACCTCAAAAATGTTGCCATTAAATTTTTCAATCTCTACTCTACCTGATGTACTTGCCATATCAAACAAAAAGAAGTTTCAACAATGCAAGACTCCCACTAAAACAATATTAGCACATAAAACTAACCTTTTCTCTTAAGGATAACACAACTGGCCAAGCTCTGATACCACTTGAAGGGAAAATACAGATGGATCTAATGACCCAATAGTACAAAATACATTACCTTAACACTAATACAACTGAGAAGAGAAAAAATGAGTTCAAATAGCTTCTAAAACTACTGAGATGAATACATGTAGCATAAAATTGATAAAAAAATATAAGAATTCACAGATTAACACAATATTTAGGTGGGAAAACCTTTTCAGGTAAAAAAACCACCACACCAAAAAAAGACAATTGTATTAGAGTATTAAAACAATTACATACAATGCTCAATCTTCACCCTCTGATCAACTCACAACAACTCTCAAGTTATTACTCAATGTTACAATAATTCTCTCAAAGTATACAATGAATTCTTACTCTTGCATCAACTTGCAACCTACATGTACACATTCATCAACCTCACATTGAATGTACACGTATTAAATTGCATTTACACTTTCTAGCCAATCCCACGACCTCTAGGTTTATGCATCGATCATTCAAGCAAGCAATCGATCTGAATGGATTACATTGAGTGACCCAATAAATAACTTCACCACCTAGATCGGGTTCCTATCATTAGCTGAAGTCGGCCTGCAATAATTACCTTTCACTATTCAATTCTTTGGCCAATCAGATTGTTGTCTTCAAGCCATGTGTTCAAACTTTATTCACTTGTCGCTTTGATTTTCTGGTCCAACTCAGTTGACCAAGCTTTGAACTCGTCCAGGCTATTACCATACTACCATAGAGCTCACCGACTCACCTTACAGTATCGAAGTGAGCTTAGTTGAGCTCACCCAAGTCTTCATCAAGCCCAAACCCACCATCCCCATGCTACCACTATCCAGTTTGAGTCGACCCACAGAGTGGTGGTAGCCACCAAGAAAACCACTGGCAGTCATATCGTGCTACCGTGGGCGCCGATAGGCCACCCTTTGGTAGGGCGGTAACTGCCAAGCTGACCACTGGCGATCTCACCGCAGACATCGTGGTGAGAGGAACCACCACTTGTGGTATGGCGGTAACTACCGAGCTTAGCGTTGGTGGTCTCACCGTAGACACCGTGGTGAGAGGAACCATCACTAGTAGTATGGTGATAACTTTTGAGCCCAACACGGACACCGCGATGAGGGGGACCACCACCTACTGTATGGTGGTAACCACTGAGCCCATTGTTGGTGATCTCACAATGGACACCGCGGTGAGAGGAATCACCACCAGTGGTATGGCAGTAACCATCGAGCCCACTGTTGTCAGTCTCATGACGGACACCTTGGTGAGGGGGACCACCACCTATGGTATGGCAGTAGCCATTGAGCCAGGCCGCTAGCGGCCTTACCACACCACCGTGATGAGATAACTCATCATACGTGGTAAGGCAGTTGTAGACACCGAAAATTGGTCTAGGCCTACGATTACACATTCGACATAAATTTCTATAGTCCATGGTCTTGATTAAATAATTTTTATTATTTAATTAACCTTTCTAACACATATTTCCTCTATTAATTAAATACCTCTTTTTAATTAATTCATTAATTCATAAATGACCTTTATTCGACTTGGATAATTAAATAAATCATATTTGTTTAATTATGTCCCTTACTAATTAATTCTTCCCACTTTATGCTTCTCAATTAAATAATTTTTTATTTAATTTCCCCTTTATCATACTTTTCCAACTATAATTAAATATCTTTATTTAATTATTCATTTCACCCACTTTATCTATAATTAAATATTTATTATTTAATTATTGATATTATCCTTTTCAACAGTCAAATTAAATAAATGATCTTTATTTATTCAATTAGATCTTTTATTTTCGAATGTTGAATTAAACTAACATTTAATTCATATTTATTTATTTATGTCACATTCTTCTGTCAATCAGGACTCTCTCACACAACTAATCAGTTAACTAGTTCCAACTCATATGCATGATCTGTTTTACTAATTAAATATCTTTATTTAATTAATTAACTCATGTTTGCATTCGAATGCATTATTCTTTGACTTCTAACTTTGGTTTTTGCATACAAATTCTATTTCTTCTATTTTTGGAGATTAAGACCTTGAACTCGTGTTCTAACTCACATTCTATCTGACATATAACTCACATTGTATATCATTCATCAATCTCATCTGTTGATCTCTCTTTCAATCTGAGCCGATCGTTTGAAAACCCAAAATCTATAAAATGGCCTATCATAATGATTATTCCTCCTCCCAAAATCATACACTTTTGAGAAGAGACTTATCTTCGATATTTTGCTTA
Source organism: Sequoiadendron giganteum (assembly GCA_007115665.2). Taxonomy (NCBI): domain Eukaryota; kingdom Viridiplantae; phylum Streptophyta; class Pinopsida; order Cupressales; family Cupressaceae; genus Sequoiadendron; species Sequoiadendron giganteum. The sequence continues at coordinate 967,456,317 of CM021100.1, forward strand.
GACACTCGAAAAAAACTATACTTGCATTCAAACACATAAATCTGAGGGAAAGAATACTGAAAAGGAAAAATGGAGAAGAACAATCAAGATAATTCTAAGGGGTGAACGCATATTCAGTGAGATCATTTTGGTTTTATTAGTTTAGTTTATTTCCTTGTTCTTTGTTGTTAGATTTAAAATTATTGTTTAGATTAGGATTTAAATTTTTTATTATAGTTTGCAGAAAAACCTATCATGTTACATTTGGTGAACCCGACATGAACACGCTTCAAAATCCACACATATTTTCGTCTTTCTATTTTTCCATTTTCTGTTCTTTTTTGCAAGTTTTCCATATGGTGCACCATATTTGTTCTGCAAAAAAATGCATTTGTATACATGAACCGCATCTATGAAAAACAATGACGCATCTGTCATCAAAAGCCACATCCTTGAAGTCACAAACTGCATTCGCTTGTCAAAAAAATTGTGAACCGCATCCGCCTGTCAACAAAATTCGTGAACCACATCTGCCTGTCAATAGTCAAACCGCATCTGTGGCTCCAAAAGCCGCATCTGGATGGTAAACTTTTCCACTTGTTTTCTTCATTTCCGTACTTCCATATGTTCAGTTTTCACTTTTTGGGTTGTTTGGATTTTCGCTAATGTTTGTTTTAGTTGTGTTTAGGGGGAATACCATAGTGTTTGTAGGACAAAGCTTTGAAGACGATTAAAACCAAACACAATTTTCTACAGGACGAAAGCTGAAGAACAATGAACTACTGCTAAATTTGCATGCAGGACCTAATTCCTTTGTGTGAATTTATTTATTTAAGCAAGCTTTTGTTTGATAGATAGATAATCATCGTGTGGGTTTAAAAATAATTTCTTGTTTGGTAGATAAAAATTTTTCATTTGGATTAAAAGGAACCACTATCTTCTTTTTCTGGTGCTTTGCATGTATTTTTAACCCTTACGATTCAGTACACCAAAGTATCCTCTCCCCTTGCACAGTCATGTGATCCTGGGTGTAAGAGAAATAGTTGCTATCTCTAGAACTTGGGCCTATCTTGGTGGGAAAAGTACTCACCCCAGGACAACTCAAACTGATATCACACTAAAGCCAAGCGACTTCCACCCGATATATAAAAGAGGATTTTTGGGGAAAGCCCACAAATCATGTGCACTATTTTGACGAGATGGACAAAAATGGACTTGTTCAACAAAAACTATCGAAGTCTATGCATTTTTATATTTACCATCACAGTTGCACCTTATTTTTCTATGCTCACTTTCTTCGGAGCCCTCCACGTGGCTTCCTCATGAAGCTTTTCAATTTTCCTTCACTTCTCTTTTCAGCAATCTTCATCTGCGTGCCGCATGGCTCACACTAGATGCTTTTCTGAGCTGGGCCCGCCTCATTCTTTATTTTGTTTAGAGCCCTCCACGTGGCTCTCTCTTGAGGTTTTCTGATGGGTGCCTTTTCAACTTTCCATCGGGCTCTGCCTGAGTGACACGTGGCGTTTATATTTCTACACTAGTTACCTTGGAACTGCCGACGTATTTTTGTACTTCCTACCGCTGTGTGTTCTTCCCTACTATTGCATGGTTTTCTGATTTATGTCGTGACCTCACTGGCATTTTCCTGATTGATTGATATTTATTGTGGTGGCTCGAGATGATCTAAGGAATTGATCACTACGTGTGGGTTGCTCTTCTTTGGATGTGTCTCCAAGTGGTGGACTAGCCAATATATGGGGCCGTGTTTTCTTTTATTAGGTTGTTGATTAAGTTTTAAAAACTCTCAAGCACTGAGAAGTAAGCCTCTTGTAATAGTTGCTTTCAATTCAAACACTGCAGATAGTGCCAAATAGTTTCGGCCATTCTATTTTTAAGTATTTGTTAGGATTATTGACCTGTGTTGTTATCTTTATTTTTGTTTGAATGCCTGTTTTTCAGTTTTTGTAACCTTTCATAGCTAAAATGAATGTAGACCATGTTTCTTCGACTCTTCTATGTTAAAATAAATTTACGCTTGATTACATTATACAAATTAGAGGGTATTTTTGCATGATAAGTGCTTTTGAGAAAATTATCTTAGTTAACAATAATTTAGTGGTTCGGGCCTTTGCATTCTGTATTGTGCTCTGGTAAAGTTGTTTAAAAGCTTTGGCACATCGCTTGTAGTGTAAATTTTACATTCCTACAATCTCCTTTACTTTCTGCTTTACCCATTAAATGAAGAGCTAACTTTGACAAAATCCTAGAGGTTACTTAGCTAGCGCATAGTGTCCCCTAATAGCTAATTTTCTCATAAGGCTGCTGCTACATGCAAAATATTGCATCAATAGTTCTTTTTCTGGCATGCTCGGTGGGACCATGAACTAGCATGTTTGCCAGATTTTTATAGGTGTGTATGAGCCATCGACCTATGACTAGGTCATAGACTGCAAGAGTCCTTGGCCAGCTTGTTCAGCCTTTAGTTTCTGTGCGCCCGAGGACTCGCCAAGGTAATCTTTCACCACCTCCATCTCCTCCTTCTCCGACATCACCTAACCTACCCACATATATGGTTATTACAAATTATGTAGCCTTGGACTCCGACAATCCTTTAGTAGCACCTATGCCTCCTAGAGTATGGGCCCCTATCCTCGTTTCTTCTTTAAAGGCTATCCCTAAATATTTTGGGGATGAATCAAAGACACCAAAGGAGAATTTGCAAGATGTAGCAGACGTATGTCTGATACATGGCATATCAAATGAAAATGTAGCCCTCAGATTGTTGGTAGCCTCATTATGAGGAAAGGGGCTAAACTGGTATAGGACTTTACAAGTTGGTACTATTGCTACCTGGGATCAACTCGGGACCCTATTTTATGAGTGTTTTTCAAACGCTGGCAAAAAATCTTCGTTGTACCACCAATTGGAAAATATAAAGCGAGCCGCTCAAGAAGCTCTGTCTGACTTCAATGCGAGTTTCCATTTGACTTGGCAGAGAGTGCCTATGGGTAGCTGACCACCTCTAGATCTAGCATTTATGTTCTACTTAAAGTCAATCAACACCAATATTTCCATAATGTTACAAGCTCTGGGTGGAGACACTCTTCCTGATGCTTATGCCCTAGCTATCACTGTAGAAAATAATCTGATCACCGTAGCGAAGTTTGCGCTGAGACCCATTATGCCATTGTTCCCCGAGTGCAATGCTATAGAGGCTGAAGTTGCCTCTACTAGTGCTCCTATAGCTCCTCCCCAATCGATGTATATCTATCCCAAAAGTGTTCCAAGCATGACCCTGATGGCAGCCCCTGTGGTAGCTCCTGTGCCTAATCCCATGGCTGTCGAGATGAACAAGATGAGAGAACAGATGCGGGCTATGACTAATGAACTGATTACTTTGAAGCAGCAACAATACAACTATCAAAAGCCCTCGTACCAAAATTACCAAGGCGGAAAACCTCTGTACCAATCAAATTAGTGGTAGGATAGATCACATGGGAATACTTCGGCTCAACCAAGTAACCAGATGGTTCTGGTAACCCTTCCTATGCAAACTCTTCATCCTAGTTCGAATAAAGAATTGGTAGCAGGACAAAACAATTTGGTTGAAGATGCCAACTCATGGTGTTTTCCTTGCAATGATGCACACATGCTGCGAAACTGTCCATGAGGAAATTTGCAACAACAAATTGCAAATCAATGTAGCCAAGGCAGCGCATCCATTTCCGTCAACTCACCATATGCTTCTCAACAAATGGACAATGCAGTCCTCACCCTGCAAATGTAGGGGATGTCTATCTAGCAAGAGTCGAACATTGTTCTGTACTAGGCTCTCTTTTCTTGGATGGAAGGAGAAGAGTCAGTGTTTTCAAATGACATCCCTATAGGTAAAATACCCCAAGTGCAATATGACTATAACACACGTTCCAAGCATAGATTCACCAAAGAATTCACAACCTTACCTACTAAAGCTATATCACAACCAATGCCTAGCCCAGTGACAGGCCTATTGCCAATCCCATCACAGTCGGAAGCAGCTATTCCTAGTTCTCCAAGCCCGCTTCCTCTAAAGGAGAAGGTTCCATCGATCACTCTAGCTGATGCTAAACCGTTAGACGTACTAACTGCAAGGCCTGTACCGATCATCAAACTAAAGGAACAAACCACTACAACTCACCAAGTATGAGTGCAATTCAACGTGGTGGAGAAAATGAAGAAGTCATCAGCCAATGCTTCTTTATGGGATGTCCTAGCTATTCCAAGGTAGAAGGTGCTGCTACAAAAGGCATTGTCAGTTGAGGAGGATTCTAAGGTACCTGCTCTATCTAATGGAGAGGGGGTATCTAGGCCCGACTTGGATAAAGTGCTAACAATTCAGCTGGAGGAGAAGCTCGAGTTTGAAAGGGAAAGTAAGCCTAAACCTAAGCCTTTCTTTCTAACACTAATTACTGGTGACAAGCTGCTGCATAACTATATGATCGACTCTAGTGCTAGCACCACTGTCATGCCAAAGAAAGTAGTTGATGCTTTGAGTCTAAAATATGAGCCTCTGAATAAAGGAGTTAAGCAACTTGATGGGAATAAGGTTGATACTATTGGGATAATCAAGGGATCACCTATGACTTTGTTTGCCTACCCTAGTATCACTATAAATCAGGACACCATACTCATCGATATCCCTCCTGTGTTTGAGATCTATTTGTCTTGAGATTTTACTGCAAATTTAGGAGGATATCTGGTGCTAGACTGGTCACACTTGATTCTGAGGACTAAGCATGGGGCTAAGATGAAACTATTTTCGAAAACTCTTCATTTCGAACATGTTACTAATGAGGCTTTGCTAAATTTTGAAGTAGCACAAACTTCAATTTCTCAGGAAGAAAGGTATAGTGTGGAATTTCTTGAAGAAGAGGAGGCTACTAGCTCTCGGATAGTAGATGAAGAATATTTTTTTAAAGAATTTATTGATACAGACCCTTTCAAGAATTACCACTCAACTGGCCTCGAAAATTATGTTATACATGAAGAGGGGTAGATCATGCCCAAAGTTACCAGAGAACCTGAAGGTGAAGAATCTTCGAAAATATGGACTTTATACTTTGATGGAACTAGATGTAGAATAGGAGCTGGAGTCGAGATCTATTCGATATCCCCGTCTGATGATAAAACCTTGAGGTCTTACCATTTCTAGTTTTCATGCTCAAACAATGAGGCTGAATATGAAGGTCTTGTCCATGGTTTAAGCCTTGCGAAACAAATGGGTTCTAGACAAATAAGTGTCTTTGGAGATTCCGAGCTAGTGTGTAACCAAATCCACAAGACTTTTGCTGCTAAAACCATTCGTATGCAATCCTATCGACATAGAGTCTGGGATCGAATTGAAAAATTTGAAGCATTCAATATCTAGGCTATTCTGAGAGAGATGAATTCTGAAGTTGATAGAATGGAAACTATAGGGGATCAATTTGAGTCAGCCTCTGAATTATTAAGAAATAAGCATGCGGTAAGGGTAATCGTAAGACCTGCTATTCCCAACAACAATCAAGATTGGCAAGTATTTGATAGCGATGCTCATATTGCATCATTCCTCCAGTCATCTGGAGAATTCGTCGATCAGCTGTAGCCAAAGATCGCCGAAGCTTACGAAGATCAAAATCATCGAGTTGAAGTCCAACAAGCTCCCGAGAGGCCTAGTTACTCTAGAAAGCCTTTTTGATTTTGATGATGCGATAAGAGACAAGAGAAATCTGGTGGCGGATAAAGGTGATTAGACCGATTTGCATATCGGGGAAGATAAGAGACTCAAAGTTGGGAAAGAAGTCTCGTAAAAGAATAAAGACAGACTAAAACACTTTTGCGAAGAATATCTAGGTGTAGTAGCTTAGTCATATGATGATCTTAAGGGATATGATCCCGGAATCATTGAGCATACTATCAATCTATCAAAAGGGGTGAAGCCAGTTCACCAAAAATAGAGACTTGTGAACCCAAAGATAGAATCTCTCTAATCATAGGAGTTGAACAAGTTGATCGCATCTCAAATAGTGTTCTCGATCAAACATAGCACTTGGGTGTCAAACTTGGTGCCAGTCTAGAAGAAAAATGGAGATATACAACTGTGTGGACTTCTGAGACCTAAATAGAGCATCCTTAAAGGATCATTACCCCCTGCCTTCAATGGAAGTAATCCTACAAACAATTGTTGGCTCCAAAATGTTTTCAATGCTGGATGGTTTTTCGGGCTATAACCAGATTTGGGTAAAGGAGGAGGACCAATACAAGACAATGTTCACTACTAAGTGGGGAATGTATGCATATGCTAAAATGCCTTTTGGGTTCTCAAACACTGGAGCCACTTTTCAGAGAGCTATGGACATTGCTTTTAAATATTTGATTCATAAGATTATACTCATCTATCTGGATGACTTAACAGTATTCTCAAAATTTGCTGATAATCATTTTGATCATTTGGAGCTTGTTTTCCAAAAATGTTAGGAATTTGGGATCTCCTTGAACCTGAAGAAGTGTGTGTTCAGAGTTCCCCAAGGAAAGTTATTAGGGTATGTTGTCTCCAAAGAAGGCATTTCCATTGATCTAGAAAGAGTGGACGCGATCCGAGAACTCTCGTTTCTAGTCAACAAAAAAGGTGTGCAATCCTTCCTAGAAAAAGTCAATTTTACTAGTCATTTTATTGTGGACTTTGCAGGTATTGTTCACCCTATTACCTTAATACTCAATAAGGAGCATATTTTCAAATGGATGATGGAAGCAAGAAAATATTTTGATCTTATAAAGGAGGCTATTTCTTCTGCCCCTATGTTGGTCAACCCGAACGTGTCAAAATATTTTATTATGTATGTTTTTGGTGGTGTGAATAGTATTTCCATAGTGCATGAAAAAAAATGATGAAGATACAAGGGAGTCCCCTGTTGCTTTCTACTCATGAACCCTAAAAGAATATGAAGTAAAGTATAACTTTGTAGAAAAGCAGGCCTTTGCCATTGTTAAGGGGCTCAAGGAGTTTCGGCATTTGATATCATATAATAAGGTGATTGTCTATTTACCACATCCTAGTGTGTGAGAATATATCATGGAGGGAGAAATCATTGAGAAGAGAGCTCATTGGATCAGCAAGATCCTAGAATATGACATTGAAGTCAAACTTTTCAAAATCGTAAAGGGAAAAGGACTGTGTGAATATATCACTGAAAATAGTGAAACAGTGATAGAGCTTGGAGCCCCAGAGCCTGCGTTAATAAATGAAGAGAATTCCCAAAGTAACTGGCTTGATGACAGAATAAATTTTATGCAGACAGTAAGGTATCCAATTGATCTCCCATCTTTTAAAAGGTGTTTCTATTGCCTACAGAATATAAGTTATGTCCTTTTGGAGGGCGTCTTGTTTAAAAGGAATTTTAACGACATCCTACTAAGATGTGTGGATGAGGAGCAAGCCAAGAAGATTTTAAAGCAATACCATAACAGCCCTATCGGTGGATATTTTTTGCAAGAACCATGGTAATTAAACTTATATGTGCGGGTTATTTTTGGTCGACACTTTTCAATGATGCATTTTCATTGATTAAGTCTTGCAAGGAATGTCAGTTTTATGTTAGAAAGTGACAAAATGCCACCATGCCTTTGAGGCCTATAGTGGTAGAAGAACCTTTTTCTCAATGGGGTTTAAATTTCATTGGGATGATTAACCCTGTTTCTATAGCTGGACACAAATGGATACTAATAGCAATGGACTATTTTACCAGGTGGGCTAAAGCAGTGCCATTGAAAAGTGCGACTAAATTGGAGATTGTTAATTTTCTAGAAGAACTGGTGGTCAGATTCAGCCCGCCTAAAACAATTATCTCTAACAATGCTAAGACTTTTCTCGGCTCAAAAATGAGCCAGTTCGCTCTAAAATACGGAGTGTTCCTAAAAACCTCCTCTAACTACTATCCAAAGGGAAATGGTCTCACAGAGTCTACTAATAAAAACCTCATCAGGTTGATCAAATGGATAGGCTCATAACATCAAAAGGAGTGGCATAGGAACCTCCGAACAGCGCTACAGGAAGATCGAATTATGCCCAAGCAAATAATAAAGACTTCCCCTTACCAGATGGTGTATGGGAAGGAGGAATTGCTGCCCATCACCACAGAAATTCCTACCCTACAATTGCTCAAGTCCCTGGAAATCGAACAAAATGGGGTGATGGAAGTGCATTTTTTTGAGTTGCTCGAGGTGCAAGAGAAAAGAGAACACGCCCTGGAAGTAATGAATAGCTACCAGTAGGTGGTAAAGAAATGGTTCGACAAAAGAGCTTTCGATCAAGGGTTGCAATGCAGAGATCTGGTCCTCAAATTCAATGAGCGCGAAGCAAAGCTCGGACAACACAACAAATTTGACAGTCTTTGGGAAGGGCCATTCAAGATTTATCAGTGTAAACAATTCAACTCTTTCGAGTTGGAAGATATGGAAGGAAATGCCCTGAGTATTCCAGTCAATGGAATACATCTTAAGAAATTCTACTAATTTTGTCTATGAGTTATTTTTGTACATTTGTATATATGTAATTACTCTTCACGACTTTAAGTTTTAGATCCTCTTAGTGCAAAAAAAGAAATATAGCAATAATGCAAACAATTGAAAAAAATTTGTAAATGGGCTATGTGGTCTAAAAAGGACATTTTATATTCGTCAGAGTGAAAATTTTACAACATATTTGGGCCAAATGCCTTGCACTAACATTTACACATGCCCGCTATAGCGCAGAGCTTGTAAGCATAGAAAAGCAAAATTTATAAAAATCAGCTTTATCCTCGAAAGATCAGAGGGAAGAACCAGCAATCATGGCAGCAGGTGGCACAGGGTCGAGAAACACCATTCTTTCAAAATCTTCATACCATTGAAGACTTTGAAATGGCTCAATATAGTGCACACACATTAGGAAATAGCAGTCTACGTGGACTTTGGCATGATGCTCCTCATAAGTTTCTAGCTCAAACCTAAAAGGAAAGGCCTGGTTGGAATGATGCCTCCATACAACTGCTACAGGCGAATTTTTTGAACTGAAGGAATCCCACGATCAAATTGGGCCACATGCATAATCTATTCCAGGCCTCTGAGGTAGTGCTGAGGAAAGACCCACTTCGTCAGCTTTAAAACCTTATGCTTTGAGACACTGATGTCCATTAGTGAGGCATCAAAGTGAGAGAAAATGATGGTGTTCACCCGGTACTACTCATCATAGTGCACACAATCCTTCTCAAGGACCCACTTGATTATTTTCACATATAACATGTTTTTCACACCTATCATACACTTTAGCTGCCTACATGTAATTTTGCCAAGAAAGGTAGCCTATGTTTTTTTGCAAGTAAGCCTCACTGGTGTTTCCATGTTGTCTGCTTTTCTAGCTAAGAATGAAAATTACTAAGGAAACAGGAGCTTACTGAGCTAGAGCTTACTAAGGTAGAAAAGCTTGAGGATGTTGTGATTTGCAATGCTACACAAGGGGTCCTATTTATAGATTGGTTAAGGTTCGCTAGCTGAAGAAAATCATGATTATCAGCTAGACCCGAGTGTATCGCATTGCCTCAATTTTTAGCATTTCAGTGTGTGAGGTGATGGGAAAGTGTAGGTGCAACATGGAACTTGCTCTATTGAGCTGCCACATCAATTCATGAATTAGCCAGGTGTCAATAAAAAGAAGCTCCTCTGTCTCATCCGAAGCGGATGAAATTATAGAGAAAATCTCTATTGGACGATGTGCCCCGTACGAGCATTGATATCAATCAATATAGATAACCTACAGGGAGGCTTGCAGAGTTGGCCTCATTTTTTTTTTGAGATAAAATCCATGTCCATCACACATGAAATATTATCAATTGAATGCTCGAGCAGTTTGGCTGGTTGGTGATCTTTTCACATGAATAAACTGGTAACGCATGGTAGCAACTCAGGATAAATGGCTAGCACGTACCTTTTTGGCCGTCTTTCTCAAGAAATCAAAAAATCAAGTTATGGCATGCAGAGAAACATACTTATTGCAAAAGTTACCAAGAATTGAATAATTAAGGTATTCACAGGAAGGAAGAAGTTTTCAGAAAAGCTAAGCCATTTGCAAAAGGTTTGCAAAAAAATCTTGGAAATATAAAATGGCCAAAATTGTAGAGGACCCTTCACAGATCCTGGCTCTGAGAAGTCTAAGTGGGCGAATGAAGAACACACCCTATGTGCAACTTTACGATGGGGAGTCCTATGCCACTCTAGGCATACCTGTGAAACCTAGTTGGCCTTCCACTCACCTGGTGAATCAATAATTATTAAGCATTGTTCCTCATAAAGAGAGGGCAGTGGTCCTGGAAGATTGGGATAACGTCTTCGATCCTGAGTTATCCTGCAATCTTAAGAGCCTTAGGGAAACTGCATGTGAAATAATGAAGCATATGACAGACTAATTTCACAAACGTCTATGGTTCTATGGGCTCGCACAGTACATGGTTCCCTTGGTGCAACCTTGCCCAGAGGTTGTGGCAGTATGTGCAACACATTTTGACCCAAACAGGGGTTATCAGCGGCAAAAATTTCAGGGTAGTCATTAGTCCTGAGGCTATTCAGGATATGTTGTCCGTCGCACTTCCCTTGGGGAATGGGGTTAAAAATTTTGAGGTGGAAATAATGCAACAAAAGTGGGGAGAGCTCCAGTCGGGGCCACAGTTTTATCATTTCGAGCTTCAGCCAATCAGCAGTTCAACACCGCCAAAATTCCCTTTCAGTTTGAAGGCTCTAAAAGGTGGGGTCTCTTCCATCGTTTGTATGCTAGCGATGGTGTGCAGTTTGGACTCGGACGAAAATGTTTTTCAGTTTCAAATGTCCCTTTGCTTTATGTTGAAAAATAATCGTGAGTCACCGCTCCTAGATTTTGCAAGGGTTGTGAGTGATGGAATTTGGTAGTAATTATAGGAATTTCAGGCTGGCTCTAAGTTTAGGTATTCATCTTTTCTGGCTTACTTGATTTTGCACTAGAACATGGATTACTTTTCAATGTTTATGCTCCTGTTTGTTTGTTATGAGGGTGGTTTAAGGAAGCCGGTTTCAACATGGACCCCTGTCATATCAAAAACCTTTAATTATTATGCGTTCTAGGATGCATTCATAGCCCCGCCTATAAGGGCTTTGGATAAGACCGGCATAAATATGACTGAACGCATATCACCCTGATAAAAGTCCTGGTTGGGGAGGTTAACTCCGCCCTGTGACTAGTTCTTTGGTGTGGATTTCACCATGCTTTGTATGCCAGGTTTCACCCAGGAGCCTTTTTGACTTCCTCATTTTCTTTCCAATAAAGTGTTGGCCCTAAAGGCAATGAGGCAGCTATGTACCTTTGAAGATGATTACTGGGGAGGAAAACACTTAACCTCCCATTTACTATTGTCAATCATGTTCGGACCAGTCTCGTTGGTTAAAAAGAGGTCCTCGAAGAATGATACCTCAGTGATTCTGCTTTCTAAGCTGGGTCACCTCGGGTTGGTATTAATTGATGATATCTAGAATTACAACCCTGACAATAATTTATCGGGAATCGACATCAGGATCCTACATTCGCCTCGGCAATTCTGGGACCTTCGGTGAAATGCTGAGGAAGGAAATTTAAGCAAATATGTAGGCCTTGAATATTTGCCTATAGGTCAGCCACCATGGCTGAATTTTTACCACATAGTGGGCAGGGTCAACCCAAAGCTGAATATCAACTCCTCCCTGGTCACTCAATTGAAAAAGCTCGGTTGGCCACCCGATAAGATGCAAGCCTTCTGGATATACCAATAGGAAATTTTGGAAATTGGCAAGATGTATAATGAGGTAGCCCTTGATGATAGATTTGATGACATTTGGGAAAATGAGCACCCAGATGTTGAATATTCTCTGAACCAATCAACATCCATGCAACAATATAGAAGAGAGGAGGCTACCACAGAATCTAAGGAAGAAGTAAATCAAAATCCCCTTGCCATTGCTGGGAGTCCAAAGCATGAGAAGAATTTGGGTAAGCAACCTATGCAGGAAGAAGAGCCACATGCACAAACAACTCAACTAGCCCCCTCCTCTAGATCAACATGGAGGCAGGAAAGGATGCTAGGTGGTAAGAGATGGGTCATTCTTGACCTCGATGATTCTCTAGGGGAGAAGCAACAATGAACCGAAGAGGTCGGTGCGGAGGAGAAATAGTTGAAGAAGGGAGCAGTCGAAGCATCTACGGCTCCGCATGAGCATCAAGTAACTTTTTCTCCTTCTCTCTCATCTATGTCTCTAGTCTCACCTTAGTCTACCCCTGTTCTTTTATCCGCGCGAGTTCTCTCCACCACTGGATTGGATGGGCATTCTAGCCCCACTCCTCTTGCCTTCGCACCAGTGTCTTCCGCTTTCCAAGTCTTGCCGGGAACGCAATTTGGTATAATTTCTGGTCTCGTGGGCCAACAATTTTTATCTCCAAGGCCCAACCCTATGGTTGGTGCATCTCTATTTTTCCCTTACACCTCATTCTCATCCTCTCTAAGTGGTCAATTCATTCTACCATTCTCCCCAACTATTATAACATGGCCAAGTAAAACCTCTGATGTATCAGCCATGCTGTCTTTCTCACTGGCTGTTCCTCAGGAGTATTCTTTTGCTCACAGACTGGGTATTCCGGCCCAAGAATATTTCTCACAGGTCGATGCTAATAAAAGCACCCATGCAAACTGGATCAGCAAAAGAAGACTGAAAGACACAGGCCAGAAGGCAGAGCCCTTTTTGCAAACCGTATTCAATGAAGGCTAGAATTCCTTGATGTTTGCGAAGATCACTCCTAATGTGATTAGGATAGTAGGTGAAATGTAGCCTAGTGACTATTCTGTGAATACTGTCAGGTTAGACTTATAGCAGGCCCACCCGTGAGATAAATTTGAGTTGATGGAGGAGACCCAAAAAATAGTAACCACTAATTTTCTCAAGTTCAACTGATAGGCGAAGAAGAAGGATGATCAGATTGTGGAGCTCAAAATTAAGGTTGACATCTGGGTAAATAAGTTCAAAGCCCAGGAGAATGAAATAGGGTGACTTGAGAAGGAGAGGAGCACCTTCAAAATTCAGATCAAGAAGCTACAAGGTTTGAGCAAGGACTCTTGAGCTGTAGGTCGAGCAGAGCTGAGCAAATGAAGAGAGGCTCCGGGCTAAGTCTGATTTGCTAAACATGAGAATGCAAGAGCTCCAACTAAACAATACTACTGAAATTGCTGAAATGAATACCAACTTAGAGTTGGAGGTCCAAAAGACTAAGCAGGATAAATTGGCCCTGGTAGAAAGAGAAAAGGAAGTTCTTTCCCTAATGGAGCAGATGTCCACATTGGACAAAACTTGGCAGAGGTAGTGGTAGGTTTGAGCGACAAAGAGGAAAAATTGGCTACTCTAAGGACCCAACCCCTTACACCTCGTATGAGCTCATTGGAAATTGCTAGAGAGTTACATGCATCATACTGGGACAAGGTGAAGGTTTTATGCCTTACTCTTCAGACCATCTTAAAATTTATGGCGCAAATGGCTAGTCTCTGTGGAACAGTGAGCGAATCAATTTAACAGGTTCATGAGTTAACTTCCAACAAGGTTCTGGAGGCTAGAATTTTATTGGGTAAGTTGTATACTACTTCAGATGAAGCATTGAGTGGCGTGGGAATCAATGATTGAATGACGACAGCTTTGGGCATAAGTAGCCTCATCTCCATGCATGAAACCGTTCAACAGGTTGCAGATTGCAAAGCTCGGTTAAACCAGTTTACCAGTGACATGTGGGCAAAGTTTTCCCATTTGACTCAGAAAGGCCTCCCTTTTCCCTTCATTGTGGATTAGGCAGTAGTAGGCATGGATCACATTGTTTTAATGATTGAAGAGAAGAAGCAAGACCTTACTATTTTCCAGACATTTGATCAAGCTTCGACCATTGATGAAATCAAGGGGATAGTGCATCAGTTAAGGTAGCTTTTCTTCCAATTGGAATTGGAAGCCAAAGTGTCAAGTGGATTGTCCTTCAAAGCAATTACTGACCTCCAACTAGCTCACAAGCATCTGCGAGCTCTCTCTGCACCATTAAACGAAGTATGGACCAATCTATAGGCCTCCCTTTCGAAGTTGTGAGCATTTTGATGCTGAACCAAATTTTCTGGGGATCTCCTTTCTACGAGCGAAAAGCCCCTATGATTTGCCAAACTGTTCAACAAAAATTGCCAAAGTCTTTGTAGTTCTATATTTACCATCGTCACTACACCTTATTTTTCTATGCTCACTATCTTCAGAGCCCTCCACGTGGCTTCCTCGCAAAGTTTTTCAATTTTCCTTCACTTCGCTTTTCGGCAATCTTCATCTGCATGCCGCATGGCTCACACTGGCTGCTCTTCTGAGTTGGGCCTACCTCATTCTTTATTTTGTTTGGAGCCCTCCATGTGGCTCTCTCTCGAGTTTTTCTACTGGGCACCTTTTCAACTTTCCTTTGGGCTCCATCTGAGCGACATGTGGCATTTTTCTTTCTACACTAGTTACCTTGGAATTGTTGACAGATCTTTTTTACTTCCTGCCGCCACGTGTTCTCCCTTTCTATTGCATGGTTTTCCTCTTTATGTCATGGCATCACTGGCATGTTGCTGACCGGTCAATATTTACCGTGGTGGCTCGAGATGATCTAAGGCATTGATCACTATGCATGGGTTGCTCTTCTTTGGATGTGTCTCCAAGTGGTGGACTGGCCAATATATGGGGCCGTGTATTCTTTTATTAGGTTGTTGATTAATTTTTAAAATCTCTCAAGCACTGAGAAGTAAGCCTCTTGTAATAGTTGCTTTCAATTCAAAGGCTGCGGACTATGCGAAATAGTTTCGGCCTTTCTATTTTTAAGCATTTGTTAGGATTATTGACCTGTGCTATTATCTTTATTTTTGTATGAATGCCTGTTCTTTAGTTTTTGTAACCTTTCATAGCTAAAATGAATGTAAACCATGTTTCTTCGACTCTTCTATGTTAAAATAAAGTTACGCTTGATTACATTATACAAATTAGAGGGTATTTTTGTATGATAAGTGCTTTTGAGAAAATTATCTTAATTAACAGCAATTTAGTGGTTTGGGCCTTCGTATTCTGTACTGTGCTCTTATAAAGTTGTCTTAAAGCTTTGGTGCATCACATGTAGTGTAAATTTTACAGTCCCACAATCTCCTTTACTTTCTGCTTTACCCATTAAATGAAGAGCCGGCTTCGACAAAATCTCGGAGGTTACTTAGCTAGTGCATAGTGTCCCCCAATAGCTAAGTTTCCTATAGGGCTGCTACTATATGCAAAATATTGCATTAACAGGATTCTCGCCGATGTTGGATAGTGTACCACGAATGGAATGCCCTTATTAAAAACCTTGTTGTAGAGCTACCAAAATCCTACCTACTTGTTGGCGCAATAGGGTCGGCCCTGTGAAGCCGTCTTATATTTTTATGGTTTATGTGTGGAAATGAAATGTATGCCATGGGAGTTTCATGGATATAGTAGCTTGGATGCCCCGTATAAGTAAGTGTCATGGAGGGGAGCCAGTGGGGTCAAGCTACTAGTCATTTGCCATAAATATGTGTAGCTGGAGAAATCCAAATAAGAATTCAATAAGTATTGTCCTAAAAGCCTAGGTTGTACATGTTTTCAAGTTTTAATAGTCCTTACATCACAAAAAACAAAAAATACATTGATTGTTGTGTTTGTTCTTTATTGTATTCGTCAAAATCTTGATCAAACAAACAAAGTCAATCAACAACTTTCAAAAAAATATGAACTGTCAGAAAATGGAGTCACATTTGTTAGTTTAATCACCGCATGTGTATTAGCGAGTCACATATGTTAGGGGAAAAGTTGTATCTGGCTGTCAAAACTTTCACTTTTCATATTTTGCATGTCACAAGTCGCAACTGTCATATTTTGAGTTGCATGTGTGCATGCAAACCTCATATGTCAGCTTTTGGGCCGCATGTGTATCGGTAAACCACATTTTTCATAGGAAAAACCACAATTGTCAAATACACCACATGCCCTATCAAAAAACCGCATCTATAAGAATTTGAACCACAACTGTTTAGTGAACCACATTTGCCTATCAACAGAAAACATCAAAAACCGCAAGCTGAGTCTAAAAGATCATTGTCAATATTTTCTTTAGGTTCTTAAGATCAACCTTGGACTAGAAACTGGTAAATTTTGCTCAAAAACCTTACATTATTAGGTTTCATATATGTCTTAGTCACATTAAATGTCATAGTCATAGTCATCCTAAGTCACATGCACATAGATACTTCTTAGGAAATTTCATGTCATAGAAATAGAGATAAATTTCCTCGTTGTTGGAAACGTTCATGTTTCAATTCGTCACAATCATTGAACCTTGTCACTTTAGTCCCATTTAGTGGATCTTTTCAGCTCAACAGTCTAGTTTGAAAAATCCGGCTTATCAACTATCCTTGTCATCCAATTAGGTTCCTTGGTCAAAAATAAATCTTTGCATGCATTTACTCCATTAGGTGGTAGGTTATCCTTGTATTAGATTCATTTATCATCGATATCTACTCGATATTTTTGCATATTGTCCATCATATCATACATCATCTTAGTATACATCTTTTTAGAACCTTTTTAGTAACATCATTTAGTGTCAAAAAAATCCAAAAATATAGACATAGGTCATATCAATTTTTAGATATAGTATTCCTTACCCATTTTGAGCAACTTGTTCATGGTTGAGACAAGGTCCAAAAAGAAACACAAAGTAATGATAGACCCCAACGAATTTATCAATCCATTCGGAAATCAACTGTCAGGAATCAAATGCCTACACAAGCCTTTACTTGAAAAAAATGTCACTAGAGACACACATGGGCAGATTTACATAGAAGACATAGATGCAGTAGTTTAAGATCTTGAGTTTGCATCCTTCATGGATGAGTGTTTGGCAAATGATCCACAACACTATTTAGCAAAGTTGCTAGTAGAAGGTGCCACACTACCACCAAGATTTGATGTTCATACTTTGACAACACAGTCTATTCAACCAACACCAACTATGACATAAACTGTGTCTATTCCCCAAATTACCGCAGTGATACTAGCTAGTGTATCTAGTCAGACATTGTCAATTGTAAGCACAATCCCTTTCAACGTCACACAAGTTTTACAATTTACTATGGGGGCAACTTCCTCCAACCCCTTTGGCACCAACACTACTAGTAAGAGATCCAAAGTTGGCAAAAATATACCAATACCAAATCAAACCATTCAGATAGGAAGCATTCCTATACCAACTCAGACCATTCAGATAGGGAATATCCCTATACCAAATCAGCACATCCTAATAGGATATATTCACCCACCAAATCACAACCCGTCACAAAACATGGCATATTAGAACACCTACATTGATCAAAATAACATGAACACCATGTCCTTGACACAAGTCAACATCCTTCAAAATCAAATACAGACTCTACAACAAAAGATGGATGACATGTCTATGTCAAGAAAATGAGCTATCTCAGCACAAGACCTATGTCCATGTCCATTCGCCAAAGCACTCTATATGACACCTTTCCCCCATGGATATGTTGGTTTTTTTTCTTGTAAACCAGGTTTGTCTCCTAATCTACCTATGGAATTGCCAAAATTCCAATCAAGGGTAGCTCAGAGGATCTAGACCAACTGACGAGGATTGTTTTTTAAACAATAACCTCCCACACTTTGGGCTTTGCAAGACCTGGGAGGGTGATCCCAGTAATGAGTTTACAATCTCTGCAACAAAAATCATAAACAATCATTAACTTTGAAAAATAGATAATCTCACTTAATAGCTCAACAAAATGGGATAAGACTGAAATGAATTGGTTGTTCATCAGCAAGATCAACCACTTGGAGCATGAGATATTTACAACACATTTTCATGGTGAAAGATAAATCATTATGTTTAAAATTTGTGGTAGCAAGCCCTTGGTGAAGACAAACAAAACACTGCATTTCAAAGAACAGATGCAAATTAGACCAGTGCCATATCAATTGGAGGAGTCAAATTCACCAACACCTAATGGTTCATAGTAGATTTTAACACATAACATATAATATCTCTAAGCATACTACCTTACAGTATCACCAATTTGTACCTCAGCTCAATACTTCTTACCCAATCCTTGTACAAAACATATCAATCTACAATCTCATTTAAGCAGTTTAATTAATTCCTTGAATTAATGCTAAAACTAGAAATGCACACACCACAATAGTGAGAAAAATAGAATAACCCTTGATTACTTCATTCAAAATTCGAATAAATTTACACATAGGAGAGACATGAGCCTAGATTTTTCATTTAAACTCAAATGCCAGCACTGTTATGAAACACTAAATCCCAATAAACTCAAATCCTACAACAAAATGACACAAAACCCACTTGCATTGCCTCTGTAACTACAGATTTTACATTTTTTTATGTAGCTCCACACCAGAATTTTGACTAGCTTACTTGCTAACCTAACTTGCTAATTTGCCAACCCCTTTTTACAATGAGAAGAGAAAAGAATAAGAAGAGGAGAAGAGATTCCAAAAGAAACCCTAAATCCAAACAGGAACAACCATCTGGAAACATCTCCACCGTTGAACAGTGATCTACCAAATATTCTCTCCATTTCCCTACAACAAACTTGATTCTGCTTTCAAAACAACATGTTCCCAATTCGTTCTTCAACATAAACATGCCATGTGTCCACTCTTGACTCTTTGCAATAAACAGATTCTATAGCTAAAAGAAAAACTCTCTCCCCATGAAAAAATCCATTTTCTGTTGTTTTCCCTCTTTGCTGCATTTTCCTCTGTATATTCACCCACTACTATTTTTATTTTGTCTTACCATTAGTAAATAAAATACTTCACTTAATCTTCCAGCAGAAAAAAGTATTTACATTTGATATTTCACCCAGTAGCACAAAGTCATTAACATTTTACATTTTACCCCAACACAGTAAAATGTAGAATATTTTAATTTTATTCACCCTATGCTGCAATATAATGTTTCAAATTTCCATTTAAAACATTCCCTCATTTTAAATCAAAATAAAAACTTATAAATTACTCCCCCCCGTGCCTTATAATTTTTTTCACATTTTATTTAAAATAATTACTTAGCACCCGAGAGATAAAGAAACAGGCCCCACCATTTAAAAATACTCGGCCAACACCTTTGGGGAAAACATTTAAAATTTTAAATATTTTATGCCTCTCCCTCTCCCCGCACCATTTGAAATTACTCGGACCCACCCTCCATTTATTTCATGGAGAAAATACTTTAATATTTGTTTGGAGGCTCCCGTTTTTACCCAAAACTAAACATTGTCTTCAACAATATTTAAAAATAATGTTGAGCACAAAAAATCATGGGCCCACCTCCATCTCCCCACAATCTCACAATCAAAATTTTGGGCTTACCTGTGGATTGCGATATGGTGAGCAACAGTCATGATTTTGTTTCATAAACCTTAGGAAATCATTTAATATTACATGTTTAATTTACTCCTTCCTCCCCGCCATCCTGCAATGAGTATCCTGTGAGCAGTTCGGGATTGCAAAATGGTGGGAAATGACTTAGATTTTGCTGCACCAGCCACTCACCCTCAGTCATTGATCATCTTCCACTCTGCATTGGTTGCCCTAATTTTCTATTTGTCCGGTGTTCTCCTCTTGCAGCTCCTTCATGGTGGTCATGGCGGTAACTTCACTTAGCACCCTCCTTCAATGGAATTTGATGCCTCTCCTACCCTCAATAGTGTTTGGAATAACTTCAACAAATACATTTTATGCATATCTTGTCCCTGGCATGGTGAGACCATGTTTATTTAGGCATTGTCAAACTGTTCACACACCATTTTCAGGACATTTTCTGTGAGCCGCGCAGACCTTCCTCTCACCTAGCACGAGCTTCCCCAAACTTACCTGGCCATGGGCCTCCTCTCTCCCCGAATGCACCCACCTCCATTGGCTTGGTGCAGGTCTCCCACTGGTCTCTCTGTTCATGCTACCTGAGCCTCTCCCTATGTGTCCTTGCTGGATGCGAGCTCCTCTTTCATTTGCTGGTTGCGCCCATTCTTCTCTCATGCATACATTATCAACAACCATTAATAGTCTATTTGTATTTTCCTTCACTGTTCCTCCCCTCACTACAATGTGCACCATCTTATCTGGTCTTATCCTTTTTTGGTGTGGGCCTCCCCATCACCTCAAGCCGCACCCTCTGCCTTCTTTCTACTACTGCATTTTCCTAAAAGTTACTGAAACCAATTCAACAAATTATATTCTGGACATATGAAGGGTGTGACATTCACTAATGGTCGTATTTTATCACTAGAGAGTCACACGCATTGTGTATGCTATTTCCCCCACATGATGGATCGAGCCCTTCAATTGTATATTTTGTGTGTACATTTTGGGTACAGAATTCAATGGAGGAGTTCTGAGATTCATATTTTTAAAATTTTAGATGCATTTTCCATTGCTACGCCAAGCACTCAATGGTATGACAGCCCCATTTCTCCTTAGTGATTCCTCTCATGGGTGTGTAGCTCTCCATCATGCCTCTTTCAACAATTTTTCATTTTCTTGGAAGTTTCTAAAGTTTTTTAATAAATCTATTTTGTCATATGCAGCCAATAAATTGTATTCACTGAGGCTTTGGTGGATGCCCTAGCTGTCTCAATGTTGAAGCATTTTCAACAAATCCATTGTGTCCACATACCGCAATCTCCATGATGTTCCAGATCAAATCCATATAAGAAAGGATCTCACTTCAGACCTATCATAGCTTGAGGCATTCTACCAAGTGATTAATTCATCATATTATCATTGACATCCTCATACTTGTACTCCATTGTTCAAAAACCTTGTCCTCATGATGACATGATGTGGAAACTCCACATTGAAAAAGTGGATCTCACTTGCAGTCTGAAAGTTATAAGCAATTGTAATTATGTGCCCCTCCACTTGATGACCAAATGAAAGTAACTTTCATGACATAATTGCCATAGTGCAACACTCACAACCTTACGATTATGCAAAGCATGTCGGGCCTGATGTGGCCTAGCTAAAAAATTTTTTAGTTTTCAAACAAGTTTCAAACTCAAGTCATCCTAGAACAACATCTGGATGCATTTTAAGTGAAATGGCAAATTGGGTTGCCGTCAGAAACTGTTTTCTGTCACTTTTGGAAAATTATCAAAACAGGCCAAGTTGACTCAGGAATCAATCTGGGAAACCAATCAAACGACCTCATGAAACCATAAAAACCTATAAACATATAGTCATCTGATCCAAAAGTATAGTGAAAAAGACGGCTCAAAGAAACAGATCCCACAGAATAGGATATTAATCAGCAAAGTTGTCCAATCAGGCTTTTCTGAAACTGCAACTGTTCTGAAACAATTGAAACACACCCGACTGCTAATTTGTAAAAATAGCAAATCAACCCCTGACAAGCTGCCATCAAACATAGTGGAACATTACGATACCCTGAGCACGTGTGAAAAATGAATTTGCATGAAACATCTTTGATCAAAAGATATTAACGATCAAATTTGACCATTCAGAAGGGCTATCATGAATGCAGATGTGAAATAGAGCAAACTGCATTTGGTTTCGGTCTGCTAAAAATAGAAAATCAAATCTTTTGGCTCTGAAAATTGATTCCTGAGATCATTTAGGTATGGAGAACACATAAAAACATTCATTTTGACATAACAGTCAACTGGTTGAAAAATCCAAGCTCAAACAGGAGGCTGTTTCACAAATTGACAAATCTGCAAACAACAGAACAGTGCAAAAACCCTCCAACTTCACTTTTCAAAACCTTGACAAAACCTATCGTGGGAATCTAAAAATTGACACACATGCTCACATATGTCAATCAAATATGTCGACAAATGGGTTTTTCTTGTAAAACAACATGCCTCAAGTTCTGATTCTCCAAAGTGGGTCATTCAAACTGACCCCTTAAGTGCACTTCTCAAAGTGCAGAGGCAGATTTCTCAAAATGGGCACCTCAAATTTGCAAAATTTGAGAGTGGCAATAGGATACATTATACCAAATTTTTTTAAGTATAATGGGAGGAAGAATCCTTTAGAACATATTAGATAATTCTCAACAACATGCATGGACATATCATATGACCCCACGTACTTGATACACCTATTTCCATGAACCCTCATAGGGATAGCGTTGGAATAGTTTTCTAAATTGCCATATGGTATACGATCCTGGGGTGAATTGGCTAAGAAGTTTGTTGAAGATTTTTCCTTTAACATAGACAATGAAGTAACTATAGCAACCTTGTGCCACATGACACAAGAAGATGGTGAGACGTTCATCACTTTCTTCCAGAGATGGAGAAGTCTAGCTAGCCGTTGTCTCATCAAAATACCTGAAAAACAAAAGGTCACTATCTTCCTCAAAAACATCAACCCAAAACTGAGAAGTGACTTGTGTGTACACTTTTGCACTTCATTTCTTGACTTGGTATAAAAGGGGATCATCCTTCAAAAGGGCCTTATTGACAAAGGTGAAATAAAAGCACCAAGCAAGAGCCCAATTGTCCAACATCCAAACGTGCCGAATGATAGAAACAAGTTCTAGTCTAAACACATACATACTGGACTAGTTATCACACTTAGAGGATACAACAAACATGAAGAGATGATGAATAGTCTAGATCAAATGGCTAACTATGTCCATAACTCACAACAAAGACCCCAAAGAAGATTTCCCATGCGATAATTTACACCTTTGGGGCAACCAATCAAGGTAGTCTTCAAAGAATTGGTAAAATGTATTCTCATCAAACCTTTAGAACCAAGAGAGTATGATCTTGGATAGTTCAAACCTTCATGGTGGGATGATAATGCTTTATGTGACTATCATCGAATGAAAGGGCACAACCTCCAACAATGTCACCAATTAAAGAATATCATTCAAGATTTTGTTGAAAATGGATCCATAGAGGTAAACAGGCAGAAAAATACTAAAAATAGTGATCATAAGGTCTTCACAAACCCATTACATGACCACACAAAAGGAAACGCCTCTAGTTCGGGAACCAAGAACAATCCCTCTGCCAATTACACAAACTCCAAATATGACTATGGGAAAGGAAAGACCATATATAGCCTCTGATCTGCAACTGAACATGTTGATACCGTCATCATTAAGAAGCACCTGGAATTTAATGTGAAGACATGCAAGACTAAAATAGTTATTCTAGGTCCTTCTTCCAAACCACCTACATAGAGGCCCAAGTATAGATACAATATCATTGATCAATTGAGTAAAATCCCCACACAAATATCTATCTTGGAACTATTGACTTTGTCACTAGAACATCGAGCCATACTTGATAAAGCATTATAGAACACTATTGTTCCCACGGACTTGGATGTCAATAGCTTTGAAGAAATGGTGGGATATTTGACCAACTCACATCATGCCACATTTTCCCAACAAGACTGCTCGACTAAAAAGTCTAATCACAATGACCCCTTACATCTTGAATTCCCAGTCCATTGAAGAAGGATCAGATGAGTCTTGGTAGATGGAGGCATAGGTTTGAACCTGTGTACCCTCAAATTGGTTAAGGCATTAGGATTCTTAGAAGACTGTGTAGATACTTCTAAGGGTATAGTCATCAAGGCTTATGATGATGAGGAAAGGTCATCCAAAGGAGTTGTAACGCTCCCTATCAGAATTGGCCCCACGATCATGAACACCAGCTTCCAAGTCTTGTATCTCACCCTTACATACAACTTGTTAGGTAGACCTTGGATACACGCAATGAGAGCCATCTATTCAACATACCACCAATGTCTTAAGTTCCCATATAATGGCACAAAGATAACTATTTATGGTGATCTAGATCCTTTCCAATATTGTACAAGCCTGAGGGACCTTCCACAATGGCAAGTACCGGTTAACCAAGAACCCTCATCATCCACTTTATCCGAATACATTGACCCATCACATCTCACTAAGTCCATTTCATTCAAACCACCATTATCCACTCCTAAACTCGAGATCCAAGACAAGGGTTGTGGTGAATATAATATAAAGGCATCATACTGCATCAGTAAACTAATTCCAACTAAGCCATATGGCCTACCCATGGCAGATAGAAAATAGTCAGTGGTCAAGTTTCATGTTCCCCCCTACAATGACATTGACCAAATGGGGAGAATTAAGTGAAGAAATTGTGGATCAAGGTCATTCCTGGTTATATCAAGAAGAACATGAATACCCCTCCCCGTCTATTCAAATAGCTAAGGACCAGTATGGGAAAGGTTTTAAGATAATGCAAAATGAAGGCTATGACGGGCATAGTGGGTTAGGACTATATCAAAATGGAAGTACATAACTGATCACTATCTACCCACAACCAAAATATTTAGGGCTAGGGTGTCAACTGCTTAGAATTGGGTATCCTAGTACTTTGTCATCTTTTCAAGAGGAAGTGAGTGCTTGTGCAAACATCGAGATATCTCATGAAACACTTCCCCTAGTTTACGACAAACCCCCAGTTTACAAAAAAACCTCCAGTTTATGATGAATCCCCTTACTTTAGCGATGGTGAATGGGAATCCCTTTCATCTACTAGTACCATGAATATCGATGCCCTATTTGGAGAATTGGACCTCAACGTGAAACATGTACCAAAAAAATCTAGTCCTCATCCTAATAAACACTTATCCAAAGTAGAATGGCAAGAGAACTATAATTGGGAAACCCTTGATCATGCATCTTGGGCACTTGACAAACCATCTTCTGATGAATCAACCCTCACTATAGTCCCACATCAGAGTCTACCTACTTCTTGGAGGAAGAAAAAGAAGGAGTTGGTCCGAAACTTCTGCGACCATGTCAATCATTCTATACTCACCTTGTCAATCATTACCTTTAAGAACTTTGATGATGAAATGCCCCTTATATATCCCAAACTTATCAACTGGGATCAACAAGGTACACCTATCATAGATACATTCGAGAATGATGAAGCAATTGCTGAGTTCATGGGACTTAGAGAAGGCATACCAAGAGGGGATCATAAGGCAGGTTTTACCATAGACTTGGACAATAAAGCATATTTCGGGGAGTCTATTTACACCTCTAGCTGAAAAAATGAGATTGAAAAGGAAAATGACAATGAAAATAAAAATGATGAGTCCCTAGGTGAAAATTGAAAGGCACCTTCGGACAATGAAAAAGTCAAAATAAAGGACGTATCGAAGGGAAAAAACCTCTCTGAGGCACCTAAGGATAGAGGTTTAAATATTCTCCCCATTGAACAAGAAAAGTCACTAATGCCAGTAGAAGAGACTGTTGTAGTCAACATAGGTACAAAAGAGAATCCTCGGATAGTATATTTTGCAGCTTCTTTAACAGAGACAAAAAAACATGAGTTTAAGGACTTCTTCAAAAAGAGACAGATAGACTTTGCATGGTCATATGCTAACATGCCTGGGCTAGATCTAGACCTAATATTGCACCATTTACCATCATAGCTAGGTATTAAGCCAGTCAAATAGAAGCTAAGGAAAATGCATCCACAAATCGCTCTACTGGTGAAAGAAGAACTTAAGAAACTCTTGGATGTAGGATTCATAAGGACAATAGACTATGTAGATTGGATATCAAATCTTGTACCAGTGACTAAACCAACTAGGGGCATTCACATTTACACTGAATTTAGAGACATCAATAAGGCATGTCCTAAGGATGACTTCCCTTTGCCGAATATTGACATGATAGTAGATCTTACAATAGGATACAAGATGCTATCCCTCATGGATGGTTTCTCTAGATATAACCATATTAAGATAGCTCTTGAAGACCAACACAAGACAAATTTAATGTGTCCATGGGGCACATACTATTGGAATGTTATGTTGTTTGGCCTTAAGAATGCAAGAGCCACCTACCAACGGGCAATGATTATGATTTTTCATGAATTTGTACATACATTCATGGAAGATTATATATATGACATTATAGCCAAGTCAGAAACAAGGGAAGATCATTTGAAGGTTTTAGACAAGATATTCTTGAGGCTAGAAAATTACAATGTCAGGCTAAATCCAAAGAAGTGTGTCTTTGGGGTGAAATCAGGGAAACTATTAAGGTATATCATCTCTCAAAGAGGCATTGAAGTAGATCCAGAGAAGGTAAGAGCTATCATAGAGATGCCTCCTCCAGTCAGCATTGGTCAACTCAGAACCCTATAGGGGATATTATAGTCCATTAGGCGTTTCATAGTACAACTAGCAGATAAAATACACCCATTTCAACATCTACTCAAGAAAGGAGTACCATTTGTGTGGAGACCTAAATGTCAAGAAGCCTTCCAACAATTCAAGGACTATTTGCTTACTCCACCAGTCTTAATGCCACCTACAAAGGGAAAACCATTGATACTTTAGATCTCAGCAGCTCAGTCAACATTAGGGGCTCTTCTCACACAACACGATGATCAAGGTCATGAGAAACCGGTCTATTATATCATTTGTACCTTAGTGGGATATGAATTGAATTAAAACAACATATAACATGCCTATCTTGTGATAGTTTTTGCTACCCAAAATTTTTTTCACTATATGCTCAATCGATAAACAATGTTAATTGCAAAGATTGATCCACTTAAATACCTCCTCAGTAAGGCAGCTTTAATAGGCCGATTGGCTAAATGGGTTATGATACTTAGCGAGTATGAAAATTAGTATGTTGAAAGGAAGGCTATAAAAGGATAGGTGATTGCAGATCAACTAGTAAATGCACCTATAAAGGCAGACCATCCATTAGTGGTAGATTTTCCAGATTAATTTCTCTTCAACATTGACATTAAAACTAAATGAAAACTATACTTTGATGGGTCACATACAAATCATGGTTCAAGAGCTGGTTTCTTATTTGTCACACTTCAAGGTGATACCATTCCCAAATCATTCAGGATTGCTTTCCCTTGTACCAACAATATAGTAGAATACAAAGCCTTAGTGACAGGTTTAAAACTAGCAGCTCAATGGAAAATTAAGAGCCTACATGTCTTTGGCGACTCTCAACTGGTAATTCGATAGGTAAATGATGATTACTAGACTAAGGATGAAAATATTGCACCTTACAAGTGAATGGATGATAGTTTCAAGCAGTATTTCAATGAAATAACTTTTCAAAAAATACCACGTATCCAGAATAGAGTTGCAGATGCTATGGCAACCATGGGTTCCTTGTTGGATATTCTGAGTAATGTGCCTAAGTTTGAGTTTCTATTTGAACAGAATTTGGTCCCTGCTTATGATGTCCCCGATATTGCAGTAGTGTGCACCATTGTTGGTCCTATGTCTCCTTGGTATAAAGACATATTCGACTATCTCACTGACCAAACCTTACCTCAAGACTTGTCCAATAACCAATGTGAAACCTTCATCCAAAATTCAGCTAAGTACACCATCATCGAAGAAACCCTATATAGACATACCTTAGATAACGCCCTAATGAGATGTCTCAATGTTGAAGAAGTACAAACAACTTTGCGAGTGGTACACAAGGGTATATACGGATCTCATTCAAGTTGTCCTACTCTAGCCCATAAGATTATGAGACTAGGTTACTATTGGCCTACAATAGAGAAAGACTCATACATCTTTGTAAATAAATGTACACAATGTCAAATACATGGAGATTTGATAAGAGTGCTAATGTAGGAGCTTCATCCAATTACTTCACCATGGCCCTTCGCCCAATGGGGACTTCACCTCATAGGTAAGATACACCCTTCATCATCCAATGGCCATAAATTCATCATCACCGCCATCAAATACTTCACCAAATGGATTGAAGCTATTCCCATGACCTACATCACTGACATACAAATATCTAAGTTTATCCTAAACTATATCATTTGTCGGTATGGTGTACCCCAATCCTTAATCACAGACAATGGCCACCCATTCAAGAACCAAGAAGTACACTGTTTATGTGAAGAATTCCACATCAAACACCATTTCTCCACCCCATATTACCCACAAGGTAATGGCCAAGTTGAGGCATCTAATAAGACTATTGTTAGAATCCTTAAGAAGACTGTTAATGACACTGGTCATGACTTGCACCTACAGCTTAATCCTACCTTATGGGCTTATTGCACAAGCATCCGTACTCCCACCGATGCCACTCAATATTCCCTCGTATTTGGGTCCGAAGCTATCTTACCTATTGAGGTTGAAATATCTTCTCTACAGGTATCCTTGAAGGGTCATATCAACGATGAAGAATACCGTGTCTCTAGGTTACAAGAGCTATAATTGTTGGATGAACGAAGATAGAAAGCATTAGATCATTTGCAAGCATATTAGAATTGTCTTTGTTGTAGTTACAATAGGAAGGTTCTCAATAGACACTTTGACATTGGTGACCTGGTATTAATGGAGATTCCTAAGAACCAAGCAGAATGAGAAAAGCTAGGAAAGTTTGAACCTAACTGGTTGCGGCCATATATTGTCATAGAAGCCTTTGGATCAATAGCATACCAACTCTCTACTCCCGAAGGAGAGTCACTTTTGTCCCCTATCAATAGTCTGCATCTAAAGAGGTTATATGCTTAAGTCTCTAAGAATCCGTGTCTTAATCTGGATAAATACAAAAAAATGGGTACCTTGATGAAAACCTGGCAAAATAGGCATCTTCGTAACACCAAAAAAATTGAGAAAATCAAAAAACGTAAAGAGAAATAAATCCGTCCACTAGTGAAAACTGTTCGGTGACACTATGGATAAGTACCATGGTGAAAACCTAGCAAATAGGTGTCATGTGTAGTCAAGATTGCTCTTTCATCTACCATCATTCTAATCAGACTTTTTTGCCATCACTCCTAATAAATGGTTGTCTTATCCATTACTTGGATGATTGGCATCTATCGTCCTTTCCATCATATTACCCACTCCATATTCCAAATCTTATTCCCGACTAGGGGGAAAATCCTTGTTCTATGCCCTAATACCTTGTACATAATGTCACACCATCGAAAAATGTCCTGAAAAATCCCAAAAACATTAGAAAACATCAAAAATCCAAAGAAATCAAAAAATGTGAGAAAATCCCAAAAACAGAGACAAGTCAATCATGTCACGTTAGTCATGTCTAGTCAATCATGTCAAGTCAGTCATGTCTAGTCAATCATGTGAAGTCAGTCATGTTAAGTCAGTCATAGATATAGTCGAACTACATTGCCTCTATGACTAGGACGTAGGCAAGGCCATCAATCAATGTGCCCCCGAGGCATTAGGTCAATCATTCTAGGTTTTTCATGTATCACACACATTAAAATCATGACTCTTTTTTATTCAAATTCATTGGTCATGTCAAACTATGAGGTCTCTGCATGTACAATGTAGGAAAGGCTAATCAATTGATGAGCTCCTGAGACCACACTAGATTAGTCCAATAGGGTCCATTCATGATCACTATCACACAACTTGCATATCATAGTTTAGGGTATCATCTCATGTCATACACGGTCAACCCATAGACACACACTTTTATCAGTCAAGGAGTAAAAACAAGTCATGCATCAACGAGGAAAAACATCTCAAATTGTCATCAAGTCAATATCAAACACATTGTCAAAGAGATCAACCTATGTCTTATGCAAGATATGTCTTTCTTGTCAATAGATGTCATCAAATTGTCATAGTCTCATGTGGCTTGTCACATCAACATCATCTGACTCCAACATCTTATACAACATGTGTCTTTTTGAAACCAGGCTTTTTCATGCCTTATACAGAAGTCACCAAGTCGAAACTAGACTCAACATCTTATGCGTTATGCGTCATTCTCTCACATTACGCTATGTCAAACATCAACAATCAAACAATCTCACAAGATCAAGTTTTGGAAAATACATTTATTTGGCTTTATGACTTTATATCTTATTTTGTCTTATATTTTTATCAATTTGTGAATTAGTCTAGTTACTAGCCTTCTCAAGGATGTCCCTTGAAGGATTTAGAGTAGCAACGATGTCTCCGAACTCTTTTTCTTTGGCTATTGTCTGTCAACTATCTTTTTAACATTGGTTTTTGAGTCATGTTAATAGTTTCCTCAAGGATGTCCTATCAAGGATTTAGAGGAGCAGTGATGTCTCATGACCCATCTTTTCATTTTTCTATTGTCTATGGTTTGTCTCAACAAAATGACTGGGGCATCTTGTCCTTAGTTTGAGTTAAGACACTCCTTGTCTACAACTATCTATTTTTCACAGTTGGATAACTTTGTACACTATGGTCTACTCATATCATAGTGTGTTCTATCCATTTGTGTCATCTCCCGCCCAATGATGATAACAAGAAAGTATAGCATATTTGGCACAATATCAAAGATTATATCTTTTTCTCAATCGATCAACCGTCATTATATCATTTTCTCAATCAATCAACATTAATTATTTCTTACTAACATTCTGAATTCATTTTCATCCTATATTTTCTTTGACATTAAGATAAATTCTTGTGACACAATAAAAACATTAGATCATTTGCATTCGCATACATTCAATAAATATTTCATATAGTTGCATTGCATTTCAACATATAGATAGTACCATTCATCTTCATTACATACATTCAAAATCATGAAATAATAGGCATTGCATCATCATAAACATTGCATGTACATATCACCATCACATATAAGCATCATGTAGAACATTGCATCAACTATCATAAGTAAATTAAGACATCCACATCATTTATTAAATGCATAACTCATAAACACATAGAAATATTCATTCATAACACATGTACATACATCATTTAGGAAACATAATCATCTCGAAAATCATCCATAACATAGAACTGTATATCACGTAGAAGCCGCCAAAATCATATATATATATCGCTCAAAAATAGTGTGTCATAGTACAATGTTTGAATGTACGCATAAATAAAACATGAGATCGTAGGCTCTCTGATCAAAATACAAATGTCTACATAAATAACTCCTTGTCACTGTGTCTTGCTACCCCTGCTATCATGTGGTGATGGTGGTGGGAAAAGAATCAAAGGTTCTCTCTGTGAGGTGGAAGGCCTATCATATGGACCTATCCTCGATGGTCCTACCACCCCCTCAGTACTCTGTGTCCTCTGACTCCTAGAATGACCCCTGCTCTAACTATGCACCTCTGAAAAGGTAGGAGCTCGTCTCTCTACTAGCATTGTGGCCTCCTACAGATCCTTGTAATAAGTGGCTCTCTCCACCAATCTGACCAACTCTCATACCATACCATCAGATGAGGACCCACTGCAAAGGCATCTAACCTCTGTGAATTGCTGCTCTATCTAATGCCTCAGAGCTATCACCTGGTCTCTCTCTATAAATGCACTATCCCTCTCTATGTAGGCACTGTCTCTCTCTAGTCTCATCGCATCAAACTATGTCATCATCAGTCTAGGTCTCTCCTCCAAAGCCTCCCTGTCACCATCTCTAGGAGCATCCTCCTCCTGTCTCCCCTCCATGAACCGATCTCTGAGCTATCTCTCTTGCTCCTCCATCTGTGCATCCTCCTCATTTTCATCCTCCACATCATCCTCTTTGTATCCTGCCAACACACCCAAAGGTTCTAAAGCCATCTCTGCATCCAAATCCTCTAAAATATCCTCTACTCCAACATCTACCTCTGTTGCAGCATGCTCACCCCCAACCTATACATCCACTCCCCCTCAAATGTCCAACATCCATACATCCTGACCTGTTGCCTCACTGATAGGTGATAATCCACCTACTCAACTACCTCTCCATCCTCTCTGACCTTGTCTACCACCTCTAACATCACCATCTCTCCCACCTACTCTCCCCACTCCGGCACCTCCACCTCTCCACTGTCCTCTAGGTCTTATGCCTCATCTCTCTATAGGTGCCAGCTGATCTGGATGCGTGTATGGAATAGGTCGATGATCTACCCACTATGCATCATATGCCACTATCGTACATGTATCTCTACCTCCGTAGTAGCTACAAGAATCATAGGTCCCCAATACAAAACCTCTCTGGATGAACGAGCAAACTCTGCTCTACCCCGAGGCTCATCCTGAACCTCGCCGAACTATCTCAGAACTCTGTTTGGTAGGTGTCGCTCAATGATGTGAGCACTAGAGATAGTCCTCCCAATGAGATACTATGTCTATCTATAGAATTGAAAATGTGTATCCTCATCAATCTTCTCCTCACAATCCATGTAAGGTCTCCACATAAATTGATCCAAAATTTTGAGTGCATGTATCCAGTATCCTATGTCTCCAACATGTGTCTGTGTAATCTAACCTGTATATCAGAACACATAGGGATGTCTCTCTGGCCTCTCTACTGTAATTGGAGGATGAAAGATAGCTATCCTCTCCCAACCCCATACCATCAATAGAGTATTCCCACAGCTCAACGATTGTGCATCTCTATAGGCAATGTCGTGAAGATGAAAGTACAACATCCCGAGTAGACATGGACCCCATGCATACCTCATCTCACTCTCTAACATACCGACCAACATAGCACCCCATCCCACTGGAAAACTGTGACCCTGTCTGTCTGGCAGCACTATACCCCCAATCAAGGTACATAGGATATAGTCGATTTGATTGTATATGTCTGCTAATACTGGCCATCTAATCTCATAGTGCTCGATCTCAAGCCTACTAATGTCATCAACTTGATAAAATTGTGCCAACTTAGTCCATCCTCGTTGGGTATCATACATAACCTACTCACCTTTGATAGGCAATCTCAAAATCCTGTACACATCCTCCAATGTGACAGTGGCCTCCCTAGTCGGTAAATGAAATGATGATGTCTCTGAATTCCATCGCTCGCAAAGTGTCGTCAACATCCCCCTATTTGCTTGAATGGCAGGCATCAACAAATAATGACAGAGACCTAGCTTCCATAGAAATCGAATCTCTACACTCATCAAACTATCTCTCAGATTGATTGTATCTGGTCATGACTCCCGTGTATATATAGGATCTAAAACCACCTACATTTAAACCAAGATGTCAAGAATTTTCAAGTTTTCCTTAGAAAAAAATTTCAAAAATTTTACCAGTCAAATGCGGTTCATTTTAACAGATGCGATGCATTTTTGCAAATGCAGTACACTAAGCCTCACTTGTGGTGCATATTTCCTATACCCCTTTCTACTCAACTGAACATATGGTTCACTAAACCAGATGTGGTGCATTTTTAACAAATGCAGTGTAGTTTCATCACCCCGCCTAACTTCAACATATGCATTTCACAAACAACATATGCAGTTCACAAATACACCTGCGTTTATGCCTAATGCAAATGCGTTGCATAACTACACGTGCGGTGCATACTATGTCACATGTGATCATTCCCTAGACAGCCTAATCTAGCCTAAACGTGTTTTAGTAGATGCGTCATTTCACAGTCAGATGCGGCGAATACAACAGCATATGTGTCATTTATGACGTATCGCATTTTCTTAATTACTTTTGAGACACCTAAAAATACATGCAAAATAAACTTTAACAAGTTCATTTTTGGGTACATACTGGTGGTCCTGCATCGGCTGGCCTCCTGAATGTCCAGATTTGATAACCGCGATGCTCAACGTATGGAATAGGTGCCATTTTGTCCGCCAGTTAGAGCAAAAATTCCTATTTTCTTCTCTCCTCTAGATGAAAATGAATTGGATTTAGCCCTAATTCCTATTTATAGGTGGGTTAAAAATGGCAATTCTTTAGCTATTCTCTATTGGCCGCTTAGCCTTTCACATTCAAATGACCCGTACTCATCCGTATCATCTCCAAATTCAATTCTGTCAACTCCATAACATTTCTGACTATCCAATTGACTTATCGGGAATATTTCTTGATTATTTTGAAACTTTCCAAAATTTGTCAATTTTTCCGAGGGGGCATACCCTAACCTTTTTCATGTTGGGGCACGATCGGGGCATATTTTTCTTTGACACAATGTTGTAACAACATTGTATCAAAGAGGGGCAAACTGTAGACACCAAAAATTGGTCTAGGCTTGCGAGTACACATTTGACATAATTTTCTATAGTATGTGGTCTTGATTAAATAATGTTTATTATTTAATTAACCTTTCTAACACATATTTCCTCTATTAATTAAATACCCCTTTTTAATTAATTCATAAATGACCTTTATTCAACTTGGATAATTAAATAAATCATATTTGTTTAATTATGTCCCTAACTAATTAATTCTTCCCCCTTTATCCTTCTTAATTAAATAATTTTTTATTTAATTATTCATTTCACCCACTTTATCTATAATTAAATATTTATTATTTAATTATTGATATTATCCTTTTCAACAGTCAAATTAAATAAATGATCTTTATTTACTTAATTAAATCTTTTATTTTCGAATGTTGAATTAAATTAACATTTAATTCATATTTATTTATTTATGTCACATTCTTCTGTCAATCAGTTATCTAATCGTTCACTCACCTTCTGACTCAAGATCTATTTTTAGTTCTCCAGTTATCTCTCGATTCAACATCTGATTATCTCTGAGAGAGGACTCTCTGTCACAACTAGTCAGTTAACCAGTTCTAACTCATATGCATTATTTGTTTTATTAATTAAATATCTTTATTTACTCATGTTTTCATTCAAATGAATTATTCTTTG
The DNA here is from genome assembly GCA_007115665.2 of Sequoiadendron giganteum. NCBI lineage: Eukaryota > Viridiplantae > Streptophyta > Pinopsida > Cupressales > Cupressaceae > Sequoiadendron > Sequoiadendron giganteum. Next base: position 967,491,092 of record CM021100.1, read on the forward strand.
ACTTCTAACTTTGGATTTTGCATACAAATTCTATTTCTTCTATTTTTGGAGATTAAGACCCTGAACTCATGTTCTAACTCACATTCTATCTGACATAGAACTCACATCGCATGAAATTCATCAATCTCATCTGTCGATCTCTCTTTCAATCTGAGTCAATCGTTTGAAAACCTAAAATCTATAAAATGTCTTTTCCTAATCATTATTCCTCCTCCCGAAATCATACACTTTTGAGAAGAGACTTATCTTTGATATTTTTCTTAGACACTTGACAAAACTATACTTGTATTCAAACACATAAATCTGAGGGCAAGAATACTGAAAAGGAAAAATGGAGAAGAACAATCAAGATAATTCGAAGGGGTGAACACATATTTGGTGAGATCATTTTGGTTTTATTAGTTTATTTTATTTCCTCATTCTTTGTTGTTAGATTTTAGATTATTGTTTAGATTAGGATTTAACTTTGTTATTATAGTTTGCAAAAAAATCTATCATGTTACAGCGGTAATCGCCTAGACAGTCACTGTAGTACCGCTAGGGGAGGATGACATAGCCATGGTAAGGCTTAAAAGAAACAATTTTTTAGCCAAGTCTTGAATTTTTGAGGCTTCAAATTGGAAGTTGAGACATACTTTCTCAAAATTTCTATAGAGTGATTAAATGGGATTTAGGTGGGATTATTTATTTTTTATTTACCGGAGCATTAAATTTTACTTCATTACAGGGGAATTTCATAAATCTTTGTTGGGAGATAAATTATTTCATCATCAAACCTTTATCAAATCACAGAAAATCATATTTTTTTTGAAAAATTATGAAATTTTCAAAAAATCCAAAAAATTCAAAAATTCATCATTTTTTCTCTCGAGGGGGCATATATCCATCATCATAGAAAACTCAACATCTAGGGCATATCTAAAAAAAATTCATCGATACTAGCAGCAGCAACAAAATTTTCTTTGAAGCAATGTGTAAGCACATTACTTCAAAGAGGGACAAAATGTATACACCTAAAAAATGTTTGGATAATCTAATTAATTAAGTATGATTTATTTGATTAATTAACCTTTAATTCTTCTACTATTAAATAAATAGAAATATTTATTTATATAGTTCACTTTTAATTCTTCTATCTTTATTATATTATTCGTTCTTAATTAAATAAACAAAATTTAATACTTTTTTTAATTTTATTATTATTATTATTTTCTTCTATTTCTTCCATATTTATTTAATAAACATAGAATTCTATAGTTTTTTTATTAAATTAAATATCTTCTTTCCTAAATTGAAAAAATCTCAATATTCAATTGAAAAATGTATGCTATAGCTAATCATATCTACCTACCAAATTAGATATGAAATATCTAATTTAATTCATGTCAACCTTCACGGGAAAATTTGGAGACAAATTGGAGACAAATTTGCAGGAAACTCCTTCATCTTCTTCCATCAATTCTTCCTATCATCTAGCTGAATATTTTTGTGGGGAGGAACAATCTCCATAATTAGCTCAAACTCCTTCATCCTTCACCATTGAATCCTCAAGATTGAATCCAGACCTTTGCTATGCCGCCCCTTCACAAATATGTTGTCGAGAATCTATAAGTACAACCCCTTTCTACAAGAAAAGGATCCAAAATTTGTGCAAACTTACTCTCCAAGAATAGAAATTAAGCAATCAAGCATTTTATCATTTAGCATCAAGAATTTAGCAATAGCATTAATCATAGAATTTTAGCATAGAATTAGTATAATGGCTTTTCATTTAGCTGCATCATAATTTACTGTAGCTTAATTTATCAAGTTTCATTTCAATTTAGATTAAAGTAGAATCAATATCATTTAACCGTCATCATATAGGATTAGATTCTTGCATTATGAAAGCATCTCATTCTCTAGATTGGCATTTTAATAGTCACAATGCTTACAAAATATGAGAGCTCTGTGATTTAAGAAATCTTTGGAGATAGAGAGCAATATGATGCTTTCAAGAGTTTTATTGTTTTAATTATATTAATGTTTGTTAATTATCTTGATATAATGTCTTATTAATAAGTGTTGTTTACTATCAATTATTCATTACCTATTCTACATTTATAGAAAGCATGGGAAACAAATGCAATGTTGAGCCAAAAAAATCACTCTCAACTCTGAGACCAAGAGATTGTTGAGGGAAGCTAGATAGCTAGATTTTATAATGAAATATGAAGGTTTTCATTAAGAAATTGTAGAGGAATTCATGAGAAATTTTCATGTAAATGTCACTAGAGTAAGGGGAGAAATCATTGAAGACCCTCCAAAAATAATAAGTGAAATTTTAGGAATTCCAACTAAGGGAAAACTAGTTAATAAAGGCCGAGTAATGTTTGATGAATTGTTGGCAGCATTTCACCAAGAAAACCTAAAATTATGATGCATAAAGGAGAAAAATGAGGAATAGCTTGTGCTAGCTTAGATGAGCCTTGGAGAACGACTGTGATTTTAGTGATAAAATTCTTCACCTATGAAGGATAATATGACACTATATTAGTGCTAGGAATGTAGCTATTGATACATTTGATGTATGGACAAGTAAAACCCTTTGCTAGAATAAATCTACCAGCATTTTTGTTTGAAAAAATCACTTCCATGATTTCTAGAGTAAATTACAGAGGAGAGTCTTCCATAAAATACCATGGGTTAATTCATCTGATAGTTAAGCATCATTTCTTAAAAGAAGAAAAAGGGAAACCCACAAAGGGGCCAGCAGTAAAAAGGTCAAAAAAAGAAAGAGGTAAGCCTTCTAAAGGAGAACATAAAATGGGTAAAATAAAACTACAGGAATTCTCTAGGGTAACCCATAGTACCTCCAAAAATAGGAAGAAATATTTAAATGAAGAGAGCCCTAGCCATGCTGATACCATTGTGTCCACTCCTGAAGAGATACCTACATTTTGAATCCCTATCACTAGCCCAAAAGAAAAATTTGTAGCCCATGAGTAAACCCACACACCAGTGTTGTCCCTTGAGCAACCTCACAACCCTCTTGAAGGTCCAATTCCATCACCTGAGAGAAAACCAGATGTTCATGAAACTATTGGAGAATCTAAGTCAGAATTCGAAGAAGAAGAAGCCTCAAAGGAGGCATAGTCAAAAGTAAGAGAATCTTAGAGGAATTTGAAGAAGAGGCTGAAAAATCACCTTCACCTTCTCCGATTGTGGAGAGAAGAAAATGTAAGGATCCATTTATTGAAGAAGAAGAGTCTCATGAAAAATGGAATGAGGAAGAAATGGAAACACAAGAATTATTGAGAGAAATGAATATTTCTAGAATAGAAGTTGAATTAGAGCAAAAAAGGAAGAAAGTACAATTTCTTGAAGAAAAATTGAAAAAAGAGAGGTAGAATTACAATAAGCCCTCAATAACACTTGGGAAAAAGAGAAAAAAATTGAACAAAAAGATGCAAGGTACCAAGAGTAGTTGAATCATACTAAGGAGGATTTACAACAAGCCAGTGCACAAGGCATAGCAGGTGCGAAGAAAATTACAAAATTAAAGGAGGAATTGCAGTTAAAAGAAGAGAAATTAAAACAATAGTCTATGAGATTTTATTCTCAAGAAGCTTCCACTTTTGAGGCCCCACCACATTACCTTGCAGTACCTCCCATACCATTTGATATCCCACCAGATGTTCCACAAAGGACTCAACCTGGATATCTCTCTTTGAAAACCATGAAATTCAAGCATGAAAATGATTAGCTAAAAAAGCAAGTACAAAAATTAGAGGAAGAGAAAAATGAAGTTGAAGCAATGCTTGTGCAAGCCATTGAAATAGTTCTGCAATGTTGTCAATGAGAAGACCATAAAAAAATATATGCTTTATTTCTTAGGGAGAATTTTCTACAATGGAAACTCAATCAATAGACTTTAAGAAGAAGTCTTGATTATCACAATGATAAATATTTTTTGCAAGACTATTTCCATAGCCACCCTGATATTCAAAACTAGATGTGTGATTTTTTCCAACATGGGCTTTTAATGGGAGATAATGATGATTCTCTATTAAATGTTTATGTTGGTGAGCTACAAATCTCGTCCTTTGTCTCCTTGATTCACAATTAGGTTGAATAGTCGAATAGGATGGTAAAATACAAAGAGGCTCAAAGAAAGTATGGTTTACCAATGAGGCTTGAAATGTCTCATGCATAGAGGTATATCAAAATGGTAAGATTAGTGGTAAGGAAAAATCACATCAATCCTCTTTATGTTTCAAATTTTTTGAATAGTATATCTACTTTCTAGAATGTAGAAGGGACACTTCCTCCATTGGAAATTGAATCATGCGAGGAAAGATATATCACCATTCCTGAGTCATTAAGGAGAAGAGATACTATAAGCCCAAACAACCTTAGATGGAGCTTGATAATATTTTGACATGTGATCAAATTGATTGAATGGCAACAATAATTTTGGGTTGGTATATGGTTCATAATTTCACTTATCATCATACCCACTCCAAAGCTCAAAGCATCACCAAATATTCCAAAGGAGGGGATAAGACCCTGGTTTGAGAAGCTAAGAGAAAACCATGGCTTTGCTCTCAATAGAATATTTGTGCAGCAATACAGAGAAGGGGTGTTCAAATTTTGCATTTGGATGGAAGTGATAAACAAGACAAAGAAACAACCATAATTATTGAAAAAGAACCATGAGGACATGGTTCAAAACAAGTTGGGAGAATGATAAGAAACACAAGAGATACATTTAAATAATCATTTATGTTTGTAAAGAATTTTTATTTTTGTTAATTAACATGACTGGTGGCAGACTATAGACTAATATATTTACTTACTTTGCTTTATGTTTGACTAAATTGGTAGATATATTTGAGGTAATGCTTTATATTAAATACGTTGCTTTTATGGTGATAATGATGAATTAATTATGCAATTTTAATCTTTTACTGTCATAATTGGTATCCTATTTTTAAGGATCTTATTCAAGGATAAATACCAATGACTAATGACCTAGTTCAAGATAAAGATAAACTCCTTGTTTAACCGCATGAAGTCAATCATGCCATTGATCAGCCTAGTTGAATGATGAATCACCAATTTCCAAATCAAATTTGTTTAGTCAGTTTAGGAGCTTATAGTTCTAGTGCCGATCTAACATATTTCTCTTTGTCTATTCTCAGTATTATTTTAGTTCTTCTTTAGTTTTATTTAAATCTTTAGTTTAGGCACCATGAATCTTGGTAGTTAATGCCATTTTTTGAATTCAATAAGGATATTCTTATAAATATCCATCCTTTAGCATTAGATGGGAGTTAGATAATTTTGATTAGAATCTTGTAATTGTTGCAATACTTTGTTTTTGTGTCCTAGTTTGATCAATTTGAATGAAGATAAGAAGTTCACTCAAATCACTATGTTAAAGATCTTACCAAAGGAAGAGTAGGGCCCGCTCAACCAAAGGAATCAATCTTGTGTTTGGTATTTTACTGATTTTATGTTATTTTTGTTCATTAATATCAAATCTAAAGTGTAGATGTTGATTCTAGAATGTTAAGTTTGTTTGAATCATTTTTAGTACATTAGATGTTGAATCTGGGATGTTATGTTTGTTTGAATCATTTTTGGTTCATTGGATGTTAAATCTGGAGAATCAATTCTATTTGAATTGTTTACAAAAATTATGTTTAAATCACTTTCAAGTTTAGTTCATCGTGTTTAGAATGGTTTGTTAGATTCATTGTAAGTTTTAATAAGTTAAATCAGATTTAGATGTTGTTTATAGGTAGTAAGTTTGGTAGTTATATGTTAAACTTAATTAGAAGAAATGATGAGAACTTATGGAAAGATGGAACTAAATTTTTTTTGGAATCTACTCATGAAAATTAGTATTTATGTTTTCTAGATTAATTGTCATTTCCTTGTAATTTATTTTTGTTCTTTATAATAGGATATACTTTCTAGTAGACCTTAAGATAGATTTATCTTGAAGAAAAATAGAATTAATTTGGATTTTGTATTCTATATTAAGAATTAGAGTAAATGTTAGTATTCTCCATGAATCAGTCTCAATCAAGTCAAAGTGAAGTAAAAAATAAGTCAATAGAACTTTAAATTAGGAAATAAGATAGAATTAATCCTTAGGAACTAGTCACTATAGTTCACCTCCTAAAGATCTCTTGAGAGCTTCTGAAAGCTCTTGAAGAAGTCAAACCAAAACCAAAAGTAATTTTTTATAGTTGAAAACCCCCAAAAAATCTGTGACAACCATCCTTATTGCATATAGCTCTAAGACACACCCATTTCGATAATTAATTGACTAAATAATACAAGTTGTTACATCAATGACCTTTCCCATTAGGAGGGGATGGGGAGATTAGAATATAATTTGAAGGGGGAATGGTTAGTGTTAGGAAAAGTGGATGGGGGGATTATGTTGGGAAAATGTGGTGAGCAATCCTTAATTTAATATAGAAAGAAACATTATGCACCAATGGTATAAATGACCAAAGGTATGGTCATGTATCTAACATAGACTTTGAGACTCACAAAAATATGTAAACAAAAAATTATACCTAATCACTAAATGATTCCAAGAACCATAGTGGATCATAGAGGGGCTAATCTAGCAAAATGATTTTTTTTAACCCCTCTAGCTAAGGTATAAGGAATCATTAGTAAATCAAGCTAATCATAGAAATTCCATACAAGGTGACCCATATCTACTCCATATCGTGTTGTTGACACATAAAGATATGAAAAGTTCTAAGTAGTGCCCAGATTATTGACTTCATAATTTACAATAATAAATCCAAAAGAAAAAGAAAAATCTCTCGCCAAAAGGTAAGGCTAATAGAGGTTTCCATACCAAGGGAAAAGATAGGGTGGGTTGCGAATGGAGGTAAGCAAAGTGGTGGAATTATTTTGGGGATTATTCCCATGGTTTAGTACTAAGGTCGATGAAGGAATTTTTTTTTTTGCTTTCTATATTTTTTATCTCGGGATGATATGTATGGTTCATTGGGGGTGATGATGTGTTTATTATGGGTGGTATTTTATTACAGAATGAGATTTGATTATATTATGGATGGATGAGAAACTACATATTCTAGAGAATAATTCCCACTACATCTAATGGTGATGATCATGTAATCTATTTGTTTATTGTGGAAGTGTGTAGCCAAGTGATAAAAGAGAGGGTGAGTAGGTGTATAATGGGTGTATTTCAAGCTATAGTTAGTATGGATAAACTTATTATGAATGGATTTATAATGAGTGTGTGGATTTACTATGGATGAAGGAAAGAGTGACCTAATATATTGTGGACATGTCGCTACACATGGTGCCTATTTTTTAGGTTTTCACCATGGTACTTGCCCAAGGTGCCACAAAGTGGTTTTCACCATTGGACAAATTATTTCTCGTTACATTTATTTTTTTCTTTTTAAATTTTTTTTTTTTTGTATTTTTTTTGTTCTTCTTATGCAAATAATTTTTTGAGATGCATGATATTCATGGGTTCTTCAAGGGTTTCACCCTCCATGGTAGCTAATTGATATGCCCCTGATCCATATTTTACTATAATAATGTAAGGGCCTAGCCAATTGGGTTCAAACTTTCCCTTCTTTTCTCGTTCTTGTAGGTTTCTCTGATTTTCCTTAAGGACCAAATCTCCAATGGAAAAATCTCTAGGCTTAATCTTCTAGTTGTATGTTCTACGAAGCCTATTTTGATATGATCTGAGATGGTTGAGGGTATTCAAATGTTTATCCTCTAGAAGCTCTAGCTATTGAAGGTGTGCTACGTGGTATTCTTCATCATCAATGAGATGTTGTAAGAGATTTTCAATGATGGGAGCTCAAACTCTATTAGAAAGATAGCTTTAACACCATATACCAAGAAATATGGAGTGAATCCATTAGGTGTGTGAATGCTAGTGCACTATGTCCATAGGGTAGGGTTGAGTTGTAAGTTCCAATCTCGACTAGCTTCATTGACAATTTTCTTTAAGATTCTTAAGATTCTTTTGTTCATGGCCTTAACTTGGCCATTTCCTTGTGGGTAATATGAAGTACAAAAGTGGTGTTGGATGTGGAATTGTTGATATAGATTATTAACTTCTTGATTTTTGAAGGGATTTCCATTGTCTGTGATTATGGAAGCAGGAATGCCAAAGTGACAAATAATGTAGTCGAGTATGAATTTGGAAATATGTTTCCCTGTAACATAGGTCATAGGTATGGCTTTGACCCACTTAGTGAAATATCAGTGGAAATGATTGAATTTATGATCATTTGAGGATGTAGGATGTATCTTGCTGATGATGTCTAACCCCAATTATGAGAAATGACATGTAGTAACAATAGGCTACAATTCTTGTGGTAGTGCATGGATCAAGTCACCCTATTGTTGACAAGGTTTGCACAGTTTTACCATTTTGATAGAATCTTGTTCCATTATAGGCCAATAATATATTGTGAAAAAAATATTCTTAGCTAACACTAATCCATTGCAATGATCCCCAAAAATACCTTGATGTACCTCATTTATGGTGGTCTAAGATTATTTTGAGTCTAAACATCTCAAGAGGGTGCCATCAATGGGGCGACAATAAAAAATGTCTCATAGAATGGTGAAGCAGGATGTTTTTCGAATGAAGGATTGGTGTTGTGAGGTTGAGAGGTTGGGTGGTATGGTGTTTTTGTGTAGGTACTCACATATTTCTTGATACCATGGTGAGTCAAGACTAATAATATCACCAACCATTTCAGATTCAGGAATATCATATGTGTGGACCAAACGTTTTTCTATGAGGAACTCATATTGCTTTCTATTTTGTGGGACATCAACAAGGGAACCAATGGTATCCATAACATCTTCTACTTTATTGTTTACCATTAGTATCTGATCAAATTTGATTTGTGTGAATAACTCCATAAAGATGTAGACCATGCATTTTTAAGGAAAGAGCTTGTCATCTTTTGTCTGATATTCATCATTCATTTTTTGATGACTAATTGAGAGTCATTGTATACCTGTAATTCTTCAATCTTCCATTGGATGACAGGCTTAAGTCTTGCTATTAGTGCCTCATATTTTGTTATGTTGTTTGTGCAAGGAAATTCGATTTGATATGACTTGTGGATATAGTTTCCTTGAGGTGTGACAAAAATTATTCCTGCCACCAAGCCATTATGTGTGAAAGATCCATCAGAGTATAGGTTCCACCATGTTCCTTTTTCTGCATTCAAGATGTGTTCATCTAGGATTTTTTTCAACATTGTGTGGCTATCTTGTAAGGGAGATTTGATGAGCTGATCAACAACCACTTGTCCTTTAATAGCTATTCTATCTACATACTCAATGTCAAATTAACTAAGAACCATGATCCACTTAGCTATTTGTCCTTGGAGTGTTACATTTGAAAACAAGTATTTTAATGAACCCACTTTTGAGATTAGTTGAGTCTTATGATTGAGCATATGATGGCATAGTTTCTTAGTATAGAAGACCACAACCAAACATGCTTTTTCTATCTATGTGTAGTTTAGCTCACTGCCAGCTAATGTGTGATATATGTAATATATGGCTCTTTCCTTCCCCTTGTCATCATGTTGAGCTAACAATTCCCCTAGTGCTACTTGAGTAACTGATATATACAAGAATGGTTTATTTTCTTATGGAGGTACTAGGATTGGTGGTGTTGCAAGATATTCCTTCAATTGCTAGAATTCTTGTTGACAATTATCATCCCATTTGAAAATGACGTTCTTGCAAAGTAGGTGGCAAAAATTTGTCATTTATGAGCCAACTGAGCATTGAGTCTTCAGAGTTATTTTAACTTTCCTTGAAAACTTCTAAGATATTTGATGTTCTTTTTTGGAGGCATTTCTCTTATTGCTTTTGTTTTGGTTGGATATGCTTCAATTCCTTGATGGGAGACAATAAAGCCTAATAGTTTTCTAGATGAGACTCTAAATACACATTTCTTAGGATTAAACCATAGTTCTTTTACATCCAGTCAAGTATTTTTTAATGTACTTCAATGTGTCCTTTTGTTTTTTATTTTCCTAGGAGATTATCCATATAGTCTTCCATAATGTCATGCAACATGTCTTGGAAAATAACATTCATTTCTCTTTGATATGTTTCGCTTTCATTTTTAAGTCCAAAGGGCATGACTTAATAACAAAAGGTGCCCCATGGAGTTATGAAGGTTGTTTTGTGCTGATCATCTTTGGAAATTTGGATTTTTTATAACTTGGAAATCCATCCATCGGGGATAACATTTCATGTCCTATGATAAGATCTAAAATCATATCAATATTAGGCAACAAAAAAACATCTTTTGGACATGCCTTATTGAGATCTTTGAAAACAACATATGAGCGGATTCCCCTAGTAGGTTTAGAAACTAGAACAATGTTGGAAACCCATTCGAGATAATTAATAGGTTTGATAAATCTAGCTTCCAAGAGTTTCTATAACTTTTCCTTTACCAATAGAGTTATTTGTGGGTGCATTTTTGTAACTTTTGCTTGATAGGTTTTACATCTAGATAGACTGCAAAATGATGTAGTACAATAGATGGATCAAATCCTAGCATGTTTTTGCATATCCAACAAAAGTTAACACATATTATTTTGAGGAACTCTCCTAGTTTTTCATTAAGTGTCTTTGTTAGGAAAATTAAAGGTGCAAAAAAAACTCTCCTAATGTTAAAACTCAAAGAAGAATGAAAATATGTCTTTAAATTTTACAATTACAATCCACTAAGATGCACATGAAAGGAATAAAAAATAGAGAAATAAAAACATACAAAATTGGACACCAGATTTACGTGGGAAAACCCTTATGGGAGAAAAACCCACCACACCAAAGAAATATCACTTGTTTTATAGTAATTGAATTACATACAAGCTATAGACTCTCCATTTAGATGTCAATTGTATATCAAAAATATTTCCCTAATCAACCTTGTACAAAACAACACTATTACAATGCTATCCAAAATCATATAATGAAATTCACACACTTTGTTATGTCTTACTATTCCATTGCTCATACAACATAATGTTCAAAATAATAACAATTCAAACCCATGATTAGTTATACACCCTATAATTTATCCCATAGCCATGGTTGATTTGTTCTTTCAACCAACAATTCAATTCATCTTCCAATTAAACTACATCGCAAATCGGTGAAACACTAGACTGTGTCCCACTAATGCCAAAACCATCCATTTGACAATCACACACTTAAGTCTCAAAATAGTCCATCGCTCAGTCATTGGTGATGTATCTTGGACCAAAGACCATCAAGTTGAGTACACACCTCGGTGGGAGTTTCCGAAAGGTCATCTAATAGTTCATGTTCTACCGATGAAGTTCGTGCTTGTTCATCTTAGTAGCAAGACTCACTCTAATCATAATCCTTGGCCAGACATTAACCATCAGAAGAGGATCTTGAAGCTAGAATAAAGTCATGTTTCCCACCAATGAAGAACCATCAGCCCAGCTCACACTGATCAAACCCCATTAGTTGGACTTCAACCATCAGAAAAAGATTTCAAATCTAGGACAAAGTCATACGTCCCACCAATGAAGAACAATCGGTAGGACTCATGTCAATCATCACCCATCAATCAGACCTACTGTCAGTTTGATCTTTCTAGGTCTTTCCAAGGACCAAAGTTAGTTTTATGGGGTACCATCAAAAAGACTCTCGTTGATCATCACCTGTCGATCAAAATTTTACCTTCGTCAAGAGATAGAGAACTTCCATTGACTGTTCAGGTCATACCGATGGATCCCATCGGCAAGACCGACCATTAGTCACACTGAAATGATCATTTCAAACCTCCATGACCAAGCTACTTGTTGGCAATATATTCCATATGTCTCATCGATTTTTCTCTTTCAGAAGTTTCTTGTTAGTAAGTTTGAGGCACATTTTCCAATAATATCCCACTTGATGAAGATCTTACTAATGCCTCTAGAGAATTCAAGAACTACTAAGATTCATGGGAACCAAGGCCCATAGAATTGGCACACCACCTATACTTGTTTGTGCTCACTGGTTTCATCAATGCATCTACATCATTTTCCAGAGTATCCACTTTTTCTAAATAGACCTTTCTATCCTCCACCATATCTTGTACAAAGTGATATTGCACATCAATATGTTTCACCCTAGCATGGAAATTAGGATTTTTTTCTAGAAAAATATCACTCTGATCATCACAATAAATTGTAATCTTCCCTACATCAAACCCAATGTTAGAACACAATTTTTTTAACCAGATTGCTTCTTTATAGGAATGTGTAGCTACCATGTATTTTTTTTTCGTAGTGGAAAAAGTGACTACAACCTTCCACTTGCTCATCCAACTAATTGCACCACCAATCACCATGAAAATATATCCACTGGTTGATCTTCTACTATCAATGTCCCCTACCCAATCAAAATCCACATACCCAAGAATGTTGAGAGTCTTCTGTGATCCAACCAAATTTCCATGGTATCACAAAGCATACTCTGAAGTGCCCTTCAGATATCTAAATACTCTTTTCAAATCATCCCAATGTGGCCTCCCTAGATTTTCCATAAAATGACTAAGTACTCCCACTGCTTAAGAAATGTCTGGCCTTATACAAACCATTGCACACATTAAACTTCCAATTGAGCTTGCATAAGACACCCTAGTCATGTCCTCCATCTCACTAGGAGATTTTGGACAATCTTCAATAGATAACTTTGTTCCCTGCAAAACTAGAACAACTAGCTACTTCCAATTAGTCATACAAAATATCTGTAGAACAGTGTTAATATACTTACTCTAGCTGAGCCAAAGTTTTCTACCCTTTTTGTCCCTAGTTATTTACATCCCTAGAATATACCTTCCTGCACCTAGATCTTTCATTTCAAATTTTCCAGACAATTGATATTTTAGATCATAAATCATAAGCTTACTATTCCCAATGAATAACATATCATCCACATACATGGCAATAATTAAAATACGATCATTCTCAGCTTTGTAATACACACAATGATCAAATTTCGATCTTGCAAATCCCAATGACAAAAAAAGTGTCAAAATTTTGGTACCACATTATAAAAGACTTTTTTAATCCATACAGATATTTTTTCAACTTGCAAACTAGATTTTCTTTACCTTTTTTCACAAAGTGCTTTGGCTGGGACATACAAATTTCTTCTTCAAGATCACCATGAAGAAATGTTTACTTCACATCCATCTACTCAATCTCCTAGTCATATGCTTCTCCAAGTCACATCCATCTAGAGAATTTTTTTTCCCCATAATCAATTCCCTCTACCAAGGAATAACCCTTTGTAACCAACCTCACTTTATACTCTTCAACACAACCATCTAGGCCAATTTTATTTTTAAGAACCCATTTGTAGCCCACAAACTTTCTACCTTTAGGAAATGGAACTAGATCCCAAGTATATGTTTTCCTTAATGATGCCATTTCTTCATTCATGTCTTTTAACAAAGATTTTGAATCAAACATTTTAGTTGCCTATTTTACAGTCCTAGGCTCATCACTATTAGTAATCAAAGCATAGGCACAAATAGAATCCAAAATAGAGAATACATACCTATGAGGTTGCTTCTTCTCACATGTAGACCTCCTCATAGGCTAAGGCTGAGGTTTTGGTTCTTATTCTTGTTTAGAACTCTCATATTTGCTTGAACTCTCCTCAGTTTTAGGGGCATTATTAATGTGTTCTTCTTTCTTTGGAGTTTGAGGTATTTCAACAACATCATTTTTTTCCTCTTGTTCTTTCATCTTTGACTACAAATCCAATGTAGAAGGTTTCAGCTCATGAAATATTACACTTCTGCTATAAAATACCTTCTTAGTCACAAGATTCAAAATCTTGTATCCTTTCACACTAGTTTTGTAGCCAATGAAGATAATCTTAACAAAAAAATTCTCCAATTTAGATCTCTTCTCATTTGACACATAAACATATGCTTCACATCCATATACATGAATATTTCTAAGAGAGGGCTTCTTACTAGACCAATCTTCGATAGGCGTTTTGTCAACAAGTGTTAACAAAGGAGACCAATTCAACAAGTAACATATTGTAGCCACAACCTCAGCCCAAAACTTCTGCTCCAGATTAACATTGCTACAAAAAATTATTGCCTTCTCCATCAACATCCTGTTCAACCTTTCAACAACTTCATTTTTCTGTGAAGTGTAAGGTGTAGTTTTATGCCTTTTAATCCCATGGTTTTTGCAATACCTTTCGAACTCATCAGATCAAAACTCGCAGCCATTGTCATTCCTTAAACACTTTATTTTTCTTCTAGTCTAATTTTCTACAAGATTTTTAAATTCCTTAAAATGACTGAACACTTTTGATTTACTATAAAAAACACACTAATTCCCTTCTCGACTAATCATCAATAAAATAAACATAATATTTAGATTTCAATAACAAAGGAACATTCACTGGACCACACATATCAGAATGAATGGAATCAATTATACCAAAATATTAATGAGGAATGGAATAAAATGAAACATGATGATGTTTTCCATATATACAATGTTCACAAAATTCAAATTCCAAGTTACAATCATCAAGCCCCTCAACCAGTTTTTATTTTTGGGGATTTCAAACCTTTTTCACCAATGTGATTAAGCCTTTGATGCTGGAGAATAGTCTTCTCTACTAGAAGTTTAACTTTCAAAGAGTTTTCCCCAATAGTAACATTTTCTTTCTTCTCTTTATGAACAACCTTTTGACTTTTTAGAGACACTATTACATTGAACTACCAGTGCATCCAACTAGTACAGAGTAACAATTCAAGCACCCCTAGTTAGCACCATCGAGCATCTAGTAATTTTCCAACCATTTAATGAGAATGATACTTGCACTCCAACATCATTCAACTTTCTTATAAAAAGTAAATTTTGAGCCAGATCGGATATATGCATTACACCATCAGTTCCCTTAATCCTTCCATTAGGAAACTAAATTTTGACTCTTCCACGACCAACAATTTCTAGAGATGATTCCAAAACCAACAATTTCCAAAGATGAATCTCTTGCCAAATACAAATTTCCACCATCATATTCTTCATACTTTGTGAACTAGTCTCTACGAGATTTCATGTGGAAAGATGCTCTAGAATCAATTAGCCAGACATCATCTAATGCCCAAATTGCCAAGGCTGCAATAAAGGCATTTGCATCACTATGAGAAGAATCATTATTGAAACAGTTATTCTTCTTCTTATTATTTTTCTCCTCTGTGCAATCATTTTGGACATGACTGGTCTTCCTATAGTTCCAACACTTCACCTTGGACTTCTTTCCAAGATACTTTGATCTCCTTTCTGATTTTGATTTGGACCTCCTATCCTTCTTCTTGACTTTTTCTTTCAATCTATCTCAAAAAACAAGAGCCCCCTTCTCCATCTCAAAATATTTCCTTCTCATCTCTTCTGATAACAAAGAAGCAAAAATGTATTCCATCTTAAAATTGGATGTTGTACTCCCAATTTCCATCACCAAGTGATCCCAAGAATCTTACAAAGAACATAACAATAGAATGCAGTGATCTTCATCATCAATCTTCACACCCATAGATGCTAACTAAGAAATCAACATGTTAAAGGTATTTAAGTGATCAAAAACATACGCTTCTTCCTCCATTTTCAAATAGTACAACTTCTTCCTTATGAACAACTTATTCACAAAGGACTTGTCTTGATAAATATCTCCTAGACTTTTCCATATAGAAGATGTAGTTGTATCTTCATGAACATTTAGAAGAATAGTCTACCAAATAGAGCCTAATCAAACCCTTTGATTTTTGATCTGCCAGTTCCCATTCTTCTTGCTTCATAGCCTATATGCCAAAATATTTTTGGGTGATCTCACGAAAAAAGAGGACAAGTTGCCGGATGGTTCCAAAAAGGGTCCAGGATGCCACGAAAGTGCCAAAACATGAAAAATGGATACAAAATGACCCTCGGTTGGGTTAAAATGGAATTAGGGATCCAAAACCCTAACTTTCAAGCTTAAATAGGCCTCGAGGGGCCATTTCCAATTCATTTGCACATTCAACACTTCAGAGATTTAGCATTTTTGATCTCTAACCACTGTTTCAGATGGCACAACGAGTGCTTCTACATCACGTTTCAGAGTGATTGTGATTGTACCAGTGACTACTAGGTGTAGGACCACTGGTATGTGACCCTTACCCAACTCATCATTTCATTTTTTATGCGTATTAATTAGGGTCCAAATTCAAACTGAGTCAAGCGATGTTCTTTGGCGCCACTAAAAGTGTTAAATCAGTATTGTGAGGCCTTATAGTACACCACTATTGAGTCTTGTGTGATGATGGTCTAGTTTAGAGATTAGGTTTTAGGCTTCAAAGTATGCCACATATGCAAATTACATCACAACTATGAAATTAGGAATTTAGGTTTCGGGGTCAAAATGGTCTGCGGTCAAACTGCAATGCAACCACGTAGTTTGGACTTTAGAGGGTTCCAGTGGAATATTTTGGAACTTTTAAACAACGATGCATTTGCAAAAAGCAACGCATTTTTTGTTTTAGTCATGAAAAATCCAAAAGGGATCCCATTTTTTTACAAAACTTTATACTATGACTTTGCTCGTGTAGGAGGATGCAAATATTTTAAATTCACAAGAGCACATGTCCCTAGTACTTAGCAGATTGGTTGGATTGTATGAGCTGCTCTAGGATCACCTTGGGGCAATAGGGCTATGGAACATTGCCTATGCACCTCTTTTCTGGACACACCTGAGTATGATGACAACATTGGTAGATCGATGGCACAATGAGGCATCATCGTTTCACTTACCTATAGGCGAGGTGATAGTGACTCTAGAAGATGTCTGGCACATTCTTTGATTTTCAGTCCATGGAGAGTGAGTCATTTATGATGTCAATGTCGAGAGAGAAGCCTTCTATGATTTTATGGGCCTTGATGATATCATGTTTGTTGAGGGACAGATCAAGCTGAAGCAGGAGAAGATCTTGGTGCCCACCTTCTGATTTATTTTCAATGTGATCATCTCAGGCCTTGTGGCACCAGATCGGTGTGGTTGATACTTCATTCTAGGATGGGGTCTTTCTTAGGAGTAGATTCTCCACTGAAGAGAGTGGTTTGCATGGGGGCTAGTGATTGATGAGATGACAGTATTTACTTGGATGCCTTTGCTTGGTATACCCACTTGGTATGACAATGTTCAACAACTCTTCTTTGTCAAACATGAAAGACTTATGTAGGGTAGGGAGCATATGATGATAGATCATTATCTTCCTGATTGGGTGACCAGGTAGTTGAAAGGGACACAATGACTAGTACATGGCCATATTTGCATGTACTATGAGGGATACCACATGGGGTTGATTGATTCCAGCTAAGGATGTAGTTTCTTCATTCAAACAACTAGTTTCCAGGCCATGGCCATATGACTAGGGGTAGGCATATGTAGGTGCTACACAAGCATACAGTGACTGGTTCAAGCCACTAATTAGATTGATAGTGTCTGAGGTAGCCTTACCATGATGGAGAGCTAGAGGTCAATCAACAGGGTGGGGGAAGGGGCAAGGAGGTAGAGGAGATAGGGACAAAGATGGTCATGGAGGAAGAGGAGGAGGTGGACCACCTTTGAATCAAAGGTGATAGAGAGACCAAGTGCCTAGAGACTACTAGAGAGATGGGGACAAGCAACCTAGAGATTGGAACCCACAAAGAGATGCCTTGAGGGACCATTAGCAACAACCCCCATCACCACCACCCTAGCCAAACTAGAGAGATCCATTGATCCAACACCTATATGCATAGGTTACCACATTAATAGTGGAGCAAGATCAGGTGAGGGACAAGCAGGATTGGGCCATTCAGTAGAGACATGCCATCAAGTTATAGCTAGCAAAGGAGACTGGGAGGCACTAGTAGCTAGAGGCCACATAGATCCAGATAATCCCTATGAATATATACCATGATGCAGTTAGAGAGGCCGAATATTATAGAGTTCACTATCATCAAGCAGTGCCTCGAGCAGCTCAGGCACCATACTTTTCACAACAAATAGGGAAGAGTTAGAATTGACTCGGTGAGGGGAGCAGCCATCAGGGCTAGCCTCAATTTTTTTATCAGAGACAACATTATTTTTGAGGTCTATGGGCTCAATTTTTTATAGCTTTGTGTGTTTTTTTATTATATTGATTGATACACACATTTGATTCTGATTCTTGTATCATGAAAGTTGCATTTTTAATGATATATATATGATATGGTTCGATATATGAGATGTGTCCTATTCTTATTTGTGCATGATGGATGGATGTATTTAATTTCCTATATGTGATGCATTTATTTATTTTATGCAATGTATGTTTCTATATGATGTTGTGATGTGATGCAGTGATCATGCAAATATTTATGGATGGATGCATTTATTTTATTTCAATATTTTCTTTGTGCGCTTTTTATGATGTGGATGCAAATGTTATGATATGAAAATGATTTGAAATTCTTAGACTAAAAAATCTATATGGATGATGATGTTTATATACTATGGTCATGAGATGTATGAAATTCTCTTTTTTCCTTTTCAGTACTTTTTCCAATATGGATGCATGATAATGCACGTAATATGACATGATGATGTTTTTATTATGATTCCTATGTGATGATACAAATGAATGATACAATGATGAAAATGATATGATGGTGTATATGTGATTATGCAATGGATTTTTTGTATATGATATGATTTAATAATGCCTATGTGATGATACTTTTATGTTTATGCAATGAATGCAAATTTATGGTTTATGAGATGCTTAGAGTAACCAGTCTATATTAATGATGAAATGTAGTGCATGTGATATGATTAATGTTTCATATATGATATGATATGATATTCATTGTACTGATGGTTTGTGGATGCAGGGTGGATGCATTAGTGATGTTTTTGATTAATTGTCATGGTATCATGTTAGCATGGAGAGAAGATAGAAGAAATAGGATAATGAAAAGAGGATCCAACAAGCCTACATTATTAATGATGATGATGATGAGGATGATTTTCTTATCAGGAATTGGGATTTTAAAAGGGCCATTTACCTTATGTTTGATCATACACATAGGTACAATGCATCAAGATACAAAGAACTAGGATGGTGTTGTACCTAGTGTGATGGACTTTGACTCGACAATTAGATAGGAGTGCTCTTGTTCACACCCAACATACAAAACCTTATCTAAAATGCAATTCAGATATTCCAAACATCTCAAACTAGAATATAGAAAGGAAATCCTTCATATGTGGTCAACAAGATACCTAAAAAATCCTCCCTACACCCAAACAAAGTATGCATGACCAAGTTATATTACAAGAATATCCAACAAATACAATAGATAAAAATATAATGATCGTTGCCCAATTTATTTTTCTCTAAATCCTTTTGTTTGGACATGATCAAGAGGTCATCGAAATGCATGCAAAAATAACATAAGTCAAAAAGACAAAGATAAATTAAACAAACAAGCTAATGTTCTTCATATTGCTAGCCAAGACCAAACTATGGTGATTCTTGATGTTAATGTCCATTATAGGAAGGATGCATCCTAGGACATGATGTTATCAGATGATTTTGGGATTTGATTGGATTATGAGCTATTAATACCAATATTTGACCAACTTGTTTACCTATTGACCTAGACTTAAGACCCTGACGATTGGGTTTTCACTTTTGAACCTACTAGACTTGTTTCTGACTGTTTCACCAAATATTGAGGTTGACGATGATTTATTATGAGTGATGTTTATTACGGGTGAAAGAAAGATGAGATGGATGTATTTTCTCAAATATTTGGATTTTTTTTGTGTTTTTTGAATGTTTTGAGGTTTTTTTGGTATTTTCAAGATGTTTTACAAATGTTGATTTTTGAATTTTCCAATGTTTTTGGTGTTTTCTGAGATTTTGACCAAGAGACTAACCTAAAAACCTATCCTAGGGGCCTTGGGGGATGATCAAATATTTTCCTTGCCTACATTATACATGCAAAGACTACGTAGTTTGACTGCCGCAAACTTGCCTATTGATGAACAACTGGATTGTTAGTTAATTATGTTGAAATCCTAAAGGGATGACCTAAGTGTCTCGGGGGCCAAATCAAAGATTAGACTTACCTACATTCAAGCTAAAAGATGATGTAGTTCAATAGGATGACTATTTTTTTTGAATTTTTTGGATTTTCTACATGTTTTTGGATTTTTGGTTTTCTAATGTTCTTGGATTTTTGGATTTTTTTGGGATTTTTTTATATTAAGGAAGACTTCAAGGATATACACGAATCTAATATGAATGTAGGTAAAAGATAATGCCCCCAGTGTGGTGTGAAATACTACTTTGATATAGGCAAGACAAAATGACCTTAGGAATGTGTCAAGTAGTACTAGTGTGGAATATGATACAAACACAAGATCAAGTTATGATGTGGACGCGACTGAGTGATGGATGGGGATATGGAAGTACAATGGATGAATGATGAAATGCGATGGGTAGGTAATGTATAATAATCCATAGAGCTCATGGTGGATGGAGAGTGATCTATCTACACAAGGTGCCTATTTTTAAGGTTTTCACCAAGGTACTTGCCCAAAGTGCCACCGAAGTGGTTTTCACTAGAGGACGATTTTTTTATCTTTACTATTTTCAATCCCTTTTCTAATTTTTTTTTGGGGGTTTTATATCATTTGATTGTTTGGATTTATACCTTGAAATTTTAGGCATAATTTTTTTGTGATGGGAGATATTCATTAGCTCCTATAGAGGCTCCACTTTGGGCATTGATATCTGATATGCCCCTAGCTTGTCGCTTGTGGTGATGATGAGTGGTCCCAACCAATTGTGTTCAAACTTTCCCTTGCTTTCTAGATTTAGTACGATTTTTTATTCTCCTTCATACCAGTTCTCCTACTTCGAAGGTTTGTCTCTTGATCTTCTTGTTGTAGCTCCATTTGAGATGATTTTGGTAGACTTGCAAATTATTTAAGGCATCCATGCACCCCTGATCCAGTAGTTCTATCTTGTTTAATTGTGACACCCAATATTATTCATATGTAATGAAGTTCTATAGTGATATACTTAGGGATGGGAGATCGATCTCAATGGGGAGAATGGCTTTTGATCCGTATACTAGGGAGAAAGGGGTTGAACCTATTGGTGTCTTGATGCTTATTTGGTAGGCCCATAAGGCGAGGTTCAACTATAAATTCTAGTCATGACCAGCTTCATAGAGTGTCTTTTTGAGAATTCTTAAGATGGTTTTATTTGTAGCCTCAGCTTAGCCATTGCCTTGGGGTTAGTATGGAGTAGAAATGTGATGTTGGATATTGAATTTTTTGCATAAGTCTCAGAAATCCTAGTTTTTGAAAGGTGTCTCATTATCTAAGATAATGGCTTAAGGGACACCATAGCGGAAAATGAGGTAATTCAATATGAACATGGAAATCTACTTTCCTATAATAAAGGTCATTATTATGGCCTCTACTCAATTTTTGAAGTATTTCATGGTGGTAATGATGAACTTATATCCACTGGATGAGGTGGGGGTGATTTTACCAATGAGATCAAGCCCCCACTGTGAAAAGGGCCAAGGTGTTCCAATTGGGTTGAGCTCCTAAGTTGGTGCGTGGATGAGGTCCCTTGCATGTTGCTAACATGGAAAACACCTTTTGAAATAATCATGTACTTCTCTTTCCATTTTAGGCCAATAGTACCCCATCCTAAGTAGCTTCTTTGCCAAGGTCATATCACTTGAATGTGAACCATAGATGCCATTATGTACCTATGTTAAAGCATTCAAAGCTTCCTCAATATTTAAGCATCGTAATAGGGTTCCCTCATTACTCCTAGGACATAGGGTGTCTCCTAGGATAAAAAAATAGGTCAACTTCCTGACTAAGGTTTTCTTTAGATTTGGGGTGATGTCGGTAGGGAGGACTCCTATTCTTAGATAAGTGTATATGTCATGATACCATGGGTTTGGACATCTAGTAGTGATTTTATTATTGCAATAACATCTACTGCTCTGTTATTTTCCCTTGGTATCTACTCAAATGTGATATCAATAAATGATTCCTTAAGGCTTTCTATCAATTTATTCTATGGATTCAACTTGTCATCCTTCATTTGGTATTCATCATTGACTTGGTTGATGATAAGCTACAAATATCCATAGATCTAGAGTGGCATGATCTGCCATTGTGCCATAATTCTTAGCCCTATCACAAGAGCCTCATATTTTTCAATGTTGTTTGTGCAAGAAAAGGACAATTTATATGATTTGGGTATGCAATATCCTTGTGGTGTAATGAAGAATAATCTAGTTCCTAACCCATGTTGTGTGTAGGATCTATCAAAATACATTTTCTAGTGATCTACTATGCTTATATTAAAGATGGACTCATCAGGGAATTCTAATACAAGTGGGTTCTTTGAATACATTGGTGCTTCTACCAACTGATCTAAAATTAGTTGCCCCTTAATGGCCTTCCATTCCACATACTCAATGTCATGCTCTATCAATATCATAACCCATTTAGGCATTCACCCTGTGAGCATTTCTTTAGAAATAAGATAGTTGAGAGGGTCTATCTAGTGTGCCAACATATAGTGTTTGAATTTATATGCTGCGAACATGACTACTAAGAAGGCCTTCTCAATGGAAGTGTAATTCAAATTGTGTCCCATCATGGTTCTACTGATGTAGTAAATAGCTCTCTCCTTACCATTTTCATCATGTTGTGCTAAGAGAGAACCAAGGTTCGTTGTTGCTGCTGATATATAAAGGATCAAGAGTTTTCCAAGAATTGGTGGTGTGAGAAAATACTTCTTGATCTTGTTGAATTCCTGGTCACATTTATCATCCCATTTTCATGCTACCACCTTCTAGAGTAGATGAGAATATGGGATTTCCTTATCTGCTAATTATGTTATGAATTGACGGATGGACTAGAGTCTTCCTTGTAAGTCGCTTCGCTACTTCAATGTCCTTAGTGCCTCTATCTCGAGGATTGCATTAACCTTGGTAGGATCTATCTTGATCCTTCTCATTGACATAATGTACCCTATGATCTTTCTTAATTTCACCCCAAAGACACATTTCTTAGGATTAAGTCTAACCAAATATTCTTCTAGCCTATAAAATATGGAGGTAAGTTTTGATATATGATCTCGTCATTTTCTTGACTTGGCCAGTATATCATCCACATAATCTTCCATAGTTTTGTGAATCATATCATGGAAGATTAGTGTCATGGCCCTCTAATAAGTAGCTCTTGCATTCTTTAGCCCAAACAAAATCATGTTCCAATAGTATGTTCCCTAGCGACAAGTGAAAGTCATCTTGTGTTGATCTTCTTTGGCTATCATGATTTGATTGTATCCTAAGAATCCATCCATTAGTGATAGAATTTCAGATCCTAATGTCATATCCACAGTCATAAATATGTTTGGGAGAGGGAAGTCATCCTTTGGTCATGCTTTGTTTAGATCCTTGAAATCAGTTCAGATGTGGATGCCCCTAGTGGGCTTTGAAATAGGTACAAGATTTTAAACCCACTCTAGATAGTCAATTGGTCATATGAAACCAACATCTATGAGTTTTTGTAATTCTATTTTGACCAACATCACGATTTGTGGGTGAATTTTCCCTAGATTTTTTTTTGTTGGCTTCACCTCTAGATATATAGCTAGATGATGCACCACAACTTATGGATCAAGACTAGGCATGTCGGCATCGATCCATGCAAATTTCACCTTTCTTTCCCTCAGGAAGGTAGCTATGAGCTCTTATTATTTGGTTAGAAGTGACTCTACATAGAATTTTATATGTGGTGTCGCCTCAATTCCTAAGTTGACATGATTCCATTTTTCTACTAAGACTGTTGACTTCTCCTGATGAATATCATTGAGAAGAAGATTGAATCCCCCATCCTTTGGTGCCTAGGAGAGGTTTTCACCATTAGATGTATACTTTTTTTTACTATTTTTTAGTCTAAAAGAACCACAATGTGGTTGTCACTTAAATACCTAGAGATTATTCTCAAATTTTCACTTTTGTGACTGAGGGATTCAATCGTCTCCCTGTAATAGGCATGGGTTTCTAGTTCAATATCGAATCTAGATTTTTGATCTCCACAAGGTATATTATCTTGTAGTCCCATGAATTCTAAGAAAACCTCATCATTTTTAATGTGTCTAAAACTGACAGTCCTCATTGGTGGTAGTCTATGAGTTGGGGATACAGTAGTTTTAACTCATGGGTTTGGTTGTTTGACTCAAAGGATATAGTGGAAAACATGAATAAGGAGGAGTATTCAAACAACATAGGTATTTTAGCAATGGTGTCCTCATCACTATCACTCCCACATACCTTAGTTATGTCAAAGGTAAAATTTTCTAAGGGTAGACCTGTAGATAGTGGTAAACAAAGGGGATTTTCGATTGCTTTAATGGGGGACTTTTGCTACATATAGTTATACTCAGAGGGGTACATCCAAGGCCAATATTTTTTACACACTTCTCAACAATGATGGGTTCTAATCAATAATTTTTTCTTTTTTCCAAGGCTTTCATTCTTATTATATCCCATGCCCAACATTAATTGAAGTCCTCTATTAGAATCATCCATAGGAAGGGCTAGCATAGGTCTTTCATCTTGATAGAGGAGACTAGGTATATATCTTTCATCCACCACTATTTAGACTAGATCCCCCCAACTTCTGAATTAGGAGGGATATGCTCTGGAGGTTTGATATGTTGTATTGGTGGGTTGTGGTTGTCCATGGGACCTAGGAGATTGAGGTAACTCTCTTATTATGAAGGCACTTTTCTTCATTTTTTAGTCTCCACACCCATTATCTTGGATAAAAACTTCTATATCAGAGACATCAAGAATGGCAGGTGTCTTTGTCTCAGAAGTGGAGGCGAGGGTAGCTAGATCTATATATGGAGTTTTAGGACCTTCATCATTCTTTGGGACTTGAGGGATTTTGTAGAACTTGGCTTCCAAATTTTTGCAATAGGAAAAGGGCCCAGGATCACCATGAATTGTGACCTCTTGGTTCTCATAGGGGAATTTGACAGATTAGTGAAATGTGTATGCAACAAATTTCATCCCATAGATCCATGGGTGCCCTAGGAGAATGTTATAAGGAAGTTCAAGATCAAGAACTTGGAAAGTAGTTTCCATGATGGTTGGTATTACTTGGATGGGAAGTTGAATGGTGCCTTGAGATATTCTTTATTGATCCTCATAATCTCGGATGGTGATAGTTTTCCCTTTTCAATCATGTCTTAAGAAAATCTGAAATTTCTTATTAGCTTGAGGGAGAAAATATTTAACCTTGCACCTCCATCCTCCAATACATGTTTGACTTTATTTTTATGGACGAAGACTTCAAGATTAAGTACATGATTGTGAGATGGCCAGGCTAGGAGGTCTTGTTCAAAAAATGTTAGGATATGTGGCATGGTGATGTTTCCAACCATAGCCTAGAACTGGTTTTCATCAAGTTTCATGGGTACAAAAGACTCAGCAAGGGCCTTTTCCAAAATCTCTCTATGTGTAGGCAAAATTTTCAGCAACTTCATAATGGAGATATGAGTGGGTGTATTTTTTAGTTGATCCAATATATTATAGCCACTGGAAACTTATTTTGAATGTGTGGGGAGTGCTCCATCTTGTGTCGATGGTCCAAGGATGTTGATTCCGCCACTTCATGTGGTGACTCCATAGTCATCTTTGGACCCTAGGATATGGACAACACCTACCCATTCATCTAAGGATGCAACAACATGGTCATAAATGTGGTTGACGATGCCATAATTCTTGCCTTTGTCCTTGTTGTTGGACTTGTCATGATCTGGCATCAGATTTGTGTATATGTTAAGGTCTTGATTTCCAGTTGGTTGTTCAACTTTCATGGTCTTATTTTCAATGAGGTCTTGGATTAGGTTTTTGAGCCTCATGCAACTGGCTATTGTATGTCCCTTGATTTTATGAAATCACACAAGTGCTTCTCATTAAACCGTGGTGGCTTAAATTAAGGCTCCTATTAATTTCCACTGATAAGGAGCATGATGATGTTGGTTTCGATAAGCCACTTCATGACATATTCAACCGATTCTCCAAGTGGTGTGTACTTTCACTTTGGGGGATACCAGTTACTTGTAGATGGTACACTTGGGTCATTGAAATTATTGATTGTTTGGGTGTTGTTTTGCTGATGAGACATGTTCGATCAGGGGTATTTTGGGTATTTAGAGGTTGTTCATATGTTTTTTTTTGTGTGTTTGGATTTGGAGCATTGATCATGACCTTAGCATCAACAGCACCGTCGTTGGTTATGATGAGGTAAAAATAACCTCATCATAGTAAAATTTGGAAAGCTTACTTTTACCAACTCAATCCTAAGCCTGTGCCAAATTATTAAACTTTAGGAGAAATAATAGCTTATTTTAAGGAAAATTATGCTTTCTTTCTTTCTTTTGATCAATTCAGGAAATTTTCCAATGTAGTTTTAATGGGTTGACCAGAGTTCTTTTGTAGGAAATAGTTGGTCATCGAGCAGTTGTTGAAAAAGTTGAACCAACAAGTACCTCAAGTGTGGTAAAGAATAGATGTTGCGAATCTACTCCTGAATACTGGAATGATGCACCGAGGATTTAGTTATATTATTTAAAATTATGTTATCAAAACTTCATGGCTCTTCTCGAGCCTTCTATATGTTTATGAGCTTTAAAGACACAAAAGTTAGTTTTTAAGTTGTTGAACACTATTTCAATGGCTATCCACACCATCTTAAATTTAGGATTTAGTTACAATTTATCTATAAGAAAGTAATTTCATAAGTGATAAATAAGACAAAAGAAGTATCATTATGCTGTTCACATGGTTTTCAAAATACTGTTGAAATGAGTTACCTAATTTCTGTCTATTGGTAAATAGTTGAATTATGAGTAATGATGACTATTCATAATGGATAGAATCCAAAATTTGTAGCTTATGTTATATGAAGATGATGTATTAACCCACGATCTATCCACTTGAGGGGAGTTAGTTAGATATATAAGTATTTTACTATTATGTTTTTCATTTGTTTAAAATTATATATTTGTTCAGTAGGAGGTAACTAAGTTTGTTAAGGGTTGGGTCTAAAGTTATAGAGCACCATTGTTTTCAATTTTTATAAGTTATCTTTCATAGTTGATAAAATCCTTTACTTTTTAAAGGATGTTTCATTGTTTGTTCACTTATTTTTCTGCTTCCGTAGTATATCAGTTGTTTAGTTTGCTTGTTTCTATGCTTTCTAGTTTAGTTGTGTTGCTTTCTAAATTAGTTGTCTTGTGATTTTTTAGTTTAATATTTCTGGTTTTTCTTAGAATAAGATTATTTTCTAGTTAAATAGTAATGGCCTTAGGTTAAAATTGATTCCAATAGTTCAAGGTAAAACTGAAAATATAAAATGAGTTATCCAAATCATCTTCTTTTGTAAACTACCTTGGACACTGCCTGGTCAACTAATTTACATTCAATATTCTAAAGTAGTAGGACCTAACAATAGCCTATCACTTTTTGCCGCCATTGTTAGGGACTTAAATAGCCTTTGTTTTTAAGTGTTATTAGGAGATGATTTGAATACCAAGTTTTATACCAAACATTTCTCAGTCAGTTTCCTTTTTTGCATGGTCAGGAAAAGAGGCCCTCATAGATGTTTTATACCAAAGACCCCCCAAAAATACATACCAATCATACCTAGGGAAGCCCAAGGCTCAGATAACCACACTTTTGAATAATTATTTGAGCCTACTCCACCTGAGGCTTTCCATTATTTACCTGTCGAGCAACTAGTAGAACAACCAGTTATAGAAGAAATAGTTTTTAAGGAATAGACTCCTCTGAGCATCATGGGAGATCATAGAACTGAACCTAACCACAATGAACCTTAGTCTCCTAGAATATTTAATTATCCTATTAC
This sequence comes from Sequoiadendron giganteum, assembly GCA_007115665.2. NCBI lineage: Eukaryota > Viridiplantae > Streptophyta > Pinopsida > Cupressales > Cupressaceae > Sequoiadendron > Sequoiadendron giganteum. The sequence continues at coordinate 967,519,181 of CM021100.1, forward strand.
GTTGGATACAGACGATGATACTGTTATGAAGAACATCTCCCTAACCTTCCTTCCAACCTTCTGTGGTTTATCCTTGGAAGATCCAGACCAATTTCTCTTTGAATTTAAAGTCTCATGTTAGACTTATGACTATAGGAATGACAACCAAAAGTTGAAGCTCTTTCCGTCAAATTTAAAAGATTCAGTAATGTGCTGGTTTATAGGATTGGATTCTGGTAGTATAAAATCCTAGGGGGAAATGGAGACTATCTTCTTGAAAAAATACCAGAGTTATGATAGGGTAAGTGATCATAAAGAGGAGTTGTTTAAATTGAGACAAAATGCGAATGAAAGTTTAGAAGATTATCTTGATAGGTTCCTCTTCCTCTCCAAAATATGTGGAGAAGTGGCCATTAGTGTTGAGATTCTCAAAACAATTTTTCTTAAAGGTCTTGATGACGATGCTAGAAGAAATCTTGATTTAATGGGAAAAGGTGATGTATCTCAACTAACCCTTGAGGAAATATGTGAGTTATGTCATAATTTCTCTCGTACTCAGGGAGGAATCTGCAAAACTATTATTTTTAAAGGGTCTAATGAGATAGGTAAGCTCCACAAAGAAATGGAAAATTTGAAAACAAACATTCTCATCCAGTTGAATACCACATTAGATGGTATACAAGCTAAAACTCGCAACCCTGAGACCTTGTCAATTTATTGTCCAAGGTGTCAGAATAAACATCTATTGCACGAGTATCCTTTAGATAAAGTCAACGTTTGTCAACTTTGTGAGAAAAACATCATACAAATCAATGTGAGATTCTATCTAATATCAAGAATACTAAGAAAAAAACCATTTAGGTTGAAGAAGATATAAATTCCTTAAACCAACATCAAGGAGGTAATTTATCTTATGGACAAAATTCCAATCCTGCATGGAGACAAAAAAATAATTGGGCTCATAATCAATGGAATTCATCTTGGAATCAATCGCCTCCACCACAATCTAATTGGGGAACACCGTATTGGGGATCCCCTGAATGGACAAACCACATATGGAGAAATCAACCACAAAAAAACTGTGGTACCAGCAACATGTTACCCCCCAATGGAATCGGGCACAAAATCAGATTTATATTGAAGCTAGGAGGAATCAACAAAAGAATCTATTACCTCTAGATCAAAACTCTCCTGAGAATGAGCAAGTGAACTAGCCTCAACTTCTAGCATAACTTCTCCCCAATCCTAAGAATAATTGCCACAATACACCAGCCTATTCTACCAAACATGAAAATTTTACGAGGCTCAATGTGATACACTTTGGAAACATGCAGTTGTGCTCTAGTCAAACTATTTAAACTCCCACTATTGAGGAGATAGTGGAGGAACTTGAGCCTAAAAGTCCAATAAAAGACACATCATCTAATCAGGATAATACTGCCAAAGGCAAAGAGCCTTTTTCAGTGGAAGGGGTTGTTGACTTGTCTCAGGGGGATGAAGGTCAGTCCTTAAATCAGTATAAGAAGGATCATGTTCTAAAGGATAAAAGGATGGCACCATATCCAAAGCATTTAAATTCCATAACTCTGGAAGATACTCTAAAAGTATCCTTGGCTTTAGAAACTGTGTTAATTCAAGAGATTAAGCAACTACAAATTGAAGTTCCTTTATTGCAAGAAATAAAGGAAATTCCTGAGCTAAACCAGTTAATCAAACAACTATGTTTCAAAATGGCTGGAAGGAAGCTAAAAAATATAAATACCATTCATATCGATGGTTATTTAGCTGATTTTCTGTTTGGAAAGACTATTGCTTTTCAATACAATGATCCTAGTAGTCTACTTATAACCGTTACAATCAATGAGGTAACAATAACAAATGCACTAGTGGATCTAGGGGTAACTATTAACATGGTGATTGTGGATGTAATGGAAAAATTTGGTCTAACTGATTTACCTCCTACAACTATAGTCTTACAAATGGAAAATAAGTCTATAGCCATTCCTAAGGACACCATTAAAAACATCCTTGTCAAAGTTCATGGATGGGAATATCCTGTCGAATTCAAGGTAAATAAGTCACTTAATCGCAAAGATAGCTATCCTATAATTCTTGGAAGACCTTGGTTGGCCACGATTGCTGCTAAGATTGATTGCAGGGAAGGGGGAATGACCATTTTGCATGGTCAAGACAATAAATGTTTGTTCTTATATCCCCTTGCTAAGCCTACTGAGCATAAAAAGGTCTGGGTTGATGAACCTAAGAAATCTAATGGTTCAGACAGTGTAGCCTCCCTAGCTATGGTAGTAATTAAATAGCACAGGAAAGAATTGGAAGAAGAGTTAGTAAGGGATGTTGCATGACTTTCTATGACCCTGAACAAGGAAGAAATGATGGATTCTCCAAGGATTTTTGGGCATCCAATTGATATAAGTGTAATGGAGAATAGTTATACTACAATGGGAATGCCTTATCCCTTAGCTAACATGATCTCTAGAACAAGTCATTTCTTTGAATACGTCATGAGATTTCACTGGCTTATACCTCATAGTTTTCCTCTCAACACATAATTGTGACCTATGTATACTGTCACTTTGGCCCATCCTGGAATGAAATTGATAATGTTAATACTAGGAATTTTTTTGAATATCAATAGCTGGCTAACAGAAAAATTAAGAGGATAAGTTTTTTAATGTGTTGGTACAAATTTCTAAAGCTTTTTCTTGGGATTATATGAACATGAGGAGAATTCACCCAAGTGTTTTTACTCATCACATTTACACTAACATCATTATAAGGCCTATTCGCCAACCACAGAGGAGACTCAATCTTGCATTAAAGGATTTGGTCAAAATTGAGATTGAAAAAAATCCTTCGTGTTGGATTTATTTACCCAATCTTTGATAGTAAGTGGGTATCACCTATGGTGGTAGTCCCAAAGAAAAATTGGAAGTGGAGAATCTATGTAGATTATCGAGAACTCAAAAAAGCCAATTATAGAGATTGTTTTCCCCTACCATTTGTTGATCAGGTTATGGACAACTTGGCTAGGAGGAAATATTTATCCTTTCTTGATGGATTTAGTGGTTACAATTAGTTACAGGTTGCTCTAGAAGACCAGGAAAAAACCATGTTTACTTGCCCATGGGGCACATTTGCATACAAAGTGCTTCCTTTTGGACTGTGCAACGCTCCAACGACCTCTCAAAGAGTCATTCTTGCAATATTTTTTGGACTCGTTAATGGCTGTGTCAAGGTCTACATGGACGGTTTTACAGTTTATGGGTCAACATATGACAAAGCTCTTCAAAACCTAGATCAAGTTCTACAAGTTTGTAAGGAAAATAGACTATCCCTTAGCCATGAAATTTTTTTAATAATGGTGGAACAAGGAATAGTCTTGGGTCATCATATTTACTTTGAGGGAATAAAGGTCGACCCTAAGAAAATTGAATTCATCTAGCAGTTGACTATTGTAACATCATAGATTTTTCTGCAAGCATGACTAGATAAACAAAGTTAAATCCTAATCTAAAATCTAAAATCTAACAACAAAGTATGATGAAATAAAATAAACTAATAAAACCAAAATGATCTCACCAAATATGCGTTCATCCCTTCGAATTACCCTGATTGTTCTTCTCCATTTTGCCTTTTTAGTATTCTTGCCCTCAAATTTATGTGTTTGAATGCAAGTATAGCTTTGTCAAGTGTCTAAGGAAAATATCAAAGTTGAATCTCTTCTCAAAAGTATGCGATTTCGAGAGGAGGTATAATGATTATGACAAACCATTTTATAGAATTTGTGTTTTCGAATGATCGGCTCAGATTGAAAGAGAGATCGACATATGAGATTGATGAATGCCATGCGATGTGAGTTTTGTCTCAGATAGAACGTGAGTTAGAACACGAGCTCAGAAAAGACTGCAGATAGAGACTAAGTTAGAACATGAGTTAGAACACGAGTTCAGGATCTTAATCTCCAAAAATAGAAGAAATAGACTTTGTATGCAAAAGCCAAAGTTAGAACTCAAAGACTAATGCATTCAAATGCAAACATGAGTTAATTAATTAAATAAAGATATTTAATTAATAGACACATCATGCATATGAGTTGGAACTAGTTAACTGACTATTTATGACAGAGAGTCCTCTTGCAGAGATAATTAGATGTTGAATTCAGAGATAACTGGAGAACTAAAAATAGATCTCAAGTCAGAAGGTAAGTGAATGAATTAGATAACTGAATGATAGAGAAATGTGACATAAATAATAAATATGAATTAAATGTTAATTTAATTCAACATTCAAAGATGAAAGATCTTAATTAAATAAATAAAGTAATTTATTTAATTTGAGTTTTGAAAAGGATAAATATAAATAATTAAATAATAAATATTTAATTATAGATAAAGGGGGTCAAATGAATAATTAAATAAAGATATTTAATTATAGTTGGAAAAGTATGATAAAAGGGGTAATTAATTTAATTGATAGATAAAGGGGGAAGAATTAATTAGTTCACAACATAACTAAATAAATATAATTTATTTAATTAATCAAGTTGAATAAAGATTAATAATAAATTAATTAAAAAGGGGTATTTAACTAATAGAGGAAATATGTGTTAGAAAGGTTAATTAAATAATTGACATTATTTAATCAAGACCACAGACTATAGAAAATTATGTCAAATGTGTACTCACAGGCCTAGACCAATTTTCAGTATCTATAGTTTTCCCCTCTTTGATACAATGTTGGTACGACATTGTGTCAAAGAAAATATGCCCCGATCGTGCCCTAGCATGAAACAAGTTAAGGTATATTCCAATGAAAGGGAGAATGACGAGGAGGTAGTGGTATGCCCCCTCAAGAGGATAGGTGGGTTTGAAGAACATGAGTGTGCTCTCACAATGGATAGATAATGGTGGTGAAGATGCAAAAAAGAAGAAATGTTAGCATGGATAATTCAAAAATTTAGCATTGAAAAAGAATGGTTATTGATTGAGAAAAAAATGATCTTCGATATTGTGCCAAATATGCTATGCTTTCTTTGTTATCATCATTGGGTGGGACATGACACAAATGGATAGTACACACTATGATATGAGATAGACGATAGTGTACAAAGTTATCCACTTATGAAAAATAGACAGTCATAGACAAGGAGTGTCTTAACTCAAACTAAGGACAAGATGCCCCAGTCATTTTGTTGAGACAAACCACAGACAACAGAAAAATAAAAGATGGGTCATGAGATGTCATTACTCCTCTAAATCCTTGATGGGACATCCTTGAGGAAACTAGTAACATGAATCAAAAACCAATGTTAAAATGATAGTTGATAGACATCAGTCAAAGAAAAAGAGTCCTAAGACATAGTTGCTTCTCTAAATCCTTCAAGGGACATCATTGAGAAAGCTAGTAATAGGATCTTGCACAAAGCGATAAAAAGATAAGACAAAATAAGATATAAAGTCATAAAGCCAAATAAATATAGTCACCAAAACTTGATCTTGTGGGATTGTTTGATGTTTGATGTTTGACATAGCATAATGTGAGAGAATGACACATACTGCATAAGATGTTGAGTCTGGTTTTGACCTAGTGACTTCTTTATAAGGCATGACAAAGCCTGGTTTCAAAAAGACACATGTCGTATAAAACATTGGAGTTGGATGAAATTGAAGTGACAAGCCACATGAGACTATGACAATATGATGACGTATGTTGACAAGAAAAACATATCTTGCATAAGACATAGGTTGATCACTTTGACAATGTGTTTGATATTGACTTGATGACCTTGAGATGTTTTGCCTTGTTTTTGCATGACTTATTTTGATTCTTTGACTGATAAACTATGTGTGTGTGTGTGTGTTGCCCATGTATGACATGAGATGATACCCTAAACTATGATATGCAACCTGTGTGATAGTGATTTTGAATAAACTGTATTGGACTGACCTAGTGTGGTCTCGGGAGCTCATCAATTGATTAGCCTTGCCTACATTGTACATGCAGAGACCTCGTAGTTCGACATGACCAATGAATTTGAATATACAAAGTGTAATGAATTTGAATATACAAAGTGTCATGATTTAAATGTGTGTGATACAAAACAAACCTAGACTGACTGACCTAATGCCTCGAGGGCACATCGATTGATGGCCTTGCCTACGTCCCAGTCGCAGAGGCAACATAGTTCGACTATGGCTACGAATGACTTAACATGACTGACTTGACATGATTGACTTGACTTTTTTTGGGGATTTTCTGACATTTTTCTGATTTTTTTGGATTTTTTATGTTTTCTAATGTTTTTGGGATTTTGTAGGACATTTTCAATGGTTTGACATTATGTACAAGGTGTTAGGGCATAGAAAAAGAGTTTTGCCCCAGTCGGGAATAAGATTTGGAATATGGATTGGGTAATATTATGGAATGAATGCTAGATGTCAATCATTCCAAGTAATGGATAAGACAATAATTTATTATGAGTGATGGTGAAAAAGTCTGATTAGAATGATGGTAGACGGAAGAGCGGGCTTGACTACACATGGCGCCTGTTTGCTAGGTTTTCACCATGGTACTTATCCATAGCACCACTGAGGCAGTTTTCACTAGTGGACAAATTTATTTCTCTTTACTTTTTTTGGTCTTAGAAAGACGCCTGTTTGCAAGGTTTTCATCAAGGTAACCATATTTTTTTTGTAATTTTTCATTTTTTTGTATTTTTCCAGATAAAGACATGGACTCTCATAGACTAAGCATATAACCTCTTTAGATGCAGCCTATTGATAGGGGACAAAAGTGGCTCTCCTTCAGGAGTAGTGAGTTGGTACACTCCTGATCCAAAGGCTTTTGTGACAATATATGGCCCCAACCAATTAGGTTCAAACTTTCCTAGCCTTTCTCGTTCAGCTTGGTTCTTAGGATTCTCCATTAATACTAGGTCACCAATGTCAAAGTGTCTATTGAGAACCTTCCTATTGTAACTATGATGAAGATGATTTTGATATGCTTACAAATGATCTAATGCTTTCTATATTCACTCATCCAATAATTATATCTCTTGTAACCTAGAGACATGGTATTCTTCATCGTCGATATGACCCTTCAAGGATACCTATAGAGAAGGTATTTCAACCTCAATAGGTAAGATAGCTTCGGACTTGAATATGAGGGAATATGGAGTGGCACCTGTGGGAGTGTGGATGCTTGTGCGATAGGTCCATAAGGCAGGGTTAAGCTATAGGTGCCAGTCACGACCAGCGTCATTGACATTTTTCTTAAGGATTCTAACAATAGTCTTATTAGATGACTCAGCTTGGCCATTACCTTGTGGGTAATATGGGGTGGAGAAATCATGTTTGATGTGGAATTCTTCACATAAATGGTGTACTTCTTGGTTCTTGAAATGGCGGTCATTGTCTGTGATTATGGATTGGGGAACACCATACTGACAAATGATATAGTTTAGGATAAACTTATATATTTGTGTGTCGGTTATGTATGTCATGGGAATAGCTTCAATCCATTTGGTGAAGTATTTGGTGGCGGTGATGATGAATTTATGGCCATTAGATGATGAAGGGTGTATCTTACCTATGAGGTCGAGTCCCCATTGGGTGAAGGGCCATGGTGAATTAATTGGATGAAGTTCCTACGCTGGCGCTCTTATCAAGTCTCCATGTATTTGAAATTGTCTACATTTCTTTACAAAGATGTATGAATCTTTCTCCATTGTAGGCCATAGTAACCTAGTCTCATAATCTTGTGGGCTAGAGTAGGACCACTCGAATGAGATCCGCATATACCCTCATGTACCGCTCACAAAGTTGTTTGTGCTTCTTGAGCATCGAGACATCTCATTAAGGCATTATCTAAGGTATGTCTATACAGGGTTTCTCCAATGATGGTGTACTTAGCTGACTTTCAGATGAAGGTTTGACATTGGTTATTGGACAAGTCTTGAGGTAAGGTTTGGTTAGTGAGATAGTTGAATATGTCTTTATACCAAGGAGACATAGGACCAAAAATGGTACACACTATCGTAGTATCAGGGACATCATAAGCGGGGACCAAAAGCTGTTCAACCAGAAACTTGAACTTAGGCATATTACTCAGAATATCCAACAAGGAACCCATAGTTGCCATAGCATCTATAGATATTTTATGGATATGTGGTATCTTTTGAAAATTCATGTCACTAAAATACTATTTGAAACTATCAACCATTCACTTGTAAGGTGCAAGTTTTTCATCCTTAGTCTCGTAATCATCATTTACCTATCGGATTACCATTTGAGAGTCGCCAAAGACATGTAGGCTCTTAATTCTCGATTGAGCTGTCATTTTTAAGCCTGTCACCAAGGCTTCATATTCTGCTATATTGTTGGTACAAGGGAAAGCAATCCTGAATGATTTGGGAATGGTATCACCTTGAGGTGTGACAAATAAGATACCAGCTCTTGAACCACAATTTGTATGTGACCCATCAAAGTACAGTTTCCATTCAATTTTAATGTCAATGTTGAAGAGAAATTCATCTAGAAAATCAATCACTAAGGGATGGTCTACCTTTATAGGAGCATCTTCTAGTTGATTTGTAATCACCTGTCCTTTTATAGCCTTCCTTTTGACATACTGAATTTTATATGCGCTAAGTATCATAACCCATTTAGCCAATCAACCTGTTAAAGCTGCCTTACTTAGGAGGTATTTAAGTGGATCAATCTTTGCAATTAACATTGTCTGTTGATTGAGCATATAGTTCCAAAGTTTTTGGGTAGCAAAAACTACCACAAGATAGGCACGTTCTATGTTTCTATAATTCAATTCATAGCCCACTAAGGTATGACTGATATAATAGACTACTCTCTCATGACCTTGATCATTGTGTTGTGCGAGAAGAGCCCCTAATACTGACTGAGTTGCTGAGATGTAAAGTATCAATGGTTTTCCCTCTGTAGGTTGCATTAAGACTGGTGGAGTAAGCAAATAGTCCTTGATTAGCTAGAAGGCCTCTTGACATTTAGACATCCACACAAATGCTACTCCTTTCTTGAGTAGATGTTGAAATGGATGTATTTTATCTGCCAGTTGTACTATGAATCACCTAATGGACTATAATCTCCCCTGTAGGGTTCTGACTTAACCAATGCTGACTCGAGGAGGCATTTCTATGATAGTTCTTACCTTCTTTGGATCTACTTCAATGCCTCTTCGAGAGATGATATACCCTAACAGTTTCCCTAATTTCACTCCAAAGACACACTTCTTTGGATTTAACTTGACATTGTAATTCTCAAGCCTCTAGAATATCCTGTCTAAAACCTTTAAATGATCTTCCCCTATTTCCTATTTGGCTATAATCTCATCTACATAATCTTCCATGAATGTATGTACAAAGTCATGAAAAATTGTAGTCATTTCCTATTGGTAGGTGGCTCTTGCATTCTTAGGGCCAAACAACATAACATTCCAACAATATGTGCCCCATGGACACGTAAAAGTTGTCTTATGTTGGTCTTCAGGTGCTATCTTAATCCGGTTGTATCCAGAGAAACCATCCATAAGGGATAGCATCTCATATCCTGCTATAAGATCTACTATCATGTCAATATTTAGCAAAGGAAATTCATCCTTAGGACATGCCTTATTGATGTCTCTAAATTCCATGCAAATGTGAATTCCCCGAGTTGGTTTAGTCACTGGTACAAGATTTGATATCTAATCTGCATAGTCTATTGTCCTTATGAATCCTACATCCAAGAGCTTCTTAAGTTCTGCCTTAACCAATAGAGCAATTTGTGGATGCATTTTCCTTAGCTTCTATTTGACTGGCTTAATACCTAGCTATAGTGGTAAATGATGCAATATTAGGTCTGGATCCAGCCCAGGCATGTCAGCATATGACCATGCAAAGTTTATTTGTCTCTTTTGGAAGAATTCCTTAAACTTAGATTTTTCTATCTCTATTAGTGAAGCTACAAAATATACCTTCTGAGGATTCTCTTTTGTACCTATGATTACTTCCATAGATTCTTCTACTAGCATTGGAGACCTTTCCTATTCAATGGGGAGAATATTTAAACCTCTATCCTTGGGTACCTCTGGGAGGTTTTCGCCCTTAGATACGTCCTTTATTTTGACTTTTTCTTCATCCAAAGGCACCTTTCGGTTTTCACTTAGGGACTCATCATTTTATTTTTCATTGTCTTTTTCCTTTTTACTCTCATTTTTGTGACTAGAGGTGTAAATAGACTCCCCGAAATATGCTTTATCATCCAAGTCTATGGTAAAACCTGCCTTATGATCCCCTCTTGGTATGCCTTCTCTAAGTCCCATGAACTCAATAATTTCTTCATCATTCTTGAATATATCTATGATAGGTGTACCTTGTTGATCCTAGTCGATAAGTTCAAGATAGATAAGGGGCATTTCATCATCAGAGTTCCTAAAGGTAGTTGCGGACAAGGTGAGTATAGAATGGTTGACATGGTCATAGAAGTTTTGGACCAACTCTTTCTTTTTCTTCCTCCTAGGAGTAGGTATACTCTTATGTGGGACTATAGTAAGGGCGTATTAGTCAAAAGATGGCTTGTCAGGTGCCCAAGATACATGATCAAGGGTTTCCCAATAATAGTTCTCTTGCCATTCTTTTTTGGACAAGTTCTTCTTAGGATGAGGACTAGATAGTTTTAGTACAGGTTTCACATTTAGGTCCAATTCTCCAAATAGGGCATCTATGTTCATGGTACTAGTAGATGAAAGGGACTCCCGTTCCCCATCGCTTGAGAAAGGGGATTCATAAAAAATTGGAGGTTTATCCTAAACTGGGGATTTGTCATAAACTAGAGGAAGTGGTTCATGAGATGTCTCGATGTCTGCGTAATCACTCACTTCCTCTTGAAACGATGATGAAGTACCAGGAAACCCGATTCTAAGCAGTTGACACCCTAGCCCTAGATATTTCGGTCGTGGGTAGATAGTGATTGGTTATGTCCTTCCATTTTGATAGAGTCCTAACCCACTATGCCCAGCATAGCCTTCATTTTGCATTATCTTAAATCCTTTTCCATACTGGTCTTTAGCAATTTTAATAGACAGGGAGGGGTATTCATGTTCTTCTTGATACAACCAGGAATCACCTTGATCCACAATTTCAACACTTAACTCTCCTCATTTGGTCAATGTCATTGTAGGGGGAACATGAAATATGACCACTAACTATCTTCTATCTACCATGGGTAGGCCATATTCCTTTGGTGGAATCAATTGAGTGACATAGTATGATGCCTTTATATTATATTCACCACAGCCCTTGTCTTGGATCTTGAGTTTAGGAGTGGTTGATGGAGGTTTGAATGAAATGGACTTAGTGAGACATGATGGGTCAATGTATTGGGATAGAGTGGATGATGAGACTTCTTGGTTAATAGGTACTTGTCATTGCGGAAGGTCCCTTAGGCTTGTACAATATTGGAAAGGGTTTGGATCACCATCAATAGTGATCTTTGTGTTATTATACGGGAATTTAAGACATTGGTGGTATGTTGAAGCTACAAATTTTATTGCATGTATCAAAGGTCTACCTAACAAAAATTTGTATGGAAGGGTGAGATCCAAGACTTGGAAGTTGGTGTTCATGATTGTTGGGCCAATTCTTACAGGGAGTGTGACAACTCCTTTGGATGATCTTTCCTCATCATCGTAAGCCTTGATGACTATACTCTTAGAGGTATCTACACAGTCTTCTGAGAATCCCAATGCCTTAACCAATTTTAGGGTACATAGGTTCAAACTTGCTCCTCCATCTACCAAGACTCGTCAGACTTTGTTTTGATGGATTAAGACTTCAAGATGTAAGGGGTCATTATGATTAGATTTCTCAGTTGAGTAGTCCTGTTGGGAAAATGTGGCATGATGCGATTTGGTCAAATATCCCACCATTTCTTCAAAACGATCGACATCTAAGTCTGTAGGAACAGTTTCTGTAGAGCTTTGTCTAGAATGGCTCGATGCTCAGGTGATATGGTCAAAAATTCTAGGATAGATATTTGTGTGGGGGTTTTACTCAATTGATCGAGAAGATTGTATTTGATCTTGGAAGCTTCCGTAGGTGGCTCAGAAGAAGAAGGTCCAAGAATAGTAATCTTAGTTTTGCATGTGTTCACATTACAGTCTGGATGCTTCTTAATGGTTAAGGTATTGACATTCTCATTTGCGGCTTGGAGGTGATTTATGATTGTTCCTTTACCATAGTCATAATTGGTGTTGTTATCATTGACTGCTAGATTATTCTTGGGTCCTGAACTAGAGGCTTTTCCTTTTGTGTGGTCATGTAACGGGTCCGTGAAGACCTTATGATCACTATTCTTGGCGTTTTTCTGCCCACCGACCTCTATGGTTCCGTTTTCAACAAAGTCTTGTATAATATTCTTGAGTTGGCGACATTGTTGGAGGTTGTGTCCTTTCGTTTGATGATAGTCACAAAAAGAGTTATCATCCCACCATGAAGGTTTGAACTATCTAGGATCATATTCTCTTGGTTCCAAAGGTTTGATAAAATTATGCTTAATCAATTCTTTGAAAATAGTTTCGATGGGTTGTCCTAAAGGTGTAAATTCACGTGTTGGAAATCTCCTTTGTTGTGGTCTTTGTTGTTGTGAATTCTGGACATAGTTAGTTGTTTGATCTGGAATATTCATGGTGTCTTGGTTGGAATTGTAACCTCTAAGTGTGATAACTAGTCTTGTATGTACGTGTTTAGCATCAACAATGCCATCATTTGTAACTTTCTTGTTCCTAGACCAGAATTTGTTTCTATCATTTGGTGTGTTTTGATGTTGGACAACCAGATTTTTGCCTGGTACCTTAATTTCTCCTTTGTCTATAAGGCCTTTCTCAAGGATAATGCCCTTTTGTACCAGGTCAAGGAATGAAGTGCAACAGTGTACCCGTAAGTCACCTCTTAGTTTGGGGTTGATGTTTTCAAGGGAGATAGTGACTTTTTGTTTTTAGGGTATTTCAATGGGATATCGGCTAGCTAGACTTCTCCATCTCTCGAAGAAAGTGATGAATGTTTCACCATCTTCTTGTGTCATGTGGCACAAGGTTGCTATGGTTACTTCATTTTCTATGTTAAAGGCAAAATGTTCGACAAACTTTTCAGCCAATTCCACCCAGGATCATATACCGTATGGCAATTTGGAAAACCATTCCAATGCATTCCCTAGGAGAGTTTGTGGAAATAGATGCATCAAGTAAGTGGGGTCATATGATATGTCCATGCATGTTGTTGATAATTCTCTAATATGTTCTAAAGGATTCTTCCTCCCATTATACTTAGGAAAATTTGGTATATTGTATCCATGGGGGAACGGTGTCATATAGAGTGCTTTATCGAATGGGCATGGGCATAGGTCTTGTGCTGAGATAGTTCGCTTCCTTGACATAGAAATGTCATCCATCTTTTCTTGTAGAGTCTGCAATTGGTTTTGAAGGATGTCAACTTGTGTCAAGGACATGGTGTTCGTGTTATTTGGATCAATGTAGATGTTCTGATACGCCATGTTTTGTGACGGGTTATGATTGGGTGAGGGAATATATCCTGTCAAGATATTCTGATTTGGGATAGGGATATTCCCTATCTAAATGGTCTAAGTTGGTATCAGAATGCTTCCTATCTAAATGATTTTGTTTGGTATAGGTATATTCCCACCAACTTTGGATCTCTTACCAGTCGTGTAGGTGCCAAAGGGGTTGGAGGAGGTTTCTCCCATAGTGAATTGTAAACCTTGTGTTATGTTAAAAGGAGTTGTGTTTACAATTGATGATGTTTGTGTTGGTATACCTGTTGGTATCGCCATGGTTATTTCGGGGAATAAACACAGTTGATGTCGCAGTTTGTGTTGGTTGAGTTGACTGTGTTGTCAAAGTATGAACATCAAATCTTGGGGGTAGTGTGGCACCTTCTACTAACAATTTTGCTAAATAGTGTTGGGATCATTTGCCAAACACTCATCCATGAAGGATGCAAATTTAGGGTCTTGAACTACTACATCTATGTATTCGATGTAAATCTACCCATTTGTGTCTCTAGTGACATGTTTTTCAAGTAAAGGCTTGTGTGGGCGTTTACTTCTTGACGGTAGGTTTTCGAACAGATTGATGAATTTGTTTGGGTTTGTCATTACTTTTTGTTTCTTTTTGGACCTTGTTTCGACCATGAAAAATTTGCTCGAAAGATGTATGATATGATGGACAATATTCAAAATCTCAAGTAGATTATGATGATAAATGAGCCTAAGACGAGTATAACCTACCACCTATGGAATAAATGCATGCAAAGACTTGTTGTTGACCAAGGAACCTGATTGTATGACAAGGAAAATTGACAAGGTGAATTTTTCAAACTAGACTAATGAGCTGAAAAGATCCACTAGATGTGACTAAAGTGACAAGGTTCAATGATTTTGACAAACCGTAACATGAACATTTCCAATGACGAGGAAATTTATCTATTTTGTGATATGCAGTTTCCTAGGGAGTATCTATATGCATGCAACTTAGGATGACTATGACTAAGAACTTTATTGTAACTAAGATAGATATGACACCTAATGATGGTAACAAAGACGTATATGACACCTAATGATGGTAACTAAGATGTATATGACACCTAATGATGCAAGGTTTTGAGCAAAATTTTTAGTTCCTAATCCAAGATTGATTTTAAGAACCTAAAGCAAATAGTGGCAATAATGTTTCAGACTTAGCTCGTAGTTTTTGATGTTTTTTGTTGATAGGAAAATGCGGTTCACCTAATAGTTGCAGTTCAAATTCTGAAAGATGTGGTTTTTCTAATAGTTGCGGTTCAGATTCTGATAGATGTGGTTTTTTCAATAGTTGCGGATTTTCCTCTGAAAAATGCGATTTACTAAGACACATGTAGTTTGAAAACTAACAAATGCGGTTTACCAGGACACATGTAGTTTTAAAACTGATAGATGCAGTTTGCATGCACACATGCAACTCAGAATGTGACACTTGCGACTCGTGATATGTAGAATATGAAAAGTGAATGTTTTGACAGATAGATGCAGCATTTCCCCTAGCAAATGTGACTCACTATGACACATGCGGTGATTAAACTGACAAATGCGACTCAGTTTTCTGATAGTTGAATTTTTCCCAAAATTTGTTGACTAACTTTGTTTGTTTGATCAATATTTTGACGAATACAGCAAAGACAAAACACATAAATCAATATATTTTTAGTTTTTGTGATGAAAGGACTATTAGGACTCAAAAAACAATTACAACCTAGGCTTTTAGGACAATACTTGTTGAATTCTTACTTAGATTTCTCCAGCTATGCATATTTATGGTGAATGACTAGTAGCTTGACCCCACTGGATCCCCTCCATGACACTCACTTATACGGGGCAGCCAAGCTACTGTATCCATGAAACTCCCATGGCATACATTTCATTTCCACACATAAACCATAAATATGTAAGACAGCTTCACAGGGCCGACCCTGCTGCACCAACAAGTAGGTAGGATTTTGGTAACTCTACCACAAGGTGTTTAATAAGGGAATTTTGTTCATGGGACACTATCCAACATCGGCGAGAGTCCATTTCTATTCATCTCGTTAGAATAGTGCATGTGATTTGTGGGCTTTCCCCAAGAATCCTCTTTTATACACCGGCTGGAAGTCACTTGGCTTTAGCGTGCTATCGGTCTGAGTCATCTTGGGGTGAATACTTTTTCCCACCAAGATAGGCCCAGGTTCTAGAGTCAACAACTATTTCTCTTACACTCAGGATCTCATGACTGTGCAATGGGAGAGGATACTTCGGTGTACTGAATCGTAAGGGTTACAAATGCGTGCAAAAGCACCACACAAAGAAGACAATGGTTCTTTTAAATCCAAATGACAATTTTCTATCTATCAAACAAAAAATTCATTTTAATCCCACACGACGATTATCTATCTACCAAACAAAATCTTTCTTAAATAAATAAATTAACACAAAGGCATTAGGTCCTACATGCAAATTTATCAGTAGTTCATTGTTCTTCATCTTTCATCTTGCAGAAAATTGTCTTAGGTTTTTTAATGGTCTTCTATGCTTTGTCCTGCAAACAATATGTTATTCCACCTAAACACAACTGAAACAAACATTAGGGAAAAAAATTTACCAAGAAGATGTGGCTTTTGGAGCCACAAATGCGGTTCATGAATTTGTTGACAGGCAGATGCGGTTCGCGGAGTTGTTGACAGGCGGATGCGGTTCGTGATGGTGGATGCATCGCTGTTTTTCACAGACGCAGCTCATGGATATAGATGCATCATTTATCTTAACAAATGTAGTGCGCCATATGAAAAACCTGCAAAAAAAATAGAAAATGGAAAAACGGAAAGATGAAAATATGTACGGATTTTGAAGCGGGTTCACGTCAAGTTCACCAAATGTAACATCATAAATTTTTCTGCAAGCATGACTAGGTAAAAAAAGTTAAATCCTAATCTAGAATCTAAAATCTAACAATAAAGAATGAGGAAATAAACCAAACTAATAAAACCAAAATTATCTCACCGAATATGCATTCATCCCTTCAAATTATCTTGATTGTTCTTCTCCATTTTGCCTTTTTAGTATTCTTGCTCTTAGATTTGTGTTTGAATGCAAGTATAGTTTTGTCGAGTGTCTAAGCAAAATATGGAAGTTGAATCTCTTCTCAGAAGTATGTGATTTCAGGAGGAGGAATAATGATTATGATAGGCCATTTTATAGAATTTGTGTTTTCGAACAATCGGCTCAGATTGAAAGAGAAATCCACATACGAGATTGATGAATTCCATGCGATGTGAGTTCTGTCTTAGATAGAACATGAGTTAGAAAATGAGTTAGAACACAAGTTCAGAAAAGACTGTAGATAGAGACTAAGTTAGAACATGAGTTAGAACATGAGTTAGAACACGAGTTCAAGATCTTAATCTCCAAAAATAGAAGAAATAGACTTTGTATGCAAAAGCCAAAGTTAAACTCAAAGACTAATGCATTAAAATGCAAACATGAGTTAATTAATTAAATAAAGATATTTAATTAATATACACATCATGCATGTGAGTTGGAACTAGTTAATTGGCTATTTGTGACAAAGAGTCCTCTCACAGAGATAATCAGATGTTGAATCCAGAGATAACTGGAGAACTAAAAATAGATCTCAAGTTAGAAGGTAAGTGAATGAATTAGATAACTAAATGATAGAGAAATGTGACATAAATAATAAATATGAATTAAATGTTAATTTAATTCAACATTCGAAGATGAAAGATCTTAATTAAATAAATAAAGTAATTTATTTAATTTGAGTTTTGAAAAGGATAAATATAAATAATTAAATAATAAATATTTAATTATAGATAAAGGGGGTCAAATGAATAATTAAATAAATATATTTAATTATAGTTGGAAAAGTATGATAAAAGGGGTAATTAATTTAACTGATAGATAAAGGGGGAAGAATTAATTAGTTTGCAACATAACTAAATAAATATGATTTATTTAATTAATCAAGTTGAATAAAGATTAATAATGAATTAATTAAAAAGGGGTATTTAATTAATAGAGGAAATATGTGTTAGAAAGGCTAATTAAATAATTGACATTATTTAATCAAGACCATGGACTATAGAAAATTATGTTGAATGTGTACTCGTAGGCCTAGACCAATTTTTGGTATCTACAACTATCCCTCAAACTCAGACAAATATTCCAAGTTTTCTTGGACATGTTGGTTCCTCCAGAAGGTTCATTGAAGTCTTCAATAAAATTGCAGCTTCCGTGTTCTCTCTTTTACAAAAAGAGGTAGAATTTTTTTGGACACCTAAGTGTCAGCTATCATTCATAAAGGAAAAGCTTGTCTTTGCTCCTGTTGTATGAGGACCAAATTAGATTATTCCCTTCCACATCTATGTAGATGCTTCTAATGATGCTATTGGTGCAGTTCTGGGATAAGAATATGAGAACAAGGGAAAGTATGCCATATATTTCATTAGTAAAATATTACTCCTGTAGAAAAGAACTATACAACAACATAAAAGGAATTCTTGGCTTTTATTCATGCCATAAAAAAATTCTGCCACTACATTACAGGGTATAAGGTTACAGTTTATACAAACCACTCAGTTGTGAAGTACCTAATAAATAAACCTATAGTGAATGGTCAGATTATGAGGTGGTTATTACTCCTTCAGGAGTTTAATGCCACGATTCTTGACAAACTAGAGAAATATAATGTGGTATCAGATTTTCTATCATGAATCAAACATGAAGAAGGTGATAGTATTCTTGTACAAGATGAATTCCCAGATGAAAATTTTTCTGTAGTTTCTATAAAATCACCCTGGTTTGCAGATATCACTAACTATTTAGTTTCTTCAGAGGTACCCCATGGATTCACGACTAAGAAAAAGAAGCATCTAATCAAGAAAACTGCCTCGTTTAAATGGATAAATAGAATGTTATTTCTTTGTGGTTTTGATATGATTTTGAGAAGATGTGTAAGGGTGGATGAAACCTACAAAATTCTAAGGGTTTGTCATGGTGATCCTTCAGGAGGACACTACTCTGTGAAGAGAACTTCTCATAAAGTCTTAGGTGTCAAATACTATTGGTCCTCTATGCATAAATACATTAAGAACTATGTTCATCATTTTGATTAATGTCAGAGAGTAGGAAGACCAACGGCTTCTTTAGAAATGTCATTGCTACCAAAGATAGTACTAGAACCCTTCGAGAAATGGGGTTTAGATTTTATCAGACCCATAGGTCCTTCCTCTCAAGGGAAAGAGTATATATTGGTTTGCACTAACTACCTGACAAAATGAGCTAAAATTCAAGCCTTACGAATAGCTAAGGAAGAGCAAGTCATGGAATTCCTCTATGATAAAATCTTCCTTAGATTTAGAGCTCCTCGAATGATCGTAACTGATTAGGGATGACAATTTATGTCGAAAGTGCTCTTGGCATTTACCAACCATTTTTAGGTAAGCCATAGGAAATCATCTCCTTACCACCCTTAAGCAAATGACCAAGTAGAAGTAACTAATAGAGAGCTCGACTTTTTTTTCATGAATATAGTTTCTTCTAGAAGAAAAGACTGGGCCAAGAAAATCCCTGAAGTCTTATGGGCATACAACACAACTTGGAAATCTACAACTGGATTTAGTCCCTATGAGCTTGTTTTTGGAAAGAAACCGCTTCCTCCCATTAAGTTTGAACTAGAAACTCTACAAACAGTTATGGAATTAGGTTTAGATTTAAAATGAGCCCAAGTTGAATGAGTTCTTTAACTAAGTGAATTGGATGAGCTTCCCTTAGACGACATTCATCAAACTGAACTAATTCAACATCAACAGAAAGTATGGCACAATAAACATATTAAGGAGAGGGAGTTTCATAATGGAGACTGGGCACTGTTATTTGATTCAAGATACAAAAATCATAAGGGAAAACTACAAAAATAATAAGGGAAAACTCAAGACTCATTGGTTGGGACCTTATGAGATTGATGAAGTCTTTTCAAATGGAACTGTTTGGTTGAAACCAATTGATGGTGACACACGCACCCTCTTATTTAATGTTCATCACTTACGTGTCTACCGTAAGACAGTCAATAAGGAGGAATTCTCAAGAATGGTGGAAATGCAAGGCGAGGTCCAATGTGTTCACTCTGCCAAGTTAGAGTCTATATGGTAACAATGTTGTATTATTATCTTAAAAAAATAAAAAATATATATATATATAAATAAAATAAACTAAAATAAAAATATATAAATTCAAAAATGTGCAATAAAAACGACATGTATGCCAAGATATTTTTCTTATTTCTTCATTTTGGACTTAGCTAAATTTTATTCCTTTTTGTAGAACTTCCACAAAGCAAAAAATAAACTCTGAAGCACCCTCCAAAGATGCTCCAGAACGTTATGATCCTGGTGCCAGATCCTCTGGAACTTGACGGTCCTCATGTCGGATGCTCCATAACTTGTACAAAGCTCATCATGTCAAAGACGCATTCTGAACTAAGGTCCAAAGCTCTTGAATTTTTATTTTTTTTTCATGCCATTCCACTTTCATTTCATTTTTTCTTTGGCTACATCTTTCGGTGATGCTCCAAAAATTTCATTTCGTTGCTACTCTGGTTGCATCTTTTGGCGATGCTCCAAAACTTTCATTCCGTTGCTGCTCCAGTTGCATCTTTCGGCGATGCTCCAAAATTTTTATTTCATTGTTACTCCAGAACCTTCATTTCATTCTTGCTTAAACTACATCTTTCGGCGATGGTTTAGAACCTTCATTTCATTCCTATTTTGGTTGCATCTTTTGACGATGCTTTGGAACCTTCATTTCATTATGCTCTGATTGCACCTCACACTAATGCTCTGGAACTTACGCACTAGTTTCGAGTGTGATGTCAAAATGCATACTCCGAAACATGTATGTTCGTATTTTGCCACCTTTTTCAAAAATTCAAAAATTTTGTGATCCTTCTGTCAGTATATCTTGCACACCTATCTTTCTATTTTTGTTTTTATCATAAATAAAGCCACCATGTACTACAGTCATCATTGGTGGTTCCGTCATCCATAGAATTTTGCATCCATATCATAATAAATATGTTGGCACCTTAGCCAATGCCTTCACGTTATCCTATACAAACTATAAGGTATGAGATCTTCAAACGATCATAGAACACAAGTATTAATTTTTTCTTTAAGTAGGTAGTTATTTTTGAATAAAAAATAATTAATTAGCACGAACTTCACTCCCAATTTAGAAACTTTCTCCACTCGGTGATCAATAACTTGTACAACAAATCCTTTCACATGCCTCCATGTAGATTGGAAATCATTGCATAGTAAGCTGCAAACAAGAAAAAAATTGAGTTCAGATGCAATATTTTCGAAAGTTCTATGTGAAAGCTTTGTGTCATAATTGAAATATTTTACAGAGTGGGAAATAAGGAAATGGGAGGTGGTAAAATAAAATCAGAGCCCGATTCAATAGAAAAATGGTTATAGTTGAGTAATATCTCAAGGTTGTTCGAGGAAGTAGGGTGGTTAAATTTTATCATAAAATTTGAGGGTGACAATGAAAAGCTGGTGAGTTCTTTTGCAGAAAAC
Organism: Sequoiadendron giganteum; assembly: GCA_007115665.2. Lineage (NCBI taxonomy): Eukaryota > Viridiplantae > Streptophyta > Pinopsida > Cupressales > Cupressaceae > Sequoiadendron > Sequoiadendron giganteum. Next base: position 967,540,371 of record CM021100.1, read on the forward strand.
TACACAAATGGTGAGGTGGTACTTTTGGGGAAGCCATTTAAGGTAAGTCCCAAAATTATTTCTTGCTTATCAAGATTGGAGAATGCAGGAATAAAAATAAAAGAAACCTCTCAAATTACGTACCATAAATTATCTAAATTATTTGTTAGAGAGGGAGACCCATACCCAATGGTAGTAATAAATACCATGGGAAAGAATAAAGGGTTCCAAAGAACATCCATATTATAACCCTGGGGTACTGCCATTCCATGGATTATAAAGTATTTAACTTGTGAGGGTTAGCTAACTGTAGTTGTAGGACCTGCTTTCCGCATGTTGACCCATTTGTGTCACAAAAGGGAGGACCCTACTCTTAGGGTTAATATGCTTGAATTATTGTGTGATTCCACAACACTTCCATAGAAAGGTATAAAGTAGGGACTAGGCCTTTGAAACATCATGGTTTGATTTAGTCGATCTGTAACTACCACTTCCGTAAGAAACCTGAGGGAAAATAGGAGAAGTTTTTAAAGAAAATTGAGAAGCCTGCAATCGCAAGGACAATAGAATCAGGGGAACCGTCCCATCAGGCTATTCCGCCATCTAGAGAAATTTCCCCTAAGGGATCTCCAACTGCAGTAGCTCCTAATCCCATTACTCTTGGTGAGTATTTTCTAAACTTCTTTGGGGATGAATTTAAAACCCCTGACTTGCCAGAACAGCTTGAGACTATTTATTTTGATTCAAGTAAACCTAGAAGAAAAAGAAAAGGGAACAATATAAAACCCATCACATTAAAAAATATTCCTCCATTAATAAGAAGTAAATGTTTAGCTTTTGAATTCTCTGAAACCCTAATATAGGGTAAGGAGGGAAGTTCAAAGAAGAAAAAGCCTAAGCAGCCACCTAAGACCATAGAAATTTTAGAGCTTTCTTGTGAGGAGGAGGTACCCTTAAGTAATGAAGATTCAGGTGAAGTATTTCCTTCCCACTCTACACATGTGGAGGAAATCTTCACTAATGAGATTAGAGAAAGTGAACCTAAGGGGGATGATAGTGTGCCAGGAAATTTATCCCCTATCATTAATCAAATTGTCAAGATAGCTGAAATAAGTAGTTCCACTGCAGATTTAGAAACGTGTAAAATATAAATTGATGATCTACAAAGATAATTGTCCAAAGGTAATGAACTAATAGAGTTGCATAAATAATAATTGACTATGAAAAAAGTTATAATAAATAAAAGAGATCAATAAATTCAGGGCTTGAAGCTTCAATTACATGAAAAATACTCAATAATCTATATGTTATAGGAACAAATGCAAGAACTGAATCAAAAGCATCAAACTTATAGTGTTGACATTGCAAACAAAGATACAAAAATGGAAAGAATAAAAAAAAATTTTGTGCTTATGCTCATAGCCTTTGAAGAGGATAAGAAAACAAAAAATGAAGAGTTGAATGCTTCCATCAATAGGGTCATATAACTGGAACATGACTTGAAGGAATGCACTGCAAAACCTCAAATGGAGACCAAATAAATTCAAACTAAACCAATTGTAAGTGATTGGTTCCAAATCCACATTCCACCTCTACTAATGAAATGGATGGAAAAGTGTTACTTCCTTAGGAATGTCCAAGCTGAAAATTACCGATTAAAGAAGGAACTTGTGATCCTGAAGGAGTCATTTCACAGGTTCTACAGAGGGAAGCAGGATGCATGTCAACTAGTGGACTGTTTATTAAACTATAGAAGAACATCAAGAGTTTACTCCATGTTTTTGAATGAGAAATGGCTAAGATGGAAGTTCTGTAGGATCTACAATCATCATCCCTATGAGCCTAATGATAAAGTGTTTGTTAAAATATATTTAGAGTCAACCACTAAAGACCAAGATCTAATTTTTGATTTATTTTTGCATGAGTTATTATTAGAAACTCATGCAGATTTTTTTGTCAGCTTGTTTGTTGGAGAGGTAGAACTAAGAGAATTTCTCTCCACCATGAGGAATCAAATTCATTGGCAAGATTGAACAAGAGAGTTTGGATAGGTAGAAAAGACAGTGGGTCTCCAAATAAGGTCCCCAAATTCAAGGCATGGTGGTTTCAAAAATACATTTTTGTCTCTCCTTGTTAATGATAAGATGAAGGAAAGATATGACAACAACATCAAGCTATGTTATGATAATTTCATGGAAAATAGATAGAATTTGATTAGAAAATCATGGCATGCCTGCGAAGAAAGATTCACCCCACTACCAACTTATCAAAAGAAAAGAGAGGCCATTTCCCCTCTAAATATCAAGTGGTCATTTAGAAGAGCAGATGCCTTATTTAAAATCTTGAGAACTCTTAGAAAAAAATGTAAGGGAATGAAATACAAACCTCCTTTTCTACTCAATCCACCTCCGAAATTCAATATTTCAATGGATCATAATGACATACTTTTCAATGAATGGAGGGAGAGTGTGATATTTCATAAAGGGTTCATTTATGACCCCATAGATTTTGATGCAACAAAAAGGGAGGCACATGATCTCAGTGCCCTATATAATGAATGGAATAGGACTAAGGGGTTTAACTATGGAGCATGAGGACCTTCCAAAAATTAGATAAGGGAGGAAATGATGAGGTAAAAATAACCTCATCATAATCAAATCTGGAAAGCTTACTTTTACCAATTCAATCCTAAGCCTATGCCAATTTATAAAACTCTAGGAGAAATAATTGTTTATTTTAAGGAAAATTATGCTTTATTTATTTCTTTTGATCAATTGAGTAAATTTTCCAATGCAGGTTTAATGGGTTGACTTGAGTGCTTTTGTAGGAAATAGTCAGTCATCGAGAAGCTATTGCAAAAGTTGAACCAACACGTACCTCAAGTGTGGTAAAGAATAGATGTTATGAACCTACTCCTGAATATCGAGATGATGCATTGAGGATTTAGTTATGTTCTTTAAAAATTTTGTTATCAAAACTTCACGACTCTTCTCGAGCCTTCTATATGTTTATGAGCTTTAAAGACATAAAAGTTAGTTTTTAAGTTGTTGAAGAATTTTTCATTGGCTATCCATGCCATCTTAAATTTAGGATTTAGTTACAAGTTATCTATAAGAATATAATTCCATAAGTGATGAATAATATAGAAGAAGAATCGTTATTATGTTCACATGGTTTTCAAAATACTGTTGAAATGAGTTACTTGATTGATGTCTATTGGTAAACTGCTGAATTATGAGTGATGATGACTATTTGTAACGGATGGAATCCAAAAATTGTAGCTTATGTGATTTAAAGATGAAGTATTAACCCACGAGCTAGCCACCTGAGGGGAGTTAGTTAGAAAGATAAGTATTTTATTGTTCTGTTGTTCATTTGTTTAAAATTAGATATATGTTTAGTAGGAGGTACGTAAGTTTGTTAAGAGTTGAGTTTAAAGTTCCAGAGCACCATTGTTTTTAATTTGTATAAGTTATCTTTCATATTTGATAAAATACTTTACTGTTTAAAAGATTTTTCATTGTTTGTTCACTTATTTTCCTGCTTTTTGTAGTATATTAGTTGTTTAGTTTGCTTGTTTCTATGTTTTCTAGTTTAGTTGTGTTGCTTTCTAAATTAGTTGTCTTGTGCTTTTTAGTTTAATATTTCCATTTTTCTTAGAATAAGATTATTTTCTAGTTAAATAGTAATTGCCTTAGATTAAAATTAATTCCAATAGTTTAAGGTAAAATATAAATTATAAAATGAGTCATCTAAATCATCTTCTTTTGCAAAATGCCTTGGACACTGCCTAGTCGACTAATTGACATTCAATATTCTAAATTAGTAGGACCTAACAAGAACCTATCAGGTTATATTCTTAGTTTTTACCCATGTTTGTAGTTTGTTATTATAGATTGTCAATGGGAAATTATCTTGATAAGAAGGTGTCCTCCCTTGTGTGATGAGAGCTCTTTTGATGTTGAGAGCTTTAGCGATGATTTGGTCATAGGAGGTGATGCACTAGACTTTGAGATGGAAGGAAAAAGTTCCTTCAATATTTACAACATGATAATTCTGACTTGTTGTTCTTCTGGCATGACCCACTTGCTTCTATTGGATTTTGATCACCATGGTTGTAAGAAAGATGCAAATGATTCTCCTTTGTTTTTATTGAGGTTGGACAGTTCCTCCAAGCTTACATCCATGCCCATGTTGAATGCATAATTTTTCATGAATGCATCTATAATTTCTTAGAATTTCTTGATCCCTAGAGGAAGTCAAGAGAACCATTCCATGGTCGGGCCAACTAGACTCTGCAGGAGGAGCCTCATTAAATAAGATTCATCATAGGCCACTTACATGCAGTGCACATGGAACTCCCTGATGCGATATTTGGGGTTTTTGATTCCATGATACTTGTCAAATTTTGGGATCTTGAAGCCTTGTGGAAATGGTTTCATCACAATGCTCATGTCGAATGGATAAGGGCATAGATTTCCTTGTGATTTACGGGTCTTCCTTGATTAGATGTCCAATACCTATTGTGAGAGCCTCTTGATTTGGTCATATGAATCACTTTGTGGATCAGGTGGTGGAATGAATGTGTTCTAGCTTGAAGTATTGATCTAGATGATGTGTGTGGCGATTTGTGGACTTGGTGGTGCATTCTCAAGAGGTTTTTGCACAACCAATGTTTATTTATATTCTTGTAGTTTTTTTTGTACCAACAAAGCTTATTGTTGGTCTTGTTGCTATTGTTGTGCCAACAACACTTGTTGTTGCTATTGTGCCAAAAATGCTTTTTGTTGGGCTTTTTATTGAGTTGTATGTTGTTGTGTTGCTTGTTGTTACACTTGGTATTACTGTAAGGATTGTTGACATTCCTATTGTTGTAACAATTCTTGCACTTGAGCTTGTTTTGTTTGATTTTGGGCTTGTGCTTGTGCTTGTGTAGCTTAGGTAGCTTGGGCAGCTTGAGAAGATTGAGCGGCTTGTTTTTGTTGCAATACAGCTTGTGCTCGCGCTTGGACTTGTTGTTGTTGTAGAAACGCTCATGCTTTCACTTGGGCATCCTATTGATATTGTTGTGTGGATTGCTAAATTTGTGCTTTTTGTACAACTTGTGCAACTTTATAAGTTTGGAATTGTTGGAGTGTCCTTTGATAAGCTTGTCGAGCTTCTTGCAAAGTGATGCTATATTGATTGGCCGTGTTTGGATTTTTTGGTAGAGGTGGGGGATTTAGAATGGTATGGGATGGTGTCATGAGACTGTGTTGGGGTGGTTGTTGAGGTTTTTGAATGATGATGATGGGTTATATGGTGGAAGGTATAGTGGATAAGTCAGGTCCTTGGGAGACCACGTTTTGAGATTTTTTGGATGGTGTAAGGGTGGATTGAGACATTTGGATTGGCACCACCTATTTTTGTGATGTCAATAATATGCCCGAAGGATTTGGTATGCTTGGAATATTGATTTGATTCAATTGATTTTGGATAAGTAAAGGTGGTTTCCCTAAACCAAGGATTGGTGTGGGTGTTGATATTAGTGGGGAAAATAGTGGAGGGATAGGTGGTATGCTTCCTTGTAGAAATGATGATGAGGGATCAAAGATTCCCCCTTGTCCAAATAAACCCTCCTATCCCTATGATACCATGAGGAGAGAGACTTCTTCCCCAAGAGAATATGTTCATCTTGCGGAGAATGTTGATGAATTTTTGGTGTCATGAAGGATGAGTAGAATGTAGGGGTGTTTCAGATCATGGGGGAAAAATTGACCTAATATGGTGTTTGTATCCAAGTCTTGATTTTTCACAAGGGGATGTGTTTGAAGAGACTAAAGTAATGAACTTCCCTTGTTAACAATTGGTTAAGTTGGAGCAAGAGATGATGTGGGTTGGGGAATGGGTTGAACGATGATTTAAAAAGATGGTATCAATGAGACTAGGGGCATAGTACCAAGATTTTACTCCACAATAATGTTTACATCAAAATCCGAAGGGAGTTTAGCCCCTTATTTTTCCAATTCTAGCATATATTGTGAAGGATTGAGTCTCATCATGGCATTGACAATTTTGTGATTCTTGGGATTTTGGACCATTTCTATGATTTCTTCTTGAGTCATTCCCAAGACATTATTGGTGATTTCTTCCACTTGAACTTCTTCTTGAATATCTTGTGGTAATAGAGGAATACTGGGTGGGGGATTTCTAGATCCCATAGGATTGATTTCGGGTGTAGTTTGACTCAGGTCACTTGAAGTAGATGTTTCCTTGTTGGCTTCCATGTTTTTATTGTATTGAGATCAAGTTTGCACCATAAAAGAAGGATCAAATTTTAGGTACAAATAATAAAAACCAATTTTTTTTAAGGATCAAAGTATGGTGATGAGATAGATGAAGGTTGGATGGTGTGAATGATTAAACTCTTAAGAATCTTGAAGGGACATTAGAATTTAGTACTTTTTTATTTTTGATTCTTGATTTGATTTGTTTTGGATTTGGATTTTGATAATGAACTCATAAACCCCAAGAGGTTGGATGTTTATCTTGGAATAAATTTGTTCACAAGGATTGATAATTTAACTAATCACATGAATAAGGATTCATCTAAACATACTTAGTCAAATAAGATTATTTTTTATTTAAATTAAAGGATTTTCCAAAAGTTTAGCATGATTTGATTTTTCCAAGATTCAAAGAGTTGTTTGGTGGGATGAGATTTAATTGATTTTTGGAGGGTGGGTGAAAATATTTACTTTGATCCTATATTAGACCTATATAGAACTCCTTTCTACAAGACCTCAGTATTGAAGAACATGCTTGTACTTCCTCTGTGAGGTATGGTTTTTTTAGAAAGAGACTTGGATTTTGACTGTAATAAAATTTGTACAAATTGGGATTGTTCTTTGAAGATTTCTTTTAAAAATTATAGACCAACCTTTCTCTAACTTCGTGAAGTCTTGAAATATGTTCCTCATAATCTTTTGGACTAAGGAACTTGTGACGACTTGGTATGGGAACTTTGAATTTTTAGGAAATCATAGAATCAAGCACATGTGAGGTTCAATTGTCTATTATATTTCTTAGACTGATTCTTTTTACCACAAACACTTTCTTGATTATGTTTCAAACTGAATGTCTAATCTCCTCAAAAAAATTCATCCCACAAGGTCCATTATGTGGAAATCAAGGAAATAAAGGCAATAGTTTCTTAATGTTGACTTTAGTAAGAGAAAATTATGATATAAATCCAAATAATTAGAAGCCTCTAAGGATGAAATCCCTAGGGAAAGCAAGAGCACTTGGATTTTTCAAAGGTATTTTGTTCCTCCTAAAGAGTTTGAAATTTTGAGTATTTGGTGAATGGTTGTTTTCAAGCGTTTTAGATCCAAGCAATTTTTTTTGATTCCAAAGTGATGCACAATCCTAGGATAAAATGAGACAATATTTGTTGAGTTCCCACTTGGATAAATCCAGCTACACCTACTCTTAGCAGATGATTAGATGTTTGACCACACTAGTTCCCCTCCATGGCACACACTTCTCGGGTCAACCAAGCATCAATACCCATGAAACTCCCATGACATAATTCTCATCTCTACTAAGAGCCATAAAAATGTGGAATGGCTTGAGAATGACCGTTCTTGCACCAAAAAATAGATTTCAGGATTTGGGCCTTCTAAATAAAAGGTTCTAGTATAGGCATTCCATTTGTGGGGGTTCATTCATATGGAAAGATAACATTATTTTCCTTCCTATCAGAGCAATCCTCATGATACTTGAAATTTTCTCAAGTACCCACACTTATTTACCGATTGGAAGTCACTTAGATTTTAGCATGTTCCTAGTTGGTTCGTTCCTTGAGGTGATTACTTTTTCCCACCAAGAAGACCCTCTAAGGATAAAAAAAAGTGAGAAAGCACATTCATAGTTCGATTAATCTTTGTTGAGAAACAAAGAGAGAACACTCATGATATACTCCACTCACACTAGCAAGATTTTGTTCAATTTTAAGAATCCAAATTTAAGTGTGGAGGTAATCACTTATACAACTTAATATCATAAAAAATCCATTTGATTCTCAAGATTGTTGTGAGGCATGAGAGAAAAACATAGGTCTTTTTAAATAATATTACTTTGGATAAGGGATTACAAAACATAAAAGGCACATGTTCATTTTAATCCTTCAAAAGCAAGAATATGAGTCCTTTTCAAGCACCAACTTTGAAGTGTGAGATTTGTTTGTTCAATTCTTAAGTCCAAAAAAAATCTAGTAAATTTCCTATGGTTCTTTTTAATCCCTTTGTTTTGTTCTTTTTAATCCTAAACAAAAATTATTAAATCCTAAAAAGCATGAAGATGACAAAGTCCCTAGAAAAGGGATTATAATTTCTCCCCAAAGTGTTTAAAAACACTTGATACAATGAAATGATGATTCCATAGAGAATTCCTTGTCTTTGTTTCCTCCCTTTACTTTTGATCAAGCCAACCTACAAAAACTAGTTAATACCACATAAATAGAGGCCAAAACCAATTAGGAGTCAAAATCAATCAAAATGAGGAAACACATATTGAAATTAATTTGAAAACTAACTTTTACCCAACTCTAGCAGAATAGTCTATGATGGTGGTGCAGTTTAAAGAAGTCAGTGTCACTACATAGCACCACTAGCACTGATAGTGGTGGACTATGTAGAAACCAGTGAGTGCAAATGCGGTGTTTTTTTTACTAGTAGTGGATTTTGGAGTTTGGATGGTTGGTCGACAGAAAAATGACAGAGCGTCGTAGTTTGGAATTCAAATTTCTTGGTGGGAATGACTCAGCGTTGTAGTTTGGAGTTTATTAGTGTCGCTATATGGTGTCATTAGACTACTAGTGGTGGAGTTTAACTATCAACGATGCAAATTTACTTTAGACACAAAAAACTCAAAAATATAATGGAATTTCTCAAAAAAAATGTGTTAGATTCTTCAGATTCGCCCTCCCTCTAGCTCCAAAATGTGAATGGTGATCCTAGACCTGGACAAACACAAAGAACAAACACACAATTAGTCCAATATGCAAGTTCGAAACAACATTCCCCAATAAATCCATTTGAAACATGAAAACAAGAAATAATATGAACACAATAAAAAAAAGCTATTAAATCCTATTCAAATGATCAAACTCTCAATCCTATGGGGGAATTGGTGCCATTTTGATGTGGAAAATGACCATTTTCCAATTCCTTGCAAGTTTGATGATCAATGGTGAAGATTTGATGCTCCTTTGTGAAATTTCTCCATAACCTAGCTATGACAATATGAAAAATGGATAAAAATGGATAAAGATGGATGAAGATTGCTCAAAACTTGAAGATAGTAATGTAGACATGGAAAATGTGCAAATTCGGTTTGGCACACTTGATACTGATTACTAACGAATTTTCTTCCAAAATCATACTCTCAACTTTTCATCATATTATGTCACTTAATTTAATAAATCATTGTTTATTTGATTGTCTTTCTCCTCCATTGATTAAATTAATCAGTTTAATTTAATTGACCTTATGTTTCTATTTAATTAAATAAATCAGAATCATTTATTTAATTAATCATTTCCTCTCAATTTTGATTTAAATCAATTCATCAATTTAAGTCAAAATTGTCAAATCATCTAATCCCTCGTTAAATTAATCAAAATATTGATTAAGTTAATCCCTATCACTAAAATCTTCTAGAGAATTCAACTTGCACATGAAAATAGATTTAATTCATTTATTAAATCTCTATTTTCCCTCACATGGCATCAAAAGGGAATATTCCCTCAAGTTTGAATTCAAAAATTTCAAGTGGATGGACACTTCCAACAAAGCATTCACTCCTCTTACATGTACTTGTGCATTGAGCCAAGTGGCATTTATTTCATTCATTCTTACCTCTCACATGTCATTTCCTCAAATTCAAATTCCACCTAATTGCATTTATTGTCACTTTGGCCAAAATGTGCACAACCATCAACCATTCACATGGTAACAAGTGGCATTTGGCCATTAGGTGAAAGGTAGTCCCACATTGCCCAAATATTTCCCTTTCTTCCAAATTCAAATATTTAAATTGGAGGCTTCTCTCCTCATTCAACATCCACAATCTCATGCAAAGTTACTCTCTTGATATTGAGAGCTAATTTTAGCACATCATTCCACATATTCACCATTTTCACATCTCATAGCTAGGTTAAGCTCAAATCTCATTGCAGAGATTTGATCAATTTACACACATCAACATTGTAATTTAGAAGTTGGGAAAGGGCCAATTTCTACATTTCAATTGGCACCAATTCCCCCATGGGATCACTAGTTTGCTCACTTAATTAGGAATTACTTTCATTTATTTAGTTTGTTCTTCATTTTCCTAGTTTATTTTGAGTAGATGGATTTCATGGGGAATCCTTCATTCTTGTTTGCATTTGATCTAACATCTTGATTTGTTTGTTGTTCTTGTGTAATTGCAGGTTTAGGGGTTCACATTTTGGCTCTAGAAGGAGGGCTTGAACAATTTTCAATCACCTTTTTCTAAAAAATTATGTACTTTTCCCATTTTATTTTTTAGGTTACAATTCTGGGGCTCTATATTGTGCTGTATTTTTAGGCATGGTGCTATATTGCACTGCATCTTTTCCAAACTCCATCACATTTGTTTCCCATGCCTAGTTTTCGAATTTGAAAACTCTGTCACAGATCCACAGTTCCAAACTCCACCCCACCCAATCCCATGAATTTGTATTGCACTGCATTTGCAGGCGCGACACTATATATCGCACCACTATTTTTCCAAACTATGTCACACCCACATTCCCGCTCAAAAAAATTCAAAATTTCCAAACTTGGCCGTGGATTTTTAGTTACAAATTGTGTCGCACCTGTGGTCTTTTTTTCTATAGAGTGTCGCACCCAGTCAAATGCGTGGCACCATATAGCACCTCCTCTATTCCAAAATATGCCACACCCATGAATTGCGCCAATGACAATAGTTAGATTTCAAATTTTAACATGTGATTTTTTATTTTTAGATTTTTTGACTATTGACCTATTTGCTATTTTTATACTCTCAGGTTTTTGTCGTTTTCTTTGCAAGTTGGAACAAGGGAGAAATTAAAAAAGGAGGTTCATCATGGCATCATGTTCATCATACATGAAGTGTTTTTAAACACTATAGTGTTGTTTAAAACTTTTTAAGGATCTTTAATTCTATTTTTAAAGGGAATTTGTTTACTTTCATGCCTTATAAACACTAATTTTTCTTTGGTTTTTAAAAAGAAGAAATAAATTATCTTTTCCAAAAGTTTGCAAAAAGGCTAAAAAGAATCTTAGAAACAATCTACTAGATTTGGTTTGAGGTTTATAAATTGAACAAGGCAAACTCTCACACTTCAAAGTTGTTGCTTTAAAAAGAACTCATTTTCTTCTTTGAGGATTAAAATGAACACGTGTATTTGATTTTTTGTAATCCGATTCACAAATTAATATCATCTAAAATCCGTATGCACTTCTCTCATGCCTCACGATGATCTTGAGAATCAAAAGTCTTTTTGTGATATTAAGTTGTCAAAAGAATTACCTCCACACTTCATTTTTTTTGGTTTAAAATTGAACAAAACATCTTGTGAGTGTGAGTAGGCTTATTGCATGTGTTCTCCCTTTGTTTCTATTTTTTTTTTATCAAACTAAAAATACTTTCTTTTGTTTATCTTAGCGGGCTTGCCTTGTGGGAAAAAGTACTCACCCAGGGGAATGACTCAACCAGTAACACACTAAGGACAAGTGTATTTCTAGCTGAGATATAAAAGTGGGTACTAGAACAAAAGCCAGTATCACGTAGTTGGCTCTAATGAGAAGGATAGCAATGGTCTCTCACCGCATGGGTCAATCTCCATAAACAAAATTATGAATTAAAACCCTTGTTTAGAAGGTCAAATACTTATCTATTTTTTTGGTGCAAAAGGTCATGTCCTTTAAAGCTACCCCACATTATACATGCGGTTATGTTGTAGAAATGAAAAGTATGCCATGGGAGATTCATGGGTACTAATGCCTGGCTGACTCGAGAAGTGTGTGCACCATAAGGGGGAGCTTGTGTGGTCAAGCATCTAGTCATCCACATAGAATATGCTCAGCTGGATTCGTCAAAGTGGGAACCTAACAAATTATTTTTCTCTTCATCCTAGGGTTGTACATGTGCTTGGAAATTAAAAATACATTGCTTAGTCCTCAAAACAATTGAAAAACAAAATTCACACAGAGCTCCAAATTTCAAACCCCTTGGAGGAAACAAATATCCTTTGACAAATATAAGTACTCTTTTTTTCCCTAGGGATCATATCCTTAGAGGTTTCTAAGTGCTTGGGTTTAATCATAATATTTTTTTCACTAACATCAACCCAGGAAATTTTCGCCCTAATTTCCTTGATTTCTACATAAATGGACCTTGTGGGATGAAAAGAAAGTAGGAAATTAGACATGCAGTTTGAAACATAATCAAGAATGTGCTTTTGGTAAAAATAATTCACTAAGGAAAGATAAAATAAAAATTGGACCTCAAATGTGTTGTCTCAAATGATTTAATGAAAATTCAAAATCTCAAAACCAAAATTCAAAAGGATTAGTCTAAAAGCCCACGAACAATGTCTTGAAATTCTCCTTGAAGCCAAAGAAAGATTGGTGTACAATTTCTATAAGAAGGCTTCAAGAAACAACCCAATTTTGTATGAATTTTATTATCAATAGATATCCTAAGATTTTTGAAAGTTTTTCTTTCCTCACATAGGAAGTATAGAATATTCTTCAATACTGAGGTTTTGTAAAAAAGAGTCATGTCTAGGTCAAAGTCTAGGATCAAATTCTTCACTCTCATCCATCTCTCCATCAATCAAAATTCATCCCACCAACAAAATTTTGAGAACTTTAGAAAAATCATTCATGCTAAACTTAAAGGATAAATCATCATCACTCTATATTGGCTTAATACACCTAGTCAAATATTAAAATCTCTTGAACAAATTAGCCTCTAGGATAACACAACTTCCTAAGGTCTACTAGTTCATGATCACCTTGGTTGGCTTAACACACTTAGCCAATCCGTTCTCTTGTTTGAGTTCTCCCTAGGATAACACAACTTACTAGGGTTTACAAGTTCACTACCATCTTGTTTGACTTAATACACTTAGTCAAACTATCAAAATAAATCCAAGCCCTAAACTTTAGTAGTACCCCTAAAAATTTATTCAAAATTTTCACTCATTCACTTCATTCATTTATCTCATCATCATCACCACCCCCTTTTGATCATTTTCTTTCCCTAGTTCTTCTCTTTTGGGCCTAAAGATTAAGATCAAATGATCCCTATTTTTATGGTCCAAACAAGATCACAACACAACAGGAACATGGAAAACATCAACGAAATATCAACTTCCAGTGACTTGGGTCAAGTAATCACTGAAGTAAACCTTGTGGGATCAAGCAATCCCCAAAGTAGTTCTTCTATACCATCACAAAATCCTCAACAAGAAAGCTATGAAGAGGACATCACAAACAAGGACTTGGGGATGACACAATAAAAAATGCTAGAAATGGTTCAAAATCCAAAGAATCATAAAATTATCAATGCCATGTTTAAATACTTACACACGTTAACCGAAGGAGGGGTCCAGTTCCCTTCTGACCTTGAAGTAGGCACTAGTATGGACAATCCTCTTACAAACACATCTCCAATGTAAACTCCAAATATCACTCAACAAATGCCTCAAACCATATCGACAATCACACCAACCTCACCAATTGTAAATAAGGGAAGTGCAATATTTCATGAGTTACAAAAGCATTGCCTTGTAAACAAAAAAGAGGTAAATGTCAGCACCACACCAGAAAACTCTATCCTGGTGAATCCATCACACCCATAAGTCTCACTCGTCTTCCATAATCATTCAGATTCATCCTCATTCCATTCAACACCAACCTATCCATTAAACATACAAACTTCTCTATTGCAAGGAGAAGGTGGTTTGTTTGGAACAGTAGGATCCACTGACCCATTCTCCTTCTAGGGGAGCATACCATCTTTTCCTCCATTACTATTCACATCCCTATCACCTCTTGGATTGAGTCTTCCCCCCCTACCCACCGCTAGTTTCTCAAATCCAGGAAATCTAAGCATCACATCAAATCCTCTCCTTTTTTTGGTAGCATCACAACAACAAGTGGCAACCACTCAAGCCACCATAACCAATACATCATTCAATCCTCAAATCTCTCAAAACATACCTTCTCAAGGACCGAGCATCTCAACCACTCCTCCAACAACTCAAATCCTGACCACCCACACAACCCTTTCACCCATCACAATAGTTAGCACCATTCCCAATCTACCTCCAATCCCACAAAAAGATAACGTGATGAATTCATTCATCACCATGATCCAAGCCATCCAAAAATCCAATAATCATAGGGTATGAAACAAAACAAACAAGTTGCATAGTAGGTTGCTCAACAAGCTGGACAAGCCTAACAAGCTACACAAGTTGTGCAAGATGCTCAAGTAGCCCTACAAGAACAAGCTCAAACTCAAGCCCAACACCAATCTCAACAGGCACAAGCACAATACCAAGCACAAATGCAAGAAATTCATCAGGAAGCATACCAACAAGACCTGCAAGATTTTCAAGCACACCAACAAGCTAAAGCTTTGTTGGCACAACAACAACTAGACCAATAACAAGCTTTGTTGGTGCAACAACAGCTAGACTAACAACAATATTTGTTGGCGCAACAACAACTAGACCAACAACAAGATTTTTTGGAGCAATAACAACTAGACCAATGACAAGTTTTGGTGGCCCAACAATAGCTAGACCAAAAACAGGCTTTATGGGAACAACAACAGATGGACCAACAACAAGCTTTGTTGGAACAACAACAAAAATATCAACAACAAGAATTTTTGACATAAATGTAGGCATATCAGTAGGCATTGAATGCACAACAAAGCTTGCAGAAAACTCCCACCAATCAAACACCTCAAAACACATCCATCCCACCTTTTGATCCACACAACAATGTTGCAACACAAATCAAACTGCTCTCACAGCAGGTTTTGGACCTCCAAGTAGGAAAAATAACCAGAACACTAGGAAACTTGTGTCCCTATCCATTCAACAAAGATATCACAATGATACCATTCCCAAAGGGATTTGAAATCCCCAAATTTGATAAATATAATGGAATAGGAAACCCTAAAAATCACATCAGGGAATTTTAGGTGCATTACATGGAGGTCACATACGATGACACATATCTAATGTGACTTCTCCCGCAAATTCTGACTGGTCCTACCATTGAATGGTTTTCTCACCTACCCACGGGCATTAAAACATTCTAGGAAATTGTGGAAGCATTCCTTAAAAATTATGTGTTCAACATGGGTACAGATGTTAGTTTAGAAGAACTATCAATGCTCAAACAAAGAAACGGAGATCTATTTGCATCCTTCTTGCAAAGATGGTGATCCAAGGCCAATCAGAGCAAGTGGACCATTCTAGAAGAACTAAAAGTTTTAATGATCATATCTAATCTAGATGAAAACTTGCATTCTACTTAAAAATGCAATGCATCACATCATACCATCAATTGATGCCAAAGGTGATCAACATTGAAAGATCCCTCACTATGCAAGGAGGCACATCAAAATTTACTCCACCATGGGATAACCGCCCATCCAAAAATTATAACAATAAACCTTGAACATGGTCAAGGAACCAAAATATCACAAATGACGCCATGGTCAATGCTAAAGTCGTCATAAGTGCTCCTAAATATAATATTTATACTCATCACCAGCCAAAAAATCACAATCACAATAATGTACAAACTAATGTAATAGTAGCACAACAACAAGCACGTCCCACCAACCAAATAAATAACTTAGGGAATCAAGGAGGATCACATCCCCGAGGCAAATACCCTCCCAAGAGAAAGTTCACAGCTCTTAGGGAATCCATTGAGTCCATAATGAAGAAGTTGGTCAAGGAATAGCGAATCAAAGTCTCCAACTCTAAGAAGTACATGGAACCCATGACCAAACTGCCATGGTACAATGAAAACCTCCTTTGTGATTTTCACAAGATCAAGGGACATACAACCGCAAATTGCATGAGGCTGAAGAATATAATCACAAACCTCATCGAAGACAAGATCATCAATGTTGAACAACCAGCTAGGAACCATGATCTTAAAATATACAAAAATCTGATTCCAAATCATACTCAAGGAAATAGTCAGGGGAACAACAAAGGAAAACAAAAATATGCTAGTGCTAATCTAGTATATGAAGAGATAGTCACATGTGTAGATGAAATAGTCACACTCATTAACGTCAAAGGAGCCAACACTGATTGTGTAGTCACCACACATGGTGGCAAGGTCACCATTATAGGGGCGCTACAACCATCTAAGACCCCCATTTCAAATATAATAGTCGTTCTCTATGAATATAGTGTCATCAACCAGCTGAAGAGAACCCTTGCATAGCTCTCCATCATGGAACTATTAAAAATTTCTGATTCCCATAGGAAAATTCTTGATGAAGCATCGGCGATATCCACCATCTCCACCACCCTTGACATGGAATAGTTTCAGGCTATGATTGGTAATATCATCACACCAAATCTCCTTACATTCTCCAATCAAGATTTCCCCCCCTAGCCATCTCATAATCGTGCACTTTACCTTCAAGTGTTGATCCACAAAAAGAAAGTTAAAAGGGTCTTGGTGGATGGAGGTGCAAGCCTTGATATTTTCTCTCTCAAACTTATAAAGAACTTGGGATTTACCAAGGATTCCATTAACAAGAACAAGAGAATCACAATAAGGGCATATGATGATCAAGAAAGAGTGTCTCAGGGCACTATTATAATTCCAATCCAAGTGGACCAGCAACCATGGAGACTACCTATCAGGTCCTTGACCTTGACTTACCATATAACATCCTCCTAGGACATCCGTGGATCCACAAAATGAAAGAAGTGGCCTCAACATATCATCAATGCATCAAATTCTTGTACCAAAATGAGGAAGTCACTATACACGGGGATCTCGAACCATTCACCTACTGTAAAAACTTGGAAGCAAAGATTTATAAGATCCCCCAAGTGCCTAAAATGATGAAGGCCCATCCACTATACACATTGACCTAGCTAACCTTGCCTCCACTTCTACTATAGAGACATCTTCCATCCCTGATATATCTGACATCAAACATATGATCCAAGACAACAGATGCAGAGACTACAAAATGAACAAGAGCACATTTGTTTTAGGAGAGTTACCACAATCTCCTAGGTCACATGGGAAACCTCAATCAACTGAAACACCCTTCCACACCCTTAGGGTGGACCCTTATGGATTCCACCATTGGGGAGACCTAAGTCAAGAAAATGTTGCTGAGGAAGATATTTCAAGCACAATATACCATAATGCAAAACCCACACCCACATTACCTATCGATGAATCCAATAGAGGGCTACAAATAATGCTTGGTATGGGCTACAATAGAAAGAAAAGCATTGGAAGGAATGGTGATGGACAGTTGGAGCCCATCATTGCAGAAAAAAGAATGAGGAACCTTGGCCTTGGATGTACTCCCTCGAGTATAATTGTACATTGCAGAGGTACTCCCAATAGGGAAGTCAGGCCCCTTCCCCAAGTATCAACAACCACCCTTATACCACCCATATGCATAGGTATCCCACTTGACAACTTCACCTTTGACGAAATTGATGTTTGTGCAGTGATGATGATGATGCCATAGCAGGCCTTCCTGTACTTTTTGAGGATTCCTCCTTGTTGATGATCAGTACCTCAACTCCTAAGTCAAACAAATCAACCCACAAAATCAGTTTAGTATATCCTCAACTCATTGATCACAAGGTAGGTTTCGACATCACATTAGATATTCAAGTATATTATGGGGAGATGATTGAGTCCTTCAGTCACAAAAGAAAAATAACAAGAATAAGCTCAGATTTATTGAGTGAAAATCATATGGTGACACTCTCTAACTACAAAATAGTAAAAATAAAGGACACATCCAATGGTGAAAACCTCTTTGAGGCACTGGAGGATGAAGGATTCAATCTCCCCCCTACTACACTACATCAAGAAAAATTAGCAATCTTGGAAGAGCAGTGTAATCCCATCAACTTGGGAACAAAGACAACACCACAAATCACTTTCTATGTTGAGTCACTCCTAATAGAAGAACAAGAATTACTAGTAGCATTTCTAAAATAAAGGAAGCCAAATTTTGCACGGACCTATGCTGACATGCTAGGTCTAGATCCATAAGTTGTGGTTCATCATTTGGATGTTTACCTTGGAGCATAGCTGGTAAGACAAAAATTAAGAAAAACGCATCTCCAAATAGCCTTGCTAGTCAAGGTGGAATTACAAAAGCTCCTGGATTTTGGCTTCATACACCCGATCGACTATCCAAAATGGGTATACAATCTTGTACCAGTTTCAAAACCAAATGGGGGCATCTGTATCTACATAGACTTTAGAGACCTCAAAAAAGCATGTCCTAAGGATGATTATACACTACCTAACATTGATATAATAGTGCACATGACAACCAAACATAAGAGTCTATCATTGATGGATGGATTCTCGGGGTATAACCAGATAATTATTGCAAAAGAAGATCAACATAAGAATTTTTTTGCATGTGCATGTGGCACCTACTGGTGGAATATGATGCATTTGGGATAAAAAATGTAGGGACTACATATGAGAGGGCCATGACACTAATCTTCCATGACATGAAACAAAAAACTAATTAAGATTATGTGGATGACATACTAGAAAAATCAAAGAAGAGACTTAACCACATAGCAACCCTAAGTGACATCTTTGATAGACTGGAGAAGTACAAGGTCAAGCTCAACCCCAAGAAATGTGTCTTTGGGGTACAACTAGGTAAACTCTTTGGATACATCGTGTCGATGAGGGGAATAGAGGTGGATCTTGCAAAGGTTAAGGCAATCCTTGATATGGAAGCATCGAGGACACTGAAAAAACTAAGAGGATTGCAAGGCAGACTCCAGTCCATTCGAAGGTTCATAACACAATTGGTGGACAAAAAAATTGCATATTCACATCTACTCCACAAGGGAGTAGCATACAAGTGGGATGGAAAATGCGATCGGGCATTTAGAAAAATCAACTAATATCTACTCACACCACTAGTATTGATGCCACTCATTGTAGGAAAACCATTGATCTTATACATCTCAGCAACAATAGTAGCTATGGGTGCTCTTTTAGCTCAACATGATGAAAATGGGATAAAAAGGGTCATCTATTATATCAGTAGAATAATGGTTGGCCATGAGTTAAACTATTCATTTATTGAAAAATCCTGCCTAGCAGTAGTGTTTTCTTCAAAAAAAATCTGAAATTACATGATGACACACAAAATAAAACTCATTACCAAGACAGATCCCTTAAAGTATCTACTATCAAAAGCTATGCTCATAGGAAGGATAGCTAAGTGGGTCATGATACTATCAGAGTATGACATTGAATATGTGGAGTGAAAGACAATCAAAGGACAAGTCATTGTAGACTAGCTAGCAGAAGCTCCCATCTATGTAGAGTATCCACTAATATCAAAATTTTTAGATGAGTCCATCTTTAATCTTAGAATAGTCAATCATTGGAAACTCTACTTTGATGGTTCCCACACACAGCATGGATCAAGATTCGGTGTCTTCTTTATCACCCCACAAGGGGATTTCATACCAAGATATTACAAATTGGCATTGCCCTATACCAACAACATTGTATAGTATGAGGCTTTAACAATAGGTCTCAAAATTGTGACATAGTGGTGAATCATGGCATTAAAGGTCTATGGGGATTCTCAGCTTATTATCAACCAAGTCAATGGTGAATACCAAACTAAGGATGATAAGCTCACACCATACAAGAAGCTAGTAGAAATCCTCAAAGAATCATTTATTGATATTACCTTTGAGCAGATACCGAGGGAAAACAACAGAGCAGTTGATGCCATGGAAACAATTGGATCCTTACTGGCTATCCCTCATAATGTCTCAAAACAAGAATTCTTAAAAAGCATCTTATCGTACCCAATTTTTAGGTACCAAAGTCAGAATATGCATGTGAACTGATTGGTCCTAGTGATCTTTGGTATCAAAAAATCTACACCTACCTGAGACTAGGATTTCTCCTAGCTGATATCACCCTAAACCTCAAACAAACCTTTGTCAAAAGGTCCTTATGTTTTTTCATCCTAGGGGAAACCCTCTTTTGTAGAAGCATTGATGGAACCCTATTATGTTGCTTAAAACCTAAGGAAGCCCTGACTGCTCTGACAAAGGCACATAATGGCACATGTGACTCACACTCGAGTGGTATGAACTTGGCATAGATGTTACTAAGAACTAGGTACTACTAGCCGACAATGGAAAAAGAGGCACATGACTTTGTTATAAGGTGTCTATAGTGCTAGCAGGATGGAGACCTTATTCTTGCACCAACTTTGGAACTTCATCCTATTGTTACACCATGGCCCTTTTCACAATGGGGGCTTGATCTCATAGGAAAAATCATACCCACCTCATCCAATAGCCACAAGTTCATCATCATCGCGACAAAGTATTTAACAAAGTGGGTTGAAGCAATTCCCATGACCTACATCACCAGAAAGAAAATATCCAAGTTCATCCTAAACTATCTCATTTGTTGATATGGTGTTCCCCAATCCATTATCTCTGATAATGAGACACATTTTAAGAATCAAAATGTTCGTGACTTGTGCAAAAAATTCAAAATCCAACATCGCTTTTCCACTCCATACTACCCCCAAGGCAATGGCCAAGCAAAAGCTACCAACAAAACCATTTTGAAGATCCTTAAGAAAATAGGCAATGACTCTTGTTGTGACTGGCATATACAGCTAAACCCCACCTTATGGTCTTACTACACCAACATCCGCACACCAGCAAGTGCCACCCCATTCTCCCTGGTTTATGGATCAGAAGCCATCCTCTCAATCGAGATCGAGCTCCCATCACTAAGAATATAAATGCAAAACCTCATCACAAATGAAGAATACAGGGTCTCACATGTCGATGAGATGGAATTACTAGATGAGTAGTGCATGGATTCCCTCAACCATCTACAGGTCTATTAGAATCACCTAAAATGTAGCTACAACAAGAAGATCAGGCAACACACCTTCCAAGTCAGTGACCTTGTGCTAAAAGAGAACCAAAAGAATGTGTCGAATCTAGAGAGAAAAGGTAAATTTGAATCCAACTGGTTGGGACCTTTCATCATCACAACCAACTATAAATCAAGAGCATATCAATTAGCAACACTAGAAGGTGAGCCTCTGCAAGAGCCTTTAAACAACTCCCATCTCAAAAAAAATTATGTATAATAACTTGCAAGGAATAGAATCAAAAAATATAGAAAAATCAGAAAATGTCCTAAAAAAATGGTTACCTTGATGAAAACTTGGTAAACAAGCATCTTGATAATAACAAAAAAATACAAAATATCCAAAATAATCAGAAAAAAGATTGAAAAAAAACAAATAAATAAAAAAGCATCCTCTAGTGAAAACCACTTTGGTGGCGCTTTGGACAAGTACATTGGTGAAAAATTGGAAAATAGGTGCCAAATGTAAATAAAGCACTCCCCATACACCAGAATCTATACCTCTCACCCATCAATTCCATCACATTTCATTAATCATCCATCTACCCATCCACTTGCATCCATACCATAGCCTGAGTTGATGCCCATATCATATTCCATCATAGTACTACTTGGCATTTCCTAAAGGTCAGTTTGTCCTACCTTTATCAAAGTAGTTTATCACGTAACACTAGGGGCATGTCCTTGAAACTGGCAGTGGATCGGATTTTTGTATATCTTTTGTGGTTTTCCTATTGGGTCTCAAAAATGCAGGTTTGAACCACGAGAGGTTGCCAAGTTCTCACAACGCTTTTGGCCAACTAACAAGGCTGATTGATGCAATTGTACCTTCTTCTCTTCAGGCTTTGTGAAACCTAGGCGGGTGCACCTATGTGTATGTTGCAGATTTAAATGTATTTCCAGTTTGAACTATCTACCAAAAATGAAAAAAGGAAGTGGACAAATAAAATTACTAAACCTACTCCTACTCCTACTACACAAATGAATTTTTTTGAATAAATTGATTGATATGAATTTTTATCTCTGGGTTGTGGCAGATCAATGCCTTCTATCCACATGGGCAATGGAGTCAAAATGATATGTGTTTCCTCTTATTGGCTTAACTCTAGTTGTTAGGCACTTTGAAAATTCTATAGCTGGCATAAAACTTTACTAAGTGTATGACTTGCATAAACAATGCTGAAATGTTTCTCTACCAGGTTCTTCTTTAACTATCCAAAAGAAATCTTAAAACTACTATGATCTATTAAGACAATTCATTTCTAACTTGTAGACACCAATTAATCAAATCACACAAAATGGAATATATTTTGATAAATCATGGAATATGCTTGATATGCTAATTTAAATAGTTAAAAGACCTCAAGTTGGAGACAACCAAAATAAAGAGTATAAATTGATGTAACACAACAACTAAACACCAAAGAGAAATTCACCATTTTAAAACATTAGTCTTCATCATTTCTACTTCAAGAAAATTCTGTACATTATTCCCATCCCAGTCCCTTCTTGGGAAAAATCTCCCTCTTACAGTCTAACTACTGCTTTTTTTCCTCTCTTTTTCTATCTCCCCTTTTCTCTAATTTTTTCAAATTATTTATACATTACATCTCAAGGGTCGTGACCCTTCAATTTTCTAGTTATGGCTATTTACACTTTTCAAAGAGATTTAAAATATTTAATTAGATTTCCTTTCAACAAATTAAATATTTTTAACTATATCATCACTTTGATTTTTCCCTTTATATCCTTTCCCACCTTTATATTTCATATCTTCCCTTTAATTTATCCTGCATGGCTTTCTTTTATTCACCATTGTGCCATGAGCTTTGACCTTTCCTCATATGATAACACAATGTCTAGCCCCACATTGACCATCATGGCTACCTTTGTTGCTTACTACGCTAACATGGTCACTAGCCCGACTATGAGTAGTAGTTGCTAGCTGTTATCTCTACCGCTTCTTGTTGTTTAACTCTATTCACCACAGTGAATATCTCCATGTATACCATGCTACCATGGTCTCTAGGATGACCACCAATGGTAGTGTTGTATCCACTTCACCTACCTTTTTTCATCGATCAACCGTCACCCTCCATCGCCTTGTCGTTTGCCTTATTAATCGTCCACCGCAACCACCATGGTCTATGAGATGACCGCCGACGGTACCATGGTGGACCTCCTTCGGTGTCTGCTAACCGATACCGCGGCCACAATAGTCTGTGGTTTAACCATGCGTGGTACTATGGTGAGAACTTTACGCATGCCTGTTTGTTGTCACTGCCATACCATGAGCCACCTTGAAATGGGCTGCAGTATAGTGGTAAAAGCGTTGGCTTATAGAAAATTATTAGTATGGAAATGGTGAAGGGTTTTCTTAGCTTTAAGAAATGTGGTGAAGTGAATTTTTTAGGTGAAAGATAGGAAAATGATAAGTCTAGATGGAAAACCTTAGGGTTTTTGAATGGAATTTTTTAGTTCTAATAGTGGGTCCTGTTGGGGATGCGTGGTTTTCAAATCACTACAAGAATCCATAATATCTTTGGTAGACAAAGCTAAGCCATAAAATATGAAGGCAATGATAGATGAAGGGAATGAAAAGTATCCTAAACTACTGTACATGGAAAAATATAGTTTTTAAACAAGGGAACCTCTGAGAATGTCCATGTACTGGAAAACTCAGATCCTCAAGAATTATTGTGCATGAAAGTGAATGATTAAAGAGGTTTTTTTAGGAGTTGACCATGCACTGGAAATCCCCAATCCTTTGTACTTGCCATGGCTCCAAAATTTAAACCATAAAGGATGGCCCCAGGCCATCCAAAATAAAAAAACCTACATTTTCCTTTTTCATAGACCTTATTTTGTTTTGAGCTCACCAAACCTTTCTTGAAACTATCCATTTCACCTGTCTTGCAACATGCATTGTCATTAACAACCTTCAAAAAAGCATTGTATTTAGCCTGATTCATATTCCTTTCACCACTCTGCATTTTGTCATTCTTATTATCACATGGAAAATATTTATCACCCTCAGCATACAAAGTGTATCCACATTTAACAAAACATTCATAGGAATGCTCATAGTCATATGCTATTGAATGTGCCTGCAATTGCACTAGGCCCTAAAAAATTTGAATATTCCTTATGGCAACCAAGAAAATCTATCTCATCAATATTTTTTGAAACAATCAAATCACTTTCCATTTCTTTCCTATCACCAATTGGCACTGACACACACTTTTGATTCATACAGTGATCCTCATACATACTTGAATCAACAAATGTTGGGTACTCATCATCAATTACATGTACACTAATATCTTCCTTTTGTAGGAAAATATTATTTCAATCACATCCCTCCTTTTGGAAACAAAATTTTTTTTGATAAGCTTCAAAGAAATCATCATCACTGTGATAGATGCACATGGCATCACATGAATTGTTACTTTCACTATAAAAAAAAATGTAGGTTGGAGCTAAAACTTTGGAATCATCTTCATGTGCGTACTTCTAGTATTCCAGAGTCTACAAGTCTGAAACTTGCTCACTATTGAGTGAACATGTTTCAACCAGATCTCCTATTATTTCTCCAACATCTTGATCTCCATATGAACTACAACAATCATCCTCTTGTAGATCAACATCCACCATTTCATCTTCACAATTTTAGTATTCAATGGATCCCTCATAACACACACTGTCACTATCTGTTATACATGAGATATCTTCTATATCTTCATCCTCCTCATGCAAGCTTTCTCCCATGAATTTTTCTTATCATTAATTGTGCCATCATGGTGTTGGTCTGAGAATGAGGGCTCAATTTGTTCATTTTTGCTTGCTTTGTCACCAATATATTCCTTATGAAGTGTATCTTCAGGAACATCTTCATCATTGTAGTCCTCATCCAATATGTATGATTGACCACCCATATCATCACCATCTTCCAAATCTGAAAAATTGCCATTAGAAATACTAGTAGCACATTCTTCCTTTGTGTGTTGCATTGCTTGAGCATCCATGATATCACTACTAGATTTATTATTTCTAGTATCCATCTATTTTGTCCCAAGCATGGAATCAAGAAATTTATTTACTACATCAAAGGCATGTTGTTTTGATGACTTTGACCAATAAACTGATTCAGGCTCCCATGCTCTTGCAAATTGTATTAAAAATGTGGGTCTTGTAGGCCTATGATGATGAGGTAATTACATACAGATGTCTACCATCCTGTTGTATAGCGATTTTTCATCCTCCCCTTCATATTTCCTTATGTCAAAATGTATCTAAGGGGGAAATTCCACATTCTGATTCTGTAATGAAGTCTTGGTTGTGAGTATGTACATCATCATCTTATTCTTGATTATCATCTTTTTCCCCATATTGGCTCAAGAATATTTCTTTCAGATCCTCCCATGAATATACACTTTGCATAGGAAATTTTTTAAACCATTCCCTTGCACTATCCCTCATAGATCTTGAAAAAAATTTCATAATGACATCCTCTGGATAAACTTGAAAGCTGACAATGACATTCCAAAATTGTTCCATATGCTCCTAAGCTGATTCATTCCATTCTCCATGAAGTCTAGGGATCTGCATAAATAGTTATGTCTCATCACAGGGGTAAGGATTTGGGTAACCTTGGATATTACTAAAGTTAAATAGTTTATCAATAATTGAGACAAAATTTGGAGGGCCATATGGGTTTTGGTAGATCATTGATCTTTTTTCAGGAAATGGAAGATGATTCCATTGAGGTAATGGTTGTGGTGTATAAGTGTCCTGCTGTGAATAGCACATATTAGCTTCATTGTCGAATTCAAGTCCCAATTGTAGCATTTGTTGTCTCAATTGTATTTTTTTTTGCTTCCAGTATAACACTTGTTGTTTCATTTCTTCTAGTTCTTTCATTGTTCGGTGTCTTCTTTGTTCTTCTACCATCTTGAAAAAATTTTAATGCTCCACAATATTTATGCATTATATATCAAATCAAAATAGAGTAGCCACCTACTTTTTCAAAAGTAGGAAAATGAAATGGATTGCTTTGGTTTTCCCTCAACGGAATCTCCAAAACAAACTGTGAAACTTTGTTGACTCTATAAATGGAAAGGCTGAAAATATTCTTGAGTAAATCCCTAGCAGAGTTGCCAATTTGTTGTGTCTCAAAAATATAGGTTTGAACCACGAGAGGTTGCCAAGCTCTCACAACGCTTTTGGCCAACTAACAAAGTTGATTGATGCAATTGTACCTTCTTCTCTTCCGGCTCTAGAAAACCTAGGCTGGTGCACCTATGTGTATTTTGTAGATTTAAATGTATTTCAAGTTTGAACTATCTTCCCACAATGGAAAAAGGAAGTGGACATATAAAATTACTACACCTACTCCTACTCCTACTACACAAATGAATTTTTTTCAATAAATTGATTGATATGAATTTTTATCTCTGGGTTGTGGTAGATCAGTGCCTTCTATCCACATGGTCAATGGAGTCGAAATGATATGTGTTTCCTCTTATTGGCTTAACTCTAGTTGTTAGGAACTCTGAAAATTCTATGGCTGGCATAAAAATTTACTAAGTCTATGACTTGCATAAACAATGCTGAAATGTTTCTCTTCAGGTTCTTCTTTAACTATCCAAAAGAAATCTTAAAACTACTATGATCTATTAAGAGAATTTAATTCTGACTTGCAAACACCAATTAATCAAATCACACAAAATGGAATATATTTTGATAAATCATGGAATATGCTTGATATGCTGATTTAAATAATTAAAAGACCTCAAGTTGAAGACAACCAAAATAAAGAGTATAAATTGATGTAACACAACAACTAAACACCAAAGAGAAATTCACCATTTTAAAACATTAGTCTTCATTGTTTCTGCTTCAAGAAAATTCTATATGTTTTTTCCATCCCAGTCCCTTCTCGGGAAAAATATCCCTCTTATAGTCTCACTACTACTTTTTTTCCTCTCTTTTTTCTATCTCCCCTTTTTTCTGATTTTTTCAAATTATTTATACATTACATCTCAAGGGTCGTGACCCTTCAATTTTCTAGTTATGGTTGTTTACACTTTTCACAGAGATTTAAAATATTTAATTAGATTGCCTTTCGGCAAATTAAATATTTTTAACTATATCATTGCTTTGATTTTTCCCTTTATATCCTTTCCCACCTTTATATTTCATATCTTTCCTTTAATTTATCCCACATGGCTTTCTTTTATTCACCATTGTACTATGGGCTTTGACCTTTCCTCCTATAGTAATGCGGTGTCTGGCCCCACATTGACTATCATGGCTACTTTTGTTGCTTACCGTGCTCACTGGCCCAACTGCCAGTGGTAGCTGCTAGCTGTTATCTCTGTCGCTTCCTATTGTTTAACTTTATTCACCACAATGCCTATCTCCATGTCTACCACACTACCATGGTCTCTAAGATGACCACCAGCAGTAGCGTGGTATCCACATTGCCTACCTTCATTCATCGATCAACCGTCACCCTCCACCGCCTTGCGGTTGCCTTATTAACCATCCACCACAACCACCACAGTCGGTGAGATGACCACCGATGGTAGCGCGGTGGACCTCCTTCAGTGTCTATCAACCGCTACGATGGCCACCATGGTCTATGGTTTAACTACACATGGTACCACAGTGAAAACTTTACGCCTGCCTATTTGTTGTTACTGCCATACCGCGAGCCACCATGAAAGGGGCCACAGTATAGTGGTAAAACTGTTGGCTTATAGAAAATGATTAGTATGGAAATGGTGAAGGGTTTCCTTAGCTTTACAAAATGTAGTGAAGTGAATTTTTTAGGTGAAAGATAGGAAAATGATAGGTCTAAATGGAAAACCTTAGGGTTTTTGAATGGAAATTTTCAATTCTAACAGTGGCTCCTATTGGGGATGAGTGGTTTTCAAATCACTGCAAGAATCCATAATATCTTTGGTAGACCAAGCTAAGCTATGAAAAATGAAGGAAATGAAAAGGATCCTAAACTACTATACATGGAAAAATATATATTTTAAACAAGGGAACCTCTGAGAATGTCCATGTATTGGAAAACTCAGATCCTCAAAAATTATTGTGCATGGAAGTGAATGATTAAAGAGGTTGTTAGGAATTGTACATGCACTGACAATCCCCAATCCTTTGTACTTGCCATGGTTCAAAAATTTAAACCACGAAGGATGGCCCCAGGCCACCCAAAATAAAAACCTGCATTTTCCTCTGTCATAGACCTTATTCTGTTTTGAGCTCACCGAACCTTTCTTGAAACTATCCATTCCACCTATCCTACAACATGCATTGCCATTATCAGCCTTAAAAAAAGCATTGTTTTCAGACTGATTCATATTCCTTTCACCACTCTGCATTTCATCATTCTTATTATCACATGGAAAATATTTATCACCCTCAGCATACAAAGTGTATCCACATCTAACAAA
Source organism: Sequoiadendron giganteum (assembly GCA_007115665.2). Classification (NCBI taxonomy): domain Eukaryota; kingdom Viridiplantae; phylum Streptophyta; class Pinopsida; order Cupressales; family Cupressaceae; genus Sequoiadendron; species Sequoiadendron giganteum. Next base: position 967,569,073 of record CM021100.1, read on the forward strand.
ACATTCATAGGAATTCTCACAGTCATATGCTATTGAATGTGCCTGCAATTGCACTAGGCCTGACAATTTGAATATTCCTTGTGGCAACCAAGAAATTCTATCTCATCAATATTTTTTGAAACAATCAAATCACTTTCCATTTCTTTCCTATCACCAATTAGCACTGACACACACTTTTGATTCATACAGTGATCCTCATACATACTTGAATCAAAAAATGTTGGGCACTCATCATCAATTACATGTAAACCAATATCTTCCTTTTGCAAGAAAAAAATATTTAAATCACATATCTCCTTTTGGACACAAACAAACTTTTGATCAGCTTCAAATAAATCCTCATCACTATGATAGATGCACATGGGATCACATGAATTGTTACTTTCACTATCAAAAAAAATGTATGCTGGAGCCAAAACTTTGGAATCATCTTCATGTGCATACTTCTGGTATTCCAGAGTTAACAAATCTGAAACTTGCTCACTACCGAGAGAACATGTTTCAACCAGATCTCCTAGTATTTCTCCAACTTCTTGATCTCCATATGAACTACAACAATCATCCTGTTGTAGATCAACATCCACCATTTCATCTTCACAATTTTAGTATTCAATGGATCCCTCATAACACACACTGCCACAATCTATTATGCATGAGATATCTTCTATATCTTCATCCTCCTCATGCAAGCTTTCTCCCATGAATTATTCTTATCATTAATTGTGCCATCATGGTGTTGGTTTGAGAATGAGGGCTCATTTTTTTCATTTTTGCTTGCTTTGTCACCAATATATTCCTTATGAAGTGTATCTTTAGGAACATCTTCATCATTGTAGTCCTCATCCAATATGTATGATTAACCACCCATATCATCACCATCTTCCAAATCTGAGAAATTGTCATTAGAAATACTAGTAGCACATGCTGCCTTTGTGTGTTGCATTGCTTGAGCATCCATGATATCACTACTAGATTTATTATTTCTAGTATCCATCTATTTTGTCCCAAGCATGGAATCAAAAAATTTATTTACTACATCAAAGGCATGTTGTTTTGATGACTCTGACCAATAAATAGATTTAGGCTCCCATGATCTTGCAAATTGTTTAGCAAATGTAGGTCTTGTAGGCCTATGATGAGGAGGTAATTGCATACAGATGTCTACCATACTGTTGTATAGAGAGTTTTCATCCTCTCCTTCATATTTCCTTATGTCAAAAAATGTATCTAAGGAGGAAATTCCACATTCTGATTTTGTAATGAAGTCTTGGTTTTGAGTATGTACATCATCAAATTCTTCTTGATCATCATCTTTTACCCCATACTAGCTCAAGAATATTTTTTTCAAATCCTCCCATGAATATACACTTTGCACAAGAAATTTTTTAAACCATTCCCTTGCACTATCCCTCATAGATCTTGAAAAACATTTCATAATGACATCCTCTGGATAAACTTGAAAGCTGGCAATGACATTCCAAAATCGTTCCATATGCTCATAAGTTGATTCATTTCATTCTCCATGAAATTTAGGGATTTGCATAAACATTTATGTCTCATCGTAGTGGTAAGGATTTGGGTAACCTTGGATATTACTAAAGTTAAATGGTTTATCAATAATTGAGACAAAATTTGGAGGGCCATATGGGTTTTGGTAGATCATTGATCTTTTTTCAGGACATGGAAGATGATTCCATTGAGGTAATGGTTGTGGTGTATAAGTGTCCTGCTGTGAATAACACATATTACCTTCATTGTCGAATTCAAGCCGCAATCGCAACATTTGTTGTCTCAATTGTATTTTTTTTTGCTTCTAGTATAACACTTGGTTCATTTCTTCTAGTTATTTCATTGTTCAGTGTCTTCTTTGTTCTTCTACCATCTTGAAAAAATGTTACTGCTCCACAATATTTATGCATTATATATCAAATCAAAACAAAGTCGCCATCTACTTTTTCAAAAGTAGGAAAATGAAATGGATTGCTTTGGTTTGCCCCCAGTGGAATCTCCAAAACAAAATGTGAAACTTTGGTGACTCTATAAATGGAAAGGCTGAAAATATTCATGAGTAAATCCCCAATGGAGTCGCCAATTTGTTGGGTCTCAAAAATCCAAGTTTGACCACGAGAGGTTGCCAAGCTCTCACAATGCTTCTGGCCAACTAACAAGGTCGATTGATGCAATTGTACCTTCTTCTCTTCAGGCTCTGCAAACCCTAGGTATGTGCACCTACATGTATGTTCCAGATTCAAATGTATTTCTAGTTTGAACTATCTACCCACAATGGAAAAAGGAAGTGGAAAAATAAAATTACTACACCTACTCCTACTCCTACTACACAAATGAATTTTTTTGAATAAATTGTTTGATATGAATTTGTATCTCTGGTTTGTGGTAGATCAGTTCCTTCTATCCACATGGGAAATGGAGTCAAAATGATATGTGTTTCCTCTTATTGGTTTAACTCTAGTTTTTAGGCACTCTGAAAATTCTATGCCTGGCATAAAACTTTACTAAGTCTATGACTTGCATAAACAATCCTGGAATCTTTCTCTATTAGGTTCTTCTTTAACTATCCAAAAGAAATCTTAAAACTACTATGATCTATTAAGAGAATTTAATTTTGACTTGTAGACACCAATTAATCAAATCACACAAAATGGAATATATTTTGATAAATCATGGAATATGCTTGATATGTTGATTTAAATAATTAAAAGATCTCAAGTTGGAGACAACCAAAATAAAGAGTATAAATTGATGTAACACAACAACTGAACACCATAGAGAAATTCACCATTTTAAAAAATTAGTCTTCATTGTTTCTGCTTCAAGAAAATTTTGTACATTATTTCCATCCCAGTCCCTTCTCGGGAAAATTCTCCCTCCTACAGTCTAACTACTGCTTTTTTTCCTCTCTTTTTTCTACCTCCCCTTTTTTCTGATTTTTTCAAATTATTTATACATTACATCTCAAGGGTCGTGACACTTCAATTTTTTGGTTATGGCCGTTTACACTTTTCATAGATATTTAAAATATTTAATTAGATTTCCTTTCGGAAAATTAAATATTTTTAACTATATATCATCGCTTTGATTTTTCCTTTTATATCCTTTCTTGCCTTTATATTTCATATATTTCCTTTAATTTATCCTACATGGGTTTCTTTTATTCACCGCTATACCACGGGCTTTGACCTTTCCTCCTGCGATAACATGGTTTCTGGCCCCACATTGACTATCATGGCTACCTCTATTTCTTACCATGCTATTGTGGTCACTGGCCTGATTACCAGTGGTACCACGATAGTTGCTAGCTATTATCTCTACCACTTCCTATTGTTTAACTCTATTCACCATGATGGCTATCTCCATGTCTACCATGCTATCGCAGTCTCTAGGATGACCGCCAGTGGTAGCACGGTATCCGCTTTGCCTACCTTTATTCATCGATCAAATTTCACTGTCTACCATCTTGTTGATTTCCTTATTAACCATCCTTCGCAACCACCACGATCTATGAGATGACCACCGATAGTACCATGGTGGACCTCTTTTGGTGTCTGCCGACCGCTACCACAACCACCGCGGTCTCTAGTTTAACCATGTGCAGTATCGCGATGAGCACTTTATGCCTTCCTTTTTTTTGTCACTGCCATACCATGAGCCACCCTAAAAGGGGCCACAATATAGCGGTAAAATCGTTGGCTTATAGAAAATGATTAGTATGGAAATGGTGAAGGGTTTTCTTAGCTTTAAGAAATGCAGTGAAGTGAATTTTTTAGGAGAAAGATAAGAAAATGATAGTTTTAGATGGAAAAACTTAGGGTTTTTGAATGGAAATTTTTTGTTCTAACACTTCCCAAGACATCGGAAAATCCAAAAACATTCGAAAAAATCATCAAAACTCCAAAAACATGTCGAAAATCTTAGAAAATATTCAAAAATGTTCATCATTGAGTCTTCACAGTCTTCCACCTTGTTCAAACTATGTCATCTATGAGCTTGAATGTAGGCAATTTTGATCTTTAATCATCCCCCAAGACATATTAGGTCAGTCCTTAGGTGTCTGTCACAATAAAATGGCAACCTGTTTTCCCACCTATCTCATCATTGAGTCAAGTCTATCAACGGTCAAACTATGTGGTCTTTGAATGTATAACATAGGCAAGGCTAATCTATGGATCATCTCCCAAGACCCCTAGGATAAGTCTTTTAGTTATTCTCTTTGTTAGTAATCTCGAAAATACCAAAAAAAAATTGTAAAACATCTCAAAAATACCAAAAACAAACTCAAAATATCTGAAATCTAAAATGGTGCATCCATCTCATCTTGCTTTCACCCGCGATCTCATTCCTAGTAAATCAATCATCTCCTTCATCCATTTGGTGAGTCATTCAGAAGCAATTCTAGTAGGTCCAAAAGTGAACACCCTAATCATCAAAGTCATAAAGTCTAAGTCAATAAGAAAACAAGTTGGTCAACCTGGAGTATCAATAGCTTATCATCCAATCAATCCCATCAAAACCCTGATCACAACATTTCCTAGCATGAATCCTTCCCATGATGGACATAAGCAGTAGGTACCTCATAGTAGTTTAGTCCTGGCAAGCAATATGAAGAATATTAGCTTGTTTGGTTTTCTTTATTTGGTCTTTTATTGGCTTATCATTTTTTGTGCTCATTCCAAGGACCTCTAAATGATGCCTAAACAAAATAGGTTTAGAGAGAAAGGAATGGGTCAAATATTTTCATCTCTTTTATCTACTATTCTTGTGGGATACACTTTTAAAATTACTTAGTCATATGTACCTTGTTTGGTTTGTGGAGAGGATGTTTTAGATGTCTTGTTGACCACATAAGAAAGCTTGTTTTCCTATGTTTTGGCCCGAGATGTTTAGAATGTTTAAACTACATCTTGAATGAAGTATGCATATTAAGTGTGAACAATAATAATCCTATCTGATTTTTAAGTCAAAGTCCATCACATTGGGTAAAATGCCATCTTGGACCTTTATACCTTGATGCATCATACTTAAGTGTGTTATCAAACATAATGTAATTGACCCTTTGAAAATATTGACTCTTGGAAAACCAAGTCATCATCATCCTAACTAAATTGATTTTAAGTTATTTTATCTTCTTTTCATACTAACATGGTATCATGATAGTAATTGGAAAATCACCAGTGCATAAACTCTGCATCCACTAGATCATTAGCATAAAAAGCATATTGCATCATATCATTATCAAAAGTTGTGAGGAATAATATAAATTTGTTATTCTAAGCATCTTAAGAAAGAATTACATCATACATAATCACTAGCATCCATTACCATTTGCACATCAATACGCCATTATGAGCATACATTACATCCATAAGATCATCATTAAAAATGCATGAAAAAGATACAAAAAGAAATGCATCCATTAGAAACATCATCATATCGCATGAATATAATAAATAGGAACATCTCATAGCATATAGGAAAGTAAGAAATGCATATCATACATTGCAAAACATCTCATAAAAGGGTGAACCATCTCATATATATCATCAAATAATAAATTGTTATGATACAAAATCGGATCAAGTGTACATCAAAATACATGTTACAATAGGGGCAATAATGTAGCCCATGAATCAAAAAAAGAATAAATTGTCTATGATCAAGGGCTAGCCCTATTGGTTGTGCTCCTCACCCTCTCCCACTTTCCTATCACCATGATCCTCTGGTGGCCTCATCACTATCTGCTAAGAGAATTTTGGCACTTTTCTTGCTGCTGGCATTGTCTGCCTATAATGTTGTCGATAGTACTCGACCTCCCTGACCACCTCTCTGTATGCCTACAGATCAACTAATCAGCCCTGAGATGAGGAAGTTGTGCTCTCTAGCTACTTCTGCCAACCAATATCTTGATCCCTCTTGGATCGTGTCTAGTCCCTCTTGGTAGTAACTGCTGCAACATATTTCCTAGCCTCATCTCTCTCTATTGTCAACACCTAAATTTGACCTTGCAATTGTTGAATTAATGCATCTCTATGGTTGGGCTATGCTATTGGCTGCACTGCTAGCTGTTGTTGAGGGACTACTCTTAGGTGACCATACTACTCCACTACTCGGGGAGGTGACTATTGTGTTAGATCCCTAGGAGGTGTCTAATGAGGAGGTGGTCCACCTCCTCCTCTACCTGTTGTCCTACCTTTAGGTCTTTGTCGTGGAATCGTTGTACCCAGAACTATCAATCTCAGGGGAGGCCTAAACCAAGCTCTATATGCTGGAGTAACCCCTACATCTATTAGCCCTTGATCATATGACCATGGTTGGACCACCAATTGTCTGAAAGAAGACACTGCCTTGGCTGACAGAATGGGCTAGCCCCATGTTATCTCTCTAGTCATACGAGAAAAGATCACCACATACTGATCGTCTAGCCTATTATGTACCTCTCCAAATTATCTAGCCACCCTATTTGGGAGATACTGCTCTATCATGGTATGCTCCTAACCTTGCATCCACCTATCCTATCTGGAATAGAACAACTACTAAACATCATTGTACCATGGGCCAATTCCCATCCAGGGTCTCTATACGAACTCTCTCATCTCATCGAGAAATCGTCACTAGTGTGCAAGAACACCTATGCTAGTATAAGTAAAGTGGACCTGTATCCCTCTGTACTACCAAAGAAATGGATTAGTAGTTTCAAGAATAATTGGTGTGACATTTGGGTGAAGCACTAAGATCCACTCTGATGCCCAGATGTGTAATAAAGTAACTTCAGCCTCGAGGGACCAGCAATCCAGGTATGTAAACTCATGAAGATCCCTGTATAAGGATGCCAATAATATTGGTCCCCAAGAAAATCACTCATTGCAGTGAACCATCTGCTCCCATGCTAGTCCCCAGCCTGGACTAAAGTATCGACCCTACTGATTAGGTGCCACAAGGCCTAAAATGATAGTCACAATGATCAACCTATAAATGTGTACGCGACCACAGTATCTCTCTAAGTCGATCTACCCATCAAAGAACTAAATCTCAGCAAGCTCCATAACACCGTAGCAAGCATCCTTGCCAGCATCGGGATCATAGATGACTCTAGCCCCATGGATAGGTAATCAGAGGAGGCACTAGATATCCTCGAGGGTAATGGTAGCCTTGTCAGTAGGAAGGTGGAAAGAAGAATTCTCGTTGTGCCACCTCTCGGCCAAGGTTGTCATCATGCCTAAGTGGGCCTGAATAGGATGAACCTACATAATATACCAAAGACTAAGAGCACCAAGCTGCTCCTGGACCAACTCATGCATATCCTGCAATTTGTGCTCCCGCGAGTGAAGTACATCAAGCTCCTCCTACACAAGGGAAGCCATCACATCAAGAAAAAGAAAAAGAAATTTGTATCTCGCGCTAACTTTTTGTATCCAAAATAGAAAATGCAGCGTTGTTTGCAAATGCAGTGTTGTTTGCAAATGTAGCCCAGTTTGGAAAGCTACAAACTGCACTGTCGTGACTGAGTTTGCAAATTTCTAAGTTCCAAAATGACCTACGCGGTGCTATTCATGTATGTGGCCGAATTTGTGGCAAACCCTAAATCCCTAATTATGCTGCATGAGTAAATTTTCACATGTCGCAGAGTTTGACCATCAAACCCTCATTCCCAAATTGAGACATGTGGTGCTATTTTCATATGCGATCCAATACAGGACTGCGCAACACCGATAAAGCATTTTTAGTAGTGCTATATAGCACCACTCAACTTAAAAGACACTTTGACCCTATTTAATGCATGTAAAATAAGAAAATTGAAAGTCAGATAAGGGTACATACCGTGGGTCCGGTGTTGACTAGTCATTAGTGCACTCGTACTCTCTCTGACACGTGCCTGGGAAGTTGTCATTGCACCATTTTGACCAAGACTCAGAGCTCAAAGTGTGAAATTTTCTAAAGGCTAAGTATGCAAATGTGTTGAAAGTGACCTCTCAAGGTCTATTTAAGCCTAAAAATTAGGGTTTTTGGTCCCCCAATCCCGTTTTTGTCCAACCGAAGGCTATTTTGGTATGTTTTTTGGAGTTTTAATGTGTTTTTGGGTTTTTCAGGGCATTTTTAACCTATTAGGAACCTTGTCATCCTTTTTTTGTGAGATCATCCAAAAATCAAAATTTTCATCTGATCTCTCAAGGGGGCATTATACCAACATAATCCTTCCATCGGGGCAGCAGTGGGGCATCTGAAAAAATCAAGAAATTTTGAACTTTGATCATAGCAGTTTATTCTTTGAATCAATGCAACAAGTACATTGCTTCAAAGAGGGGCAAAATGTAGAAATGAAAAATGTGCAAATTCAGTTCAACACACTTGATCCTGATTACTAACGAATTTTCCTCTTGGATCATACTCTCATCTTTTCATCATAGTCTATCTCTTAATTTAATAAATCATTTTTTATTTGATTAAGTCTTTTTCCTCCATTGATTAAATTAATCAATTTAATTTAATTAACCTTATGTTTCTGTTTAATTAAATATATCATTTTTTTGATTAAAGTCTCTAAATTCCTCTTATTAAATTAAATAAATTAAACCTTATTTGATTTAATCTAACATTTTCCCACTTAGTTAAATAAATCAAAATCATTTATTTAATTAATCATTTCCTCTCAATTCTGTTTAAATCAATTCATTAATTTAAGTCAAAATTGTCAAATCATCTAATCCCTCATTAAATTAATCAAAATCTTGATTAAGTTAATCCCTATCACTAAAATCTTCTAGAGAATGCAACTTGTTGGTGTTTTTTACTATAAACTAGGTTTGTCTCCTAATCTACCTATGGAATTGCCAATTCCAATCAAGGGTAGCTTAGAGGACCTTGACCAGCTGATGAGGATTTTAAAAGACCTCTTACACTTTGGGCTTTGCAAGACCCGAGAGGGTGATCCCTGAATATGTTTACAATTTCTGCAACAAAATTATAAACTAAAATTAACTTCAAATAGATAATCTCACTTAATAGCTCAACAAAATGGCATAACATTAAATAGAATTGGTTGTTCATCAGTAATATCAACCACTTGGAGTGTGAGATAATTACAACACAACTTCATGGTGAAAGATAATCATTATGTTTAAAAATTATGGCAAGCCCTAGGTGAACACAAAAAAACATTGAATCACAAAGAACAAGTACAAATCAAACCAATGCCATATCCATTGAAGGAGTCAAATTCACCAACACCTAATGGTTCATAGAAGATTTCAACACATAGCATATAATATATTTGATTATACTGCCTTACAATATCACCAATTTGTACCTCAACTCAATACTACTTACCAAATCCTTGTACATAACATATGAATCTACAATCTCATTTAAGTAGTTTAATTAATTCTTTGAATTAAAGCTAAAACCAGAATTGCACACACCACAATAGTGAGATGAACAAAATAACCCTTGATTACTTCACTCAAAATTTGAATACATTTGCACATAGGAGAGACATGACCCTGGATTTATCAGTTAAACTCAAATGCCAATACTATTATGAAACACTAAATCCTCATAAACTCAAATCCTACAAAAAATTCACATAAAACCCAACTTGCATTGCCTCTGTCACTACAGATTTTACAATTTTATATACATATCCACTCTAGATTTTGACTTGCTAACCTATTACAATGAGAAGAGAAGAGAATATATACAGGAGAAGAAATTCCAGAAGAAACCCTAAAATCAAACAGGAAAATCCATCTGGAAACATCTCCACTATTGAACAGTAATCAACAACACATCTTCATCTTTTCCCTGTAACAAACTTTATTCTGCTTCCAAAACAGCATGTGCCCAATTTATTTCCCCAACAAAAAATTTCCCATGTGTATATCTTCCCCACTCATTACTTACAGCTGAAAAATATACCTCCATCCCTGTGAAAATTCATTTTTTGTTCTTGTTTTACCCTTTGTTGCATTCTGCATACTTTTTAATGTTGCACTGCAGTATTTTATTTTATTCACCATTAGTAAATAAAATATTTTATCTTCATTTAACTTCCAGCACACATAAAGTATTGTAAATACTTTACCCAACAATTTCATTTATATGGGGGCCACATTAAGAATACCCAACTGCACAAATAAATTACCATTTTACTCCTTACCCCAGCACAGCAAAACATTTCACTTGACTTTAAAAAAGAAAAAAATTCCATCGAGTCATAATTTAAAATATATCTCTCAACATTTTTCCCCCTTTCACATTGAAAATATTTCTCCTTTATTTCACTAAAAGATTAATTCCTTACCCAATGAAAAAATAAAATGGGCCCACCACACTATTCAATGCCACTCGACAACACTTTAGCAAAACATTTAATATTAAATTGTTTTTGCTCAATTTTTTAACACACAGCTCCCCTATTTTACCCAAGCCCATTTAAATTTATGAAGGCCCACCATTCATATTTGAAGCCACCACTTCCCTGCAATCACGCAATCCATAATGACCGGGCATCCCCCAATCGTGATATGGCGGGCAATGACAAAGATTTCACTGGAGCCAACCCTGTTTTCTGACCATTGATCTTGTTTCACATTCACTTGTTTCCCTAAATTATTTTTCTTTTTTTTATTTTCTCGAGCTCACTTCATGACCATCCACGGCGGCAGCTTCTTCTACATCTTCCTCTGCAACCCTAGCCACCATTACCTTCACTGGCTTGTTCCCCTGCAACTTCCATATGTTTTCTATAGGCGTGCCTCCTAGTTGCAAATTGCACCTCACTCCATATGCTAGTCGTGCCCACCATTTCACTATGCTCCCTCCAAGTTGTAGTTCATGCCCCTCATTCTCCATTTTTCCTTTGTTGCTAGCCTCCTAGCTGCCAGGTGCACCAACCATTCACCTAGTGGTCGCACCCACCACCAATTGGTCACACATCTACTCACCTGGCCCCACCTTCTATTCCTAGTGTGGACTTCCTTTCACTATGCAGGTCATGCCCCTTGAAGCGTTTGTATGAAATTTTCTAAAGCTTGTCAACAATTTCATTTTGTGCATAGTCTGCAAACATGGCATTCCATCCTCCTCTTTGATGGAATTCTCCTTCTCTATATGATGGTTCCTCCTATGTTGCTTCTTGTAGTAGGCACACCCCACCATTCACCTGGCTCATTTCCATCCTCCACATAAATCCATCGAGCTCTTCCAATTGTAGTTGCTTTGAAAGTTTCTAAGACTCTTTTAATGTATCATTTTGTAGATGTGCACTGCAATCTCCCTTTGATTGGTGTGTATTTTGTAGTAATGTCAGTGCCCATGAGATTACAGTCGCTTTGAGGCACCAACACATAGTTCACGTTCTTTTCCATGCTTTAATGGATGCTCCCATTTAGATTTCATTTTCCTTGTCTACATTACTCTTCTTGCACAACGTACACCATTAGATTGATAGCCCATTTCAATAGGCTTGCAATGAAAAGTATCCTTCTTTGTAGTGATGTGTTGTCTGCATACATGGCGCCCCCTTCATTGGTTCAAGTCTTTCAACAAATCCATCATTATGCATGTCTTGTAGTGGTGTACCTAACTTGAAACTAGCACCTCCATTGAATCCATTAAATCCACAACAAGCTTTTGAAACAAACCCAAGTGGTGATCACTTCCCTCCACTAATAATAAGCAACTAAAATCTTCTGCAATTTTTTTTTTTCTCAGCACCATACTTGAAATTTTTTTCTACCACTTAACTTTCCAGTCGATACTAACTATAGATGTTTGGAATTTTCTAAAACTCTTAGCATCTCATATTTTATGCACTTTTAACAATTACAATATTCCATGAGATGGCTTCTCTCTTTAGGAAACCACTTTGAAAACTCTGCATGTCCACATAGGCTTCCATATAATCTAGTGAATATGAACAAAATTGACCCTACTAGCATAATAAAAGATTTGCCTTTTCTAGTATTATGTAAATGTTTAAGCAACCAAGCAAGATTAAATAGGGTTGTGACTTATCTCTATATTTAGATGGTTGGGTACTATCCTCAATATTTTTCTTTGCATGATGCATTACAAGCTAGAAGTCACTTAGAAATAACTATTAATGGATTCCCACACCTCATTTAACCCTTGAAACATTTACAACATTAAAATAGTGAAGAGCATGTCGGGCCCCATGTTGCCCGACTAAAAAAAAAAAATCATTTTCAAACCACTTTTTCCCCATAAATAACTTTAGGAAACTTCTCAATGTTTCTAGAATGAAAACATGAAATGGGTATTCATCAAAACTCACTTTCCAACCTTGTTGCAAAATGGTGCAAATTGGCCAAGTTGGCTTCAGAATCAACCTAGGAAACTAGTCAAACAACCTCATGAAGAAATTAAAACTTTCAAACATGTAAGCACTTGACCTGAGAATACAGTGCAACAAATGACTCAGAAAAAGGAAACCCAAGTTATCTGATATTAATCAAAAAATTTGCCCAGTTAGGCTTTTCTAAAACAATAGTTGTTCTAAAACAATTAAAACTCACTTAACTACCAATTTGCAAAAATACCAAATCAACCCTTGGCAAGCTGCCATCAGACACATAAGTTCATTAAGGTACCCTGAGAATTTGTGCAAAATTAATTTCCTTGAATCATCACCGGTTAAAAGATTTTAATGGTCGAAGTTGGCCTCTTAGACTGTCAGGAATGTAGATGTGAAACTGAACAAATTGTATTCGGTTTCGATCTGCTAAAAATAGAAAATCAGATCATGAGGCTCTGAAAACTGACACCCGAGATCATTTAGGTATGGGGAACACATAAAAGCATTGATTTTGGCATGAGAGTCAATTGGTTGCAAAATACAAGCTCAACAGGAGGTTGTTTCACAAAATTGACAATCTCCAAACATAATAGTGCAAAAACCCTCCAACTTCACTTTTCAAAACCCTGACAAAACCTATCATAGGAAGCTGAAAATTGACACACACGTTCACATATTTCAATCAAATACGTCTACAAATGGTTTTTTCTTGGAAATCAATAGGCCTCAAATTCTGATTCTCCAAGGTGGGTCATTCAGATTGACCCCTTAGGTGCACTTCTAAAAATGTAGAAGCAAACACAACTTGCACATGAAAATAGATTTAATTCATTTATTAAATCTCTATTTTCCCTCACATGGCATCAAAAGGGAATATTCTCTCAAGTTTGAATTCAAAAATTCCAAGTGGATGGGTACTTCCAACAAAGCATTCACTCCTCTTACATGTCCTTGTGCATTGAGCCAAGTGGCATTTATTTCATTCATTTTTCCCTCTCACATGTCATTTCCTCAAATTCAAATTCCACCTAATTGCATTTATTAGCACTTTGGTCAAAATATGCACAACCATCAACCATTCACATGGTGACAAGTGGCATTTGGCCATTGGGTGAAAGCTAGTCCCACATTGCCCAAATCTTGCCTTTTCTTCCAAATTAAAATCTATAAATTGGAGGCTTCTCTTCTCATTCAATATCCACAATCTCATGCAAAGTTACTCTCTTGACATTGAGAGCTAATTTTGTGCACATCATTCCACATATTCACCATTTCTGTAATACCCCTCCGTTTTGTTTCTTGTTCAAGTTGCTTTATGCTATGTTTGGTTGCAATTACTTTGATACTGGATACATTTTGTTATAATGTTTTGATTGCTACTATTGAGCGACAACTATTATTGTGGGATGTAGTTATCTGATTATTGTTTCACTTGCATTATGGATTAATAATATTGTAGAGTTAACATGAGATGTTATTATGAGATTATTGGAATTATGATGGAAGTGTCAGTTTCGATGAGTGTATTGGTGAAGAGGACGAGTTCGCATCACTCGCTTGTGAGCACCTTGCGAATCCGTAATTCCTTCTTCATGGTGTGTATTATATGTTGGATATATCGTATGATATTGTTTACTTTGTTGCAGGATTGCAGGTACATGACATCGACTCCACCTAGTTTCACAGGTTTGAGCATGTCGATCCAACGGTTAAGTTGAACGGGAGATAGTAGCTAAGTAACATGTGTCAAGTCTATACTCTAGCCTTAGTGTGTCATCAGTTGTGTGTGTCGAGTCATTGTCTGTCTTGCGTTGATGTTATTTAATTCTGAAGAATTCTTGTTTTGAAAATAGATATTTAGAATAATTGCATTTAAGTCATGTTGATGGTTATTTAATTTAAATAATGCAATGTGGATAAAAGTTTATATTTAAATTAATTAATTATATTTAAATTATTTAATTAATTAAATTTAATCCAAGGGGGTTGAATTTAGTTATTAAATAATTTAATTAATTAATTAAACGTGATGTAAGAGAATGAAAGGAAATAAAAGAATTAAAATTAATTTTGGAATTTAAACTCAACGTGTGGGAATTAAATTGGAAATTGTAATTAAATGTTTATTTGGGAAATTGGTTGCAACTTTGGAAATTAATTTATTATTTCAAATTTCATTTTAAATTGAAAGTGGGTTTTTGAAAAGTGAAATTGAAATTGAAATTAAAATTGAAATTGAAAGTGAAATTGAAATTGAAATATCTAATTTGCATGTAATGTGAATTAGGGTTGAATTAGGTATTTTTGATTTATAAGAATATATGTTTTAACTTTAGGGTAAAAGAAAGTGTTTAGAAAAATACATTTTTACAGCAGAGAAAAAATTTTGGAAAATTTGCACAAGGGTTTGAAGAAAGTTTGATTGTAAAATTGATTGAAGGAAAGATTGTTTGCATTTGTTGGATTTTGGATTGGATTCATTAGAAGATTGAAGAAAATTCAGGAAATCTTTGGAAGAGGCTTGCAACAAAAATTCATCTCTTCCTGTAGCTTTTTGTACCAGGTTTTCCTCTTTGTATTTTATTGTTCTTGATTGTTTTCTTTAAAATAGTAATGATTAAAGATTTGTTTGTTAAATCTGTTTTAGAAAATAAATTTGATATTAGAAAAAAGGAATTAAATAAATTTACAGCCTTTGCTTGTGAAAATTCTTGAGTGAAAATTGTGAAAACCTTAGTTGAATTTAAATTTTTTTTGGGGAAATCAATTTTTTTGTTATTGAAATCAAACATAGAGATTGAACAATGCATTTTGAATGTTTGTAGAAAATGAAACCCTCTGTTTGTTATTAAAAAAATGGATTTTAAAATCTGCAGTATAGTTATATTTTCATGGTAAAATGGTCTGATTGCATCACCTATAACTTTACTTTCACAAACTGGGTTTTCAAGAAATCTAAAGGGTTTTTGCATTTTGATATTTTTTTAGCCTTGTTCAAAAATCGTAAATACCCAGATCGTAGTTTTTGAGTTATGTTTGAAATATGAGACTGCTGTTAAATTATTTTCCGATGACTGTTCTGAAAATAAAATAATAATAAATTGATATTTATAAATATTAATATTTTATGTATTGTTATTATAATATTAGAATATTATTTAATAATATTTTATATTATAATTTATAATACTAAAGTATTATATTTATTTATATTATTTTAAATAAAATTTGTATATTAGATTAGTGGAATTAAAATTATAAACATATGGGAAAATTATTGTTTATTTTAAAATGGCATGTTAAAGTTTAATTGAAGGAGTTAAATATTTGATTTAAAGAATGCATAATTTAAAATTGAATTGTGAAATTTAAATCCATATGTAAAAGTCCAATTATTAATTTGATTTAATTGGAAAAATATATTTATATTTTGGAATATTGATGATAAAAGATATTTTATTTTGAATTAATCAATTTGATATTCTGCAAAGGATAGAAGATATGTTAATGATTAAATATATTTAAATATATTAATTTATATTTAGTATACATATAGTGAAGGTATATATCCATTTGAGAGAATAAATAATATTTTATCTTATTTTATTCTGTTGTTTGCAAATTGGGTATTATTAGTGTTTTAAAAGAAATGATTAGTATGTGTAGAAAATGTATAGAGAAAGATATTTTTTAATAGAAGTAATTACTTGATTTAAAAGAAAATATTTATTTTGTTAATATGATTGAAGAGAATATATTGAGATGTATATATATATCCATGAGTATTTTCAATTAGTATTTACCTTATTTTATTTAAGTGCGTGTAATTTAGCTTTGCATGAAGAGTTTAAAAGATAAGTTTTGAATGTATGGTCAAAATTGATAAGGAAAAAGATATTTAAATATATTGAAAAATTATAAAAATATTTATATTTAAATTTTTGTTTTAATTAATGAGATTTAATTAGAAACAATATGAATGCGTGGCCAAATAGACAAGCCAAAAGATATTTTTATATATTGATGAAATTGCATGTTTTTAAATGGATAGTTGAAGAAATATAGACTCTAGATAGAAAATTGAAAAAATATTGTTTGCAATAGTGTTAGGTTGCATTAGAAATAAATTTAGGAACTAACTATATTGAAAAAGGCAAATAGTTATTATGTTTTATTTAGTTCCATAGAGTAATCTAGTCATTGTGAACGGAATATTAATGGTGTCTATATAATATGTAGCATATATATATATATTCAGTGTAAAATTCATTATCGTATTTTATTTTAATGAGATGCATGTAATGTATTATTGAATAGAGATTTAAAAATGGATTGATTAGTGTATATGAAAATTGGATAGAGAAACAATATGCTATTATATTAAAGTGATTGAATGTTTTAAATAGAAAATTAAATGAGAAGTAAGAGTTGGTTAGGAAATGGAAATAGTTTACTTGCATGGATTTGTGTCGATTTAAAAGTAAATTAAGAAGTTGTTTTATTGATGAGGCAATCAATTATGTTATTTATTAATTTCTATTTAGATTAATTGAATCATTGTGATCGGATTATGAAAGAGATATGGATTTAGTATATCCAAAAGTAGTATCTTCCTCATGATTATCTTACAGGATTTAATTCTCTGTATTCGGTAAAGGGAAGTAAGTTTAATTGTTTGAGATTTTCAATAATGAAAAGGGAAATAGGGGTTATGATTATTTTAGATGATCTAGTTATCATGTCTTTGACTTTGTCAACACTACTTATTGAATGAGTATAGATTTAGGAAATCCAAATACTAGATTTGATTGATGACTTGAATGCTTTTGTTGCTATGTTGTCAAGTTGCATTGTTGGTTTTGGGATTTAGTGTTAGTCCTAAATTATAAGTCTTCCAGAAGAACTTAGAGGATAAGGGTTGTTGAATCTTTATGCCATCCAGTTGTTTTCCCTTGGGTAGTGCATATTCAGTTTTACCCAGTTTTCACGAATGGGGAAGTTTGCACCTCCTTGGTTTAGGAGCGGATTATGGGATCTGTGTCTCCTTGTATGTAGTGACTTTGTTATGTGGTTTCATCTTGTTGCCTCCTGTGAAAGGAGTGGACTATGTGATTGTTGCCTCCAACATGTTTGGAGTGAGTTCTATTATTTGTATCCTTCTTGTGTTGGAGTGGATTATGATTCCTAGTTGGTATGCACTTGTGTTTCCCTTGGTGGTTTGTTTGGGTGTGTGTTGTCCATTAGAAGAGTGGCTTTTGTTAGGGGCCAGAGCCCAAAGTGGTAAACCGGGTAACCTTCAAAAGTGAGTTAATCAAGTGATAATTAAATTAATGTACTTAGATGATTAGGATGCAGTTCACACTAATCAAGATAATTTAATCCTCACTCATAGACACAAGGGCTTGTTTAGACTTGGGATGAGTGAGAAGGCCTGGAATGGCAAGATCAACTATCTAGTTCTTGTGAGAGGTAGTTGATTCCGCATGAGTGAGTATGAGTGCCGGGATTCGGTTGAGGCCACCAGGATTACTTGTGCCGGAGCCTATGAAGAATGCCCAGAGGAGATCTCATGACAAACCTTGCGATGACACTCTATCTAGGACAACTATTGTTAATTATTTTATGTGTATGGTTATTGGAACATACTTGATCTACTTTATGTCTGGAAGCAATGTGACCTATGTCAGTGATGTTGGAGTTGTACTTGTATTGTATTTGATTTGTACTTGTATTGTACTTGAGTTGTACTTGATTCGTACTTGTATGGTGAATAGTTGTGCTTGTTAATTCATTTGGTTGGTTATAACTGTATGAGTCAGTATGAGTCTGCCTTTGGTTAGAGGTAGTAGATCTTTGTCCATGTTACTTTGTTACTATCTCCTAGAATGGGGGGTGGGCCTTCGGATACCACATTGGTAGGGTGGAACATGCACCAAAACCGTTGGGTCCCCATCGATCTTCAGTACTTGGTGGCGAGACATCCAGATGGACAGCTCGCGGTTCTTGTTGTATTATCTTGCATTGTAATATTTTAACTTGTATAAGTTATTTTATCCCTCTTATGTTTATGAGGTGGAAGTTTGTAATTGTAACCTTGAGTACTATTGCCTCATTCTGGGAATGAGTGATGTATCTATTGGATCAAGATAATGTTTATGAGATTGTATCTTGGTTGATTATCTTATTATGTTATGTGGTATTCTTATGATGTATGTTGGTTACTTCATAAAGTTCATAAGGCTATGGTTATATGTAATATGTATGTGTGGGTTTAAGTAATCCTAACCTTGTAGCCTTAGAGGTTGTTGTTAATTAGTAAGTGAATGTGTATGTTAAATGCACTTTATAAAAAAAAAATTGGTTCGCTTATGATGTTAGTTGCAACTTCCTTTAAGGTTACTTGGTGGGGCATTACAATTTTCACATCTCATAGCTAGGTTATGCTCAAATCTCATTGCAGAGATTTGATCAATCTACACACATCAACATTGCAATTTAGGAGTTTGGAAAGGGCCAATTTCAACATTTCAATTGACACCAATTCCCCAATGGGATCACTAATTTTCTCACTTAATTAGGATTTACTTTTATTTATTTAGTTTGTTCTTCATTTTCCTAGTTTAAGTTTGAGTAGATGGATTTCATGGGGAATCCTTCATTCTTGTTTGCATTTGATCTAACATCTTGATTTGTTTGTTTTTCTTGTGCAATTGTAGGTTTAGGGGTTCACAAGTAATGTTTCATAAAGTTGTGGATCCAAAATCCAAATTCAAATCTTCTATTTATAGAAGAGAACGATAGAGAAAGAGGCAAAGGGGATGACTATGGGACAAAATACCAACCAATAGAAAAATGCCACTTATCAACATGTGAGTAGACAAAGCTGGAGCACATTTTGACGAATGTGCACATAAATATTATTAGGTGGATATTTTAAATTGATAAAATGACAAGTTGGAGGGAGAAAGAAATGAAGTTAATGCCACTTGGCTCAAGGCAAAGGACATGTAAGAGAATTTTAATTCCTTATTGGATGTACACACCCTTTTGAAGAGATTTTTGAATTTGAAGAATATTCCCTCTTTGATGCCATGTTGAGAGAAAATAGGAGATTTAATAAATCAAATAAAATGATTTATTTGTGCAAGTTTTAAAAGCTAGAGGATTTGAGGGATTAATATTAAGATTAATCAAGGTTTGATTAATTTAAAAGGAGATTAGCTGACGTGACAATTTTATTTAGGATTTTGGATTGATTTAAATCAAAGTTGAGAGGAATATGAATTTATAATTAATTAAACAAAGTTTAATTTATTTAATTGAAGAGAATGGTGTTGGTTTTAAATCAAATAAAGATAAATTTATTTAATTTAAATGAGATTAATTTAGAGATTAGTTAAATAAAATAAATTATTTAATTAAAAGAGGGACTATAGGATTAACTAAACAAAATGATTTATTTATTTAATAGAAGATGAGGACTTAATCAAATAAAATTGATTTATTTAATTAAGAGATGAAATATGATGAATTTAATTAAATAAATATTATTTAATTAAATGACTAATAGAGGAGATGATTTAGGATGAACTGGTGTTAGTAAAATAAATATTATGTATACGATCAATTTGTAAATTTTTTGTGTCTACAGTTGCATGTATCTGCAGCACTTCCTACATTTTTCAACCACTACTTTGTAATTTTTTCTAATGTTTTTCATGACTTGCTACATTCTAAACTCTAATATGATTATTGGAATATGTTCCCATGAATGTACCATTAATTAAAAATGAAGCATGGACATTGGTTTTGTCCCATGTACCCAATAAAACATTTTATTTTTGGTGGTTACAATAACTATTTGTAGCTATCTTTAAATTAAATATTGTAACTAACCACTTCTAGTTTTTAATAAATTTTTGTAACTCATATTTTAAATACAAGTGCAAAAAAATATTTATTACGTGTATAAAATTAGTTAATAAGATAATGCTAAAGATTTTATCTGCTGGTTGGTCTCCATAACACAACAATCTCCCTCTTGGAGACTGATCAAATTCCTCTCCATACCATATCTAAATTGGAGACTGATCATAACACCACTGCCCCTACAACTCCCACCGAAAATAAGCACCTTGGACCCTACTGTTCTATTTTATTTAAATTTAACCTTGAAAGCCAACCAAAGCTGAAAAAGAACCTCAGCTTCTCCCTTGTCACTACCTTCATAAACATATCTACTATATTTTCATCTATATGAATCTTCTCTAGCCTTACCTATCCATTCTTTAACACCAACTGAATAAAATAATATCTCATCTATATGTATTTTGTTTTTGAGTGCAAGGCAGAATCCTTTGCAAGATGTATAACACTCTGGTTTTCCATAAACAAGTAACTTTTAGCTTGTTGTTTTCCCAACTCTTCCATGAAAGTTTGTAGCCATGTCATCTCCTTTTCTGTCTCTATTGGAGCAACATACTTTGCCTCTATGGTGGATAAAAAGCCACCATTAACAAACGAGAAATACAACTCACTATTGTCCCACCAACTATAAATATATAACCTATAGAACTCCACCTGGTATCAATATCCCCTTCCAAATATGAGTCAACATAGCCTCTTAAATTAGTATTAGAGCCCCCAAAACATAAAAAATTATTGGATATACCTCTTAAATACTTGAGAATCCATTTTACTGCATTCCAATGCTTGAATCGAGGATTATTCATATACCTGCTAAAAACTCCTACAACATGTGCAATATCTAGTCTTATGCATACCATGGCATACATTAAACTACCTACAAGTGAGGCATATGGTAGCTTGGACATTTTGTTTCCCTCCTCTTGTGTCTTTGGAAACATATCCTTAGTCAGTCTGAAATGAATAGGAAAAGGTGTGCTAACAACTTTTGCATTCTCCATATGAAATATCTACAACACCTTATCAATATAATCAACTTGAGAGATATTTTTTTTCTATTTTTCCTATCTCTAGTAATCTTTATACCAAGGATTTTTTTACTACCCCCAAATCTTTCATAGAAAATGAATTTTCTAACTGTTGTTTTAACTCCCTTATGTGATCCATGTTAGACCCTTCTACAAGCATATTGTCAACATATAAACATAAAATAATGTAGCTGTCATCATCTAACCTCTTAAAATAAACACAATGGTCTGAGTTAAAATGGTTGTAGTAAAGCTCAACCATAAACTATCAAATTTAGTATACCATTTCTAAGGTACTTGATTCAATCCATATAAAATTTTCTTCAATATGCATACTAGTTTATTCTTACCTTTGACCTCAAATCCTTGTGGTTGTTCCATATATATTTCCTCTTCCAAATCACCATGGAGAAAGGTAGTTTTAACATCAAGTTGTTCTAAATAAAAATCTTCAACAACCACAATACTTAAAATAGTACAAATAGAAGTTATTTTAACAATTAAAGAAAATATTTCATCAAAATCAATGCCTTTTTATGTGCAAATCCCTTTACAACTAACTTGGCTTTAAATTGTTTCTTACCTCCATATTCCTTTTTCAGCCTATAAACCCATTTGTTTGGTAAATCCCTTTTACCTATAGGAAACTTGCATAAATCCCAAGTCTGATTTTTCAGCAAGGAGTCCATTTTTTCTTCTATTCCATTCTCTCATTGAACCTCAACATCCACCTACATAGCTTCATCATAACATTCCAGCTCACCAACATTAGTTAATAAAATAGAATAAAAAGAGGGAAAATATATATTTAGAGGTCTACTTATCCTTGAAGATCATCTAACATTCACTATAGTTTGTGGTATTTGTTGTTGTTGTTGTTGTGGAGCATGAAAATCCACTAGAACATCATTGTTCGGAGTATCATCGAGCACTACATAATCATTTTCTTTTTTCTCATGCTACTGCAACTGATCTTTGTACAACACTTTCTCATTGAATATGACATCCCTACTTCTTGCAATTTTTTTATTTTCAAAATCCCAAATCCTATAACCAAATTCATCAATGTCATATCCAAAAAATATACATTTCTTTGATTTTGCATCAACCTTGGTTCTATTTTCTGAATATACATGTGCAAATTCTTCACAACCAAAGGTTTTTAGAAAATAATAACTCACCTTCTTACCTTTCCATTCTTCCTCTCGAATACCACAACCCAAAGGATTAGAAGGACCTCTATTAATCAAATAAATAGTAGTATTGTGAACCACTAAACCTACAAATGCATAAGAACAACAAAACACATTAGTTGTTAGATCATATGCATGTAAATAAGTGTGAAATATTCCCCATAAAATCCATCTATTCAAACTAAACTAGGAAATGAAGAACACAATAAACTTAAAATAAAAGAGATTAAATCCTAATTAAGCTAATAACATGATGATCTTATGGGGTAATTAGTGCCAATGAAGTGTTGCAATTAGCCCTTTCCCAATTCCTAAGTAGAAATGGTATGTGATGGAGAAATTGTCAAATATCCAAAGATATTTGAGCATAGCCTTGTTGCAAATCTTGAAAAATTACTAATGGTTGATTGAAGTGGGAAAAATTGGCTCTCAATGTGAAGAGAGTAACTTTGCATATGATTGTGGATGATGATGAAGTTGAGTATAGTAAGTCTATTCAAATTGTGGATGCTTGAATGAGAGGAAGAGTCTCTCATTTACAGATTCCAAAATGGAAGAGAGAGTGAAAATAAGCAATGTGGGATAAAAGATAATCCAATGGCATTGTTCCACTTGTCCACCTGTGATTGGATGAGGAATGAGCACATTTTGGCCAATGCCCATGATAAATGCGTAAATTTGAATTTGAAATTGTGAGATGACTTGTTGAAGAGGGAAGACAAATGAAGTTAATGTCACTTGGCTCAAGGTCAAGGACATGTAAGAGGTCTTAAATGCCTTGTTGGAAGGACCAAGTCCACTTGGCCTTTTTGAATTCAAATGAGGGAATATTCCCTTTTGATGCTTTGTGAGGAAAAATAGATGAATAAATAAATCAAAGTATTTGATTTATTGTGAAAGTTGCATTCTCTAGAGAATTTTAATGAAAGGGGTTAACTTAATCATGGTTTTGATTAACTTAATGAAGAATTAGATGATGTGACAATTTAGACTTAGATTTATGAATTGATTTAAGTCAAGAATTGAGAGGAAATGATTTATTAAATAAATGATTTGATTTATTTAATGAGGAAGGAACATGCTAGATTAAATCAAATAAGGTTTAATTTATTTAATTTAATAAGAGGACTTTAGAGATTTTAATCAAATAAAATGATTTATTTAATTAAATAGGGATGTAAGGTTAATTAAATTAAATTGATTAATTTAATCATTGAAAGAGGAAGACTTAATACAATAAATAATGATTTATTAAATTAAGAGATAGAATGTGATGAAATGCTAAGAATATTATTTAAGAGGAAATATTTTCAGTAATCGGGATCAGGTGTGCCAAAACGAACTTGTACATTTTCCATGTTTACATTTTGCCCCTCTTTGAAGCAATGTACTTGTTGCATTGATTCAAAAAATAAACTGATGTGATCAAAGGTCCAGGATTTTCTTGAATTTTTTCAAATTCCCCACTACTACCTTAGTGGAAGGATATTGCTGGATACTACCCCCTCGAGAGATCAAATGAATTTTTTTGATTTTTTTGGATGATCTCGCAAAAAAAGATGACAAGGTGCCTGACAGGCCAGAAATGCCCCAAGATGCCAAAAAAATGCATTAAAATGCGAAAAGGGATGCAGAATGACTCTTAGTTGGATGAAAATGGGATCAAGGACAAAAAACCCTTATCGAAAGGTCAAATTAGGTCCAAAAACCTTTGTCAGAAGGTCAAATTATGTCAAAAAACCCTAATTTTCAGGCTTAAATAGACCTCAAGGGGTCACTTTCAATACATTTGCAATCTTAAACCTTGAAAAATTTGACACTTGAGCTCTGATACCTGGTCACGATGGCACAAAAATAGCTTCCTCTACACATGTCAAAGCGGGTAAGAGTGTATCAACGACCAGTCACCGTAGGACCTGTGGTATGTACCCCTATCCGACGTTTTATTTCCTCATTATTCATGCTTTTATTAGGTCTTAGGTATGGTCGAGGCGGTGTGGCACGATATAGCACCGTGGAAACTTCACAAATAGGGTTGCACGGTCCTATATAGGACTGCTTGCACATAGAGCATTGCACAACATAGTTTAGGTTTAGGGATTTTTGGTCAGCAAACTCGGCCGCTTGCTCAAATAGAGTCGCATGAGCTAGTTTTTTAGATTTAGCTATCAAATTCTGCCACGCAGCGCAATTTGGAACATTACAAACTATGTCGCTTTTGAGAATAGTGTCACTTTTGCTATTTCAAAAGTGAAATGCCATATTGACAGCAAATTTTCTTTAGGGAAACTAACGCGGCTTCTTTCCTTGCACGAGAGAGGCATGAGGTCATTCATTCGAGGGAGCATCGATGGCCAGTACTTGAGAGATTAAAGGATATGCACATTTTCCTTTAGGAGCAACTTGGGATGCTTAGTTTGTTGTTCGTTGCTTATGTCCCTCCTATTCGAGCACATCTGGGTATGATGTATGCCTTGGCCGAGTGGTGGCATAGCAAGACATCATCATTTAATCTTCCTACTAGCGAGGCTACCATTACTCTCGAGGATGTTTGGTGCATCCTGTGACTACCCATTCATGGAGCCTAGGCTATCTATGATTTCAAGGTGGGTAGGGATGCCTACTTTGGTGTTATGGGCATTG
This sequence comes from Sequoiadendron giganteum, assembly GCA_007115665.2. NCBI lineage: Eukaryota > Viridiplantae > Streptophyta > Pinopsida > Cupressales > Cupressaceae > Sequoiadendron > Sequoiadendron giganteum. The sequence continues at coordinate 967,594,191 of CM021100.1, forward strand.
ACGAGCTTATCCTCTACGATGGCTAGATAGATTTGGAGAGGTACCAGGGTATAGCCCCTACTTACAGTCTAATTATGACCGCCATTATTTCTGGCCTTGTAGCTCTTGATCGGCATGGCTGATATTTTAGTCTGGGTTGGGGATTGGCATGTCAGCAGATGTGTGCTTGTCGAGTGTGCTTTGTGTGGGGACCGGTACAATTTTCCTCCTTGTACCGAGACTTGCATGAGTTCACCTATTTGGATGGTAAGGCTATTGGGGTTGGATCGACTCTTCTACACATTTGGGCTTGGGAGTGGATCCTAGTGCTTCACCCGATTATGACACCGATTGTTCTAGATATTGATGACCCTATGGTGTGGTGGTATGGCAGGGCGAGGATTCGCTTCACTCACATGGGCATAGATGGTATAGCCCATTGGCAATGGGTTTTAGATGAGATGAAAGTGTTTGTATGGAGGCCATGGATGGGTATAGGTCCATGGAACGATGATGCTGAACAACGTTTATTTTCTCATTACGATAGATTTATACAGGGTGATAGAGAGGTACCTTCTTGACAAGGTAGCCAGGTAGTTTAGTGAGGTACAAGATGTACCCGGTGGTCAGTACATGGCACTTTTTGCCCACATGACAAAGGAGACAGTATGGGGACTACTTATTCCAACAGACAAGGTAGTTTCCTCATTCAGATAGTTGGTGGCTCAACTGTGGCCATATGATCAGGGGCCAACAGATGTAGGGGTGACTCTAGCATATCAGGCATGGTTTAGGCCACCAGTGAGATTGACAGTTCTTGGGATAGTTCTTCCATGTCGGAGTCCTAGAGGTAGGTCAGTAGGCAGAGGTCAAGGAGGTATACCACCTCCTCAGCAGTCACCTTTGAGGGATCAAGCACAACAAGTAGCAGGATAGGACGAGAAACCCCATGTTACACCACAACAATAACTAGTAGTACAACCTATCATATAGCCAATGGGTCAGACAGATCCCCATGACACACTGATTCAATAGCTATAGGGCCAGGTACATGATCTAACAGCTAAGTGAGATGAGGCCTGGCAGTAGGTTGTTGTAGTTACAATGGAAAGAGACCTAACACAATCCAAGAGGGATTAGGAGATTGGTCGATGAAGACAGTTAGAGAGTGTCACTTCCACATCCTGAGGCCGGTCAATTAACATTCAGGAGTACAAAAAGGCCATCAGAGAAGCTGAGTACTATCGACAACACTACCGACAGGTAGGACCATCAGCTAGCAGAGTGCTAGATTTCTCCCAGTAGATAGGGAGGTGGCCGACCGATGCCGATGGTGAGAGGTAGGCAGGGGAGGGTGATAACCACAGTCAGCAGGGCTAGCCCTTTTGATCATAGGACATTTTGTTCCATTTTTGATATACGAACTATAGTATTTTGGCCTTATTGTACCATGTATTCGATGTGCACTTGATCTGATTTGTATCATAATAGTATTTTTTGATGATATATATGAGATGATTCACCATTTATGATATGTATGGTGCACATGTATGATATGCATATGTATAATGTGTAAATGTATGATGCCATTAGATGTTTCTATTTGTATGCTTATGTGATGTAATGTATGCAATGGATGCATTTCTTTTTGTATATTTTTTGTGTTTTAATTATGTAATGCATGTTGATAGTGGTGTAATGATATGCAAAAGGTAATGGATGCAAATTATTATGTAGGATTTAATGATGTAATGTTTTCTTCAAATGCTTAGAATAAAAAAATTATATTATTCCTCATAACTTAAGATAATGATATAATGCAATGTGTTTTTATGCTAATGATTATGTGGATGCAAGGTGTATGCATTGGTGATGCTTTAATTACTGTTATGATACCCTGTTAGTGTGGAAAGAAGATAGAAGAATTACAGAATTAATGAGTTAGTTATGATGATGATTGGTGATTTGTATTGCTAGGAATTGGGATTTTCAAAGGGTCTATTGTGTTATGTTTGATAACACACATAGGTACAATGCATCAAGGTATAAAAGACCAGGATGGTGTTTGTATCTAGTGTGATAGACTTTGACTCGACAATCAGATAGGAGTATTCTTGTTCACACTTAACATACATACTTCATTCAAGATGTAGTTCAGAGATTCTAAACATCTCGGACCAAAACACAAAAAAGAAAGCTTTCCTATGTGGTCAACAAGATATCTAAAACATCCTCTCTTCAAACCAAACAAGATATATATGACCAAGTTATTTTACAAGGGTATCCCATAAGCATAACCGATAAAAAGATAATGATCATTGCCCCATTCCTTTCTCTCTAAACCTATTTTGTTTAGGCATCATTGAGAGGTCCTTGAATGAGCACAAAATAAGATAATTGAAAAAGACCAAGACAAAGTTAAAAAACAAGCTAATGTTCTTCATATCGCTAGCCAAGACTAAACTACTATGGGGTACCTGATGCTTATGTCCATCATAGGAAAGCTTCATCCTAGGGCATGTAGTGATCAAGGTTTTGGTGAGACTAATTGGGTGATAAGCTACTAATACTCCAAGTTGACCAACTTGCTTGCTTACTCACTTAGGCTTAAGACTCTAACGATTAGGTGTTCACTTTGGAACCTGCTAACTCGCTTCTGACTGACTCACCAAAGGGTGAAGGTGATGATTTGATTTATTATGAGTGATGATAATCACGGGTGAAAGCAAGATGAGATGGATGCACCATTTTGGTTTTTTCAAATATTTTGAGGTTGTTTTTGGTATTTTCACATTTTTCAATGTTTTTGGTATTTTCAAGGTTTATGACAAATAGAATAACTTAAATACCTATCGTAGGGGTCTCGGGATCTGATCCATAGATTAGCCTTTCCTACGTTATACACATAGAGACCACGTAGTTTGACAGACGATAGACTAACTTGAAAATAAGATGGACAAACATATTGCCATTTTATTACTTAAAGGAATGACCTAAGATGGAGACTAGATGGGCAAACGGATTGCCAATGTGACGGATGCCTAAGGACTAACCTAAATGTCTCATGGGATGATCAAAGATTAACCTTACCTATGTTCTAGCTCAGAGATGGTGTAATTCAACTAGGTGAAAGACTAACAAGACCTGAAGATGAATTTTTTGAAGATTTTTTGATATTTTGACATGTTTTTGAGTTTTTGGAATGATTTGGATGTTTTTGGATTTTTTGAGTGATTTGAGAAGATTACGAGAATATAAAAGAATCTGATCTGATGCATGTGGGAACATGCCCCCAGTGTGGTCTGATAGACTAATTCGCAAGATGGACAAAGCAGGAAAGAAAGCCTTCCCTTGACCAGATAACCGAAACAAAGGCACGAGATAAACTAACATTAGGAATATGCCAAGTAGTACTATGGTGGAATATGATATGGACACCAGCTCAGGTTATGGTATGGATGCAGGCGAATGGGTGGATGGATGGATGAGTGAGTGAGCCATGCAGATCCTAGTGGATAGAGAGTGCTTTATTTATTCTTGACACCTATTTGCCAGGTTTTCACCAAGGTACTTTTCCAAAGTGCTATCGAAGTGGTTTTCACTAGAGGATGATTTTTTCTTTACTGTTTTCAATCCTTTTCCTGATTTTTTGATTTTTTTGTTGTCACCAAAATGCCTGTTTTCCAAGTTTTCATCAAGGTAACTATTTTTTTAGGACTTTTTCTGATTTTTATTTTATTTTCTGGTTCTATACCTTGCGAGATTTAGGCATAAAATTTTTTGAGGTGTGAACAATTCATGGGCTCCTACAGAGGTTCACCTTCTAGTGTTGACAACTGATATGCCCCTAATTTGTAGCTTGCGGTGATGGTGAAGGGTCTCAACCAGTTAGGCTCAAACTTTCCTTTTGTATCCGTGTTGGGCACATTCTTTTGATTCTTTTTTAGCACAAGGTCACTGAGTTGGAAGGTGTCTTGTTTGATCTTCTTGTTGTAGCTCCATTTCAAGTGGTTCTGGTAGACCTGTAGATGATTTAGGGCATTCATTTGCCATTCATCTAGTAGCTCCAGCTCATTTAGTCTTGTAACCCTGTATTCCTCATCGATGATGAGGTTTTTCAATGATTTCATCAGTGATAGAAGCTCGATCTTGATTGGGAGGATGGATTTTGCTCTGTAGACCAAAGAGAATGGAGTGGCGCATGTTGGTGTGCAAATGCCAGTGCGGTATGCCCATAAGGTGGGATTTAGCTATAGATTCCAGTCACAACCAGAGTCATTAACTATTTTCTTGAGGATTTTCAAAATGATTTTATTTGTAGCTTTTGCTTGGCCATTGCCTTATGGATAGTATGGAGTGGAAAAGCAATGTTTGATTTTAAATTTTTCACATAAATCATGGAAATCTTGATTCTTGAAAGGTGTCCCATTATCAGAGATAATGGATTGGGGTAAACCATATCAGCAAATGAGGTAGTTCAGGATAACTTGGATATTTTCTTTCTAGTAATGTAGGTCATGGGAATTGCTTCGACCCACTTTCTAAAATATTCGGTGGCGGTGATAATGAACTTATGACCGTTAGATGAGGTGGGTTAGATTTTTTCAATGATATCGAGCCCCCACTGGGAAAAAGTCCAAGGTGTTACAATGGGATGTAATTCTTGAGCTGGTGCGTGAATGAGATCTCCATGATGTTGCCACTATAAACACCTTTTGACAAAGTCATGTGCCTCTCTTTCCATTGTCGCCCATTAGTATCCAACTCTTTGAAACTTCTTAGCCAAGGTCATACCACTTGAATACGAACTGCAAGTAACATTGTGTACCTCAGTTAGAGCACTCAAGGCTTCCTCAGGTTTTAAGCAACGTAACAGGTTTCTGTCGACACTTCTATGGAAGAGGGTTTCTCCTAGGATGAAAAATCGAAAGGACCTTTTGACAAAGGTTCACTTTAGGTTTGGGGTAATGTCAGTTGGGAGGACTCCTAATCTCAGATAGGTGTAGATGTCATGATACCAAAGACCACTAGAACCAATGAGTTCGCACGCATATTCTGATTCTGGTACCTCGAAAGTGGGTACGAGAAGCCGCTCTACCAAGAATTCATGTTTTGAGACATTGCGAGGGATATCTAGCAAGGATTTGATTGTTGCCATTGCATTTATTGCTCTATTGTTTTGCCTTGGTATTTTCTCAAAAGTGATGTCGATGAATGATTCCTTGAGGCTTTCTACCACCTTTTTTTATGGTGCAAGCTTACCATCTTTGGTTTGGTATTCACCGTTAACTTGGTTAATGATAAGCTACGAGTCTCCGTAGACCTTTAATACCATGATTCACCATTGTGCTACAATCTTGAGACCTATGGTTAAAGCCTCATACTCTGCAATGTTGTTTTTACAGGGGAATGCCAATTTGTAAGATCTTGGTATATAGTCCCCTTGTGGGGTGATAAATAATACACCGGCTCCTGATCCATGTTGCATGTGGGAGCCATCAAAGTACAATTTCCAGTGGTCGGCTACATCGGGATTGAAAAGGGACTCATCTGGAAAGTCTTATACGAGCGGGTTGTTTGTGTAGAGGGGAGCTTATTCTAGTTGGTCCGCAATAACTTGTCCTTTGATCACCTTTTTCTCAACATACTCAATGTCATGTTCAGATAATATCATCACCCATTTAGCCATTCTGCCTATAATCATTGCTTTTGTAAATAGATATTTCAAAGGCTCTATCTTGGAAATTAGCTTAATTTGATGAGCTAGCATGTAGTGTCTGAAATTTTGGGCTACAAATACCAGTGCCAGGCAAGCCTTTTCTATTGATGTGTAATTGAGCTCATTCCCTACCATTGTTCTGCTCATATAGTAAATCACCCACTCAGTTCCCTTTTCATCATGTTGGGCTAAAAGGCCACCAAGGGCGACTATCGTTGCTGAGATGTATAGAATCAATGGTTTCCATACAATCAGTGGCATCAACATAGGTGGTGTAAGTAGATATTATTTGATTTTGTTGAATTCTTGCTCACACTTGTCATCCCACCTAAATTCTACTCCCTTATGGAGTAGATGTGAATAGGTGATCTATTTATCTACTAGTTGTGCTATGAATCTCTGGATGGACTGGAATCTACCTTGTAATCCTCTGAGTTGCTTCCATATCAAGCATTTATTTTATCTTTGTAGGATCCACTTCTATCCCTCTCATTGAAACTATGTACCCCAACAACTTTCTTGATTTTACCCCAAAGACACATTTCTTTGGGTTGATTCTAACCTTGTATTGTTCTAGCCTATCAAATATTGCAATTAAAGTCGCTATGTGATCCTTTCTTTTCTTTGATTTGGCCAATATGTCATCCACATAGTCTTCAATAGTTTTGTTGATCATGTCAAGGAAAATTAGTTTCATGGACCTTTGGTATGTAGCTCCTACATTCTTTAGCCCAAATGGCATCACATTCTAGCAATAAGTGCCCCAAGGACATGTAAAGGCTATCTTATGTTGGTCTTCCTTTGCTATCATTATCTGATTGTATCCCGAGAAGCCATCCATTAGGGACAACATCTCATGTCCAACCGTCATTTCCACTATCATATCAATCTTGGGTAGTGGAAAATCATCCTTAGGACATGCTTTGTTTAGATCTCTAAATTCCATGCAGATGCGGATGTCCCCATTCGGTTTTGAGACTAGAAAAAGATTAGATACCCATTCTGGATAGCCAATTGGTCATATGAATCCAATGTCTAAGAGTTTCTGTAATTCTATCTTCACGAGCAGAGCTATCTATGGGTGCATTTTTCTTTACTTTTGTCTGATAGGTTTCGCTTTGGGGTGAATGACCAAATGATGAACTACTACTTCAAGATCTATACCTGGCATGTTGGCATAGCTCCATGCAAATTTTACCTTTCTTTATTTTAGGAATGCTACCAACAGTTCTTGTTCTTTTTCCAGGAGAGATTCCGTGTAGAAAGTGATTTTCAGTTCTGTTTCTATTCCCAAGTTGACAGGGTTGCACTATTCTACCAGGACTGCTGACTTTTCTTGATGTAGAGCAGTAGGGGGGAGATTGAATCCTTCATTCTCCGACACCTCATAGATGTTTTCACCATTGGATGCATCCTTTATTTTTACTGTTTTGTGGTTAGAGAGTGCCACAGCATGGTTTTCACTCCATAACTCCAAGCTTATTCTTGATATTTTCCTTTTGTGACTGAAGGACTCAATCATCTCCCCATAGTATGCCTGGGTGTCTAATGTGATGTTGAAGCCCACCTTATGATCCCCACATAGAACTATATCCCTTAGTCCCATGAATTCTGAGAGTGCCTCATCATTTTTGAATGAGTCGAGAATTGGTGGTCCTCGTTGATCATGATTGATGAGTTGCGAGTGTACTAAGGTAATTCGGTGCATTTTTTGGTTTGAATTAGTTGTGGAGGAACTAATCAGTAATAGGGTGGAATCCTTAAAGAGCCTAGGGAGACCTGCTATGGTATCTTCATCGTCACTACTATCACAAAAATCGATGACATCAAAAGTGAAGTTATCAAATGGGATACCTAGGCATGTAGGTGGTCTAGGAGTGGTTGTTGCTACCTGAGGAGAGGACCTAACTACCCTTCTAGGATTACCTTTACCATGTATGGTTATAATCAGAGGAGTATACCCAAGGCCAAGGTTCTGCATTCTTCTTTCTACAATGATTGGCTCCAACTATCCATCACTGTTTCTTCCAAGGCTTTCATTTCTGTTATAGCCCATACCAAACATCATTTGCAATCCTCTGCTAGTTTCATCCATGGGTAGGGTGGGGGTGGGCCTTCCATCTTGGTATAATGTGTTTGATATGTCCTCCTCATCCACATTCTCTCGACTGAGATCCCCCCAATGGAAAAATCTGGAGGGTTTTGCCCTAACAATGTGGATAGGTGTTTCAACTGGCTAAGGTTGTCCATGCGACCTAGAAGATTATGGTAACTCTCCTACAACAAATGCATTTATTTTCATTCTGTAGTCACCACATCCATTGTCTTGGATCATGTTTTTAATTTTAGATATGTTAGGGATGGTAGGTGTCTCTATCATAGAAGTGGAAGTGAGGTTGGCTGGGTCAATATATGATGGGGATGGGCCTTCATCATTTTTGGTACTTGGGGGATTTTATAAAACTTGACTTCCCAGTTTTTGTAGTATGTGAAAGGTTTAGGATCCCCATATATAGTAACCTCCTCATTTTGGTGTGAGAAATTGATACATTGGTGATAAATTGAGACCACTGCATTCATTCCATGGATCCATAGGCATCCAAGGAGGATATTATCTGGTAGGTCGAGGTCGAGGACCTAATAGGTGGTTTCCATGGTTGTCGGCCCCACTTGGATGGGTATTTTGATAGTGCCCTGAGATAGTCTTTCCTGGTCATCATACGCCCTTATCATGATGCTTTTTTTTCTATTAATGGAATCCTTGGTGAATCCCAATTTCTTTATAAGCTTTAGAGAAAAAATGTTAAGGCCTGCACCTCCATCCACTAGGACTCTTTTGACTTTGTTTTTATGGACGAGCACTTGAAGATGAAGTGCATGGTTATGAGATAGTTACGAAGGGAAATCTTTGTCAGAAAATGTAATGAGATTTGGGGTAATGATGTTACCCACCATAGCCTGGAATTGCTTTGTGTCAAGGGTGGTAGAGACAGTGAAGGCAGCTAACGCTTCATCAAGAATTTGCCTATGGCCAGTAGAAATTTTTAATAGTTCCATGATGGAGATTTGGGTGGGGGTTCTCTTCAGCTGGTCAATGACATTGTAGTCATAGGGGATGGATTTAGAAATGGGGTTCTTAACTGGTGCCCCGACAATGGTAACTTTTCCACCACATGTGGTGACTCCACAGTTGTTGTTGGCTCCCCTGACATTTATGACTGTGACCATTTCATTGACACACCCGACTATCTCTTCATACACAAGATTAGCACTAGCATACTTTTACTTGCCCTTATTGTTGCCTTGATTATTTCCTTGATTGTTCCCTTGGTTGTGGTTCAAAATTAGGTTCATGTATATTTTCAAGTATTGCTTTCTGGTTGGCTGCTCGATATTGATGATCTTATCCTCAATGAGGTCTTGGATAATGTTTTTCAATCTCATGAAATTGGTGGTGGTATGTCCTTTGATCTTGTGAAAGTCACAAAGGATATTTTTGTTATACCATGGTGGTTTGGTCATGGGTTTCGCGTATTGATTTGAGTTAGAGACTTTGATTAGATTCTCTTTGACCAACTTCTTCATTATGAACTCAATCAATTCACCAAGAGTCGTGAACTTCCTCTTGGGAGGATAATTGCCTCAAGGAGGTGGTCCTCCTTGATCACCCAAGTTGTTGAATTGATTGGTGGGAGTTGGGTTTTCATGTGCTACTACTGCATTAGACTGCACATTATTGCAATTATTATTTTGCGGTTGTTGATGGGTTTGGGTGTTCTTCTTAGGGGCACTAATGACCACTTTAGCATCGACCATGCCATTGTTCATGATGTTTTCATTCCTTGAACATGTTCGAGGTTTATCATGGTAGTTGTTGGATGGGTGGTTATCCTATGGTGGGGTGAATGTTGATGCGCCTCCTCATGTAGTAAGGGCTCTTTCAATCTTGGGCACCTTTGGGATCAATTGATCATAGGATGTGATGCATTGCATTTTCAAGTAGAATGCCAAGTTTTCATCTGAATTGGCTATGATGGTGCAAACTTGTTGTTCTTCTAGCATGGTCCACTTGCTCTGATTGGCCTTGGATCACCATCTTTGAAAGAAGGATGTGAATAGCTCTCCTTTTCTTTGTTTGAGTGTGGATAGTTCTTCCAAACTAACATCCGCACCCATATTGAAAGCATAATTCTTAAAGAAAGCTTTGATGATTTCCTCAAAAAATTTAATGCCCGTGGGTAGGTGAGAAAACCATTCCATGGTTGGACTAGTCAGGCTATGAGGGAAGAGTCACATTAGATATGTGTCATCATATGTGACCTCCATGCAGTACACCTAAAATTCCCTAACATGGTTCTCAGGGTTACCCATTCCATTATACTTGTCAAATTTGGGGATCTTGAATCCCTTTGGGAATGGTATCATGGTGAGACTTCTGTCGAAAGGATAAGGGCACAAGTTTTCTGGTGTTCCCATGGTTTTTCCTACTTGTAAGTCCAACACTTGTTGCGAAAGCAGTTTGACTTGTGTTGTGACATCTTTGCTTGGGTTGGGAGGTGGAATGAATGAGTTGTGAGGTGTCTGATGTGTTTGATGGGTGGGAAAAGTACTAGTGGGTGCTTGTTGCAAGCTCTTCTATGCATTCAAAGCCTGTTGGTATGCCTACATTTATGTCAACAATGCTTGTTGTTGATCTTGTTGTTGTTTTTCCAAAAATGCTTGTTGCTGGTCCATCTATTGTTGTTCCCATGAAGCTTGTTGCTAGTCTAGCTGTTGTTACGCCAACAAAGCTTGTTGTTGGTTGAGCTATTGTCGTGCCAATAAAGCTTGTTGTTTGGCTTAAAAGTCTTGCAGGGCTTGTTGGTAAGCTTGGAGATGAATTTCTTGTAGTTGCGCTTGGTATTGGGCTTGTGCCTGGGCTTGACCTTGTGCTAGAGCTTGCGCTTGGGCTTGGGCTTGAACTTGTGTTAGAGCTTGTGCTTGTGCTTGTGCTTGTGCTTGGGCTTGGGCTTGAGCTTGTGCTAGAGCTTGCACCTATGCTTGTGCTTGGGCTTGCTGCTTTTGCTTGAGTACTCTTTGTTGGTTGGCCTTTTGAAGGGTTTGGATTAGAGTGGTGAATTAATTTTTCATGTTGGCTTTTGGTGGGATTGGTGGTGGAACAAGAATCATGTTGACCATTGTGACGGGTGAAGGGATTATGGTGGTCATTGGGATTTGGGTTGTTGGGGGGGATGGTTGAGATGTTTGTTCCTTGAGATGGTATGCTTTGAGATATTTGAGGACCAATTGATGTAGTGGCTTGAATGGCTGCCACTTTTTGTTGTGATGTTGTCAGAAAGAAGAGGGAACTTGACGTGATGTTCTCATTGCTTGGTTTCGAGAAACTATTAATGTTGAGAGGAGGAAAATCCAATCCGAGAGGTGATGTGGTTATGAATGGGAATGGGGGAAGAGATGGTATGCTACCTTGGAAATAAAAAGGATTAGTGACATTTATTGTTCCAAACAAGCCACCTTCTCCTTGTGGTAGAGAAGTTTGTATGTTTTATTGACATGATGGTGTTGCACGAAATGAAGATGAGCCAATATGGTTGTGGAAGGTGAGCGAGACGTATGGGTGGGATGGATTTTTTGGGATAGAAGTACTTAGTGTGGTGGTGGAGACCGCCTCTTTGTTAGCCACAAGGTGATGCCTTTACAATTCTTGAAACATGGCACTCCCCTTGTTTATATTTGGTGAGGTTGGTGTGATAGCTGATGTGGTGTGACATATTTGTTGATTGACATTTGACATTGGGGATGCATTTGTAAGAGGCACATTTGTACTAGTGCTTGCATCAAGGTCGAAAGGGAACTGGACTCCTCCTCCTGCTAGCGTATTTAAGTACTTGAACATGGCACTGGCGATTTTGTGGTTCTCTGGATTTTGAACCATTTTCATAAATTCAGAATGTGTCATCCCCATGTCTTTGTTCGTGATGTCCTTTTGATGAATCTCCTCTTGAGGATTTTGTGATGATAAAGGAGTGTTACTTGGGGGATTGCCTAATCCCGCTAGGTTTATTTTGGAGGTTAACTAACTCATGTCCACATAATTTGATATTTCATTGATATTCTCCATGTTCTTCTTGTATTGAGATCTTGTTTGGACCATAAAAAATAGGGATTGTTTGATCCTAACCTTTTAGACCCAAAAGAGAAGAACTAGGGAAGTTAATGATCAAAGAGGGTGGTAATGATGATGGGATACATAGATGGAATGAGTGAATGAGACCTTTTGGAGAAAATTTGAAGGTTTATGCTAAACTATTAGGACTTGGATTGATTGTGATAATTTGACTAGATGTGTTAAGTCAAACAGGATTGTAGTGAAGTTGTGGTCCCTAGGAAGTTGTGTTATCCTAGGGGAACTTGCACAAGTGGATGAATTGGTTATGTGTGTTAAGCCATTGTGATTGTGAACTAATAGACCTTAAGAATTTGTGTATTCCTGGAGGTAAATTCATCCAAAGGTTTGATTATTTTGGCTAGGTGTGTTAAGTGAAGATAGGGTGATGTCAGTTTAGCCCTTTAAGTTTAGCATGAGTAATTTTTCTAGAGTTCACAAAAGGTTTGTTGATGGAATGAGATTTGGTTTGATGGAGAGATTAATTAGGATGACAAATTTTATCTGGAACCTTAACCTAGATATTACTCTCTTTACAAAACCTCGGTATTGAAGAACATGCTAGACTTCTTATGGGAGGAGAGCAAACCTTTCAAAAAGTTCAGGATTTTTTTGATAGTAGAACGTATACAAAGTTGGATTATTCCTTGAAGCCTTTTTGTAGAAGTTGTATACAAGTCTTTCTCTTACTTCAAGGAGCATCTCATGGCGTTGCTCACAAGCTTTTAGACTAATATTCTTGAACTTTGGTTTTGGGATTTTGATCTTGCGAGAAATCATCGAGAGCAACACATATGAAGTTCAGTTTGTCCTTTTATCTTGGCTTAATGAATTCCTTTTTATCAAAGATACTTTCTTTCTCATGTTCCAAACTATATGTCTAATGTCCCACTTTATTTCTCATCCCACAAGGTCCATTGTGTGGAAATCGAGGAAAATAGGGAAATTTTTTATTATGTTCAACCTTGTTGAAAACAAATGATGGTAGAATTCATGCACTTAGAAACCTCTAGGAATATGATCCCTAGGGAAAGCAAGAGTGTCTAAATTCATCAAAGGTATTTTTTTCCCACAAGGGGTTTGAAATTTGAAGGTCTTGTGAATTTTTATTTTCAAGTGTTTTCGAGAACCAAACAATTTATTTTTTTTCCAAGATCTTTTACAATCCTAGGATGATGAGGCAATATCTTGTTGGGTTCCCACTTGGATGAATCCAGCTGTGCATATCTTGTGTGAATGGCTAAATGCTTGACCACACTGGATCCCCTCCATGACACACACTTCTTTAGGTCAGCCAAGCATTAGTACCCATGAATCTCCCATCACATACCTTCCATTTCTACAACAAAACCACATGTATAATGTGGGGCGGCTTCAAAGGACATGACCTTTTGCACCAACAAGATAGACAAGGTTTTGGCCTTTTTCTAAAGAAAGGGTTCTAATGCAAGCATTTCGTTTGTGGGGGATCATCCAACATCGGCGAGAGTCCATTTATGTCCATCTCGTCGGAATAATCCTCGTGATTCTTGAACTTTCCTCAAGAATCCACACTTATATACCGGTTGGAAGTCGCTTGACTTTAGCGTGTTCCCGATTGGGTCATTCCCTTGGGTGACTAATTTTTCCCACAAGAAAGGCCCTCTAAGATAAACAATAGTGAATAAACATATTCATAGTTCGATCAACCTTTGTTTAAAAACAAAAGGACAACATTCACAATAATTTTACTCACACTCACATGTTTTGTTCAATTTTTAAGTGACCAAATTGAAATGTGGAGGCAATCTTTTTAACAACCTAATATCACCAAAATGTTTTTGATTCTCAAGATCATTTTGAAGTGTGAGAGAAGTGCATACGCATTTTAAATGATATTAACTTGTGAAAAAGGATTACAAAACATAGAAAACACTTGTTCATTTTAGACCTCAAAACAATGGTGAGTTCTTTTTAAGCACCAAATGAAATGTGAGATTGCTTTGTTCAATTGTTAACCTTTAAAAAAAATCTAGTATGTTTTTCTAAGGTTATTTTTAGCCCCTTGGAAACTTTTGACAAGAAATTTGATTTTTTATTTTAGAACCCAATAGAAATTTAGTGTCCTAAGATCAATGAACTTATAAAATTCTTTAAAGAGTGTTGAAAAACACTTTAGTGTTTAAAAACACTTTGTACAAAAAATGAGCATGGTGTCATAATAAAAAATTGCTTGTTCTTTTTAAACCCAAAGTGAATTTAGTGTTCCTAAGGCCAAAGTTATTTAACAAATTTCTTAAAGAGTGTTGAAGAACACTTTAGTGTTTAAAAACACTTTGGGTTTGGTGAACATGATGTCATGATGAAATTCTTCCTTTACTCCCACCTACAAAATGGCTGAAAACCAGAGAGCCAAAAAGATAGAAAACAAGGTTAAAGATTAAAAAATCCTAAATTTAATAAGCACATGTCAATTTGAAATATCACTAGTTTGTCATGGCACAGTTTGTAAAAGCAGTAGAATTTGGGGTGAAAGCGGCACTATATAGCACCACATGTTTGACTTTGGGTGGCGCTCTACAAAAACAGAGAGTGCAAAAGTGCCACGACAGAGGTAAACGATGAAGTTTGGAAGCAGCCTGGTTTGGAAATTTGAATTTGACAAGCGGGAAAGTAGGAGCGGATGAGTTTCGAGGAAACACGGTGTGATATGGGGTTGTTGTACCGAAAGTGGCGCAATATGGAACTGCATGGTGGAGTTAGAAGATTTAAAAAAAGGATAGGTAAGGAGAATCCACAATGATGTTTGGAAATTTAAGTGTGGGTCAATATAGTGTCATGCCTTTGGGAGCGGTGAAGTATTGCGTGGCGGTGTCGAAAGTGGTGCAATATAGCATCGTGCGGCTGAGTTTGTTGTGTCTGCAAAAAAAAGAAGTCAAAAACCATGGAATTTTTGAAAAACGTGATTGAATTTTTGATTTAGCCCTCCTTCTAGTGCCAAAATGTGAACCCCTAAACCTGCAAATGCACAAGAGTGATAAAACACATTAGTTGTTAGATCATATGCATGAAAACAAGTGTGAGAGATTCCCCATAAAATCCATCTATTCAAACTAAACTAGGAAATGAAGAACACAATAAACTTAAAATGAAAGAGATTCAATCCTAATTAAGCTAATAGCATGATGATCTTATGAGGGAATTGGTGCCAATGAAGTGTTGCAATTGGCCCTTTCCCATTTCCTAAGTAGAAATGGTCAAATCTCCAAAGAGATTTGCGCATAGCCTTGTTGCAAATCTTGAAATATTACTAATGGTTGATTGAAGTGGGCAAAATTGGCTCTCAATGTGAAGAGAGTAACTTTGCATATGATTGTGGATGATGATTAAGTTGAGTATAGTAAGTCTACTCAAATTGTGGATGCTTGAATGAGAGGAAGAGTCTCTCATTTACAAATTCCAAAATGGAAGAGAGAGTGAAAATAAGCAATGTGGGATAAAAGATAATCCAATGGAATTGTGCCACTTGTCCACCTATGATTGGATGATGAATGAGCACATTTTGGCCAATGTGCATGATAAATGCATAAATTTTAATTTGAAATTGTGAGATGGCTTGTTGAAGAGGGAAGAGAAATGAAGTTAATGTCACTTGGCTTAAGGTCAAGGACATGTAAGAGGTCTTAAATGCCTTGTTGGAAGGACCAAGTCCACTTGGCCTTTCTGAATTCAAATGAGGGAATATTCCCTTTTGATGCTTTGTGAGGAAACATAGATGAATAAATAAATCAAAGTATTTGATTTATTGTGCAAGTTGCATTCTCTAGAGAATTTTAATGAAAAGGGTTAACTTAATCATGGATTTGATTAACTTAATGAAGAATTAGATGATGTGACAATTTAGACTTAGATTTATGAATTGATTTAAGTCAAGAATTGAGAGGAAATGATTTATTAAATAAATGATTTGATTTATTTAATCAAGAAGGAACATGCTAGATTAAATCAAATAAGGTTTAATTTATTTAATTTAATAAAAGGACTTTAGAGATTTTAATCAAATAAAATTATTTATTTAATTAAATAGGGATGTAAGGTTAATTAAATTAAATTGATTAATTTAATCACTAAAAGAGGAAGACTTAATCCAATAAATAATGATCTATTAAATTAAGAGATAGAATGTGATGAAATGTTGAGAATATTATTTAAGAGGAAATATTGTCAGTAATCGGGATTAGGTGTGCCAAAATGAACTTGTACATTTTCCATGTCTACAAGTATTTACTGCATCTTGCCACATGTTTACATACAACCCAACATGCAATCTCATAGTCCGTGCACACTCTATTATTGTTTTATTCATGCACCGAGCCACTCCATTTTCTTGTGGAGTCCTTGGAACCATTTTTTTCCTATGAATTCCATTAGAGGAACAATAATATTCAAACTCTTTTCTGCAATACTCACCACCATTATCAAATCTAAGATATTTTAACTTTTTACCTATCTCATTCTCAACCAAATTTTTCCATTTTAAAAAAGTTTCAAATACATAATATTTTTGCCTAAGGAAATAAATCCATACCTTCCTTGTTGCATCATCTATGAATTTAAGATAATACTGAGAGCTATCAAGAGATAATACTTGAGATGGTCCCAATACATCTATATGCGCAAGCTCTAATTTCTCATCTTTCTTTTGCTTCCCTTCCTTGAGAAAACTAACTCTCTTTTGTTTTCCATACACAACTTTCACATAAATCTATATTACCATATTTTAGAACTGGTAAAACATTATTTGAATGAATTAATTTCATACCTTTTGTACTCATGTGCCCAAGTCTATTATGCCATAGTGTTATTTCTGAACCCACAAGAACTATCTTATTTTCTACCTGCTGAACTGTAGCAACTGTTCTTGAACATTGAATTTTCTCTACAACAACTAAAGTAGAAGGAAAATTATGACCTATACAAAGATATAAGGTGCCTACTTTCACACCTTTTTCTACCACTAGGGCACCTTATGTAATCTTCCAGTTTTTATCACTATATGTAACAACACAACCTTCATTATTTAGTTTCCTTGCTGAAATTAAATTTCTACTTAGCTTTAGAACATGTCTTACCTCTTGTAGTAGCCAATGATTCCAATTTTTCAACTTAATCTTGATTCTTCCCTTTCTAATAATCTAACAAGGTTCGTTATCTCCCAATTAAACCATCCTAATATGTCCTTTGACATAATCAATAAAATAAATTCTATGGGGCATAGCATGAAATGAATCCCTGAATCTAACACCCAAGAATCATCAGCATTATCAAGGGAAAGAATAAAATCATCCTTATCATATTTATTGCTTACCATATTTTCCTCTTTACTACCTTCCTTTTTGTCTCCTTTATTTTTCCAAGACCAACAATCTTTCTTTAAATGACCCCACTTATCACAGTACCAACAATCCTTCTTCTCTCTAGATTGGGACCTCTTGTCCTTTGATTTTCCTCATGACTTCCCATGACCTCTATAATTCTTTCCTCTCTCCTTTGTACCACCCCTAATTTTTCATTCAAAATATTACCTAATATGGATGAGCCACCTAAGCTTTTCCTATAGACTTCCCCACTCAAAATAACACCAACAACATCATCAAATTTAAACATATTCAAACCAAAAATAGAATTATTAACTGTCATTACCAAGCTATTCTAGCTTTCAATAAAAGAACACAAAATAAAAAGATCCCTAACTTCATCAAAGTTTACATTTGCAAAAGTTAATTGATAAATAATTACCATATTGAACTCATTAAAATGATCATGAACTAACCCACCTTCAACAATTTTCATACTGAATAAACTCTTCATAAGGAATACCTTATTCAAAGTGGAAGGATTTTCATATAAATTTGCTAGGGTCTACATCATATTTTTCATTGTCTTTGTTGTTGAAATTTTATATGCCACTAATTGTTACAAGCATAAATGAATACTGCCAAGTTCCTTTCTATCTATAATATCCCAATCCTCTTTAAACATTGTTGATGGTTTATTGGATTTCCCTTCCAATGGCTTCCATAAATCCTTTTGATAAAGATAGTCTTCCATTTTCATCTTCCATAACTGATAGTTATTTCCATTAAATTTTTCTACCTTCAACTTACCTTCATCTACCATTACTCCCACTCAGCCGTGAGATCTTCTTGCAGAGGATAGCTGAACACAAACCCACACTGATACCACTTTTCATGGATTGGAGGCAAGAACTTATCAATTAAAATGTAGAAAGAATTAAAGACACAATAGATTTATAAAACCTAGAAAAATGGACAACAAAAGAAGAACACCAAGGTTTAACATGGTTCACCCAAAACTAGGTTACATCCACCAACAAGAGGGTCCAATATATATTAAAATTCTAGTAAATAAATTTTACAAAGTATGTGGAAACCACTACAACATGCAACAATGTTTTTCTCTATGTTTTTTCATTGATGTTTTTACACAACCTTTGTTGCACGTACCTACGATACTTCCTGCATTTTTCTAGCCATTGCTCTATAAATGTTTCCTAAATTTTTTCATGACCTTCTACACTCCAAACTCTAATATGAGTATTGGAAAATGTTCCCATGCATGTCCTATTAATTAAAAATGAAGCATGGCCATTGGTTTTTTCTCATTCACCCAATAACATTTTTTCTTTTGGGTGGTTACAATAACTATTTGCAAATATCTTTAAATTAAATATTGTAACTGATCATTTCTAGTTTTTAATAAATGGTTGTAACTGATATTTTAAATACAAGTGCAACAAAATATTAATTACATGCAACAAATTAGTTAATACGAGAATACTAAATATTTTACCTGAGAGTGATTTTTCTCCGTAACACAACATCAGAAATTTTTTCATTGGAGGATACATCTTTTAATTTTACTTTTTCATGATCTAAAAGTGCCTCATTGAGGTTTTCACTAGTTGATCTTTCTTTCTTATTTTTATATTTTTATCTTTGTGAATAAGGCACAATTTTTTCTCTAAAGTAGGAATCTTTGTGTAGTGTGATTTGGTTTTCTTGCTTATGGTCACCTAAGGAGAGGTTTTTAGGAACTCCTATGATTTCTACAATTGCTTCATCATTTTGAAATATTTCCAAGGCTAGAGGTCCTTGTTGGTCGCAATCAATTAATTCAAGATATATGAGTTGAAGGTCAAAATAGGATGAAATGGTGTATATGTTATCAGTTTCAAAAAGTTCAATGATGGTGTGAAAGGATTCCTCGATGGCCTCATCTTGAGAGTTCTTATTAGTAGAAGTATTACCAAATTTTGCATGAGTACACTGGGGTTTTATGGTTACAAAATTAGTGGCCAAGAAGCCAAGTCCTTGATGGTCCTTATATTCTTGAAGTTGAATGGGTTCCATGATTCCTTATTCTTGTGCCCCAAATCCTTTTCCTTTATAGCCCCAGTTTTTTCATAAGTCGTGTACTTTAGGATACCTATCGATATCTAGGGAAGGAAGCTCGTTTTCTTCTTTGTACAACCAAGATGAAACATCCATTTCATATGCCTTGACAGTTATCTTTTTATGGGATAAATGAAATCATTTGAATAAACCAATTGTTTTATTAATTTTAATGTGCATATATTTAGACCAGATCCACCATCTATTAGGACCCTTTTGATGTTATTCTTGTGGAAAAGGGCTTCTATGTGCAATGGTTTATTATGAGGTGTTTTGGTATGAAAATTTTTATTAGTGAATGATAGTTGGTGTGAGGATGAGATTTTTCCAATTATAGCTTGGAATTGGTTAACATTGACATCACTTGGTACTCAAAAGTTTTGGAGAGCTTTTTCAAATGCTTCTTTATCGGTGGGTGATGTACCAAGAAGCTCTAAGATGGAAATTTGATATGGGGTTTTGTCAAGGTGTTCAATGATATTATATTTATGAGTGTTGGATGGAGTGGATGGGATGATGATGATCCTTTTATTCTCACTTGGCCACAGTGGGTGGTGACAATGCAATCGGGTTCTTTTATAGTTATGGTGTTGCATTGCTCAATTCAGTCAATGATTGTGTCATATGAAAATGGGTTGGAATTATTGGTGTATGTATACGAAACATTATTATATGATTTCCTATCATTATGTTATGGGAAGGTTTGCATATAGATTCCTAGTTGCTCATTTGGGGAGTTTTGATTTTGAATTTTAATTTCTCCCTTATCAATGAGATCTTGAATTTAATTCTTTAATCTCATACATTTAATGTTATTATGTCCTTTAATACAATGATATTCACGATATTCATCTTCCCTATACCATTTGGTTTTGGGTTTTCTTTCATCCATTGGTGTAGTGATAAGGAATTTAATCATGCTTGCTTGTGTGAGTCTATATAATATGACATCAAGAGGTTCCCCTAGAGGATTTTATTTAAGTTTGGATTTTTTATTTTTTTTTCTTTTCCTCGGGGAATAGTTATGATCTTGTATGCACCTTGTTTTTGTTGTGTGTTATGAGATGATTTTTTTTGTATGTTTTGAACATGTTTGTATCAATTTCACCATTGTTTACAACATTTTTCTTTTTGGACCAATATTTAGTTTTGTCATTGGAGGTTTGGTTATTGTCTTTTTGGTCCTAATATATTTTGATGACCCCTTCTACAATTAAATATTTTTCAATGGTAACCATTTTTCGATGACTTTATCATATGTTGTGAGATATTGTAGTCATAAGTGTAGAGAAATTTTAGGGTATAAATTTTCAATGAAAATGTTAACCATTTGTTTTTTAGGTATTTATAAGGGGAATCTACTTACAAGGTATCTCCATATTTGAAAGAATGAAGCAAATATTTCCCCATTATTTTGTTTTGTTGTGCATAACTTAGCCAAAGTTATTTTTTGGTCAATTTTATATGAAAAGTATGTTACAAAATGTTCAGCTAAGTTTGCAAAGGATTTAATAGATCCATAGGGTAATTGTGTAAACCATTCCAAGGTTGTACCACTAAGACTCTAATGGAATAAACTCATGAGTTATATGTAATTGCAGGCCGCCTCTTGGCATGTGACTCTTAATTATTTTAAGTGTTCGATAGGGTTACTCTCCCCTTTGAATTTTTAAAACTTTGAGATCTCATAGTCCTTATGGAAGGGTATTTCTAGTATAGATTGGTAAAAAATATAAGTACATTTGTATTTATACCTAAAGTTCTTCTTAGTTTGATCACTTTGGATTCCTTGGATCTGTAAGTGTGAAATAATTAATGAATAAGTAATAATAAACAACACTTATTAATGAGACATTATATCAAGATAATTAACAAATATTAATCTAATTAAAACAATAAAACTCTTGAAAGCATCATATTTCTCTCTATCTCCAAATATTTATTAAATCACAGGGCTCTAAGATTTGGTAAGCATTGTGACTGTTAAAATGCCAATCTAGAGAATGAGATGTTGCTAAATGTAGGAATCTAATCATATATGATGATGGTTGAATGATATTGATGCAACTATTGTAATCTAAATGGACATCAAACTTGATAAAAGAAGTTACAGTAAATTATGATGCAGCTAAATGATTTTATGCTAAAATTATATGATAATTTTATTGCTAAATGCTTGATTTATCAATTGTTATTCCTACAGAGTAAGTTCGTACAAAGTTAGGATCATTTTCCTATAGAGAGGGGTTGTATTTATAGATTCCCAACAACATATTTGCGAAGGGGAAACAAATAAAAGGTATGGATTCAATCTTGAGGATTCAGTGGTGAAGGATGAAGTATTTTGAGCTGATTATGGAGATTGTCCCTCCCCACAAAAAAATTCTGCCAAATGATAGGAAAAATCCATGGAAGAAGATAAAGGAGTTGCTTACAAATTTGTCTCCAAATTTTCTTGTGAGGGTTGAGATGAATTAAATTAGACATTTCATATCAAATTTGGTAGGTGGATATGATTAGTTGTAGAATATATTTCAATTGAATATTTAGATTTATTCAAGTTAGGAAAAGAGGATATTTAATTTAATAAAATAAAACTATAGAAGTCTATGTTTATTAAATAGATATGGAGGAAATATGTTAATTAATAGAAAAATTTAATAATAATAATTAAATAAAACAAAGTATTAAATTTTTTTATTTAATTAAGAGGAAATAATATAATAAAGATAGAAGAATTAAAAGTGAACTATATAAATAAATATTTCTATTTAGTTAATAATAGAAGAATTAAAGGTTAATTATTCAAATAAATCATATTTAATTAATTACATTATTCAGACCATTTTTAGGTGTATATATTTTTCCCCTCTTTGAAGTGATGTGTTTACGCATTTCTTCAAAGAAAATTTTGTTGCTGTTGCTAGTATCGATGATTTTTTTTAGATATGCCCCAGATGTTGATTTTGCCCCATATTTAACATTTATTTCTGAAAAATGTCTTTACAGGCTTTTGATGTGTTTGTTTTAGCATGATCGAGAGATATTATGGTGCATATGACAGATACTCTAGTGCGTTCAACAACTGTTCCAACACATTCACCAAATATTCTAGTGTGTTCAATGACTGTTAGGATGCATAAAATGTTTTTTGTCACCAACTAGGGAGTTTTCTTTTGGTGAATAAACGTATTGGTTTAGGGAGTTTATCAATTTCTATAACATATCTAACTTTTATTATGGTGCATTTAAATTTTGTTTCGGCACATTTGACCACTATTGTGGCACATCTAATTACTTTTGTAGAATTTTAAAAATAAATACAAAGTCTAATCACTTTTTTTGTGTTGAAGGTATGAAATATGCTTCTCAAAGACAATTGCTGGAAAACATACGCCAGTTAAAGACAAAACTCAAAAAAATTACTAATGATGTTTGCAGGGGTTTAAGTTCAATAATTCACTTTTCCTTTGGTTAAAATAGTGCATTTAGATTAATTAAGGAAATAGTTTGAACCCCATGTTTTATGTGATTCAAAAGAAATAGGCCTATGCTCTCCCCTTAACTAGGTGATCAAAATGCTAGAATTGATATTCCCGCTTTATTCAATCCTTTAGAAGGACTACCATAGTGGGGAAAAGTACTCACCATATGGGAATGACCTAAGTGGGAACAAACAAAGCCAATTTTTCCAACCCACTATAATCAAAAGTGAATTAGGGGAAACCGCAATTCAATCGGAGTGTGCAAGATAACCATCCCCAAAATATTTGTTCTAAATATTGGGAGGTCTTCTAAGGGATTTTATCAATTACCACTTTGAATGGATACCCTAACTATGAACTTTAGTGTAAAATCCAACTGTGTCACTTTTCAAACACTTTTTATATCATGGTGCAAGGGGAGGGAAGAATCTACCCCAAGACACTCACCATATAACTATCAGAGACCTTGTCCAAAAGTGGAGGATTCAACTTTGGTTAAGACTTGGGAAAGGAAAAAACATGGGAACCCTTTAGGGGGCAACAAGGTTGTTTGAGATGACATAGTTGTAAGCTATGGGTTGTGATATTCTAAGTGACCTACTTGAGATAAAAATATTATTGAACTATTTGTATTTGTGTCAAAACTTGTGGAAATTGAAAGAATCAGACCAGATTCTAGAACACTCACTACATGTTTAATGCATAGAATCTGAAACAATTGTTTATAATTTGGATTTATTGTGTAAGGTTATTTTCAAAGGTATCATCCCAATAGATTATCAAAATCTAATATTTACAATTACAATACTTATCCACTACCTTCATTGGCTAGAAAATAACACCCTAGAATTAATCATCATACTTAGAGAAACTAGAACAAATAGACAAAACTATGAACATCCTGACAAATTCCAATTCGGTGCATCCACAGTCTATTTTAGCATATACATCATATATTTTAGTGCATACATAGTTTGGTTTAGCACATTGACCACCTATTATAGTGCATTGATAGTATTTTTTAGCACATACAACAAGAGTTTTAGCACATTTGTCTTATGTTACAACGCATCTACATAGTCTGTTAGCATAATTCACCAGTAATTTAGCACATCTATAGTCTGTTTCAATGCATATATCCTTTTTGAAAATGCATACACCATATCGTTTAGCATGTACACAACTTGTTTTAGCATATTATCTACCTATTATAGTGCATCCACAAAACAAGAAAACAAAGAGCTATTTAAAATTGGTATCAGACTGATAACATCAAAACCTGGATCTTTGTCAAAACAAAAACATTTCCTCAATCCAAACACTGTCTTAAACTTAGAAAGATAGGATTTCCAAGTTAAAATTTATCAAATTAAACCAAGATCTTGCAACCTTAAATTTTCTATGCCATCAAACAAAAATTCTGGATTATTACGTCAAGTTTATTTATAAGGATTTTGTCATCCCACAATAAGAAACAAAACAAAATAATCATTTTTTTAGCTTAGTCTCATCAATAGAATTTATCATTCTATTCAACTTAATTTAATACCTTGATACTCATCCAAACAAAATGATCAAATTTTAGTGAGAAGAACAAACACTTGTATGCCAATTTTGACGAGGTTACAAAGACAAAAACTTAGAGAAAAGGAAATTGAAACAAAAAGCACCATGGCTGAAGAAAATCCTTGGAGGAGACTCCGCCAAAATGATACCAATGAAATAAACTTAGAGAAAATTCAAAAAACACAACAAGATCCAAATTTCCATAAACTTATGGAAAAATTCTTAGAACAAGATATGGAAAAATACCTTTTGATGCTAGTTGAGCTAGGTACAAAACTTCCAAAATATTTTGATATCAATTGATTAAAAGAGACACCTAGAGTAACTAAAACCAAACCACAAAATACACAAAACACAGATCAATTCGTTTCCCTAACACATCAAATGAAAAAATTGCAACAACAACTTCAAGATATTCAAAAGGGAAACACTAAAATTTACTCCTTAGAATACATTTGTCCTTATTCTTTTATTCCAAGTGTGGACATGATACCATTTCCTAGACATTACGAATTCCTGAAATATGACAATTATAATGGTAAAATAGATCCAATTGACCATGTGAGGGAATTCCAAACCATGAGTTTAGAATTTGCACAAGAGGATAATTATCTAATGACATTATTTCCAAGGACCTTAGGAGGTCAATGTATTGAATGGTTCTCTAAAATACAACCAATGATTCAAACTTTTGAAGAACTAGTCTGCAAGTTTATCTCACAATTTTCCTTTAACATTCAACATGAGGTAACAATAAAAGACCTTTACAACATGAAACAAAAAAAATGTGAATCTTTCCTCTAATTTCTACAATGATGGAAAAGGTTGTTTGCTAGATATCCTTGTGCTATACCTGAAGAAAAAAATATTGAACTATTCATTGACAACTTAACTGATGACATGAGCTATAGGCTTGAGCTACAATGCCCCCCTACATTTTAAAAATTAATTGAAAATAGTCTCAAGATCGAAGAATATTTTCAAAAAAGGGGGGTGATAAAACATTACAATGAAGGATCAAACAATACAAATTCCTCAAATCACTATGGCACTAATGATTAACCAAAATTTTGGCAAAAGAATAGAAATACTAGAAGCAATGATGCTACAAATGGCACACAAAATTTGAAATCAATATTTAATTTGATGAAAACTACTGCAAAGACCAATCAAAATAATGACCAAAACATCAATCAAAGTGTCACTCAAACCAACAATCTGAACAATGGAGAATCTAAACCATAATCATACCAAAGATCATCAAACCAAAAAATATTCACACCATTGGGACAAACATTAGAATCAAAAATGAGAGAAATTATTACAAATGGACTTATCACCTTATCGAAAGAAAGAAATTGGGAACCAAAAATGAAACCATCTTGGTGGAATGACGAAGACTATTGTAACTTTCATAAAAAGAAGGACACAAAATAAATGACTGTATGCAGTTAAAATATCTAGTCCAAGATTTGATTGATAGTAAAAAGGTATTCATAGAAAGACATCAAACCAACAATGATCATAATGCATTTAAGGATCATTTACCAAATAATGAAAAGGGAGAATCTTCTTCTACAAATAGTAAAGGTAAAAATGTAAAATACCTTTCTGATGGCACTATATTTTTTATTTTGGAAGTTGAGGGTGATACTATCAATGATAATCAAATTGATAATATTGGAACCAATGACATCATACCATTAGATCTGATCTCAAGCATAGACACATCTGACAATCAGATCAATTTCCTAAAAATTAAGGAAAGGCAAGACTACCAACCGGTCAACATGACAACAATGGGGCAATCTAAGGTAATATTGAAAGGATTTGCATCTAAAACCACTATTCCCCCTTCAAATAAATGCAACATAGTTGATCAAATTCAAAATATTTTGGACCAAATATTGATATTGGAACTCCTTAAAATCTCACTGTCCCATAAGGAGGTTTTGGAACAAGCTCTTGTGGCCACCACAATACCCAATAATCTATATTTCTATCAATTTCAAGCTATGGTGGGATATTTAACCATGCCTCATTGTCTATAATTCTCCGAAAAGGATGATGTATCACTTAATCATCCACACAATGCAACACTTCATATAGAACTACTAATCCATAAACACTGTGTTAAATGTGTCCTAGTAGATGGTGGATTTGGTTTAAACATTTTCACTTTAAAATTCATCCATGCACTAGGTTATTTTGATAATGCTATCAATGATAGAAGGAAAATAACAATAAAATCCTATGATGGAGAAGAGAGATCCTCCAAGGGATTGATCGTGTTTCCTATTCAAGTGGGACTAATTTTGAAGAATATAGTTTTCCAAGTGCTAGAGAAAGAGCTAACATATAATATACTCTTGGGACATCCATGGATTCATGAAATACAAGTGGTGCCTTAAACTTATCATTAGTGTTTAAAATTTCTAGTCAATGGATCAGAAGTGACTGTATCAGTGGACTACAACAATCCCCAATATTGTAACATGCTTAAAACAGCTCAAGACACTTTTGTGCCCATAATAGAGAAGCAAGCACTTCTAGATCATCCAATGGTGAAAATAATCTAAATGTGGTACCTAGATGGGTTGAGAAAAAGGGCCAATCAAAAGATACAAATGTTTTCTATTCCACTTTATCAGACAATGAGGGTCACTTGAATTCTCTATCTCAACAATTTCAAGAAAATATCCAATTAACTGACAAAGGCATGGGAGAATACTCCATTGGGCAATCTCCATGTCTTTCATAGTTACTACCATCTCCAAGGTCATATGGACAACCATCAACAATAACAAAAAAATCATCACAACCTACCATAGTTCTAGATGAAATATTTGTAAAAGAAAGTACTCTAGAAGACAAATCATAAGATAAGGCCATCCTCAATTGGCTCTACAAAGATGAAGAAGCATCAACATCAGCAAATATCAACATAAAGATTGATCAGTATGGAAAAGGAAAATATATCTTAGAGAAAATGGGGTATGAAGGACAAGGAACTATAGGAAAAAAAAAGGAAGGTATCATAGAACCCATTCAACCCCTTACACTTTAGTCAAAGGAAAAAAGTAGGACTGGGTTATATAGAGGAAACAAAACAAGAAATGACTCAAAATGTTGTTGAAAGAATCCTTCAAATGAGAGATAGTTCTGAAACATATTCCAATGAGTATGAGTGGTATCTTTTATCCGACATATCATACAAAAAAATACAAATTGATGTCATAAAAGAGTATGCACCCACACATGAGGAGGGACAAATCTTGGGAACTAGACCACTTTTATTTGAATCACAAAATATTGATGAATCAAGTGAGGATGGACAAGCATCGAGTGAGATATATGACTTGGAGGAAGATAATATCATAGACCTCAAAATCACTAGTAACAACCCTAACAACATAAATATTGGAACCCTCACTTCCATTGACCTTAATCAATCTGATGACTTTTTACCCCTAGTACATCTTGAACTTATCGACTAGGAACCAGGTGAACCTATCAATGTGCCCAACTTTGCGAATGATGTCAAAATCATAAATTTACTTTTTTGTAATGATCTTGACACAAGATCTAAAATTAAATATCACAACAACATATCTAGTCAAGATCATGTCAAATCTTCCAGCTGCAAAATTGAAAATAGGTATAATGGATCAAATGGTGAAAACCATTTGATGGCAACATTATATCTCAAAAAAGTAAAAATAAAGAATGCATCTGATAGTGAAAACCTCTCTACGACATTGAAATATGTGATATTTGACACCCTTCCAGAGCATTATCATGAAATATCATTAGTACTAGTGGATCCTACACAGTCTACTAACATTGACACAAAAAAAACAAAAAAAGACTCTAGATCTGGCAACATCTATGATAGAATAAGAAAAGCTTGAATTCACCAAATTCTTTGAGGAAAGAAGCATTAAATTTTCTTGGTCATACTATGATATGCCAGGTTTAGATCCAGATCTACTAATGCATCATTTATCTCTACCATCTATAATAAAACCTGTGAAGCAAAAACTAAGGAAAATGCACCCACACATCACCTTGATGGTAAAGGCTTAGCTAAAAAATCTGTTAGATGTAGGATTCATCATTGATTATGCTAAGTGGACTTCTGGTATTGTACCTATATCTAAACTAGATAATAGTGTTATAATATGCACTGATTTTAGAGATCTAAATAAGGCATGTCCAAAGGATGATTTTCCTTTACCAAATATTGACATCATTGTGGACTTAACAACAGGACATGCCATGCTATCAATAATGGATGGTTTCTCAGGTTACAATAAAATCAAGATAAAACTAGATGATCAAGAGAAAATAACATTCAAATTTCCATGGGGAGCCTTTTGCTAGAATGTCATGCCCTTTGGGTTGAAAAATGTAGGGGCCACATATCAATGAGCAATGACCGCCATCTTCCATGACATGATGCATACCTTTATGGAGGATTACATGGATGATATCTTAGAAAAGTCATATTCCAAAAAAGGATATCTAAATATCCTAGATAAGACCTTTACTAGATTAGAGAAGTTCAAGGTCTAATTAAATCCTAACAAATATGTCTTTGGTGTTACATCAACTAAACTGCTAGGATACATAGTTTCAAAGAAGGGTATCGAAGTGGATCCTGCCAAGGTCAAGGCTATAATGGAAATGCCACCACCAAAGAATATCAGTCAACTAAAGTCTCTACAAGGTAGGTTACAATCAATTAGGAGGTTTATCTCCCAATTACCAAACAAAATTCATCCATTCAATCACTCATTGTATAAAATTGTCTTTGGTCAAATGGGATCAGGGGTGTGAAACAAATTTCAATCAAATTAAACAATATCTGATGTTGCCATCCATACTCATGCCACCTACAAAAGAGAGACCATTGTTACTATACATTGCAACAATAGAAATTTATTTAAGAGCATTAGTAGCATAGGAAGATCCTAAGGGAAATGAACAAGTTGTTTACTATATCAACAGGACTCTAAATGGCTATGAAAAAAATTATACCCTCCTTGAGAAATATTTTTTGGCAATGGTATTTTCTACCAAATATTTGTGTCATTACATTTTGACTCACACAGTTAGGCTCATAGCAAATATTGATCCGTTAAAATACCTACTTAGTAAGGCTTCTTTAACAGGGAGACTAGCCAAGTGGGTCATGATTTTAAGTGAGTTTGATATCCAATATTTGGATAGGAGATCCATCAAAGGTCAAGATATTTTTGATTAGTTATTTGAAGCTCCATTAACCAATGATCATCTTATGACAATTGAGTTTCCTGATGTAGACATTCTTATTGTGACAACACAACAATGGAGGCTTTATTTTGATGGGTCATACATACAACGGGGGTCCAGTGCAAAAATATTGTTTGTTACACCTCAAGGACACACTATCCCAAGGTCCTATAGACTTATGTTTCCATGTACAAATAATGTAGCTGCATATGAGACACTAATCAATGGCATCAAGGTATAAATTGAATGGAAGATCATAGAGCTACAAGTATATGGAGATTCATAGCTAGTCATTTACCAAGTAAATAATGAATATCAGATGAAATATGAGAATTTTATGCCATATAAGAAGTTGATTGATGATATCAAAAATCATTTTATGGATATCAAGTTTGAATAGACTCCAAGGGAAGAAAACAAAGCTGAAAATGTTATGGCGACAATTGCTTTTCTCTTGCAGTTACTAGAAAAACATGGTCATTATGAGTTTATGGTAGAACAAGTGTCTAATCCTGGTTATGATAGTCTTGAATCTCAAACCATATGCCATTTAGATGATGTTGAATCCTCCATCTATGGAAAGACCTATTCTTATCTAAAAGGCAATATCCTTCCTCCTGATCTTTCCAAAAACCAAAAACATAACTTCAATTGCCAAACCGCATGGCATACCTTAATTGCCAACATACTTTACCATCAAGTTCTAGATGGTACTCTTCTCTACTGTCTAGAACATAATGAATTTGAGATAGCCATATGTGAGGTCCATGAAGGTATTTATGGAACTCATTCAAGTGGACTAACTCTAGCAAAGAAACTCCTTTGTTTAGGGTATTACTACCCGGATATGGAGGAGTCTTATCGGTTTGTTAAGTAGTACTAGAAGTGCCAAATCCATGGTAACCTAATCCATGTACCAAAATAATAATTGTAACCATTTACATCAACATGGCCTTTTTGCTAGTGGAGACTAGACCTAGTAGGAAATATTAATCCATCTTCATCAAATGGACACAAGTTCATAATCATAAAAAAAAAATACTTTACAAAGTGGATAGAAGCGGTTCCTTTAACAACAATCACTGGAAATTAGATTTTGTATTTCATACTGAATTACCTCATTTGTCGATATGGCATACCACAGTCCAATGTCACAGACAATGGTAGAACCTTCAAAAATTAGGATGTCCAAGAATTTTGTGAAAGGTTTCACATGCAACATCATTTTTCAACATCGTACTATCCTTAGGGAAATGGCCAAGTAGAGGCCTCCAACAAAACAATTCTGAAAATTCTAAAGAAAACAGTCAATGATGTTGGACATGATTGGCATATTCAACTAAACCTTTCTCTATGGGAATACCAAACTAGAATCATAACACCTAGAGGAGCTACACCATATGCCTTGGTATATGGATCAGAGGCCATCCTACCCATTGAGGTTGAGATTCCATCACTCTATGTGTCAATAAAGAGAATTATTTCAGATGAGGATTATAGAGTGTCTAGACTACAAGAACTAGAATTGTTGGATGAACATCATCAACAAGCTATCAATAATTTGAAGGCATACCAAAAGAGAATCTCCAAAAGCTACAATCAGAGGGTAAAAAATAGAGTTTTTCACGTTGGTGACTTGGTCCTAAAGGAAAACCCTAGAAATAAATAGGACAAAGAGAAGAAAGAGAAATTTGGACCTAATTGGCTAGGTCCTTTTGTTGTCATATCAGTCTACAGATCTGGATCCTATCAACTATCAACACCCAAAGGATATTTGTTCGACGAAACTATACATAGTATCCATCCCATAAATTTCTACACCTAAATCACCTAGTGCATGGTTCAAGTCCTAAAAAAATGGTTGCCTTGATGAAAATCTAGCAAACAAGCATCTTGGTGACAAAAAAATACAAAATAAAAATCAGAAAAACAAAAAAATCATAGTTTGAAAAAGTGCAATAAAAACATGTGGTGAAAACCTAGAAACAAGCATTACATGTGATTTAAACCAGAAGTTCCATCTATTAGAGGCATGTGATGTTCATTCACTTTCACCATCATTTCCATTCAATATCATATCATTGCAAACGTGGTTGTGTCTCACCCTAGCTTGGGGAAAAAATTCTAAACTCATTGGGGGCAATAAGCTTGAGCTTAAAAAAATAGGCAAACAACAATATCAAAACATAGTAAACACAATGATCACAGTGAAATGCTACATTGAACATATATCAGACATCAAAAAAATTCAGAAAAATCAACCATCTATATCAAACAAATGAAATCAAAATCAAGTCAAGACAAGCTTTAGGGGGATGATATTCTTTTGAATTATGATGTTATCGCTATATGCTTGAATGTTCAACATGTGTTACTTTGATTATTGTTATCATTTCTTTGGAGCAACTCGATGATGTATTAAACTAGAGATGCTAGGAAGGAGAATAGTATTTTATTTATCCATTATATGTGAATTGGTCATTTATTGTGTAAATTGTTGTGAGACATGCTCTACAAAGTATCATTGATGACATTATGAATTTACATAGTATAATGATTCAATTCTTATCTGTTTACGCAAGAAATGCTTAGGTCATCTCGGTTTAATTATACCTAGATTCTTGTTCTCACTTGCAATATAAAAAATCATGAAATTAGTACTCAGGTCATCAGGATCTAACTCATACCATAGATTCTTATACTCCCTTTCAAAATTTTAAAGGCTCAATGATGATAAAAAGAATATTAAGGTGACAATTTTTGCATATGTACTTTTGCATGATTACATTAGGTTGCATCTATGATAGTTTTGCATGGCAGAGAATTTTGTTCCAAAGATGGGTAACCAATTCATCAAAGACGTAAACTTTCCTTATTAATAGATTGAGTATACTAGACTTAACAAAAACATCATCATTATCATATAGTGGCATAATCATTTTCAATGTACACATTAGAGAAAATTATTATAACATTTCTTCATTCATACATTCCATCATATATTTTGCATCATATCATATTTTTTATATCATCACATCATAAAATTGCATGAGAAAAACTATCAAAAACCAAATCTCTATGTAATTGCATATTTTCATTCATACATTTATCATAGCATATATTTGCGTTATTCATCTATCATTGAAACATCATATCCATAATCATGCATATGCTTACATTACCATGAAATTTAGATATACTCATCATCATACTATTGGATGTTGTGGTTGTCATTGATGTAAACACTATTAGCATTGGTGATTCTTAAGGTTGTATATGTCGAGGAGATTGAGAAAATTGTAATAAATATATTACAGGTAGTTTGTGATGCTATGAAGATCCAAGTGGTGAAAATTTTTTTACATTGAGTTTCAGGTGTCACACATTAAAGGGTTTTTTGCTGAGCCTATCTAGTATTTTTTTCAAAATTTTTAGTTGTACAAATAAAGAATTGAGAAATTTATGAAGATATGTGTTCCTATAGTTATTCAATTACTGTAGCAAGTGTTTCTAGATGATGAGATTGCAATTCTACTAAATTTGGTTGTTGTGTATGTTTCTATATTGTGCTCTATCAGTTCAGTATGTCCACATTGATAAGAGTGCTTGTGATTGAATATTTTTCCTTATATGTTCAAGTTTTTCATATTCTTGGTAGACTTGATGGTGATAGCGTGTTGCAGATCTCTATGGATTAAATTTTTTTTGTTTGGTGTGCTCAAAGCTGTTTATTTGGGTCCTCACTATTTTATGACCAACTTGTGTTGGTGCACATTAAGATTTATTTATGTAATGAGGCCGAAAGTTGTAATTTATGGCCGACAGAGAAGTTGATGTAAATCCATGTAACAAATATATAAGAGTGATTGTTTTCCTCATTTTGATGCATGCTTGGTGTGTTTATGTTAAGTACATGTGTGAATAAAGATTAAATCATTCAAGAGAAGAGAAAAGTGTGAAAGAGATTGAGAAGAGTGTGGAAGAGTTTGATTTGAGTGTGTAGAATTTTTTTTGTGCCTAACTGGAACTATCATTAGGGTTTTGTAGAAGCTAATTTCTCAATTTAGCCTCATTATATGGATTTAATTTGATTATTATATGTAAGGTAGTGAGCTCTAGGTAGTTTTCCTGAATGCATGTGCATTCCCTATCTACTCTTCATTATACTTTTAATAGGGTATAATCTTGTGGACTAACATCCACTGTGGTTTTTCCTCTAACAGGGTTTCCACATATAAAATATTGGTGTTCATGTGTCTCTAATGTGCTATTGATTTATTCTTGCACTATTAATTATTAGATCTAAGATTAAAGTTTGATTAATGTTGAGTAAGTTTGATTTTGGTAACAAATGATTCACCCCCCCTCTCAATTGTTTATTCTTGTTTTTCCAAAAACTGGTATCAGAGTAGGTTCCTCTAAAGGAAAATATTAACAACTTGAGGTGATCCGAGATGGCATCATACAAGAAGGAGAGTCCTAGATTAGATAGAGAAAACTACTCTCTGTGGAAGGTCAGAATGGAATGTCATTTGAAGTTCATTGGTGAGCCTTTCTAGACGATTATAAAGAATGCATATACTATTCCTCAAAATGGTCCATCTACTATTGATGAATTCAAAGAAGTTGAAACAAATACCAAGGATATTGAAGCATTGTTGAGTGCTTTGATAGATTCAGAGATGTCAAATGTGTTAGGTCTAAATACTACACATGAGATCTAGAAAACGTCGGAAACATTGTAAGAAGGAGATCCACTAGTGAAAAGTGCTAAACTACAAAGTCTAAAAGAAAAGTGGGAGGACATGAAGATGAGGGAAGACGAGAACATCCTTTCTTTCTCTCAAAAGGTAAATGAACTAGAGATGAGCATCAAATATGCTGATGGAATCTTGGATGAAGAAAAAATTGTGTCTAAGATACTTATATATGTGCCTTCTTCCTACAAATAAAAATCTTATGCTATTGATGAACTCATGAAAGTGAAAAATGTGACAAGAGACATGTTGATTGGAAAACTTGCCACCTTTGAGTTAAGTGAATTTGGTGAGTCTACTCCTAAGAGAAAATATACATTTAAGGCTACTATATCTAAGAAAAAAAAGTAAGGATATGATCTAGGAGAGAGTCCCAAAAAGACATTCAAGTATGAAGATGAGATAAAACATATTGAAGATGAAGAAAAAGAATTAGAAGAATTCGAAGAATTTATTTGAAAAGATAAGCCAGAGGTTATGGTAAGTACAAAGGAAAGTTACCTATCAAATTTTTTTCTTGCAATAAAATAGGTCATTTTGCATCAAGGTGTCCTGAAAGAGTCTCTAAGTATAAACCTAATAAGACTAGATTTAAAAAGAAATGATATTATGTTGAAGAAGGTGTTATTGATGATTAATATGATAAATAAACTAGAAATGAAGATGAATGTGTATTCATTTCTATCAAATAAAATGGCCAGGTGTCCACTAAATCTACTAGTAATGTGAATGTTGAGAAATCTCTTGCAACAAAAATTGAAGAAAAGGATGAGTGGGTAATTGACAATGGATGTTCACATCATATGATTGGTGATAAAATAAATTTTGTAAGCTTGGAAAACTATAATGCTGGTGTTGTAAGGTTTGGAGACAACACTTCCAGTTTGATTCATGGTAGAGGCATTATTTATTTTGGTGGTAAGCATAATACTAATGATGTTCTTTATGTCGAAGGTTTAAAGAATAACTTGTTGAGTGTTGGAAAAATGGTAGACAAGGGTTACAATATTTAGTTCAAGGATGGTAAGTGCAAAATAATGGGAAGTTTTGGAAATATGATTGCTTCAGGTACAAAGACAAGAGGTAATATTTTTCACTTGAGTACTTCTAGTGAAATTTATTTAATTTTTCAGGCTGATGTAAGTTGGTTATGGCATAGGAGGTTGTGTCATGTGAAATTTGATAACATTGTCAAGATAAGCTCTACTCAAGTAGTCAGATATCTTCCTAAGTTAGTAAAGCCTACTAACACTATGTGCAAGGAATGTCATATGGGAAAGTAGACTAGAAATTCCTTTCATATCAAATAGTATAACTCTAATGGAGTACTAGAATTGATACATACCAACATATGTGGTCCATCTAGAATCAAAATCCTACAAATTGAAAGGTAATTTATGTTGCTTATTGATGATTACTCTAGAATGATATGGGTTGCTTTCTTAAGAGAAAAAAATGAAGCATTAGAAAAGTTAAAAAACTTCAAAGCTATGGAAAAAAATGAGACAGGTTAAAAGATCAAATGCCTAAGGTAAGACAGAGGTGGTGAATTCACTTCCCAGGGATTCAATTCCTTTTGTGAAGATCATGGAATCCAAAGACAACTATCTTCTCCTCAGACCCCTCAACAAAATGGAGTTGTTGAAAGAAATAATATAACCATTCTAGACACTACTAGAACCATGATGTTGGAAGAAAATGTTCCTAATTTCTATTGGAGAAAATCTGTAAGATTATTTCTTGCTTATGCTACTTTCAAAATTTAAAAAGTATATTAGATGGATGTAAAGTCAACATTCTTATATGGTGATTTAGAAGAGGAAGTCTATGTTGAGCAACCAGATGGATTTCAACTGAATAAAAAAGAAAACATGGTATGTTGATTGAAGAAAGCTCTATATGAACTTAAGAAAGCTCCTAGATCTTGGTATGCTAGATTCGATAAATACTTGTTGAAGCTTGGATTCAATAAAGTTATTGTTGATAGAAATTTGTATTTCAAGTTGGATCAGAATAAAGAATTGATCATTGAAGCCTTTATTGATGACATTATTTTTGAAGGTGGTGATGATTTGTGTATGAAGTTTTATGATGAAATGAAAAGTGAGTTTGAAATGTCAATGATAGGAGAGCTGAAATTATTTTTAGGACTACAAATTACTCAGTTAGATGATGGAATTTTTATATCTCAGTCTAAGTATGTGAAAGAGTTATTAAAAAGGTTTGGTATGGAATATTCAAAGCCAGTTGGTACACCTACGGTAACCAGATGAAAACTTACACAAAATGATGATTATCCTATAGAAAATAAAACAAGATATAGGTCAATGATTGGTGGATTTCTTTACTTGACTCAAACCAGGCCAAATATAATGAATTTTGTATGCATGGTTGCTAGATATCAAGTCCAAAGATTCTCATGTGACTATTGTGAAAATAATCTTTAGATCCCTGAAAGGGATAATTGATTTTGGTCTTTGGTATCCTAAGGATGATGATCTTATCCTAAGCACTTTCACTAATGCAGATTGGGTAGGAGATTTGGATGACAAAAAAAGTAAAAGTGGTGGTGCATTCTTCTTAGGGAAGAAGTTGGTGTCTTGAATAAGTCAAATGAAGAACTCCATTTCCTTATCTACTGCTAAGGAAAAATATATTGTTGCTGCAAAAATTTGTACTCAAGTATTGTGGATGTAGTAGATGTTGAGAGATGTTATAATTGAGTATGAAGAACCTATTTCTATATTTTGTGACAATTCCAGTGCCATAAAAATTTCTAAGAATCCAATGTTGCATTCAAAGACAAAGCATATATCCATCAAATATCACTTCTTGAGAGATAAAGTAAGTGATAAATAAGTTAGAATTGAGTATATACCTACCAAGGAGCAAATTGTAGACATATTTACTAAGACATTTACTAAGAATACTTTTGAGTACCTCAGAGGCAAGTTAGGGGAGATTTCCCCTCCTAATCAAAACTAAGTGATGTAGGTCTTTGCTTCAGTCCATGAATTCATAGCAATATCCTATTTTGGATTGATGTTTTGGTGGTTGCTACTTAGGGGGAGTAGTCATATGTGCTAAATATGTGGTTAAGAGCTTGTGTACCTTCTTTATTGATGTCAAAGTGGGAGAAGAGTCAACAAAGGGAGAGAAGTGAATAGCCAGTTGTGTGGATGGTATTATTTTTCACATCATTTGTTTCCATCAATGCCAAAGGGGGAGATTGTTATATTTTGTGATTGTATTGTTGATATGTGGTTGTCATTGATCTCAAAAATATTAGTATTGGTGATGCTTAAGACTGTATATGTCGAGGAGATTGATAAAATTGTAATAAATATATTGCAAGAAATTTTTGATGTTGTGAAGATCCAAGTGGTGAAATTTTTTGTATGTTAATTTTTAGGTGTTGTGCAATAAAGGGTTTGTTGCTGAGCCTATCTAGTATCTTGTCTAAAAATTTTAGTGATACACATCAAGAATTGAGAAATTTAAGAAGATCTGTGTTCCTATAGTTATTCAGTTACTGTAGCAAGTGTTTCTAGACTATGAGATTGCAATTCTGGTAAATTTGGTTGTTGTGTATGTTTCTAAGTTGATCAGTTATGTTTCTAGATCATGCTCTACCAGTTCATTACGTTTTCATTGATTGGAGTTCTCGTGATTGAATATTTTTCCTTATGTTTTCAATTTTTTCATATTCTTTGCCGACATGATGGTGATAGCATGTTGTGGATATCTATGGATTAATACTTTATTTTATAGTGTGCCCAAAGGTGTTCATTTGGGTCCTCACTATGTCGTGACCAGCTTGTGTTGGTGCACATTATATTTATTTATGTATTAAGGCCAAAAATTGTAATTTGTGGCCGATAGAGTAGTTTATTTAAATTTGTGTAGCGGATATATAATAGCAATTTTTTTCCTCATTTTGATGCATGCTCAGTGTGTGTATGTGAAGTACATGTGTGAATAAATATTAAATCATTCAAGATTAGAGTAGAGTGTGAAAGAGATTGAGAAGAGTGTGGAATATTTTGACCAGAGTGTGTAGAAGTTTTTTATGCCTAATTGGAACTGTCATCAGGCTTTTGTAGAAGCTACTTTCTCAGTTTAGCCTCATCAGATGGATTTAATTTGATTACTATATGTAAGGCAGTGAGCCTTCCTTTGGGAAGTGAGATCTAAGCAATGCACCTGAATTCATGTGCATTCCCTATTTACTCCTCATTATACTTTTAATAGGGTATAATCTTGTGGACTAACATCCACTATTGTTTTTCCCATAACAAGGTTTCCACGTATAAAATCTTGGTGTTCATGTGTCTCTGATGTGTTATTGATTTATGCCTACACTATTAATTGTCAGATCTGATATTAAAGGTTGATTAATGTTGAATAAGTTTGATTTTGGTAACAATTGATTCACCCCCCTCTTAGTTGGCTATTCTTGTTTTTCCAACACATACACCTATCAATCCATGTAAATAACTACATACATCATGCATCCATTTTAATATTATAGATAGAACATCATAAATCATAGCATATCACATGATTATTGAATGCATCCATAATAGTATCATATAGATCATCACATAACATATAGAATAGAGAAATTAAATGCATCCATCATGAAGTCATATAGAAAATATAAATCGATCAATCAATTACATATCATATAGATATAAAAAATCATAATGTCAACTATACAAGGATGTCTAAAATAAAAAGAGATACAACATCAAAACTGGTTGTGAATCATAGAGCTAGAGTATAAATCATGTCTCATATATCATAAAATCACATCATCCAGATATTTGGTGCTACCTCCAAAAGGTGCAGGCATCTCTAGACCAATCCCTCTACAACTAGATGTACCAAGATCTCTCAGTACTCTCCATGGAGGTTGAGTCACACCTGCACTAACAATCTTGGAATGTGTCTTACTAGATCGAGACTCTACATAACTAACTCTCCACTCATAGGGAACTCCATTGTGGTATCAGCCTCTCTAAAAATTTGCATCTCTACCCACATGGAGAACCTCTCTCATATAATCACCCATGATGGGTGCCAAAATGTAAGTGTGAAATAAGTAATGAATAAATAATAATAAACAAAACTTCTTAATAAGACATTATATCAAGAAAATTAACAAATATTAATCTAATTAAAGCAATAAACCTCCTAAAAGAGTCATATTGCTCTCTATCTCCAAAGATCTATTAAATCACAGGGCTCTCAGATTTGTTAAGCATTGTGATTGTTAAAATGTCAATCTAGAGAATGAGATGCTGCTAAATGCAGAAATATAATCCTATATGATGATGGTTGAATGATATTGATGTAGCTAATGTAATCTAAATGGACATCAAACTTGATAAAAGAAGCTATAGTAAATTATGATGCAACTAAATGATTCTATTCTAAAATGATATGATAATTTTGTTGCTAAATGATAAAATGTTTGATTGCTCAATTGCTATTCCTATAGAGTAAGTTTGCACAAAGTTGGAATTCTTTTCCTGTAGAGAGGGGTTGTATTTATAGATTCCCAACAACATATTTTGAAGGGGAAGAAAAGAAAAGGCCTGGATTCAATCTTGAGGATCCAATGGTGAAGGACGAAGGATTTTGATCTGATAATGGAGATCGTTCCTCCCCACAAAAAAATTCAGCCAGATGATAGGAAAATTCCATGGAAGAAGATGAAGAAGTTGCCTGCAATTTTTTTTCCAATTTGTCTCCAAATTTTCCTGTGAAGGTTGAGATGAATTAAATTAGACATTTCATATCTAATTTGGTAGGTGGATATGATTAGTTGTAGAATATATTTCAATTGAATATTTAGATTTATTCAATTTAGGAAAAGAGGATAATTAATTTAATAAAATAAAACTATAGAAGTCTATGTTTATTAAATAAATATGGAATAAATATGATAATTAATAGAAGAATTTAATATTGATAATTAAATAAAATAAATTATTGAATTTATTTATTTAATTAAGAAGAAATAATATAATAAAGATTTCTATTTATTTAATAGTAGAAGAATTAAAGGTTAATTAATCATATAAATGATATTTAATTAATTAGATTATCCACACTATTTTTAGGTGTATACAGGATCATGTCTTTCATTTTTTGCAAATCTTGGGTAAGGTGATTTTGTGGATGATTTTTGGGTGGTTGGTTATACATGTATTGATAAGAGGGTGTTGATGGGGGATTATTGATGTTGAAGTTATATTGTTGATGATTAGGGGTTGGGAATTGATTTTTGATATGTGGGTGATTTTGAGGAGGTAGGGGTGGAGGATTGTTGTGTTGGGTTTGGGTATGAATGTTGGTAGTTCTGATTTATGGATTAGAAGTGAGTTTATTATGTGGAGGTTGGTTATGGATGATTTATTGTTGAGGATTAGGGTTTAATGGATTATTGGGGGTGGGGGAGGTATTGTTTGAAGAATGAAGAATAACACATATCTTAATAGAAATTTTTGTTGTCATTCATACCATCATGATATATGAGTTAGAACATAAAGTTCAAAGTCAATAGTGATCTGGTATTCTAAACTAGTATACAAAAGTACCCTCTAGTATTTTGGTCCAAATTTCTCCTTTGGTAATCATTGTTGCTCACAGTATTGGAAAATGATTTTTGGTTGATGGAAGCATACATGTTCAGGATCTTGTGCCGACAGGTGCTTGTGTATGATGATGGGATCATTTTTATTGATTACATTTTTCGTATTAGGTCTATCGCTGGCCAACCTAATAAGTGGTTAAAGTTTTAATGGATTAAATTTAGTTTATCCAATCCATTCCGATATGATGTAGCATACTACACACTTGAATTGTTTTGAGAAGTTTTTTTTTGCTTGGAGCCGACCAGATTGGTACTTGTGGACAAGTCAGGTATATATACAAAATAGTTTGGAGATTTAAAATGTATGTGATTAATGATTCATGTATTGGATGTTGAGTATGAAAGTGTTGGTAGATTGAGTATGGGTGTAAAAAGAGTGAATATTGATCTGTTGGCATGCAAATATATTTAACTTCAAAGGAACTGAATCTACACTTATGAGGTGTATCTTCATTAGTTCATTCTTTGGTTGTAAGCCATTTTTTTACTATATATTTTGTAGATAGTGAGCCTCTCTTTTGGATAGTGAGTCCTAGATGTGAGCCACCTTTTATAATATCTTATAACTAGTTATACTATATTTTGAGTTAACCCTCACCATTTTTTTTCCATTATGGGTTTTCCACATAAAAATCTTGGTGTTCATGTGTTGTGTGTTTCCATGTTATATCAATGCTTCTTCTCATCTTAACTATCATATGAATTGGATTAATTGAATGGTACTTGTTTAATAAGTTTAAGGAGATACTGATTCACCCCCCTCTCAGTATCTTGGATATTCAACAATTGGTATCAGAGCTTGGTTCCTCTAGAGAAGCCTAATAGCTTGAGGGAGATCTTAAAGATTGAACAAATGGATGAAAAAAGAAGAACTCTAGACAAAACTTGATGACCTTGAAAAAGATAAAAAATGAAAATAGAGATATGAAAGAAAATATTGATGAAGAAAATGAATGCACTCAGAAATTGAAAGAGAAATTAAAGAAATTCAAAGAGAGACATAGAGAAGTCAGTGAGCAATTGAAATAAGCAAATGAAGATGTTACCAGACTGAAGGTACAAGTAGAAGAAAAGAAGAGAATTAAAGAATGTTTAAATGCAGAAGTATAAATCAAGTTTGATGAGTGTTCGAGGCTTGAAAAAGAAGTGGTAACCTAAGATTAGATCTAGAAAAAGAAAAAAATTGTGAAGATAGTTTCAAGACAAGCTCCATTAGGTTTGATGAACTAATGGTAGGACAAAAAAACTCTAAAGAAAAAGGTGGATTGGGATTAGAACCAGTTGAAAGATATAAATTTGTGAATAATCAAAAGACTCAAGGTAAATGAAAGAAGACAAGAAATACAAGAAGAATACCACCTATCAGACAACCAAATGCTCAAAGGTATCCATATTTTAATGGTGTTTTTTTTTCATGTAATAATTTCTTTTATAAGGAAACTGAGTGTAGAAGTAGGATGAATTAGTTTTCTAGTTCCTTCTTTCGATAATGATAAACAAGTAACAAGATTAGAAATAGAGAAAGTGAATGTAGAACTCAGATGATGAATTGGTTTAATGGAGGTAGAATGAATCAATATTTTTCTATCATCTACTATACTTGTAAAAAAATTGGACACAAAGAAAATCAGTGTAGATCAAGGATTGATGGAATTCAGACAAATCAGAGAAAATTAATATTCTACAATTGCAACAAACCAAGACATATTTCAAGATTTTATAGAAACAAAAAGGGAAAGTAGTCTACTTCGGTAAAGAAAAATGAGAATGTGAAGAAGATAGAAAAATATCAAGTTAAGAAAGAGATGAAAAAGATATGGAAAAAGAAAGAAGAGCTAGAACCTTTAGATGTGTGTATTCCCTCATCCAGTGTAGATGATTCCTCTAGGAATTAGACCTAGCATGGTCTTAGGGGAAGCCTTAACAAAAAAAAAATTGAACCCCCTAATTTCAGGCATGTCAGTCTTTGGCACAAGAAGATGTTGTAAGGAATGCATTGGGAGAGGTTTTGAAAAAGAATCTAGAAGAAAAGGTGTGTATATGCTCTCTTCTAGAGCATATTATGGTTTTTTAGTTTAGGTGAAATATTTTAGCATCTTTTCGAATTTCATTGCATTTAATACAAATTAGGGGATCACATTGATCTATAAAGAAAAATTGTAAAGGAATTTTAGTCATTTTTGCATTTGAAGGAAATGGAGAGCGATTTGAAGTGTGAGATGTGCAAACCCTAGCTTCAGTTCTTCATGAAAGAAAATTTTATTTTAGGATTATGTGTTGTTGTGAGCTTGTGCAAATTCTATCCTTGAATTCATTAGAGCTCGATGTGTTGAAAATGGAAACTTCTATAGTCATGAAAGTATCAAAACTACCTAGGCCCTCCTACAAGAAATATTCCATGAAGGTTTTTGAAGATGATCCTATGGGCACCTTCTCTTCGACTCCTCACAATATCATACCTATAGAGGATACCAAAATATACATTAGGGTTAAGTCTAAGGAATTTAATCATAGAAAATTTATAGATATATGGTTGAATTAAGTTACTAGAGATAACTTCATGGTGAAACCTGAGTATTCAAATATTGTGGTGAAGAAATTGGACTATTGGAATACCTTTCCTATTTTTTGTTCCATTGTGGATGATTAGTATGTTAAACCAGTCCTTGGTAGAATGCATGATCAATTCTTATGGACTGAAAAACCTCATTTGATAACTAAGGATGTGATCAATGTAGTCACTGGAATCTGTGATACCTGATTAGTACTAGTATTGAAAGCAATGAAAAATGAAGTGGTTATGGAACTCACTAGTGCAACATATGATAAAAGGGCTCTTAAAAAAAATCATATCACTAATCCAGCTATGAAGTATTCTCCAATAATTATTGGACCTAAAATCTACTTCACTAACAGAGAG
Organism: Sequoiadendron giganteum; assembly: GCA_007115665.2. Classification (NCBI taxonomy): domain Eukaryota; kingdom Viridiplantae; phylum Streptophyta; class Pinopsida; order Cupressales; family Cupressaceae; genus Sequoiadendron; species Sequoiadendron giganteum. The sequence continues at coordinate 967,638,172 of CM021100.1, forward strand.
AATTTTGTGTCTGCTATAGCAATCTATATTGGTTATGACATGGCTGCAAATGGTGAAGATTATGATATGTGTGAGCTTCTTAGAAAATAGTTGTTTGAGAATTTGAGAATGTCAAAGGAGAAGAAATATCCTTTTAATTTTGATTCATTGATTGTTTTCTTTCTACTCTATTTCCTTAGAAGGCTTCTGGCAAAAGATGAAATAGTGTTTTGGGACCCATCCCATTTGATTTCTGATCAAATTTTTGATCATTTGCATAAGTTGGGTGATTTGAAGAACATGGATAATGCTTTGAAAAGTTTATTTACTATATTTAAGAAAATCATGAATGAAAGAGACAAAATTCCAAGAAATGTTGTAGAGAAATACAAGAATGACATCATCTTACATGTTTCTTTTGATGAATGCATGATAGAACTAGTTAAACCCTAGACTGTCTAGATTCAACCATTGGGATATGAAATTATAGAGGATGAATTTGAAGGTTATGTGCAATTGTTATTGAAAATTCCTAAATATTCCAATGAACCCAGGATTGGTACATATGTAGAAAAATCCCTAGAAGTTCATTTGGAGCACAACAAACCTACAAGGAGAAAAAGAGTAGATGCAACACTTAATAAATCTAGTTTCATTGCTAAAAAAACTAGTTGAAGAAAGAGATCTATGAGAATAGAAGTCTAGAGAATTGTTAGATTTAATGAGAGTGAGTAGGATTGCTCCTTCTATACCTGCTTCTAGCTTGGCTGCAATGAAATTGAACCTAGTGTTTTTGACAAAGGAAAAGGATCGACTCCCTCTAGACCTACAACTAGATCGGGTAAAAGAAAAGGTGTTCCTCCGGTAGTGCCTACTAAGAAAGGAAGAAAAGAAAAAATTGTAAGGAAAAATAATCTCAACATTATTGATGATTAGGAGGAAGAGGAGGAAGAGGAAGAAGACCCATATGCAAAGATGACAAGAAGAAGGGTGAGTGTTTTCTCTAGTGAAGGTGCTTCTAATGAATCTAGTGTTGGATAAAAAAGAGTTCACTATGTATCATCCTTAGAGGAACAAGGAATTAGTGATTATGAGGAGGGAAGAAAGAAGGTAAAAGTCATAGAGGAATCCTTTCTAGACAAGGAATATTCTCCAATAAAACTCGGTACTCCTCTTAGGCTAGAAGACTTGGTAAATAATTTATTGTATTGTGGAAAAATGTTGAAACCCATAGGATAAATTTATAGTCAAGAAGGTGAAGAGGATAGGAAAACTATAATGATGGCTATCATTTAGTATGTCATTATTTTGGAAGTTAAGTGGGACAATGTTAAAATTAATGTTCCTAATAAATTATGGGAAGAATTAATGAAAAGAAGATTAGAATCCATTGAAATGGAAGATAATATAATGGCTAAAGCTTATAAGGAAATTGTATCATATTTGACTCTAGGTGATCTGGAAACCCTGAAGAATATTTGTTCTATTATATTTTGAATGAAGAAGAGAGTTAATATTTTAATGACCAGAGAAAATAAGTAGATTAAGAAGATAAAGAAGGAAACTGTAAATACAATCAAAAGCACAACTGAGAAGTATAGTAATCTTGGTGTATCTAGATCAATTCCTAAATCAAGAGAAGAATAAAAAATTAAGGAAGACACCCATTCTAGTGTTGGTGATGCAAATGTTCCTCTAGAAAATAATGATACAGATATCCCTCCAAAAACTAATGGTGCAAATGTTCTTCCAGAAACCATTGTTGTTGACGAGCCTCCATAAATTGATAAGAAAAGTGAAGAAAATGTTGAAGCATAAATTAATGATGCTACTCCTCTGGAGATGTTGTAGAAGCTAAAGAAGAAAAGGATAGGGATGAAAGCAAGGAGTTAGAAGAAGAAAAAAGAAGAAGAGAAGATAGAAGAAGAAGTTAAAAAAGAAGAAAAGGAAGAAGAAATGAAGGAAGAGGAATTGAAAGTTGAGGAAGAAGAAAGATATGAGGAATTTGGTGAAATTTCTAGAAATAATGAAGAAATAACTAAATAGGTAGTTGATTCACAAAGGTCCTCTAGATAATTCTCCTTTGGTGATGAATTTTTGAAAGTCCTATTATCTAAACAGATTAGATTCCAGTCAGTGATTCCTTCAGAGCTCCTACAACTTCCCATGAATCAAGGCTATGTGAATTTGGACAAGATTTCTCCTATACATAAAATGGTGTTAAGTGATGTATTGCATGCATTTGATAGAAGAGAAATACTAGAAACACATTAGAATGGAATTGAGCTTATCGATGATTCCATTAAGGCTTTGCAGGAAGTCACACCTGGTACATCTATGGACCCATCTCTCATTCTGATAGAAAACTCGAAGTTTCTATTGGACTCCTTCAAGGATTATTCCACTGAACTTGGTGAGAAAACAAAAAGGAACTTGAAGAAAAATTGGTTGAGAAAAGGCTATTGGTTCTTCATGAAGCATGTGCTCTACCACATACCAATGTAGAAAAGAGCCTTGAATCTATAAAGGCTTGTGAATCTAAAGGAAAATCTATGTTTTCTTATTGCATAAGGTGGCCAGATGCCACATAGAACACAATAGATCTTATGGACTCCATTGAGTCCTAATTGACAGTTGTTTCCAACACATACAATGCATCTAAGGATAGAGAGAGGTCAACTTGGAACACCATCTCTACACAAAGAGAAAAATTTCATCTTGCAGAAGTAGAAGGAAGAAATAATCAAAAAAATTGGCCTACTTGGTGACAGTGTAAGGATGGATTACACTGATGTAGCCAATGCTTTGGCTTATGTTGAGAATTTGGATAAGATCAATCTGACCCTAGATACTCCAAATGAGGCTGAAGAGAACTTGATTGCACTGGATTCTTTGAATAAAATTTTGATATCTACTAAATAGAGTTGGGAGAGTGGTAAAACTTCCTAGAAAGCCATTCTCTAGGAGCTTCAAAGTGCTCCTTCCTTTGGGTAAAGTTTATCTTTGGTTTACACATCATTTGGGTTAAAATCCTAAGGGGGGAGTTTAGTTTTTTTTATTCATTTTTTATGTACATTATTCTAGACCATGTGTACATATATATATTCATATTTTTGGGTTTCCCTTTGTCCTTGATGTCAAAGGGGGTGAGGAAAAAGAGAAAAGGAGAGATTTGGAGAATTTTGAAGGAATTTTTTCTTGGAGAGATTTTTTTTGGCACATGTTGCCATTAATGGAAAAGGGGGAGATTTTTGGAAGAATGAAGAAGAACACATATCTTAATACAAATTTTATTTGTCACTGATTTCATCATGATATATGAGTTACAACTGCAAGTTCAAAGTCAATAGTGATTTGATATTCTAAACTAGTATACAGAATTACCCTCCAATATTTTGGTCCACATTTCCCCTCTACTAATCATTTTTTCTCATAGTCTTGGGAAATTATTTTTGGTTGATGGAAGCATGCATGTTTAGAATCTTGTACCGATGGGTGCTCGTGTGTGATGATGGAATCATTTTTATTGATTACATTTTTGTTATTAGGTCTATCTTTGGCTGACCTAGTAATTGTTTAAAGTTGTAATGGATTAAATTTAGTTTTAGCAATCCATGCCAACATGATGTAGCCTACTACACACTTGAATTATTTTGAGAATTTTTTTTATTTGCTTGGAGCTGACTAGATTGGTACTTGTGGACAAGTTAGATATATACAAGATAGTTTGGAGATTGAAAATGTATGTGATGAATGATTCATGTATGGGATGTTGAGTATGCAAGTGTTGGTAGATTGAGTATGGATGCGAAAAGAGTAAATATTTATTTTTTGGAATTTGAATATCTTGAACTTCAAAGGAACTAAATCTGCACTTCCGAGGTGTATCTTCATTAGTTCATTCTCTAGATGTAAGCCATTTTGTTACTATATCTTTTGTAGGTAGTGATCCTCTCTATTGGACAATGATTCCTAGAAGTGAGCCACGTTTTGTAATATCTTATAACTATTTATACTATATTACGAGTTAACCCTCATCGTGGTTTTTCCCATTCTTGGTTTTCCATGTAAAAATCTTGGTGTTCATGTGTTGTTTGTTTCCATGTTTAGTTAATGATTCTTCTTATCTTAACTATAATATTCATTGAATTAATTGGATGGTATTTTCTCAATAATTTTAAGGAGATACTAATTCACCCCCCTCTCAAAATCTTGGATATTCAACAAGTATGTTGTTGTGAAGGGTTGGGATATATTTTACGAGGTGATGTAATTGGCATGAATAGATGAAGTGGGGAGGGGTTGGGTGGGTATAGTTGGGTTGGATGGGGTGTAAGTTACACTAGCATTATGGGGATAGTGACCTTTAGATATGATGAAAGTGGGGGTATACTATTGAGGGGTTGTGTTACATTTGTGGAGATAGGGAAATTTATGTTTATGATGAGAGGTGTTGTATTTGGAAGGTGGTGAGTTGGTGTTAGATGAGATTGTGTTTATGGAAGAGGTTGTGTTTTTTAATGGTGGTATATTAGATTGATTTATGTTGGTGCAAGAGGGGATATTGGTGTTAAGTTTTGGTCCCATGAGATGATCAAATAAATTATTGGATGATGATGGATTGTTTGAAGGGTCACTACTCCTTGCTTGTAGGATGTCAGTGGTGGAAATTATTTTACCCCCTTGTGCTATGAGGCTAAGGAGAAGGTGGTCTTTGTCAAGGAGAATTATTCTCTCCATCATTTCTTGGTTATAACAATTATTGGAAAATTCCCTTAGTCTAGGGGACTATTATAGATCATCTACCATGTCTTCATGAGGGGTAGGTGGTTGAGACAAAGTGGTGTTGAAAAAGGACTCTCCTTGAGAATCCATTAATTTCCTTGTTTGTGATATAGTGATCAACATGCGAAGGAAGGATTATTTAAGAGATTAGGGGTTTGTTTTTTGGACTAGGTTTTCACTTGGATTTATGATAAAAAGGATGGTAAAGTTTATGAATTAGGATGTTCTTAGGATTTATTTTGAAGGATTGGGATTGGGGTGATTGATTTGATGATGTGATTAAGGATGATTTGTTTGGATTGGTATGCTAAGATTATTTTGGGATGATTGGATTAATTTTATGGTGGGAAACCAAAGGTTGTGACAAAAAGTTGTAACCTAGATGCTTATGATGGATGATTAGGATTTTCTTACTTAGGATAGGAAAGTTCCTAAGCAAGGGTAGATGGGGATGATTTTGAAAAATTTAGCAAAAGGGAGCCAATTCCTTAGGCTAAACTATCCAAAAAAGGATGTTCTAACCAAGGATGTAACTTAATATAGGAAAGTTATTAAGCTACCCCTAGATTAGCAAGGATGATGTAGAGTCTAGATTAACTTCTACGAAAAAAAATTGTTTGAAAAAGATGATGATCTAGGAATAGAGGATGGTTTTTACAGATTTAGAGGATGTATCCTAAGGTTGGATTTGGATGATGATTAATAGGATGGATAAGATGATGATGTGAGGAAAAAGGGGGGATAATTCCAAGTCCAAGGTGTTAAAATTATAAGTGATTCTAAGGTTTTTCCTAAGTCCAAAGGGGTAGACTTAATTGATGGGGAGGAGGGTAATTTATGATGGAAATTTTTAGGTATGAAGATGGAGTGGTTGGTGATCAGAAGGTGATAGAGTTGCAGATTGTGTTAGACTAACCAAGGAGCCCTAAGAGGTAAAAATTAAATACTCAAATTCTATGACAGGATGCAGGCGTAGTTTCCAAAAAATGTAGGTGCAATAGTTTTTAACATAGGTGTTGAATCATAGACACAATTGGTTTTGACAAAGGTGCAACAGGTTTGGTCATAGGTGCATTTTTATAATATTAGGTATTTTGGCAAGATATTTGACAAACAATAAAAAATATTGGCCAAATTTGGAAGTTTTTGTTGTTTTCAAAGGGTATAACCAAATCCTTAGCCCTTTGGCTAATTCATCTTCACAACTTTCACACAAAAAGACACTTTAAGTAATTGATTACAAGCCCTAAGCTCACGTAGGTTGATAGAATAATGTGGGACCACCACCCAAGAAAGCTTTGTTGGTGTAATTAATTATTTAATTACACTTTATTAAGTTTACTTAGGTAATAATTAGTTTACTTAATTAATAAGGAAGCTTTATTTAGTTGAGCTAATTTTAGTTCAAAATTAGGTTCTACCTTTAGGGTTATGCATACTTTTCTTTTATAAAGAAACTCATCTTTTGTAATTTCTTAATTCCTAAATATTGTTCATTTGCACATCTTAATGAAAATTACATTTCTTTTTCTATTTTTCCCTTGTGGAAGGTTTTTTTTCTGGTTTGTTGGTCTGAGCTTGGTTTCTAACATGATATCAGAGCCTTGATTTGCAAACCCTTCTCATTTTTTGGAGAAATTTATTACAAAGCAAGTTCAAGGATCCTTGAGAGTTTCATACCTTAATCTTATTTTTGCAATGTTTTGGATTAGATCAAGCATCTCCATTGGATTCAAAGTGCTAGAAAAAGTTAGTATTGCCTTTTCTTTCATTGATTTTCATCACAATTTTCCATATCAACAAGAGTTTCAAATCTAGTTTTTTTTGTGCAACATCTGGGGGTAGCAAAATTTTCTAGGAATTTTGGGAAAACATAGAGGTCACCATCATGTTCGTAGTGGCCAAAAATCCTAGAAACACCTATCATTTGGCTGATTTTGGAGCTATTGAAAAAAGGAAAAACATATTTTCCAGGGAAGTCATACAACCTCTCTAGCACACAGTATAAGGCACAAGTTTCAAAAACAAAAAAATTAAAAAATGCACTTTAAAAAGCGTGGCTCATTCAAGAGCTGGGCACTAACACCATGCCATTTGGCAGCACCCCACCCATCTATCACCATTATTGAGTGCTAACCCCTAAGGGCTTAAAACACATGCCTAGGGTCCTTTGGAGGATTGGTCATTTTGGTCAAGCCCCCCGGTGTTGTTCCAGCCCAATGTGTAGGTCACATGGGTGACCATGGGCTCCACCTCAGCCCCTTGGTTGTGCATGTGATCAGGGGCTTTTTTTTAGCCCCTAGGGCTATCTGTAGGCCGAATTGGCCAAATTGGAGCAGTTTCATGAAATCAGGTGTAACTTCTGCATAGGATGTCCATTTTTTGCAAATGAGATACCATTAGAAAGCTAGGTCTGAGTTTGTTCTAGTGGTGCAGGTAGTTTTTCTATAATTTTCTCCAGTTTTATTTGGACTCTATAGTCAAAAGTAGTTGATTGCAGTCTGAGAGGCATAAATTTTTACTCGGGTTTCATTTTTCATGATTCTTGTAGCATCAAAAATCTGACTCAATCCGCTTCATAGATCTTAGACCTAATTTTCTAGAATTTCTACTAGGTATCTATTTTTTTTCAGATCTCATCTTTTTATTTCTTGGTTATTTTCGTGGGAAACATGTAATTCAAGCTATTTCTTTGAGATCAGAGAGATTTTTTTGCATTGAGAGTATATACTACTATTTTTTATAATGGATTCACATAATATTGTATCCCTTATTCCATTCAACTACTTTAGTTGGAAAACAAATGGAGATTCATTTGATGGACAAAGGGTTGTACAGAGTGACCATGGGTACAAATGTTGAACCTATAGGTTTTGTTGAAAAGAGAAAGTGATTTAATAGGTGTGATGAAGCTTTTGGTACATTGTGTTTGTCTATTTATCTTGATCTTCTTTTTCATGTTGAGTCTTGCACTACACCCCATCAGATTTGGACTACTTTAGGGTCTTTGTTCAGGAAGAAGGATATTATGAGAGGATTCTAATTGGAGAATGAGCTTATTGACTTAAATCATAGGGATTTATACAACATACAGGAGTTATTCACAAAACTCAAGTCTCTTAGATTACAGTTGACATAGTGTGGTATTCAGAAGTAGGACTCTTAGTTGATATTGTCCATTATTTCTAAGCTTAAACCAGACTATTTAGTTTTTTAATCTACCTTTTATGCCACTAGGGATGCTCTTGGTACTTGGTTTACTATGCCATATCTTGATGAATTTGCTTCATCTCTCATTCGAGAGCAAGCTAAGTTGGCTAGCATGGGCAAGTTGAAAAGTTCTACATCATAGGCACTTATTGCATCTCAAGGGCACACAGATCAGAAAGCTTCCAATGGAAAGGGAAGAAAAAAAAAAAAGGATTCCAAATCTCATGAGCAGCAAAAGGAGTCCTCAGATTCATCCTCCTCTTCAAAGGGGAAATCATCTAAGAAGGAGAAAGTGGCATGTGCATATTGCAAGAGGGGAGGACATGTAGAACATAGTTTATATAAGAATGACATTGATGAGTTCAAGCATCTTCTTCAAAAAAATTAGAATGATTTTCCTTCTAGGATGCTTGCATCATCTCATTCTCCTTATTCTTCTTCTTCACAATAGTCTAATAGGGGCACAAATAGTTTGCATACTTCATCAGATATGCATGGACATTCTCTTTGTGCTTATTCAGGTCATGGATTAGGGAGATGGCTTCTAGATTCAAGAGCATCTCATTATATGAAATCTTCATAGTCTATGATCACTTCTTCTAAGCCTTGTAATTTGTATCCTATTATGATGGGAAAAAATACATACATAAGTGTAACATGGAAGGGGTCTATTATTTTTGGGGACAACACTTTTCAGGATTTCTTGTGTGTTCCTCATTTGATGAACAACCTTCTTTCCATATATCAAATCACACATGGAGGAAATGGGAGATTTGTGGAGTTCACACCTGATTCAATTATCATTAAAGACTTGGAGAGTAGAAAATTTATTTCTATTGGGGTTGTGGATCACTCATATCTGTTGTATTCCTTTACATATTTTTCTTCTGATGGTTCTTTTGTTCCTACAGTTGTTCATCACACTTCTAGTGTGAATCATCATTCAAAGGAGACATTTGGCTTCTTTAACATTGGTGTTCTCACTTCGGATCGAGTTCTTGAACAATCCATTCCATCTCCTCCACCTACTATTGTAGTAGTTGATACTTCTATGGATACATATGTAGTTTCTTTTATTTCAGTGCAACAAGACCTAGCTGTGTTGGACTCAAGGGAACACTGACAGGGGGGTGAATCAATGCTCAACAATTCTTAACTTTTGTTACTCTAAAATTTAAACCATTTTATCATTACATTAAAAGAAATATGCAATCATTCAAATGAAATATTCATAACACCATGACACACATATTTTTGTGTGGAAACCCTATTAGGGGAAAAACCACGGTGGAGGTTAATCCACAATTTCAGTACTCAAATATAAATGTTTACAAAAGAGAATGCACTTACATTCAAGCACACTACCTAGAGCTCACTACTCAAAATGGAAGGCTCATTGCCTTACAAAATTTTAGATTAAAACCATCTGAATTTTGAATTGAGATGATAGCATCTATTTATGCCAGGTTATAGTTAGAATGAATCTCATTGAGTGAATTCTCGATCTGTAGACTGATTCTACTCTTCGCTATGCTCTACTCTACTCTACTCTTCTCTACTCTCCAATTCACATCACAAATCCAACACTCGCACTATTACTCTTCTGGTTTTCGCATTACACCCATATTCACATATGTAATTTTCTTATTCCATACTTCTTCACATATATCAATCTCATATATATATCCGCTACCAAAGATTTATTCATCCATTAGTCATCGTTATGAAACATTAAGTTCTTTTCAACTTGTCAGCTAGATCCACCACTAAATATTTATGTGCATCCTCCAAAGCTGGTTAATACAAAGAGAGGACCTAAAAATAACATAATCAAGCACAAAATCATTTAATTACTTACTCTTTATATATTTTTTATTACTATATTTGCCAGGTCTACCTTCTAGCACAAATAACCAACAAACTAGTGCACTAGATCTCCTAGATCGCATACCAGTGAATGAGTATGAAAAAAATCCTTCACCAAGGTATTCCAAACATAAAAAAAACTTTGTATGGGGTCCACAACACAAAATAATAGTCTAGTGAGATATAAAAATCAACTTTTATACTTATATTTGGATGTCATGTTCTTCACCCTATTCAGCTGATAGATACTAAAACTAGACTGTAGACCGGATGTATGACTTAGGTTTCCATTTAGGTTTACATGGTTGCCATCAATGACAACACTTAAAATCCATATTCCAATAATCTCCCCCTTTGGTATTGATGGCAACAGCTAGTGAAAAATGAGTAAGTGTCAGAACCATTATAGGTATACTACCAAACTTTTGGTAGACTTTCTATTGGAAGTGGATTCCCTCTGAGAGGGGGGTGTGAATCAGAGTGGAGTAATTTTAACTTTTAACTTTGAAGGCATAATGAAAATTTTACTCATTTAACCCAAAGGGACAAATTTGTTTAAGCGGGTGATCATTAACACTTTAGATCAAATTGACATGAGACTTGACTAACATTTATAGGCCATATTAAAAACATCATATGATATTGTTCAATTAAAGCTTTATGAACAATCTTGTTGTGCTTTATCAACATAACCAAAAAACTTCATAATATGCAACTTTGACTTGATTTTGACAAAATTTTGAGAATTCATATAATGAGCACGAAATGCAGAAGTTAATTCACTTTATGAAAGACATTTTGCATCAGATTTGCACAATCTAAATTTGCATGACAAACTTGAGCAAATTGACTTTAAACTTTTAGACAACCTTAAAGTATCAGAGCATTGACCAACTGAATGAGCGCAATAACATAAATGACTGAAACAAGGAGTATGCAAGATAAACATAAATCATACAAATGTGAGACACAAAAAATGTCAAGTGGAAAACCCTCTTGGAGTAGAAAAACCACTCCTAAACTGCCTTACTAGCTTAATTTCAAAAACCATTGCTTACAATGCCTTATAGGCTAATTTATGAGCACCAACTCAAGGAGCACCAACCCCTTTACTATTTTAGTAAATCATACAATAATAAAGAGGATCTCTTTGTTTCTCTTTTATCTATCAAGTGCCTCTTGATGGACAATAACTAAAATCCTCAAAGTTCCAAAATGAACCTTCAAAATTTCAAGCATTGTCAAGCCTTAAGTCAACTTGATTATCAACTCATATTTTAGATTTTCAATCTCAGAGCTCAAAATTTTTCAATATAGTCACTGTGATGTACTCTCACAAGTTTTTCCCTTTTTGTTTCATACTTTTTTTATTGTTCTTCATCACTCTATCAATTAATTCTGTCTTTTCTGTATTTCTCCTCTTTTCATATATCTTCACTTAAAGACAGTTAACCCCCAATTTCCTCTTTTTGTTTTTTCTTTATATTAGAGCCCTAATATGTTCATTTTCATTTGATTACATATTTCATCATTACAATCAAGGAAGGTTACAACAGTTGCTCATTTTTCTATTTTAGAGAGTAAAACAAAGATGATTATCAAGTTACCAAACTTCAATTTTTTAGCACTTCTTGTGAATCTTGCTTGAGAGAACAGGTTTTAGTTTGCCTTCTATATTTGCATAATGCTTGGATATTCTTGAGAGAACTATAGAGTAGCTAAGCAACCCGAGCCACATTTATATTTTGAGTATTCACCCAATGCCAAGAACCTGACAAGAGAAACAACCATTGTTATGGTCTTTCAAGCTTCTCCATTTGCTGTCCAAGAGTTACAGAAAAAGACAGTAGAATTCATAGTGAAACAACAGAGAGAGAGATTCCATGGAGGCAGCAAGATTAGGGTTCCAAACCCTCGAACAATGAAGCATAAATATTTTCCCTACTTTCCACATGAAATCCTTTGCATAATATGATAGCGTTTGGAGTCTGAGAGGACAAAAATTAATAAATCAAAACCGCACAATACACATTGAAATCCGTAGAAAGATCCATGACTTGTATGCCAACAAGAATAAATTGACATCTATTTCCTTATTGCACAACCGCAGCCACCCTTCGGAATACTTGTAGTACAATAGTAGCTAACACTAACTATTACCACATCATTTACCACCCAACCATAGTCTCGCTTCATACTACCCATGGTACAACGGTAGCCCCTTGTAAACCGCTAACTGTTTCCACCACACTACCATGGTTACCTCTCTGGCTACCAGCGGTATAGTTGTAGCTGTTGTGCATGCTGCTAGCCACTTCACCGCACTACTGTGGTTACCCTTCTAGCTACCCACGGTATAGCACTAGCTGCTATGCATGTCACTAACCTCTTTCATCGCATTACCGTGGTTTCTCTCTTAATAGTCTATGGTACCATGGGAAGACATCCACAGCCTTACCAAACACATGTCAATAAACTGATTTTCGTTTAAAAATTGTTGACTATAAGAAATATCAACAAAAATGTGCCATGAAATATTACCTCCAAATGTCGATGGCTATTGAATTTAATATTCCCAAAAAATCAAGGCTAAGTCACTTCCAATATCATAATAAAATATTAATCAATTCCTTTACCTGTTGTTGGCCTTAAGGCCTGATTTAAATGTCAACCCTTTAGACCCGCTTCAAATGCAAAAGGAGACCAAATAGAATACCTTTACCCAAGGTTGAATAGCACCTTGATATATTCAATTTTGTATAATGTGCCATTTCCAAATGATGTCCAAAGACTTATGAGGTATAGTGAAGACTGAATTTGCATGATGAATTCACAATTCCACTCCACTTACCATAAACCCTTATTATACTGAGAAACAAGCTGCATCATATAGACCAGACTGAGGCATGCCTAGGCACCAACCCAGGGTAGTTTTGACATCAAGGACAAATGCCACAAAATAAGTCAACACTTTCTTCCCCTAAGATTTATAAGGCATTTTTCACTGCATTCTCTCCCCCTATAGGGAATTTTTCACTACATTCTCTCCCCTTTTGACATCAATGAAAAATCATGGAAGCCATATGCCAAAAATTAAAAAAAGGGATAGTGACAAGATAGTGACAAAGAATGTGTTCAAAATCCTCAAGGCTTAAAAAATTTAACACATATATGCCAATAGTTCTCCCCCTTTGATCAAAACTTCAAAAACTTGAAAACAATTAACTGCTACATCTAGAAGATTATCTTAAGGTTTTTGTTCACTTCTGGAACTAATTTCTTATAGGCATCTATTGTGATTCCAATGATAATGATCAAACTATTATTCTTGGATGTTTTGTTAACAATTTCAGCTAAGGATTCCAAAATTGTAATTGCTTCTTCCAGATTCTCACCATTCTTTAGTATTTCAACCATCTACTCCAATCTTTATTCAATTAGATCATTTACCTTCCAAAAGGTATCAACAAGTGTGTTCTTGGTGAGTTGAATTTTTGTGTGTTCTGACTGTAACTCCTGAATTCTTTTTCTATTGGTGCCATCCTAATCCTACAACATGTCAAAGATTTTACCAATGTTATTCAACTATGTTTCAATCTATTCCAATTTCTCTTTATAATTACTAACAACATAGGGCCAGCAGATGCAATAGTTGTAGATATTGTTAGCTAAACTTATGCACTATCTCAATTCATTCATTTTCTTCTTTATTTTGGAAAGGGACAATCTGAATTGCTCCTTCAAGTGAGAGATAACTTCACCAACTTCCTTTTCTTGAGCTTCAAAATTCAATGTCTCTTTACTACATTCAATCATCTCATCAGGAAAAATGTTATGCAAGCTTTCTAATTTGATCTTACCATTCTCAACATGAGAATTTAATACACTCAGGATCATGTCTTGTTCATATGATGGTATAGCATACCATAACCTAGCGATATTTTACATTCCAGCCTCTTCTTGAATAAGCTTCTATAGCATTTATTTTGACATATCATCTTCTTCCTCACTAGCTTTTTCTGATTCTAATTTATTTTTCTCAGTTTCTTCATTAGAATCTTCATCTAGAATATCCACAATTTCCTTATCTTTACCTTTTCCCTCAATTATAGGGACTTTTCATTTTGGAGGGTTGTATTCAAAAATTTATTTACCTTTTTTATGTCCTTTATCTGTGTCGCCAGAAGAGGAACCAACTTCAATTGTTCTTACCAAAAGGGAAATATTGACTGAACCACACTTTGCAAGCACATTCTTAAAAAAAATTTAAAATTCTACATCCCAATTAGCCAAGATCCTAGAATATGAATATATTTTTTTTCATATTTGTTTGTTTTCCTTCCACACCATATTGCTTATTTTTGGCAAACAATTCAAGAAATACATTACTAGGCATATGATCAACGTACCAAACCTGAAAGGGTATCTTGTTTCTTTTTTAGTTGCACATTTTCCATTAGCTGATCCTTTATCAACCCACATAGGTCAAATTCCTGACCCTCGATTATCATCTTATGAGAAATGTAGACTGCACCAGCTGATGTAGCACCTTCTCAATTTTTGTAGAATATTTTTTATGTTATCCCATGTGCAATATACTTTGTAACAAGAATCTTGATTGTCTCAATTATCACTGCCCTCTGATCTCTAATTATTCTAGTTAGGGTTTCAACCTCTTTGTTCTGGATAGATTTCTTCCTTGGTACCTCTCTACTTTGCATAATCGAGTCAAATTCTCAATAACCTTGTTTGAAATGATGTAGGGTTTTTCCAAAGTTAAAATATCATTATGTAATCTACTCAAGATGAATTTTATGAATTTTTCATTCTCAAAGTATGGAAATTCATTCCAAATATCCAAATTTCTATGTTTAGCTTCGCTCAATTGCTTCAATTCGTTGGGTAGTATAAAATTCCTCATGGACCTAATCTTTGTACAGTTATATTCATCTAGAGTAATCGAGCCTTTGATTTGTTCAATTTTCTTTTCATATTTTTTATGTTATCCCATGTGCAATATACTTTGTAACAAGAATCTTGATTGTCTCAATTATCACTACCCTTTGATCTCTAATTATTCTAGTTAGGGTTTCAACCTCTTTGTTCCGGATAGATTTCTTCCTTGGTACCTCTCTGACTTTGCATAATCAAGTCAAATTCTCAATAACCTTGTTTGAAATGATGTAGGGTTTTTCCAAAGTTAAAATATCATCATGTAATCTACTCAAGATGAATTTTATGAATTTTTCATTCTCAAAGTATGGAAACTCATTCCAAATATCCAAATTTCTATGTTTAGCTTCGCTCAATTGCTTCAATTCATTGGGTAGTATAAAATTCCTCATGGACCTAATCTTTGTACTGTTATATTCATCTAGGGTAATTGAGCCTTTGATTTGTTCCATTTTCTTTTCATATTTAGGGTTTGCAACTGCACACCAAATTGTATGAATATTTTGAGAATAATTTGAAATACCAGATAGATTTTGAGATTTGTCGATGAATCAATTTCACTGCTTTGAAATTTGTCTACCGAGTGCTCTCCTTCTTCTCTTCTTCAACACAATGTGACAAATGATGATTCTAACTTGACTTTTATAGTTCACACATGTGTAATAAATGCATTTTCCCTAAGTTTTCTAGATACTCTTTTTCTCAAATAGCTACAGAAAGATCTTTTGCAGACCTATGAATTGTTTGAATTCCTTTTTCTAAAGTTATCTAAAATCTGTGTACACCATAAATACACCTTCATGACTATTCTCTACATTTTGGTACCATCATAGACAAGGGAGGAAATATTTTCTTGAAAGACTGTTGCTAGGCTAGTGGCCTGAAATCAATTACTAAAAGAATTACCAGAAGCAGGTTCCAGTATGCAACCATTTCTAGTATCACAATCATTCTTCCTTAACCATGTCCTTTTCATTTGATCTCTAATTTTATCCGTAGTCACTTTTTCTTTGCCTTTATAATTTTTCTCTATATTTTTTCCCTTGTATACCAAACCTCTTATGTCTGCATTTTTGTTTCTACAGAATTTTGCAATGTGACCAGACTTATTGCATTTGTAACACACAATAATTTATTTTCCTTACCAATCATTCGAATGACTTCTCCTTGATCTACATTGATTAGCAACATTCCCAAATTTTCCACAAGTATAACATTCAAGATTCCTTCTTAACACATTTCTGCATTCAATGGATTTATGACCAAAATTTTTGTAATTCAAACACTAACCAAAGAATGATGAAACTCTTGAATTAGTATTACTTCTCCACTTAGAAACCATATGACTGAAATTTTTACAAGAAAAAAAATATCCATTAAACGTTTGAGCATTAGGTTGTCTTATCGGATACCTTCCATCTTTTTTATGTTTGAAATTATTTTGTCTTGATTTGGAACTTCCTCCTTTTTCATATCCAATACCTCTCTTATTATTTCCACTCTTCTATCCTTGATTTATCTCATCAAGCTTCACTAGACTGATCTTAAAATTTTCTTTGTACTCTTTTGCAATCAAAAGATCATTCCTAAGAGTAGCAATCTACTTACCAAGTTCTTCATTTTTTCAAAATCTTTGCAATTCACTTTCCAACTAAATAAATTCCCTATTTATTCTGCTGCATTCATAAAATTTCTCTTTCATGGTTTGAGCAAGATTTTCCTCAATTTTCTTCCTTTCTTCAATCCCTTTAGTCATCTTCATCATCATAGATTCCATCTCATGTTTTAGGTTTTTATTATCTTTGGCAAGATTTTCACATTCTTCAGTTATTTCCTTCAAGGTTTTATTCAAGTGAGAATCATTCATATTTTTGTTATCCTTTTGTTGTATCTGATCACAAAGATCCTTTCTTTTCTCCCTAGATTTAAAAATCTGATCTTTCAATGACTAAGTGAATATCTCAGCATCTCTAAGATTTTCTTTTAATTACTATACTTCTTTAGAATAATCAAGGTCATCAAGTGTCACCAAAATTTGTTGCTAAAGACTACCAGAGTCCATCACATTCCAAGATCCACCTCAAGTTGCTAAAATTCTTCAGAGGAATTGTGCTCTGATACCAATTGTTGGACTCAAGGGAACATTGAGAGGGGGTTGAATCAATGTTTATAAAATATTAACTTTTGTTACTCTAAAATATAAACCATTTTGTAATTACATTAAAAGAAAGATGCAAGCATTCAAAGGAAACATTCATAACACCATGACACATAGATTTTTACCTGGAAACCCTATTAGGGGAAAAACCATGGTGGATATTAAGCCACAATTTGAGTACTCAAATATAAATGTTTACGAAAGAGAATGCACTTTCATTCAGGCACACTGCCTAGAGCTCACTACCTTACAAATTTTCAAATTAAAACCATATGAATTTTGAACTAAGATGATAGCATCTATTTATGCCAAGTTACAATTTTGGTGAAGCTCATAGAGTGAATTCTAGATCTGGAGACTAATACTTCTCTTTGCTCTGCTCTACTCTCCAATTCACATCACAAATCCCCAACACTCACAATATTACTCTTCTTATTTTCGCATTACACCCATATTCACTTACTTATTTTTCTTATTCCACACTTCTTCTCATATATAAAAATTGATCTCATATATATATCCGCTACCAAATATTTATTCATCCATTAGTCGGCTTTATGAAACATTAAGTTCTTTTCAACTTGTCGGCCAGATCCACCACTAAATATTTATGCACATCCTCCAAAGTTGGTTAAGAAAAAGAGAGGACCTAAACAAAACATAACCAAGCATGGAATCATTTAATTAATTAATCCTTATGCATCTTGATTACTATATTCACCAAGTTGGCCTTCTAGCACAAATAACCAATAGATTAGTGCACCAGATCTCCTAGATTGCATACCAATGAATGTGTATCAAAACAATCCTTCACTGAGGTATTCCAAACATCAATAATCCTTTGTATGGGGTCCGCAACACAAAATAATAGTTCGGTGAGATATACATATCAACTTTTATACTTATAACCAGATGCCATGTTCTTCACCTTGTTCTACTGATAGATACTAAAACTAGACTGCAGACATGATGTATGAGTTAGGTTGCCATGGTTGCCATCAATAACAACACTTACAAGCCGTATGCCAACAAGTTGATAATTCATCTTTGGAGGTTTCTCTTGAGTCTTCACCTACATTGAATTCTTCATTGGTTGAGGTCACCCCAACTTCTATGGAGACATCTTGGGCTTCACGTGATCCACCTTCATTGATTTCATTCACAAAGCTTCTTCCCTCTCACTTCTTTCAGAAGATACAATTTATTCAGTATTTTTGGAGCTACTTCACTATGGGGGGCTATGTGGTCTCTTTATTCCTTTCTTCTGAGGGGTTCTTTCATGTATCTTCATGATTGATGGTGTCCTTGGGGGGTCTTATGGAGTCCTCCATCTTTCATCACTTATTTGCTTTTGCATCCTATTTTGGGGAGGAGTTTTGTCCCATGTGGTTTTCTCCTTTACCTCATTTGGTTTAGTTTACATTGCTTTTGTACATGGGTACCTAATATGGTTTAGTTTCTAAGACCCATTCACTACTTCATGCATTCATCTTAGCATTAGGTGCATGCTTTTTAGTCTCCCTAAGTTGTACTGAAGGGGGGGTGTTGGTGTAATTAATGATTTAATTACATTTTATTAAGATTACTTAGGTAATAAATAGTTTACTTAATTAATTAGTAAGCTTTATTTAGTTGAGACAATTTTAGGTCAAAAAATTTAGGTTTTACCTTTAGGGTTATGCATACTTTTATTTTATAAATAAATTAATCTTTTGTAATTTCTTAATTCTTGAATACAATTCATTTGCACATCTTAATGCAAAATGCTTTATTTTTTCTGATTTGCATGTTTGATCCTAGTTTCTAACAAGCTTGGGTTAATACTCCTTGATACTTGGGTGGAGGACTAGAGCACCCTTTCACACAAAGGTTGATAGGTAGAGATCTAGTGGCACAGGGTCATCAATGGATGGCACACGCTCACCTTTTCTCTCTCCTCGAGAACTATCATAGTTCACCATGAGGATTTCCATGTCAACCTAAGGGAGTGTGTGGTGAGTAACTTTAGGGTATGATCCAAATTCCTTGCACTACACTAATCTGTGTTTGATGGCTTTCTAGGTTTACAATGTTTTTCTAGGGATTCCTCTATATAATCAAGGTATGTGAGGTTAAAACAATGAACACTAGTCTATCATAAATGTAGGCTGGGAACTTCAGTGAGGTAATGATAACTCAGACCAGCCCTTCACTCCTAGCTTGGAATCGCCCTAACCAATTAGAGATCTTCCATTTATGACACAACTAGATTAGAATTTAGGGTACAACTTTAGTCCTCCCCCCTTTATATACTCCACCGGTATGTTTTGTTGAAATCATCACCTAGGGTGATGAAATCCCTAGATAGGTCTCCTAAAGGAAAAGGTATGATAGGTGTTTTTGATCCCCAAGATCGCATAAAGCACGAGGGGAGAGCATACACACACAACTAGAAACCTTATGTTTACCTAAAACATTGATCTAAATAAAATGAAGAGATGTAAATATTTATGATCCCCAAGATCACACTAAGTCTGAGGGGAGAGCATACATCTATTTCACCCTTCCAAGCATAGGAAACAAGTTAATTAACCTACTACTTTAATTTAGTGCCTATAGTAGTAGAAAATCAAAACGTATTGGTCAAACATCACACAAAACTATAGATTAGTAGTTGGTTGTATTTTTATTTGATGATAAAATGGCTACACCACTCGTTAGTCCCAATGTTAGCTTGAAAAATGTAAAGCTAAATTGAAGTGCAATTTTAGAAAGTGCAAATACGAAAGCCTAGAAATGGAAAAACAAAATTTTTAACACTAAAGAAAGAAGCATCAAAATGTAAAAAATGGTGCCTATGTTAGTCTAGAAATAGATAATGAAAATTAGGCCTGATTATTAATAATATAGCTATTTCATATTAAAATATACAAAATACTGATATTTTTCTGAATGATTAGCTAAACAAAGAAAACCACAATGTTGGAATAACACCAAAATAGTTCAAATTATTTAGCCTAGATGGAAGCACAAAAATCAACAAAATGAAACCAACATTCAGATACCTAACAAACACAATTTTGAACAATATATTGATTCTTTACTAAATATGCTCACTGAAATGGAAGTTGCATTGAAATTTCTGATTGATAAAACTATGCTAGGATAGACAAACTTCTATGCTAAAATAGAGATAAATTTTGGTTAGATAAGTGAGTGGTAGGTCATTATGTAGGTGCTACAGATCACAAAGCAGGCACAAAAATGCAAGTGTTGAAATATCCAATGCAGGCATAAAATTTTTTGGCGGAGGCATAGAAAAATAGTGCTTGACTAGAGTGAGAGATTGTTTGCCTAATCTACTTAAAATGTGAATTATTTTTCCTTTTAAGGTTAAATTTTAGAATCCAAAAACAAAATGTGAGGTGATAACAAGTGATCTTGTTTATCCTATGTAAATATTTAGGTTTTTTTCATATTGTGGTTCTTTTTATCTTTCCCAAGTTAGTGTGATGATTGTAGTTGTAGAAAAATAAGAAGAGAAATTAACTATAATATTTAGTGATAATAACTATTCCAAGCTTAAAACAATATTATAGTGCTGAACATAATCCCAAGGAACTAAAGAAACCTTCCACAACCAAAAACATGTTATAAAAACAAGTAAACAAAATTTTGAGAATGCGAGCACCAAATTGTGTGATGCAGGTGTGATGAGTCAACACACAAGCACTGCAATATTGAACATGGGCATGAAAAATTTGAACAAAGGTGTCGTAGGTCATAACATAAGCATCGAAAGTCATTATAGAAGCACGATTCTACTATGCTCAAAACTTGCAAACTTTGAAATCACACAACTTTGACAACAAATGTTAGTAGGGATGTGGGTCCCACCAGGCATGCCAAATGTAGATGGGTTAGGGTTTAACACCAAAAGCATAAAACATAAAGAAAATGAAACCAAATAAAATGCACAACTTTATACCTTTGGTGGCCCTCAAGATTGAGTTCAAGAAGCACCCTATTCTTGTTGGATTTGCTCAACTGTGGATGTGGATTGCTCACAAGATTGCACCAGCATAATATAATCCCAAATTCAAGATGGAGAAATGAGAGTATGAAGGCAAGAAATTTAGAGAAAATTAGAGGAGAAAATGGAGGGTCGAGATTAAAAGTTGATGAAGGGCTAGGATTGACTAGAGATGTGATGATTGGATCAAGGTTAGCTTTGTGACAAGTGACACAATTGAATTTGAGAGATGAGACGAGGTGTGCTCACACATGTATGAGCACACCTTGGGATAACACCTCATTTAATTTTGGAGGCTAGGTGTAAGATAGTGGAGGTAAGTGGGATTGGTTGCATTAATGAGACAAGATTAAGGGGTTGAGGATGAATTTTAAATTAGAAAATAATGGTAATGATGGGGGTTAGGGTAGTTAATTAAGGATTAATTAGTATAATTTGGTTGGTGAAGTTAATAAACCATGAGTTGATTAACTTAGGTGGAGTTAAACGTTGGATAATAGGATAATGGAGGTTAATAGGTTAATTAATCAAGGATTAATTAACATAATTGATCATATAGGCATAGAGGATTTTAATGGGATCCATTAAATAACAATAATTATTTAATTGATTAGAAGAACTTATAGGAAAGTGATATAGTTAATTAAATAAAATATTTAATTAATTATAAGAGGAAAATGGATTAATTAATTAAATAAATGTTTAATTAATTAAAAGGGGAAGAATGGGTAAATTAAATAAATAAAACTATTTGATTAGTTAAGAGGAAATGATATGGTGATCCCACAATACTAGTTTACTATTTTTGGGTAAACTGGACACTAAATTGATTTTTTTAAATAAATCTTCACTTTCGGGCTCCTATAGCAGCTAAACCGTGAGGAATTTGAAGATGACGAAAACTAGTGATTTGTAATGTTTTTTCTATAGATTATAAATATATTTTTTTCAATTTTTTTGGAATCAGATTGCACTTTTTTTCCATCTCCTTCAAAAACTAGATTTTTAGAAAAAAAAAAATAGCATTTTTAAGGAGTTACGCTCACCGTATATAGCATAGCTTTATTTGTATGAAGGATAAAATTATAATTTTTTTGAACATAGATTTTTAACTATGATATCTAGCACTTTCATTTGGTTTCATAGTGTTTTATTAAATATTTTTTCCTTAATCAAGTAACAAATTCAAACCAATTACAACTGAAACATAGGTGGACTATATATAACATAAAAAAAATTGTATTCATTGAAATTTATTTTTTATTTTTTAATGGATCAAGGACATAAATAGAAAAATTGAATATATTTTTTAAAATTTAATTTTGATAATAAGCCATTTTTCCACATGTGCAGAACAAAGAGCTTGATTTTTGGTGAAAAAACTATGTTTAATAAAACTAAAAAACACATACATAATAAAACCAAAAAATATTAAAATTATATTTGTTGGATAGCTCATTCCAAGGACTACCATGATCATTTCAAATAAATTTTAAATGAATTAATTTGTCTCCCAAAAGGTAAATCAAAAGTGATTTTTTATCAGCATTTTGGTAGGTGTAAAGGAGACTCTGTTGTAGGTATGGTTTAAAACTAGCGTGGTTCTATCCAAGGGGTTTTGATCTAAGGTGGTTTGATTAGACCCTCTTCAATTGAAATCCTTAAAATGAAATTTTTTAAGGCTTAAACCATTATATTTTCTAAAAATATGTGATTTCAGAAAAAAAACAAAATCTCCCAGAAATTGTAAACCAACTTTGTGGGATCACCCGATATTAGATTTAAGGTGACTAGAAATTAATTGGATTGATGTATATCCTTATGAATCTAGTTGAAATACAGAGGGATAATGACCCCCAAGTATATTTAGGAAGAGTCTTTGTGAAGATATCAAAATATTGATCATTAGCAGGAATATATTCTAGCTTCACCTCTTTCTCTACAACCTTCTCTCTCAAAAACTGATATTAGAATGAAATATTATTTTTCCTTGAAACATTATTGAATTATTTGAAACATTAATATCACTTGTATTATCACATAATATAGAAATAGGTTCATCATATACCACTCTGATATCCTTCAAATTTTTCTTCATCAGCAACACTTATGTCCAACAATGTATTTTGCCTCTATAGTAGATAATGACACTAAATTTGGCTTCTTACTTATCCAAGACACCAACCTACTTACAAGAAAGAGTGCACAAAAACTTGTAATTTTTCTATCATTCACACAACCTACCCGATATGCATCTATATATGCACTGAGAGAGAAATTGATATACCTTGGATACCACAATTCATGTTCTAGAGTTCCCTTTAAGTATCTAAATATTCTCTTCACTACTTGAGCATGTGAATCTTTAGGATCTTCTTGAAATCTAGCCACAAGAAAAACTGCATGCATGATGTCTAGTCTAGTACCAGTTACATACAACAGTTCTCCAATCGTTGATCTATTCTCGCCCTGATCAGCCTTAGGAGATTCATCATTCTTTCTCAACTTGAAACCAGTAACCATAGGATGACATACCAATTTAGATTCTTCCATTCCTAAATTTTTCAAAATTTCCTTGACATACTTTGATTGTGAAATAAATATACCCTTTTTTCTAATTGATTTATGTTCCAAGGAAGAAATTCATCTCCCCAAACATAGAAATTTCAAACTATTTTTGCATATCTTCTACAAATATCTTGTACATAACTTTATTTCCTCTAAATTTTACATCATCAAAATACGTAACCACAATCAAGATTTGCTTTTTCATCTTTGAGATAAATATTACTATATGTGGTACCTTTATTCAATCCTTGCTATAATAAGTACCTATCGAATATTGCATGACAAGCTCTAGGAGCTTGCTTGAGTCCATATAATTCCTTCTTCAATCAGCAAACCATATTAGTATTATATAATAATTGAAATCCTTTTGGTTGTTCCATATAAACCTCTTATTGTAATTCACCATTCAAGAATGCAAACTTCACATCCCTCTGGTAAAATTTGAAATCTTTGTGTGCCACAAAAGACAAAAATATCCTGATAAATTCCATTCTTTCCATTGGCAAAAATGTCTCCTCAAATTCTATTCCTTTCAGTTGTGATTAGCCTTTACACAAAATTCTTTCCTTATATATTACAAATTAGTTCCAATCACATTATTATTTTCTTATCTTGGGACAAGTTCCCAAGTCTGAATCATCTCAATTTGCATAAATTTTTCCTCCATCTCCTTGATCCAATATTCATGTTTGATGCTTTGATCATTGTTTTAGGTTCAACTTTTGAAATTAAACATGAATTTAATTTTTCTTCTATCATAACAACCTTTCTTCTTGTCAACAAAAATCTACTCTTGTCACCAATGATTTGATCTTTTGAATAATTCTTCTATACATACTTAGAGGTCTTAGGGGTCTTTTATGGAGATTCTTCCTCTTCAATATTAACTTCCTTTTCCTTACCTTTATTTTTATCATCTTCTCTGCAAGATGACTTATCTAATTCATATCCATCTATCATTACAAAAAATTTATGTAATTTTTCATCTACTTTGACAATTGCACTTTCAATCATCATTTTTAGTATCTTGTTGTAGCACCGATAAGCCTCACTTCTTTTAGAATATCCAAGGAAGATTCATTAATCATATCTTACACAAATATTTCCTAAGCTTTCGTCATCTCTCTTGATATAAAATTTTCTTCCAATCACTCTAAAATATTTCATTGTAGGGGTTCTTGTTGGCAAGAGACACTGCTAGTATCATTTGGTGTTGTCATTTATGGAAACCCTAATCAATGATTAGATACACACATCATCATTTGATCATACTGGAAGATAGATTGAATATTGACAAGGAAGAAAAGGGCATCTAGTAGTTTAGTGTTCATCGATTTGTATGAATATTTTTTGTTATATTTTTATGTTGCGCATCTTAGGAAATGTTTTTTTGTATATTATCTCTATAAGTATTGAATCACATTGGCTCGTATTGATCCTTGTGTGATTTTGAAGATATGGTTGAGTAATTCTCTATTTTATCAGTACTAGAGTTGACTTCATAAATCTATCATGTTGTGGATGTATGAAAAGTAATTGGTTTAGTATTTTTGTGTTTGTACATATTTGTTTAGGTCCTAGCAAATTTTTGGGTGATCATTGTGGATACACATTGCATATTATTCATGATTTGAGCTAACAGATGTAAATATTCCTTTGTTCTATTAGAGCCAAAATATTTTAATTGAATTCTAAGTTTTGGATATAGATAAGATCATCTGTATAATTTTTTTTAGAAACCAAGACTAGAAATGCAAACCTAAACACCTTCCAAAGAAGAGAAAAACAATGAAAAAGCAGAGCTTTGCATGAAATGTGCAAATTGATATTATTCAAGAATTCAAAGATTACAATGAGATGATTTTCTTTATAAAAGCACAGTATGCAACCCTAATGTTGACCTAAAAATAGCTCAACTAAATAAAGCTTACTTATTAATTAAGTAAACTAATTATTACCTAAGAAAAACCTAAGTAAAGTTCTGCAAGTGTAATTAAATATTAATTACACTAACACCCCCCCCCCATAAGTGCAACTTAGGGAGAGTAAATAAGCATGCACCTAAAACTAAGATGAATTCAAGAAAGCATGAATGGGTCCTGATAACAAGGCCTGATCAGGTACCCATGTACAAATGCAATAATGAGGTAAAGAAGGAAAACCCAGTGGGACAATCCCCCTATAATGAGATGACTACTCCAAAGAAGTACTGGAAGAACATTGTGGAGTAACACTGGAACTGCAATCTGGAAAGTAAGGAAAGATACTTTTGGTCTACAAGAAACCATATCGAAATCATAATAATGCAACAACAGACCCGATGCCATGAAAAACTCAAAAAAACCAAATGGGAACAACCCTGGAATCCATAAACTAACAGTAGATGATATGATGAAAAAATATAGAAGTTGTGTATCTCGATGTCAATGCCAAACTGAGATTGAAACTCTTCCATGGAACAAGTACCATACAGACTCTAGAACATTAACCACAAATTTAGTGGCCCTCAAACTGAGATGGATCTGAAATGAATCTGATATGTTTCAAGCTAAGATAAAAAAAGTGGCCAAAAGAAACTAAGAAACCAAATTACAACCCATGTGAGTTTTCATCAAAACAAGATGAAGATCAAAGTGCATGTACACTCTAATCTGATTATTATGCAAGAAACCCCCCTAATGGAACTTTATATCAGTTTATTTATTACAATACCCAATGATTAAAAAATGAGATAATTCCTAAACATTCATAAATAGAAAATAAAAATAGACCTTAGAGCTATGTATAGGACTAAACCAGCTTTCCAATGTTGTAAGAATGGCAAAAAAAGGATCATCGAGTCAAAAGATATGCCCTCTGGAGTGAAAAAAAAAGTTTTGAGTTCAAGGACTTGCAACATAAAATTGGAGAAAAATCAGGAAAAAATACCATCACCCCTAGTTTGGCATTGGAATCATCTTTCTAACGGTATCTTGTTTGTGAAAAAAGGACACCGTACACAAAAGTTACACCCGATTTTCTCAAAGGTGCTCCAAAATGGCCAATATGACTTGCAGGCAACCTAGGGAGATTAAAAAGTATAAGCCCATGGTCCTATGTGCGACTAGGGGCTGGTGGACTGGGGGTTGGGGCAGAGCCCCTGGTCACCCATGTGACCGATGGCCACAGATAGAAAGCCCTCAAGGGTTGGCGAAGAGCCCTTGGTCCTCCATATGACCGGGCTAAGTGAATACAGGCTCGTAGGGGTGGACTGGCCGACGGCCAGATGGGGGAGCCACCGGGTGGCACCTCCTTCTATGTGGGTAGTGTAGGTTTAAAGAAAACAAAATCTATAATTTTTTTTTTTTTTTTTGAAAAACGTGCCTCAAGAAGTGTGTTGGGGAGGTCATATGGCCTCCCTGGCAAATTTTTTTTGCCTTCCGGACCAATTGCACAAAAAACAACAAAAGGACAGGCGATGTTAGGGTTTTGGGGCACTGCAAACGCAATGGCAGTGTCCATTTTCCTACCTCCAGAGCCTGTAAAAAATCATTGAGCTTGAAACCCTCATAGATTTCTTCAACGATGACCATAATAAAAAAAATAAAAGTCATTCCTGACTTTTTCTAGTGCTCTGAATCCAATGAAAATGCCCGATTTGATCCAAGATGCTGCATAAATGAACTCAAGGCATGATACCCTCGAGGAACCCCGAACAAACTCTGGAATGATTTTCTCCAGAATTTGAGAAGGGGCTGCATGTGAAGGCTTTGATACCATGTTAGAAACCAAGATCATACGTGCAAACTTAAACACCTTCCACATAAGAGAAAAACAATGAAAAATTAGAGCTTTGCATGAAATGTGCAAATTGATATTATTCAGGAATTCAAATATTACAATGAGATGATATTCTTTATAAAAGAAAAGTATGCAACCCTAATGTTGACCTAAAAATAGCTCAACTAAATAAATATTACTTATTAATTAAGTAAACTAATTATTACCTAAGCAAAACCTAAGTAAACTTATGCAAGTGTAATTAAATATTAATTACACTAACAATTTTGAATGAAGTATGAAGTGTGTGTTGATGCAAATTGTGAATTAGAGTAGATAAGGGAGATCATGTGTAGTTTCACTTGCGGATAAAGATTTTTTGTTGCGAGTGTGAGTAGAATAGAGAAGACGTGTAGAATCAGTCTATAGGACAAAAAAATGAATATTGTGCCTAACTGGAACTGTAATCAGGTATATGTAGATGTTATTTTTCTAAGTTCAAACTCTCAGATGGTTTTAATCTAATTTTCTTTGTAAGGAAGTGAGCCTTCCCTTTGAGTAGTGAGCTCTAGGCATTGTAATTGAATGCAAGTGCATTCCCCTTATTGTAAACTTCATTTGAGTATACTCAATTTAAATTATGGATTGGCCATCCACCATGGTTTTTCCCCTAATAGGGTTTCCATGTAAAAATCCTTGTGTTATGGTGTTGTGTTCATTTTCTTCTTATTTATGCATTATGGTTGGATGTTACTAATGCTTTGAATATAAAGGCTAATAAAGTTAATTTTTGCACAACACTGATTCACCCCACCCCCTCTCAGTGTAGCTTGTTTCCAACAATTGGTATCAGAGCTAGTTCCTTTGAAGAAGTCTAACAACTTGGGGAGATCTTGGAAGGTGTTTCAATGGATTCAAGTAGTCTTCAACAAAAAAAATTGGTGGCCTTGGATGATCTTGATCAGTCAAAGGATGAAGTTTAAAAATTGTAAGAAAACCTCATGGATGCTGAGGAATTCATTTAGTCTTTGAAAGACACAATCAATAAGTATAGAGAGAAGAGAAAGGAACTTTGTGATCAGATTAAGTAGAATGACAGTAAGAGCATTGAAGAAGAACAACTTAGTCAATTCCTAAAGGAAAAGATAGAAGAATGTGAAAAGCTTACCAAAGATAATACAGTCCTAAATCATGAAATGAAATCTATCATGATGAAGATGACCAAGGAGATTGAAGACATAAAGGAGAATGAAGATAACCTAGTACAATCTCTTAAAGAAAAATATTAAGTATGCAACTGATTGGATGATGAATTGAAACAATCTAAAAACAATGAAGAGGCACTTGAAAAGTAGATGGATGATCTCATAAATGAACCTGTTGCTACAAATGAGTACAAGGCAAAGTTCAAAGTTAGCTCAGCCAAGCTTGATGAACTGATTAAAATTCATAGGACAAATGGTGACAAGAGAGGTCTTGGATATGAGGAAGGAGAAAGTTAAAAATATGGACAAAGGAGATTCAAGCAAGGAAATCAAATGAACAAATCTTGAAGGTATCTGGTAAGACAACCTAATGCTTAGAGATTTAATAGATACTATTTCAATTTCAATAAATTTGGACACATGGTTACTCAATGTAGAAGTAGAATGAAATCAAGTAGTCCATCATTCTCAGGTCAGTGCTTTAATTGTCATAAGGTTGGTCATAAGTCAAATGAATGCATAAATGTGATGAATCAATTTCGTAGAAATATCAAATATTATACATGAAATAGACTTGGACATATTGCTAACCAGTGTAGATCAAGAGGAAATCAGTGGAACAACTGGTCTAGACAAAGAAATTTTGTGTGCTATAACTACAACAAAATTGGTCACATTGCTAAATTATGTTAGAACAAAAAAGGTCTAATAAATCAAAGGAAAAATAAGTAGAAGGATATCAAGGGAAAAGGAAAAGTTAGTACATATGTGGTTAGATAGCAGATGCAAAATAAATGGGTGAAGAAAGATCCCTCAGTTGAAGAAAATGTGCTAGCACTAGAATATGCTTCTGGTAATTCCTTCGAGAATTAGTTTGAGGCCTATGGCCTAGGGGGAGTAGTCAAGAGAAACTTTTAACCCCCTAAATAGTAAGTAACACAAGATGTGGATGTGTACATAAGATGGATAGATTCTCAATAGATCATGTTGAATTCATTAGAGGAAGTGGTATGTCGTATTGGAGGTCTGCGGAAGATTTATCTATCACAATGCATAAAATAGGGTAACCAGATGAATTAGGGTTAAAGAATTTATTGCAAAAAATTAGGTTAGGTATGCAAGTGATAAAAATTCATTTCTATTCTTCATTTGTCACTTTTTATTTTGGAGCAAAGAAGTTTGGAGATCTCTAAGACAAAATTTGGTGAAATGAAAGTGTGGAAGTGATTCAACAATCAAATTTTGATTTGAAAAAAAAGGTATCCGTTAGAAAAATCTATGAATTTGTGATATGGTCAAAATGAACGCTCCTTTGGTAGTTGAAGTTGGGGACAAACCTCATCGCAAATTAAAATGGCATCCTTACAAGTCTCTTGAGAATGATCCATTAGGAGAATTTTCATCTATCTCGTATGGAGTGTTACACATAGAGGATATTAGGGTTTATATTCACGTGAATATTGAAGAACTAGGAAGTTCACAACTATTGAATTTGTACAATAATCACATCATAGGTGAAGATTTCCACATGAAGCCGAAACATAAAATCCTAGAAGCAAAGAAATTTACTCAAATTGTCAAATTTCTCATGTTTGAAGAGTCGGAATGGGTTTGTTATGTTTTGAGTCGATTCCATGATGAATTAACATGGTTAAGCATAACATTCAAAATCATAAAGGAGGTAATCAATTTTGTATTAGGTCTAAATTCTTTCGGTGGACTACCAATTCTAAAATTTGTGAAAAATAAAATGCTCACTGATGCTAAAGGCTCTATGTATGACAAAAGAGCAATGAAAATTGATAACATTGTTGACGTAGATGTAAAATTTGCATCTATGGTTATTGGATACAAGATTTATCATTCTAGCTGAGACAACTCTATGTTTGGTATAAAAATTTATGATGCCTATCAGATGGTGAAAGAAAATGCAGACTATGATCTTTGTGAGCTATTAAGGAGTCGGCTAATGGAAAATATTGTGAAGACTAAGAAAGATACAAAATTTTCTTTCAAGTATGGTAACTTTATTTTATGCTTATTCTTTTATTTAATGGGTGAGGTTCCGGGATTCAAAAAGATTCACTAGCAAAAATATATACCAGTAGCTGCTCAAATCAGAGATCTCTTTCACAAATATGCAGACTCTAAGACAAAGAATTCAACCATCTGGGGATACTTCAAAAAAATTTAAACTATTATGCAAGCCAAAGAGAGGATTCACACCTCCATTGTAGAGAAATGCAAGGATACAATTTTCTTCATGGTAGATGTTGATCAATGTATGATGGAAGCTACTGATCAAAAAATAATATGGATCATGCCTATGAGGTATGAAGCTGAAAAGAACATTTTGGATATGTATTCTCAACACTTATTAAGTAAACCTCTAGATCTTATAGAAGTGAGGCTCGGTACCTATGCTGAAAAGGAAATATAGGTGCACAACGATCTTAGGAGACCTATGGTAACTAAAAGAGTTATAAAAGAGGTATAATTTCTTGTAGAAAGTTTGGACATATCCATAGAGAAGTTAAAAGAAGCTAGAAAGAAAAGGGAAGAAGTTGAAGCAACAAAACAAGCAGCTAAGGAGGCAAGAAAAACTCAATCAACTAGTCTAGTAGAAACATCTGCTTGAGCTAGATCAACTAGAAGCTCTATATCCCATTCAACTCCTACAACAAAATCAATCCTTGTGAAAACTGAATTTAAGGGATCCGGTAAAGAAGGTAAGAGGAAGAAAGATAAGAGAAAAAAAATCTATATGTTAGTTTAGGATGAAGTGATAGAGTCTAATGAAGAAGTCACAAAAATAAAACATCAAGGCACCAAGGCAGCAATAGTTATAAAAATAAAACCCTTCGGTGGAGATGTTCAAACAAAGAAGAAAATCAAAACTGACAATCTAGGTATGTCAATAGAAGAAGTTGAAAAAGCTTTAGTTAAGGATGCAAATCTCAAGCCACTTTGTAAATGGTATGTGTTTTTCGGTGAATCTAATAAAAGAATTCTTGAAGAAGTGACAATAAAATATATGAATATTTTCAATAAATTTTTTATTGAAATAATTCCTAATCTGCCCAAAAGTCTATATGACATTTTTTAAATGAGACTCAATACTAGAACAAAATAAGAACAGATGAGAGAAAGGATTTTTGAAAAATTGTGTTTGGTAATGTCTTTGGATGAAATGCAGGCACTTTTGAATAAATGCAAAAGGAAATTTAAAAGCAAAACAAGGGTAAATAAGCTCATGATCAATCTAACTGATGAAGTTACAAAAGAAACTAAAAAAATCCCAAGGGAGATATTGTTAAACAATAGAATTGATGTTGTGGATGAGGAAAGACTTGTTGAAGATGTCCCATCTATTATGATAAAGGAAGAAGAAGAAGAAAATTTTGATATTGCTGAGGATTCATAGATTCCTCCTACATTGGACTGCACAAAAATTCCTATGGAAGTTGAGATCCCTGAAAATGTATCAATTGAGAAAGTAGAGATACCTGGAGTCAAGCCAGATCCTGCAACTATGGAAGAAATAGTTGAAGAGAAGAAAGATGATGTAAAAGAAATCCCAGTAGAGGCAAGAGACACTACTGAGGCAATGAAGAAATTCTTGGTAGAACAAAACGAATAAATTGATCCAGAATTAATGGAAGGTCCTATTGACCTATCTACCTTGTATCCAATCCAGAAGATAAAAGTAGCTTCATTTGCACAAGAAAAAGCCAAAGAAGAGCTACTGAAGTCACACATTGAATATAGTGAACTACTAAATCTTGCATCTAGAGTATTGGAAAAGATAATGCCCTCTTATGTTAAAGATCTGATTGGTTCTTCCTCCAATGAATTGAAATACTTATCATCTCATTTAGTACTCACTTTGAATCACTTGAGAAATCAACTATGGTGAAAATGCAAAAAGAGTTTGATGTCAAAAGGTTTAGTGGATTGAAAATAATGATTGTTAAAGATAAAAACGTCTTAGCCACATGTGTGAAGAATGTACATAATTATTTTTCAGAAGGTGGAAAGATTTACAATCATTTTGATCTTTTCCAAAATTTACTGAATCTAATGAGAAAAAGGTTAAGGACTTGGAAAAATAGTTAAGTACTATTTTTGAAGCATTTGATCCTCTAACTAGTGGTGTTGGAAAGATAGAAGGTGAAGTGATGTCTTTTTTTGTCAAAAGAAAAATCTTGAAGCATGAGAATGACAAAATAGTTGCAAGAACATGTGAACTCAAAGGCATAATTGGTCCAAAAATTGAGATAATATCAAGTGCTCTAAAGGAAGGAGAAGACACTATGGAAGTTGGTGATCCAGTCAACTTGGAATCTACAGAGACAGTCCTACCTGATCTGTGGTTACATAACAATCTTGGAGAGTCTCAAAAGAGTTTGGGACACAAATCTTATCCAACTGAAGAAATATTTTGTATACATTTTTTTAGTTTATGTAAGTCAAAGAAGCATTTTCATATAGCAGTTTTGTTTGATTGATCCATTTTTGGTATGAAAAACCCTTACTTTTCCATTGATGTCAAAGGGGGAGAATAATGAGTGAATAATGCATAATCATCTCAAGGGGAGAATTGTATTTTTGGAATTTATGGGATGGAAGTGTAGTTTATCTTGGTAATTATCTGACACTTAGTCATTTTTCACAAAGTGTTGCCATCAATGCAAAAGGGAGAGATTGTAGGCAAGAGACACTGCTAGTATCATTTTGTGATTTCATTGATGACAACCCCAATTAATGATCAGATACACACATCATCATTCGATCATACCAACCGACAAATTGAAGATTGAAAAGGAAGAATAGTGCATCTGGTAGTTCAATGTTCATCGATTTGTATGAATATTTAATATTATTGGTTTTTGTTGCACATCTGAGGAATTTTTTTTTGGTATATTATCTCTATTACTATTGAAGCGTAGTGGCTTGTATCAATCCTTGTGCGAGTTTGAAGATCCGATTGAATAATTCTCTATTTTATCAGTATTGGAGCCGACTTCATAAATATATCATGTCATTGACGTATGGAAGTAATTGGTTAAGTATTTTTGTGTTTTTTACATCTTTCTTTGGGTCCTATCCAAGTTGTGTCCAGCCTTTGTGGATACACATCACATATTATTCATGATTTGAGCTAACATATGTAAATATTCCTTTGTTCTATTGGAGCTGACATATTGTAATTAAATTCTAAGTTGTGGATATATATATAAGATCATCTGTATCATTTTGAATGAATTATGAAGTGTGTGTTGATGTGAATTATGAATTAGAGTAGAGTAGAAGAGCGATAATGTGCAATTTCACTTGTGCATAAAGAATCTGTGTTGTGAGTGTGAGAAAAATAGAGCAGAAGTGTAGAACCAGTCTAACGAACAAAATATTGAATATTGTGCCTAACCAAATCTGTAATCAAACATCTGTAGATTCTATTTTTCTGAGTTCAAGTTCTCATATGGTTTTAATCTATTTTTCTTTGTAAGGTAGTGAGCCTTCCCTTTTAGTAGTGAGCTCTAGGAAGTGTTCCTGAATGCAAGTGCATTTCCTTTATTGTAAACTTCATTTGAGTATACTTAGATTAAATTATGGATTGGCCATCCACCATGGTTTTTCCCCTAATAGGTTTTCCACATAAAAATCCTTGTGTTATGGTGTTTTTTTTATTTTCTTCTTGTTTATGCATTATGGTTGAATGTTACTAATGCTTTGAAGATAAAGGGTAATAAAGTTAATATTTGAACACCATTGATTCACCCCCCCCTCTCAGTGTATCTTTTTTCCAACAGTTCTTTCATACCACAACTCACAGGGATTCTTTCAACTATTTATCCTTTCTTGTTCTCTTTTAAGTATGTATATTGTAGTATGATTTGAATCTTTCTAGTAGACATTTTGTAGATTTTCTACCTTCATCATTGTCCTTGCTTCTTCTTTAAAAATTATATTTTCTTTCCACAACTCCATTCTTCTAAGGATTCCTAAGAGCTACAGAATTCCTCTTTATTCCATGATCTTCAAAACAAGTGTTAAACTCATCGGAGGTGAACTCTCCACCTTTGTCAGATCTCAAAAATTTGACCTTCATATCCATTTTATTCTCAACCATATCTTTAAATGCCTTAAAATTATCTAAATATTTTGATATTATTTGAGAAAAGTAACCCAAGTCATTCTAAAACAATCATCAATAATAGCATTATATACCTATCAACTTGAAAAATTCT
Organism: Sequoiadendron giganteum; assembly: GCA_007115665.2. Taxonomy (NCBI): domain Eukaryota; kingdom Viridiplantae; phylum Streptophyta; class Pinopsida; order Cupressales; family Cupressaceae; genus Sequoiadendron; species Sequoiadendron giganteum. Next base: position 967,672,918 of record CM021100.1, read on the forward strand.
AATTCTTGTAGCTCCACAAATATTTGCATGCACCAACTCCAAACGACTTGTGGTAAATTTTTCTTTGACTTTGAAACTATTTTTGTCTTGCTTTCCAATTTGATACTCCTTGTAGACAACATTAAAGAGTTTTATAATCTTTGACATATCTCTCATAGCTTGATTTGAATTGATCCTCATCTATCAAAATTGATGTGACACATTATTCTATACTATAGACAACTTTACTTAATTTGAGTCATAAATCATTGCCCATTTGCACCCTTAATTTTATAAACATTTCCATTTTTCCATTTTCCTACTGTAACCAAAATTCTAGAGATTTTTTTGATCTCACAACCATTATCTTGAAACATAATATTTTATCCTTTGCTACACATTTTTCCTACACTCAAAATATTATGTTGCAGACCCTTAACATAAAGAACAACATATATATTATGCTTGCCATAAAAACTAACTAAACATTTTCCACATATCTTAGTAGATGTATCATCACCAAAATTAACTAAACCACCTTCAAACTTCTCAAGCTTGAAAAACTTACTCTTATCAGCTATCATGTGATTTGAGCATCCATTATCAATGATCCAATTGTTCTTCTCTTCTCTAGCATGAAAAGTTGTCACCATTTCTCCTCCAATGTTATGACCTAGTTTTGGAGCACTTCCCTTCATACATCTCTCATAGTTACATGAATTAGTTCTAACATTTAGAACCATGAACAAGAACTCATCATCTTCATCATCATATATACTGGCATCTTCTCTAATATAATAACTTTTACTAATTGATTTACCTTTATTATCCTAAGGTTGATCTCTTAAATCTTTGACAGACATCTTGAAGCATAATGACCAATCTTTCCATAGTTAAAGCATTTGAAAGGTAACTAACCTCTATATTTTATAATTCCCTTTATCAATTTCCTCACAAAGTTTTCTTCCAACTCATCAAATTCATATAGATCACATTCCTCATTCTTCTCCACTTTCCCAACTTTAAAATAAGTCTCTTTTTTTGAATCACTTGGACCAAATTCTATCAATTCAAAATTAGTTAAAGTAGAAAACAACTGATCTCTATAATACTAATCTAAAATTTGAAATTCTTCAATAGAAGAAACTTATGACTATAAGCTTTAGTAAGAGTTCTTAGTGCCTTTTTTACCACCTCATATTCTTCAATTTTTCCACTATGTCCTCTAATGGAATTGAAAACTCTTTCAACTCTATGCATGCAGCCTGTACTATCTTCATCTTCTATCATCATTAAGGTCTCAAATTTAGTCTTCAAATTCTACATCTTTTCTTGGTTGACTCTATCATCTCCTTCATAGATACTTTATAGATGTTTCTAAATTTCACCAATAGTTATAAGGCTCATAAATTTCACAAGTTCCAAATTAGAAAAACCACTCAAAAGAGAATACCTTTCTTTGTCATTGGTCTCATATGTGTTGATATCATCATTAGTACTAAGACCATTTCCAAGCATTGTATATCTAGTTTCAATAGATTTGCAAACTTTAAATCCCAAAGAAATAAGAAAACCTTCTATCCTAATATTCCAAAATGTATAATTAGAATTATCAAATACAAGATCCTCCTTCTTGTGCAACATCCCACATCTACCTCAAGTAGTTAATATTTCTTCTAAGGAACCTTTCTCTAATACTAATTATTGAATACACAAGATGAATGAGAGGGGGGTGAATGAGTTATTTATTAAAACATCAAAACCCTCATTAAAATTAATATTTGTATTAATCCTTAAACTAATAAACCCTTATCATGCATTAGTGGAATGTATACAAGATAAAAAATAATGCAAACACATCTAAACACATGACAACACTAGATTTCTATGGAAAACCCAAGAAGGGAAAACCACGGTGAGGATTAGCTCACAATATAAAATAATTGCAACACTGAATATAATAGGCTCACTCTGAGAGGGCTCACATCCCAAAATAAAAGAAGGGTGAACTACCAATGTCTCACTACCATATTAGAAATAAGTAGAAAGAAGATTGTTACAATGAGAAATTAATCTTAGAGCAACAGAAAGATCCACCACCATTTCACCAGAATATTCACACTCTCTCTATAGAATGTATGCACCTTTTTCTCACTACTTCTAGTAGTCTTTAGGAATTAAAGATCATAATAAATTTCACACTTTCAAACTTCACATCTCAACACACATCACTCATTCATCATCCATCAACTCAACACTCATATATATAATTTTCATTTTGTACAATGAACTAACCTTCCACACACTACAAAACTTGAATCCAACTTGGAAAATCCTCTAAACACAAATAATTTATGTTATAGATATGATAATATAGGAACACCCTCAGATCCTCTAGACCAAAAACCAAACTATGAAGAAATATAGAGAAAAACCACTTCTCTAGATAATGTTGGTTTTACAGCTCACACACTGGTGAACACAAATTTCTCTGCACAATGATCCAAAACCTAAAACTCTATATGTAAAAACTCTAATAAACATATATAAATCATACATATATATCTTCATCTATGAAGAAATGAAGAGAAAAACAATAAACACCACTTTCTTAGACTAAACACTCTTCACAACATTGTTTCCTCTTTTATTAAAATTTTCTCAAAAGCACTTGGAAACCAAGCACCACAAACACATTCTCGTCATCTTGAACACCTCAAAATATCAACCACACAGGAGGTTGAATATCCATTAATAGAGGCTTATCAAAGAAAAACTATAGGTTGAAACCAATGACACTGCTAGACAACATAATGCAACTAATCAAATCATCATCACAAAATTCGAACAATATATTTTGACATCAATTCCACACAAAATATCTATTCACATCAATGACAACATAAAATTCTAATAATAGTATCTCTCAAATAATTTTCTATTGATGAATCATGCAAGAAAAATAGGGGTGGTACAAAGTGTCAATAGGACTACAATAGGTGTTGTACAAGGAGTAACAAAAAGTTCAACATGTTTTGGATTAATCACATTAGGATGATCATCAATTTCCTCCATCTAAATCCATAGATTTTGAAAAAAAAAGATAATTAATTATGCACTTTTTCTTTTATCTTAGCTTCTTCATCTTCACTATTCAAGTTTATTAAAATGGGTGCTTTATGGTTGATATCTGTCATATATTCAATTTTCATTCTTTTCTTAGGTTGAAAAATGTAAGGTTAAGTTACATGGTTTGGTGGGAGTGATGGGATGGAATCTAATGACATTGGTTTTCATTGATGTCAACACTTGGTGAGATTGTTGTAGTGGTTGCATTGTTGGTGGTAGTTGTCAATACTTGAGAATATTGTTGTGATGTCAACACTTGGTGTGTTTGTTGGGATTGGTTGTCAAAATTTGATGAGATTATTGCATATGGAATTGGTTTTCATTGATTGACAATATTCAATTTGGGTTTTAATTAATGCATGATGATGGGTGTTTGTGTTCATGGTTGGATGGCATGTAATGTAAAGTTTTATTGAACTTGGTTGCTATCAGCAGAGTTGATTTCATGATGATATATTAAGATGAGGATTAGAAGTAATGCTAATGGTGGAGATATGTTGTTGATGGTCTATAGTATGTTATATATTCTCTGCTACTATTCTTGAGTATGTACGTGCTATTACAAGAAATTTTTGGCCTTTGTAAGTTGGAATTTTTTGTTTTAAGATGTTGCTATGAAAAAAATTTGGTAGAATACTCTGCATTCCTCTACTATTGGATATATGGTCCTGTGGTTTGGGATTTATATTTTTTGTTTTTTTATTAAACGCCTATATTTATAGATCACCTATGTTGTCGAGGAGGTTTTTTTTAATTGCATGTCTAGAATGGTCTGAAAAATGCTCTACAATTCTCTGCATTGATGTTTCTACTCCTAAATTTTGGTGGATGTGCTCTCAATTTCTATGTAGTGTCTTAGTTCAGATCTCATGTGTTGAATTAGTCTACAAGCTGATCTGTTAATGTAGTTTTCTCATATTTGTGTATTTTGTGCTTCTAGGGTGAAGTGTTCTATTCATGTTTGGTTTGTGGTAGCTCTTGGTGGCATAATAGTATGAAATAAGTGTCTATAATTGTTGTTGGATATTCAAGGAACATCTCTTTGTGATCTACAAATCAATAGTTTCCTCTTTTGGTGTTTCACTATGTTTGAGTTGGTCTTCTAGGTAATTTATGGATATCTAGTCAATCGGGTTTGTCATCTTTCTTTTGATTGATGGTTTGTACCAACATATCAAGTTGTGTTTGTTGGCCCATAATGTTTTTTGCACCAAAAGATCGACCTGTTGATGCTCGATACAACTGCCAAAGTTAACGGATTCACAAGAGGCCGTTAGTCCATGTCATGAATCTTGAGGGGATCGTTGACCATCTGCCAAAAAACTCTCCCTCATCTATATCTGAGGGGATTCAAACTCGACACTATTGGCTCTAATACCACTCGTTGGCCTATAGTCTGTGCACCAAAATATTGACCTATTAATGCGTGATAAAACTACTAGAGTTAATGGATCCTTCGGAGGTGGTTAGTCCATGTAATGAATCCATGTAGTGAATCCCAAGGGGATCATTGACCATCTTCCAACAATGTTACATATGGTGTATTTGGGTCCTGGCCTATCTTGGTTAGAACCACATTGAGTGAACTCAATTGAAGTTATTTTTTTGGGCCTACTGCTTATGTGCTACAGGTTTCATCTACCCATTTCCTTATTTTTGACTTGAGTTGATGTGTTGCAACTTGTGTAATTTTTGGGATCACTTTGGAAGATTTATTAAGGTTGTATTTAGCCCTCTCTATCCCTTGGATATGACCACATTAATGTTTTATGGTTGACTTATTGATATTATTGTTTATCATCTTTTTAGCCGACCTAATTGGTGTTTTATGATCTTATGGTGGATATAAATGAAAGAAAACATAAATTAAAAAGAGTATGGTGGAATTTATTCAAGATCTCATAGAAGTGTAAAAGTGTGTGGAAGATAGATCAAATGCTATTTAATTCCTCAATCAGTAGAGTGTTGTATTGACAAATATTGTAATTTCTTTAATCTTCATGTATCTTGCTTTGAGATAGTGAATCTAATCAAGTCCTTATATCTTTCCTTCGAGTGATGTGCCTAATTTCTAAAAGAACCTTGTATATTGCCCTGTGATTGTGCACCTTAGCTTACAATTCTTTGGAAGTGAGTCTAATAGTAATTTTGTAAGCAATGAGCTTCTATATTGTGAGTTAACTCTCACTATAGTTTTTCCCTCATTGGGTTTTCCACGTAAATTTGGTGTTATCTAATGTATGTGTGTTATTTGTTTCATATTTTATTGATATTGATCTACTTAAGGATTGAATTTTCATTTATTTCATTATTGAGGGTTGATAACCTTTTTAAGGAACGAAATTGCTATATTTTTTTATGTTGTCATTTTTTTTGAGGGTATTATAATCTAGTAAAGAATTTTGGGTTTGTTGAAGGGTTTATATTTTTAATAGAGTGATTCCCCATCTCAATCTTCAGGTGTACTCAAAAACTAGAATCAAAGCCAAGTTCCTCTGAATAATCTTAACTTCTTGAGGTAATGACCCAAGATGGAACATGAAGGATCTTACAATTGTCTTAGGTTGATGTGATGAATTACACTTTTTAGAACTTGAGGATGGAAGGCCATATAAACTCTCTAGGGTTTGGTGTTTCAAAATAATTCAAGGATGATTATGCTACTCTTAATAATCCTCTAATAGATCCTACTAAAATTAGGTTGTATGATAACATTTCCAAGGCTAAGAATGTTATCTTGTTTGGTTTTCTTGATTCAAAACTTTTGAAGGTGATGAATTATAGTTTTTTTAGGGGATTTTGGGAAAGCTTAGCATCATGTATGAAGGAGATGCGAAAGTAACGAAAGCCAAGATTTAGATATTCAAGAGCATATATGGGACCCTAAGAATGAAAAATGATGAATACATTAAATCTTATATGCTTCAAGTGCATGAAGTAGTTACTAACATCATTGGTCTTAGTGGAGAAGTAAAAAGAGATGATATTATGAAGAAGTTTTTGAGATATTTTCCTAAAGCTTACTATCATAAATTATATGCTATTGAAGAGTCTAAGGACTTGGAAAAGTACTCTATAGATGAAATTTCTGGTGCTCTCTTAGCCTTTGAAATGAGATAATTTGACAAAGATGTTCTAAAAAAGGAAGTAGCATTCAAAACTAGTAAAAAGATAGAAGATGAAGTAACTAATTGAGATGATGACTTAGATGATATTGAAGAAAAAATTATTAGAAGATTGAAGAAAGGAACTATGAGAGAAGGGGGATTCTCTACTCATGAGTTTCTCTTCACTTAGAGAGTCTTAGGGGGTGAACTTCCCTAAACTACCTCAAAGGACAATGGTGAGAGTTCTAGAATCAAAAAGGGTAGGTCACAAAGATTCTCTAGACAAACTATCAAGTTCTCTATAATACCCCTCAGTTTTGCTTTTTGTTCAAGTTGTTTTATGCTATGTTTGGTTGCAGTTACCTTGCTTTTGGATACATTTTCTTATGATGTTTTGATTGCTACCATTGAGCGACAACTATTATTGTGGGATATAGTTATCTGATTATTGTTTCACATGCATTATGGATTAATGATGTTGTAGAGTTAGCATGAGATGTTATTATGAGATTACTAGATTATGATGGAAGTGTCAGTTTTGATGAGTGTATGGGTGAAGATGACGGTTTCGCATCACTCGCTTGCGAGCGCCCTATGAATCCATAATTCCTTCTTCACGTTGTGTATTATATGCTGGATATATTATATGATGTTGTTTACTTGGTTGCAGGATTGCAGGTACATGACATCGACTCCACCTGGTTTCACAAGTTTGAACGTGTTGATCCAATAGTTAAGTTGAATGGGAGATAGTAGCTAGGTAACATGTGTCAAGTTTACACCCTAGCCTTAGTGTGTCGTCAGTTGTGTGTGTCGAGTCATTGTCTGTCTTGCTTTGATGTTATTTAATTCTGAAGCATTTTTTATTTGGAAATAGATATTTAGAATAATTGCATTTAAATCATGTTGATGGTTATTTAATTTAAATAATGCAATGTGGATAAAATTTTATATTTAAATTAATTAATTATATTTAGTTTATTTAATTAATTAAATTTGATCCAAGGGGTTGAATTTAGTTATTAAATAATTAAATTAATTAATTAAACGTGATGCAAGAGAATGAAAGGAAATAAAAGAATTAAAATTTAATTTGGAATTTAATTTCAATGTGTGGGAATTAAATTAGAAATTTTAATTAAATGTTTATTTGGGAAATTGGTTGCAACTTTGGAAATTAATTTATTATTTGAAATTGCATTTTAAATTGAAATTTGAAATTGAAAGTGAAATTGAAATTGAAATTGAAATTGAAATATCTAATTTGCATGTAATGTGAATTAGGGTTGTATTAGGTATTTTTGATTTATAAAGAATACATGTTTTAATTTTAAGGCAGAAAAATCTTTTAGAAAAAAAAATACATTTTTACAGCAAGGAAGAAATTTTGGAAAATTTGCACAATGGTTTGAAGAAAGTTTGATTGTAGAATTGATTGAAGGAAATATTGTTTGCATTTCTTGGATTTTGGATTGGATTCATTGGAGAATTGAAAAAAATTCAGGAAATCTTTGGAGGAGGCTTGCATCAGAAATTCATCTCTTCCTGTAGCTTCTTGTACCAGGTTTTCCTCTTTGTGTTTTATTGTTCTTGATTGTTTTTCTTTAAAATAGTAATGATTAAAGATTTGTTTGTTAAATCTGTTTTAGAAAATAAATTTGATATTAGAAGAAAAGAATTAAACAGATTTACAGCCTTTGCTTGTGAAAATTCTTGAGTGAAAATTGTGAAAACCTCAATTGAATTTAAATTATTTGGGAAATCGATTTTGTTGTTATTGAAATCAAACATAGAGATTGAACAATGCATTTAGAATGTTTTTAGAAAATGAAACCTTCTGTTTATTATTAAAAAATGGATTTTAAAATCTGCAGTATAGTTATATTTTTCATGGTAAAATGGTCTAGTTGCGTCGCCTATAACTTCACTTTCACAAACTGGGTTGTCAGGAAATTTAAAGGGTTTTTGCATTTTGAAATTTTCTTATTATTGTTAAAAAATCGCAAATACTCAGATTGTAGTTTTTGAGTTATGCTTGAAACATGAGACTGCTGTTAAGTTATTTTCTCATGGCTGCTTTGAAAATAAAATAATAATAAATTGATATTTATAAATATTAATATTTTATGTATTGTTATTATAATATTAAATTATTATTTATTAATATTTTATATTATAATTTATAATATTAAAATATTATATTTATTTGTATTATTTTAAATAAAATTTGTATATTAGATTAGTGGAATTAGAATTATAAACATATGGAAAAATTGTTGTTCATTTTAAAATGGCATGTTAAAGTTTAATTGAAAGAGTTAAATATTTGATGTAAAGAATGCATAATTTAAAATTTGATTGTGGAATTTAAATTCATGTGTAAAAGGTCCAATTATTAATTTGATTTAATGGAAAAAATATATTTATATTTTGGAAAATTAATGATAAGGGATATTTTATTTTGAATTAAACAATTTGATATTCTCTAAAGAATAAAAGATATGTTAATGATTAAATATATTTAAATATATTAATTTATATTTAGTATATATATATTGAAGGTATATATCCATTTGAGAGAATAAATAATATTTTATTATTTTATTTTGTTGTTTCCAAATTGGGTATTATTAGTGTTCTAAAAGAAATGATTAGTATGTGTAGAAAATGTATAGAGAAAGATATTTTTTAATAGAAGTAATTATTTGATTTAAAAGGAAATATTGATTTTGTTAATATGATTCAAAAAAATATATTGAGATGTATATATATATATCCATGAGTATTTTCAATTAGTATTTACTTTGTTTTATTTAAGTGCGTGTAATTTAGCTTTGCATGAAAAATTTAAATGATAAGTTTTGAATGTATGGTCAAAATTGATAAGGAAAAATATATTTAAAATATATTGAAGAATTATAGAAATATTTATATTTAAATGTTTGTTTTAGTTAATGAGATTTAATTAGAAACAATATGAATGCGTGGTCAAATAGATAAGCCAAAAGATATTTTTATACATTAATGAAATTGCATGTTTTTAAATGGACAGTTGATGAGACATAGACTCCGGATAGAAAATTGGAAAAGATTGTTTGCAATAGTGTTAGGTTGCATTAGAAGTAAATTTAGGAACTAACTATATTGAAAAAGGCAAATAGTTATTATGTTTTATTTAGTTCCATAGAGTTATCTAGTCATTGTGAATGAAATATTAAGTAATATATGTAATTAAATTTATTAATATATATATTTGGTGTCTATATAATATGGAACATATATATATATATTCAGTGTAAAATTCATTATCGTATTTTATTTTAATAAGATGCATGCAATGTATTATTGAATAGAGATTTAAAAATGGATTGATTAGTGTATATGGAAAATGGTTAGAGAAACAATATGTTATTATATTAAAGTGATTGAATGTTTTAAATAGAAAATTGAATGAGATGTAAGATTTGGTTAGAAAATGGAAAGAGTTTACTTGCATGGATTTGTGTTGATTTAAAACTAAATCAAGAAGTTGTTTTATTGATGAGGCAATCAATTATATTATTTATTAATTTCTATTTAGATTATTTGAATCATTGTGATTGGATTATGAAAGAGATATGAATTTAGTATATCCAAAAGTAGTATCTTCCTCATGATTATCTTAAAGGATTTAATTCTCTGTATTCAGTAAAGGGAAGTAAGTTTAATTGTTTTAAATTTTCAGTAGTGAAAAAGGAAATAGGGGTTATGATTATTTTAGATGATCTAGTTATCATGTCTTTGAATTTGTCAACACTACCTATTGAATGAGTATAGATTTAGGAAATCCAAATATTAGATTTGATTAATGACTTGAATGCTTTGGTTGCTATGTCGTCAAGTTGCATTGTTGGTTTTGGGATTTAGTGTTAGTCCTAAATTATAAGTCTTCCAGAAGAACTTAGATGATAAGGGTTGTTGAATCTTTATGCCATCCAATTGTTTTCCCTTGGGTAGTGCATGGCGTCTTTTCAGTTTTATCCGATTTTTCACGAATGGGGATGTTTGCACCTCCTTGGTTTAGGAGCAGATTATGGGATTTGTGTCTCCTTGTATGGAGTGACCTTATGTAGTTTCATCTTGTTGCCTCTTATAAAAGGAGTGGACTATGTGATTGTTGCCTCCAAGATGTTTGGAGTGAATTTTTATTATTTGTATCCTCCTTGTGTTGGAGTGGATTATGATGCCTAGTTGGTATGCACTTGTGGTTCCCTTGGTGGATTCTTTGGGTGTGTGTTGTCGAATAGAAGAGTGGCTTTTGATAGGGGCCAGAGCCCAAAGTGGTAAACCAAGTAACCTTCAAAAGTGAGTTAATCAAGTGATAATTAAATTAATGTACTTCAATGATTAGGATGCATTCACATTAATCAAGATAATTTAATCCTCACTCATAGACACAAGGGCTTGTTTAGACTTGCGATGAGTGAGAAGGTCTGGAATGGCAAGATCAACTATCTTGTTCTTGCGAGAGGTAGTTGATTCCGCATGAGTGAGTATGAGTGCTGGTATTCGCTTGAGGCCACTAGGATTACTTGTGTCGGAGCCTATGAAGAATGCCCAGAGGAGACCTCATGACAAACTTTGTGATGACACTCTATCTAGGACAACTGTTGTTAATTGTTTTATATGTATGGTTCTGTGAACATACTTGATCTACTTTATGTCTGGAAGCAATGTGACCTATGTCAGTGATGTTGGAGTTGTACTTGTATTGTACTTGATTTGTACTTGTATGGTGAATGAGTTGTACTTGTTAATTCATTTGGTTGGTTATAACAGTTTGAGTCAGTATGAGTCTGCCTTTGGTTAGTAGTTGTAGATCTTTGTCCTTGTTACTTTGTTACTATCTCCTAGCATGGAGGGTGGGCCTTCAGGTACCACATTGGTAGGGTGAAACATGCACCAAAACTGTTGGGTCCCCATCAATCTTCAGTACTTGGTGGTCAGACATCCAGATGGATAACTCATGGTTCTTGTTGTAATTACTTGCATTGTAATATTTTAACTTGTATAAGTTATTTTATCCCTCTTATGTTTATGAGGTGGAAGTTTGTAATTGTAACCTTGAGTACTGTTGCCTCATTCTGGGAATGAGTGATGTAACTATTGGATTAAGATAATGATTATGAGATTATATCTTAGTTGATTATCTTATTAGGTTATGTGGTATTCTTATAATGTATGATATTTATATCATAAAGTTTATAATGCTATGGTTATATGTAATATGTATGTGTGGGTTTAAGTAATCCTAACCTTGTAGCCTTAGAGGTTGTTGTTAATTAGTAAGTGAATGTGTATGTTAAATGCACTTTATGAAAAAAAAATTGGTTTGCTTATGATGTTAATTGCCACTTCCTTTAAGGTTATTTGGTGGGGCATTACATTTTCAGCCAAAGGATGTCAACACAGAATATAGACGATAGTACAACACACTAGCATCCTCGAGACACATTGGCGTCTCATACAAATTAGAGACTGAGTTTATAACATAAAATAGAAAAGTGGCTACTCGCAAGATGATTTCTAAGAACTTCTAGAAAGTGATAAAGAAATATAATGAGATAAAGGAAATAGATTGAAATAGAAAAGATAAAGACAAGGAGAAGAAGGGAAATGAAATGATTATGTAACCATGCAAATGATGAAGCCTCCAACTTGTGAATGCATTCAATAACTAAACACACGAGAGAGAGAGAGAGAGAGAGAGAGAGAGAGAGAGAGAGAGTGTGTGTGGGGTTGTATAGGGGTTTTCCTTAGTTACAAACCCCTTTTGGTGTTCCCACCTCCATAGTCAACCAAATAGATAGATAGAAAAGTAGGAAGTGAAATAAAGTACACAAAAGCACTACAAAATAGTGTTATGTTACTCAACCAAATAATAGAGGAGAAGAGTGAAATATTACCACCTCCACCCAAAATGTTGAAGGCTAGCGGGGGAGAAAATGAGAGGAACTCAAGCCTCTACTATTGTGGTGTTTTTTTCCACACTTTTTCTACTAAAGTGATGGAGTGTTGATGTTGTTGCTTTGGAGTGTAAAGTATTTCTTGAGAACGAAGAGATAGTGAAGAAGTTGCTTGGAGCTTGTGAAGATATTGTGGATTGGATGTGAAGAAATCAACCAACCATGAAATGAATGAGAATGAGTCAATATGGAGGAAAGGGGAATAAAATGACCATATTCTGGTCGATCAACCAAAGAGGGCATTACAATTTGACTCCCAATGGGAATTGTAATGCCTCTGCAAGACCTAGGTGCAAGAATCTATTAGGGACATCAGCACACCACATAGACATATACACATTGTGTAGGCATCCCAGATAGAGACACCCCCACCAACACACAAAGAAGGTGCCATGTGTGATGCAAGCAACGTGCTTAAGTTGAATTAAGCCTCTAAATTCAGTTTTGCTAAAGTGTTAAGGGAAAAAAGGGAATTTGTGTTAGGGGTGAAAATTCATGTTGATACAGCAACCTACAAATACAAAGGTAACCTACCTTTCAAGTGTTTCAATTGTTGAAGGATTGGTCATTTTGCACCTAACTATCCTTTTAAGGAATTAGATTATAGTAACAAAAGAGAGAAGGTTAAAAAAAAATTCTATTCCAAGGAAAGAATTTGTTCCTTATAAGATGAGGATAATGATTCAAATGATGAAACCCTATTCATGGATTTGAAAGAAAAAGGTGAAATATTGGAGAAAGTAAGAGATCTAGTACTTAACAGGTTGATGAGCTTAATGAAATATCATTGGTAGTATGGACTACCTTTCATGCAAAGGAAGAAGAAAATTATAGGGTGATTGATAGTGGTTGCTCTAACCACATGAATGGTGGTAAGAGAAGGTTCATTATTCTCAAGAAGTTAAATGGTGGAGCTATTAAGATTGATGGTGATGGTTCAACACAAATCTATGGAAAGGGTGCTATTACAATTGATGGAAAGAACAAGATTAAGGATGTCCTCTATGTCAAATGTTTGTAGCATAATCTTCTTAGTGTCATTTAGATGTGTGGGAAGGGATAAAATCATACATTTCATGCCAATGGTTGTGAGATCAGAAAGGTAGGGTATGAAAGATTAGTTGTAGAAGGATTTAGGACAAATGGAAATGTTTATCATCTAAAGGAGGATAATAGAAGAATCTACTTATTGGCTCAATCTAGTGAGTGTTATTTGTGGCACAAAATAATGGGAAATGTCAATTTTGACAATATGGTGAAGATCAGTTCCTCTCATGCAGTGAGAGTTATGCCTAAGATAACCAAGCCTGGAAACACATTATGCAAAGAGTGTCAAATGGGAAAGAAAATATGGACATTCTTTAAAAGAAAGGAGTTCTCTACTATGATGCCATTGTATTTTATTCATACTAACCTATGTGGACCTACAAGGACAAGGATTCAACAATTTGAAAGGTATTTTATGTTTCTTATAGATGATTACACTTGAATAGCTTAGGTTACATTTTTGAGAGATAAATCAGAAGCTTTTGATAAGTTTAAAATCTTCAAAGAAAAAGGTAAGAATGAAATAGATGTTAAGATTAAATGATTAAGGTTAGATAAATGAGGTGAATTTTCTTCAAATGAATTAAAAATATTTTGTGAAGATCATGGTATTGGGAGAAATATGTCTGCTCCTAGAACCCCTTAGTAGAATGGGGTTGTGGAAAGGAAAAATAGGACTATCCAAGAAATGGCTAGGAAAAGTATGAAAGATGTAGATTTGCCTAATTTGTATTGGAACCAAGTAGTTCACACTGCTATCTATTTAGTTAACATAGTTCACTTGAGGGTCAATAGAACTAATATCCCTTATGAGATATGATATGGAAGACCTCCCACTATTAAATACTTCAAAAAAATTGGTAGTAAATGTTACATCAAGAGAGATGAATGAGACCTTTGAAAGTTTGATTCAAGGTGTGATGAAGGGATATTTCTTGGCTACTCAATAAGGAGCAAGCCTTGCTGATGCTACAAAAAGAGATTGGGAAAGATGATTGAGAGCACAAATGTTAAAGTAGATAAAAAATTATGTCATATCTCATAAGAACCTAAAGTTTACAGATGTCTTATACCTCCATGGATTGAATAAGAAGAAGAAGAAGAGAAAGGAGAGAAGGAACTAGAACCTATGAAGTTTCTCAAAAATCCAACAAAATATGTTCAAAAGAATCACTTTGTAGATCAGATTATTGGAGACACAAATTAAGGTGTGCTAACCAAGAAATTAAGTGAGCAAGTAAATTTGTGTTTACTATCAAAGGTAGAGCCTAAAATATTACTAGTTATATCAAAGATGATGGTTGGATAAAGGAAATGAAAGAAGAATTGGATCAGATATAGAAGAATTTGACTTGGGAATTGGTTACCAGACCTTCTAGTAAGAATGTGATAGGAACAAAGTGGGTTCTCTAGAGGAAACTAAATTAAGTTAGTGAAGTTTTGAGGAATAAAGCTCAATTGGGATGTAAGGGATATTCTTAAGTTAAGGGTATTAATTTTGAGGAAACTTTTTCTCTAATAGCTAGAATGAAGGTAATAAGGATGTTTCTTGCCTTTATTGGTCACAAAAATTTCAAAGCCTACCAGATGGATGTCAAGTCAATTATTTTGAATCATGATCTAAAGGAAGAGGTATATATTAAGCAACTAGATGGTTTCTAGTTATCAGAAGATCTACATATGGTGTGCAAACTCAAGAAATATTTGTATGGACTCAAGCAAGCTCCTAGATCTTGATATGCTTGATTGGATAAGTATTTACTCCAACAAGGATTTAATAAAGGTACTATAGATAGAAATATTGATGAGGGTGACACCACCCAAACCCCACACAAAACACAATAAACAATAACAACACAAAAAATGCAAGATAGAAAATAACCCACTTTAAATTATTTTCCAAAAATGAACTTATAGTTTCAAAAATTATAGGGCTATAGCCTAATGGGCTTGATTCATTACATCCAAATTAAATCTAAAAATTAAATCTATTACTTAGAGCCACAATTTGCACTAATGGAGGCACCTTATACAACCTCCACTTAACCCTTTTATTCTACCCAATAACTACCCTAGAATGTTCTAGAAAGTCTAAATTTCCCTTTTTTCTTGGCACCAAAAGTCTCATCATTTGATTTCTTGGTTAGGAAGATATTTCAATGAAATTCACATTTTAGTGGGGAATCTTTGTGGGGACATACCTTTTGATCTAAGCATTCAATTTTATATTATATTGTATCGTTGGAAAGCTCTCAAAGAGATATGCAATGCCAAAACAATCAAAGATCATTTCGTCCACTTTTCAAGTTGTTTCGGGGCCTCTAAGGTTTTCAATTATGAATTTGAAGTTGCATTAGAGAAATTTCTCATGATGGAAGCTTTAATATCTCCAAAATGATATATGGTATTGAGATGATTCTTCCACCATCAAAAATATTTTTCAATTCTTCTCCTTTGGGTAAATTTTCAGGTCCATACAAGTCTATTTAGGTTGACTTACTAAAAATAGTAAGTTATTTTTTTTACCTTTTCTGAATTTTAATTGTCTTACACCTTAAGTGACATCATGTGACTCAAAAAAAATAAAGAAAATAAGGAAAATATGGTTTTTGGGTGATGAAAGACTACCACTACACCATTGGGTGCTCTTGCATCAAACTCCCAAGGTAATTTTAAAAAGTGACCTTGTCACTTCTCAGGAGTTAGAGGGAAACCAAGATGGTTAACCTCATCCTCAAACAAGCATTATTAATATTCAATATACCTTCCTCTCCATTTCACCAAGTACTTTTCATATTGCATGTTTCTTGTGCTTCTACCCACACGACTATCCAAAATTTCTTCTCTCTTCCTTTTTTGAAGTAGGTGCTGGAATATTCCACTATGCTTCTATTATTTCTTCATCAATTCCTCCTTCATGATATTCTATTAAATGTAAAATTTTAAACATATTTGGAATATTAATTTCATCAAGCAACTCTACATCATATGTATTTCCTGAATCATGCTTCTTCAAGATATTGCATGGTCAAAACTTCTTCATCTTTAACTTCTCGTATGTACCAACTAGAAACCTCTCCTTTTGCAAATGGACCATGACTTCATCTCCTAATTCAAACTCCTTATACCTCCTTTTTTTATTTTTCTTAGCCTTATATTGTGAGTTCATCTTATTGATATGTTTCTTCACCTCTTCATACAAATTCTTCAAGTTCTCAGCAAAGTATTTAACCTCCACACTGCCCTTCTCCCCTTTATCCATCTTTCTTAGTTTAGAAGTAGTTCTTGGATGACTCCCACATACAATCTGGAATGGTGATTTACCATTGCTCTTGTTGACAATTGTTTTGTAAGAAAATTCTTCCTGTGATATAATCAAATCCCATCCCTTTGGATTATTTCCTACTAAGCATCTTAGCAAGTTAGCCAAAATCTTGTTCACCACCTCTATTTTTTCATTAGTCTATGGATGGTGTGCAAAATTGACTTCAAATCTATCTTCAAATTCTTCCATAATATCCTCCAAAAATAGCCAACAAATTTGGTTTGTCTATCTAAAACTATACTCTTTGGTAGAACATGTAGTCTCACCACCTCACTAAAAAACAAATATACAATAAGAACAACATCACTAGTCTTATGAGATAGAATAAATGTTCCATCTTTAAAAATATATCCACCACCAAAAATATGGAATCATTCCCTCTCTATGTCCTTGGAAAGCCAAGAAAAAAATCCATTCTAATGTCCTCCCATGGCCTCTCAAGTAGAGGTAATGGTTGATACAATCTAGTATTTTGACTTGTTCCTTTCCCCATCTGACATACTCTACAACTCTACACACACTTCATCACATCTTTTTGTAACTATGGCCCTAGTAATAATTCTCACAAACAAGAGAAATGGTCTTATCTCAACCGATATGTCCATCCAATCCTCCAATATGCTTCTACTTGATTAGATTCTCTCCCATGGAAATCCTTTTAATGTACAATTGAGTTTCTCTACACAAAATCCCATCAGGGATTAAGAAATCCAACCATCTTGTCCTATCCAATATAATAGGTTCCAAACAAGCCTTCCAAGCTTCTACAAAGTTTGGATCTTTAGGATACAAACTCTTGAGTTCATTAAACCCAACAAACTCTCTATTCATCTCTATCAACAAATTTTATCTTCTATTCAAGGCATCTGCAACTCTATTTGGCTTTCCACTCCTATGCTTCAAAAAAAAATTATAACTCTGCAAAAACTCAACCCATTTTAAGCACCTTTCATTTAACTTTCCTTGACAATTGAGATACTGCAAAGCCTGATGATCAATATATAAAACAAGTTCTTTTGGCAACAAATAGTGTCTCCATTTCTTCAAATCCTGAACTGTAGCATAAAAATCTTGATCATAGAAAAAATATTTTTTTCTTGGCATCATTCAAATTCTCACTAACATAGGCAACAATCTTACCTTCTTGACTCAAAATAACTCCTATGGTAGTGCCACTAGCATCACAATCTACCTAAAAGAGCTTATTGAAATATGGAAGTGCCAAAAATAGGTTTCTCTATGAATTTATTCCTCAACATATGAACACTCTTTGTTTCTCCTATAGTCCATTTAAAATCCTTTATATACCCTCTCATTGCTTCAATTAGAGGTGTACAAATACTACTAAAATTCCTAATACAATTTCTGAAAAAACTTGCTACACCATGAAATGACCTTACCTCTATAACAATACTCTGGGTAGGCCATTTAATGGTAGCTCTCACCTTCTCTAGATTCATTTTAAGATCCTCTACTGAGACAAAAAATCCAAGATACACCAACTCCCTCTTCACAAAACTACATTTATTCAAATTAATTAACAACTTCTCCTCCCTTAGCTTCTCAAAAAATCTTCAGATATGCATTAGGTGCTCCTCCAATATTTTACTAAAATTCAAAATATCATCCATTTTTTTTTTCCCAAAAATTATTTCAATACCTCATTCATAAGCCACATAAATGTGCTTGGTGCATTAGTTAGCCCAAAAGACATGAATAACCAATCATATAATCCCTCCTTGGTTTTGAATGCTATCTTCCTTTCATCTCATTCTCTAATCCAGATTTGGTGATATCTAGTCTTCAAATCTATCTTTGTAAAGTACTCAACTCAACTCAAACAATCCATAATGTCATCCATCCTTGGCAAGGGAAATCTATACTTGATAGTAATCTTGTTGATAGCTCGGGATTTTGTACACATCCTCCATTATTCATCCTTCTTTGGTGCTAGTACTATAGGTATGGCACATGGAATCAAACTCTCTCGAATCAATTCCTTCCATAACAAATCTTGCACTTGTCTATTCAACTCTTCATTCTCTACTAGATTCATTCAATGGGTTGCCTTCTTTGGCAGACTAGCTCTAGGAAGTAGATCCATTTGATGGATAAGATTCCTTACTAGAGGCAAACCTTTAGGTAGGTTATCAAAAAAAACATCTTGAAACTCATTCAACAAATCTGAAACCTCTACTAGTACCTCATTAGTATCTTCTTTATCAAATCTAGGGATCAATTCAAAACACATATGCTCATTCCTCATACCTTCTAGGAATTTTCTTCCATCAACCAAAAATCATCCTCCATTACTACATACCTTTTCTTTTGCATCCCTCAAGAGTTTCAACCTATGATGAATTCCATGCTTTGCCGAGGAATAGTTGTTATCATGTCCATCATGCACCACACGACAATCAAATTACCACAGTCTGCATAACAACATGTGACAAGCATCCATAGGTATAATATCACACAAAAACTTATCCTTATAGTTACCAATCTTAAACTTTACCAAATATTTCTCATTGACCAATGCCCTATGGTCCTTTTGCAACCATGCTATCCAGTATGGTTTTGGATTCTTTCTCCTCTCCAACTACAATTTAGTGACCATTTCTTCAGAAACAAGATTATCAGTGCTACCTCCATTAATGATAACATTACAAACTTCACCTTCACACTTTCATTGAGTGTAGAACAATTTCTTTCTTAGATTTGGTTGATTCTCCTAATTCAACAAGGCTATTTTGACAACAAGGGCCTCTTTTAACATCTTCAGAATGTGAATACTAAGCATCTTTATCCACATGGGCAGCTTGGGAATTACTTTTAGGTCTTCTATTTATCCTCCTTTGATGCTAAGGAAACTCATAAGATTTATGTCCTTCTTCTTTGCATTGAAAATAGGTTCCATGGAAGCCCCCTCTTCTCGGTCCTCATCTAGACTTCCTCTTCCTCTTTGGTCTCCATTATTTTAATCACAAGGATGGTAGGTGCTATCTCCTTTCTGGTTCTAGCTGCTACTAGATCCTTCACCCTTCTTTTGATCTTCATTTCAACCTCCATATGACTATCCTCTAGGCTTTCCACCTCCAACTCTTTGTTTTCTTTCATACCTTCTATTCAACTTTTCTTCTACCTTCAAAGCAAACTAATATGCATCTTCAATTGTATAAATTCCTACTAGACTCGACTCTTCTTGAATACTTGGATTTAACCCATTTCTATAGTGGGGAACTTTCTCCTTCTTGGTATCAGAATGGCCTATTCTGATCAAGACATGATAGAATTTTTTTGTATACTCCTTGATAGATTTTCTATATTTTTTCAATCCTTCCATTCTCTTTGACAAATCTAGCTCATAATCCATAGGAATGAGTTGTCTTTTTAATTTATCCACCATATGATCCCATCTATTTATTTTCTCTTTTCCTCTTTGATTTCTTTCTAGTTGTAACTCTTTCCACAAAATATTCGCATGACCCTTTAGCTTGGTCTTTAGAAATTTGACCCTATCAAAATATTCCATGTCCTTATACTCAAAGTACTCATCCATATCATTGATCCAATCAATCAACTCTTTTGGGTTCAGATTTCTAGAAAATGTAGAAACATCGATCTTTGGTATTTTCCCAATCTTGGAGATGGCCTTAAATAATCTAACTTGTTTTGGATCTACTGCATCTTGTTTTTTGAACTATTCTTCATTTTCAGCTTCATCTTCACCTTCATCTCCTCTTCTTGGCTCAAAATGTCTATGCATCTCCTCTTACAGTGCTTGAACTTGTCTCTACAAGGCTCTAAAACCCTCTTCTAGTACAATAAAATTTCTTCCACCACCATGGTTTCTTCGCGGAGGCATTTTGATCACTTTTCTCAAAAACCTACAACCACAAGTCCTAGAGAAAATTGCCTCGCACTCGATGATCTATTTACACACTCAAGAAAACCTAGCTCTGATACCACTTGATGATGGATACACCACTAAAACCCCACACAAAATATAATAACCAATAATAACATAGAAAATGAAAGATAGAAAACAATCCACTTTCAATTATTTTCTGAAAATGAACTTATAGATTCAAAATTTATAGGGCTACAACTTCATGGGCTTGACTCATTACATCCAAATCAACTCTAAAAATAAAATCTATTTTTCGAAGCCACATTCTGAACTAATGGAAGCACCTTCTACAACCCCCACTTAATCCTTTTATTTTACCTAATACCTACCCTAGAATGTTCTAGAAAGTGTAAATTTCTCTTTTATTTTGGTGCCAAAAGTCCCACCATTGGATTTCTTGCCTAAGAAGATATTTCAATCAAATTCACTTTTTAGTAGGGCAGCTTCTCGGGGCCATAACTTTTGATTCGGGTGTTTGATTTTTTGTTATAATATATCATTGAAAAGCTTTTGAAGAGATCTAAAATGCCAAAATAGTCAAAGATAGTTTAGTCCACTTTTTGAGCTATTTTGGGGCTTCTAAGTTTTTTAGTTCTGAATTTGAAGCTGCATTGGAGAAATTTCTCAGGATAGAAAATTTATCTCCTAAACTATATAGTGTATTAAGATGATTCTTTCACTATCATAAATATTTTTCTATTATGCTCCTTGGGGTAAATTTCTAGGTCTATTTGAGCCTATTTCGTCCAACTTACCAAAAATAGTAAGTGACCATTTTTCACCTTTTCTAACTTTTGAGTGTCTTACACCCCTTAAATGCCATCGTGGGACTCAATAGGTAAAGAAAATAAGGAAAAATATTTTCTAGGTGATGCAAGATTGCCCCTACACCACTAGATCAAATATTTACATTAAGATTCAAGAAGAAATGTTATTGATTATGGGTATATGTTGATGAAATAATCTTTGGTGGAGATGATGATATGTTTAACAAGTTTGTAGAAGAGATGCAAAAGGAATTTGAGATGTTTATGATTGGTGAGTTGTATTTCTTTCTTGGGCTTCAAATTGTTCAACATTATGCTGGTATCTTTATTTCTCGAGATAATTATGTTAAGGAGATGTTGAATAATTTTAGCATGGATGATTCCTAGGCTATAGGTACTCCTATGGTGACTAGTTATCACTTGATCAAAATTGACGAGTCTCTAGAGGTTGATTAAACTCTTTATAGGTCTATGATTAGAGTTTTGTTGTACTCGAATGCTTCTAGGCCTGATATTATGCATGCAATGTGTTGTTTAGTTGATAAATTTCAAGCTAATCTTAAGAAATCTCATGAGAAAGCAGTGAAAATAATTTTCAAATACTTGAAGGGAACACCATATTATGGTCTATGCTATAAAAAGGATGATTAATTTTCTTTGATTATTTATACTGATGTTGACTAGGTAGGATGTGTGTTAGCAACACAAGGGTAGACAACTAAGAGGGGGGTGAATTATTTGTCTCATAAATTATACTTATTAAACTTATTCTCAAATCTAATAATTAAACATGAAAGAAAAAACCATCACCACTTCAGAAACACACATAACACAAAGATTTTTGCATGGAAACCCTGTTAGGGGAAAAACCACGATGGATGTTAATCCACAAGTTCATAATTTGTTAAAAGTATAGTAAATGAGGAATGCACATGCATTCAAAAGCACTACCTAGAGCTCACTGCTCAAATACAAAAAGGATAACTACCCAAAGGAAGACACACTATCTTACAGTCACATTTGGATTACATCCATCCAAGAAATTTTAAAATAAGTAGATATCATCTGCTAATGTCTGATTATAGTTTTGGTTAAGCACATAAAAAATTTGTTGGATGTTGTGGTTGTGTTGTTGATATGTGGTTTTCATTCATGTCAACACTATTAGCATTGATGTTTTGAAGACTGTATATGTCGAAGATATTGAGAAACTTATATTAAATATGTTGAAGGTTCCCTATGAAGCTATGAAGTTCAGTGTGGTGTAAAATTCAGTATGTTGGCATTCAAATGTTGTGCTTTAAAGGGTTTGTTGCTAAACCTATATAGTTTATACTTCAGAAGTTTCAAAGGTGTGCATCAATATTTGTGCAAGTTGTGTGTTGTTGTGTTCCTATAGCTATTTTGTTACTATAGTTGATGTTTTTGGAATAAGAGAATCTAACTCTAGTAATTTTAGTTTTTATGTATGCTTGTGCGATGCTCGTTGATGTTTCTAGATCATTCTCTATTCTTGTTGCATGTCTGTGTTGATTGGTGTGATCGTGATTGAATATTTTTCCATTGTGTGTATGGGTTTTCATGTCCTTGGCCGATATGATGGTTGTAGCATGTTGCAGATCCTCGTGGATTAATATTTTAATGATTGGATTGTTTAAGGAAGTTGTTTTAGGTCTTTATTATGTTGTGATTGACTTTGGGTTATGTGCATTGAGATTTTTTCATGAATTGGGCCGACAGTTTGTAATTTATTCTTTTATTTTTGGCCGACAAAGTTGTTGATGTAATTCCATGTAGTGGATATATAAGAGTGACTATTTCCTCATTTTCGAGTGTGCTCAATGTATGTATTATTGTGCAGTTTTTGCACACACACCACACACCCCACTGAAAGTGGGGACCCTCATTTTTCAATTTTTTGTGTTTTGGCCCTTCTTTCTTGGAGGTTTTTGCATGCTTGGGTTTGTGCTTTGATGTTCATATTTCTACTTGAAGGGGCACATTTATGAATTTTATTAAAAATCTTATATTCTGAAGGTATTTCAGAGTTTTCACTATTTTCGAGAAAATCCACCCTATTCAAATTCTCTTAGTTTTCTTTCGGAGTCTGGAGGTGACTGTGTTTTGACCCGGATCCAGGGAAAACCATCGTGTCTGGATTTCTCCAAAGTCCGTTGCTCTATTGAATCCCCAACTTTTTGTGGTCTTGGCTATCTTGTTGACCACATTAATGGCACTTGTGCGAATTATTTGAGGCATTGATATATTGAATTTTGGGAAGTAAGTGGTCATTTGAGCTGAGTCTTGGAGCCTCTAGTGTATTGCTAGATCGTGGATTTGGAAGCTTTGTCGATTGCTGCATTTGAATTTCATGTGCATGGCTTGTACCCTTCTTGCATTTGATGGTTGTTTGTTGGGATCACCAGTTCCAGTCCTTTTGCTCTCATGGTATGTAGATATGCCCTCTTTCTCTGTTGGTTCAACTACTTTGCTTCATTTGCTTTCTAGTCTTTTACGGCTTCCTTGTTTCCTTGGGTATGCGCATCATGACTCGAAATTTTGGGGTTTTTATTGTTTTACCAGTCCACTAGGTTGATCATTGAATGTTTATTTTGGTCTAGTATTTCTATGCTATTAGGCATTTTCTTGGATTGATCTTAAACTTCCTATTTTAGTATGTGAGCAATTTGTGCCTGGTTCTCTACACTTTGATGGCGGATATTTTAGGGTTCTTGACCTAGGGCATAGCCAATCCTTCTTGAACTATTGTGAGGAATGTTTTAAATTCGTATTTGATCCATTAGAGTTCTAGGTTAAGTCATTGTCAAGGTGCAGGCCTTAGATCTGAAGTCATTGGAATCATTTTCATGAAGGTGAGAAAAGGTGGAGGGGTTCGGGTTTTCAAGGTCCTCGTGGAATTATTCTTCCCCTGGATTTCCCCGGCTTTTCCTATTCTTTCTCTTTCGCCACTTTTTCCCGGATTTCATTTGCCTCGCTAAAATCCACTTCCTCCAGATTTTCCCGGAGTCTGCAATCGGGTCGTTCTGCCAGATTCGTGCTTTAATGATAATTTATCTAGTTCCCACTAAAATCCGTTTCCTTCATATTTTCCCAGATGTTTCGTGCCTTCTTCATTTTCTCAGATTAGTTCTAACTATTGTTGTTTATGCTAAAATTTGTCTCTAGCGGATTCTTCCAGGTTTTCTAGGAAAATGTTGAATATGGTGGTTATGAAGAAATGGTTTATTGATGATGTATTTAATTGATTAAATGAACTTATGCTAAGTGTTTTTAAGGTTACTCCTTTGTTAAATTGATGGATTAAGGCGATATCATGGGAGTTTGTGTGCTTGGTTCACTGGAATCCGCCTGGTTCAAATTTTCCCAAAAATCCTCTCCGGTGTGGAATCCATGAAGGGGGGCCAAATCCCGAAATTTGGGATATTGATTTCCAACACTTGTTGTTTCTTTTGGATCTTATTGTGGTCATCTTTATTTGTTTGCACACAAGATCAGGACAAGATGTTGCTGGTCGAGGCAAATGAAAGGCAATAGATCCAGGTGCAGAGACTTTTTCCATCTCTGATGTAAAGAAGGTCAAGTTGGACATAAAGAGAAGGATTCCTGAGAGTAATCTGACTTCTATTTGGTTAGGAATCACCGATACCAATGTAAGTATGTGGGACTATGAATATTTTAAGGCTGAGATGTCAGCACATAACCCTCCTTTGTTGGCAAGGAGAATGGTGGACTCTGGATTGGCACATGTGGTAGGCTTTCCCTCCATGGTGCAATGTTATGAATTGGTGCTTGAGTGTGCCAAAAATTATGATAGAGGGACATAAAGGATAGTTGGTCCCCAGGGAAGGATTCTAGCAAGATTTAGCCCTGTATCCATTATTGCAACCTTTGATATGCCTGATAGGTCCCATGTGGTGGTCTTTGATATGGATGGTGCCAGGAAATATTATGAGGAAAATGTAGTTAAGTCCTAGCAGGTGATTAACTCTTGGTTGGAGAATCCTAAGTCCCATTTCTCCAAGTTGCCAAAGCAACTATTCAGACTCAAATTCAAAAGGGAATATTATAATATCATCACTCTTCTTAGCAGACTGGTAGGATTGAAGAGTGCAGGGGTGTTCGAGACTTGGATGTTTAATGTAATTGCTCGGCTGGATTAAGGGATAGATTTTCACTGTACAAGTATCATAAGTGTAGTCATTCATGAATAGTTGTGCAATGTCTTGCAAACCAAGACCTTCACCATGACCTTCTACCTAGTGTATTCATTGGCAAGACTTCTCTCATACAAGGGGTTGAGCACTAGGGGTACCTTTGGACAAGATGCTATATATGAGGTATATCCATAGTTGTACCTAAATGGAGGAAGCTATAGGAGAGAAAATGATGCTTTTACAATGTACATCACTAGATTGCTCTAGGGTGTAGAGCATATGAGAATTTTAGACAAAGCCAAAGAATTGATAAGGAGATATGGGGCATGGTTTATCTAGTTCCCTACTTTCTCATACATTAGAATTTATGGTTGTGAAAGGGCTCCCTATAGACTCCCAAGGTATCCTATTGATCATATCATATTATTGGAGGTCACTAGGCAGATTTGTGACTTTGACAATGTTGTGAAGGGAGAAATGCACAAAATAGGTTTTGGGAATGACTTCCTCTTAAAGATAGGAATGGGTGAGGTTTGTCCTTATATCCAGTCTTCTCATGCTTCAGAGGAGGAGATGAGTACTTTTGGTCTCTCTTTACATTCCAAGAGAGTAAGGTTTAACATCATTGGTGAAGCACAAAAGAAGGCTAGTAGGGAATACAACCATAAGGCTCATATTGAATATTATTGGGTTAACCTTGCTGATGAATTCGACGTGAGGAGGAAGAAATTCTGTAGATTGCTAGTGGATCTAGTGAGGTTATACAATGTGAAGTCCATCCCTGACCAGGTGGAGGAGGATGGAAACTTAATCCAAGGTTGTGTCTATGAGGCAGTGAAAGATAAGCTAGTTAGAGATGTTGATTGGTTAGAAGAAGAGAAAATAGAGTTGGATCAAATCATGACCCCGGTGATCAAGTACACCAAAATGTGGTTGAAGCACAAGATGTTGGAATTTGATATTAAGGGTATCCCATGTACTTATGATTTGATGGGAGACTTAGAGTCTCATTCTTCTTCTGAGGAATCACTTGAACCAGATCCTAAGGGCAAGGAAAAGGTGGATTCCCCTTTCAAAATCTAGGTTAGGGATGTTCAAGTTGAGAAGGTGATAGAAGTGAGTAAAAAGAGGAAACTTGTCACCAAGAAGAGGAGACATGCCTCAAATAAAGAGGCTGAGAAGGATAAAGAAGAGAAAGAGGAGGTAGAGATTACTCCTCCATTGACAAAGAGAAGAAGACTTGCCAAGCTATCCCAGAAACTAGAGGAGGCTCCTAAAAATTGATAAGGAGGTTGAGCCACCAATAGTAGAGGTGGAGAGCTTAGGGGGAAGAACAAAAGTGTATATGAGGAGGTCAAGGACTCCTTCCCCAAGGGATATTGTAGTAAAGGAAGATGTTCCAGTGAATGTTCCTATAGTTGAACAAGTAAATGTCTCCATTCCTCAGGATGTCGGTACACAAGAAGAACCAAAGAAGGATGAAATTCCTCATGACTTGGGAAAGGAGGAATTTCAGGAGGGAGACCTCTATAATGTAGAGAAAAAAATTGATAAAGTGATTCAATATCCCTTGATAGCATCTGTAGATTCACCTATGAGAGAGCAATTGAATAGGTCTCCTCAAAAGGGGGAGATACTAACTAAGGTTCCTTCACCAATGTAGGTTGTTGTGGAGGAACAATTGCAAGATAAGGAGAATCCAATAATGGATGTCCCTAATGCGCCAAGTGTTGAGAAGGATAAAACTAATGATCAAAAGGACAAGTAGGATGCAATGCCAACTAATTCTACTATTCTGGATTGGCTAGATAAGAAATTGAAAAGGAAGATGGTAGTAGTGGAGGATGCTCCTCCTAATTGGGATCTCTTGATGGCTAATGTTGAACAAAGAAAGGCTAAGAAGAGGGCTAGAGTTGTGTCTTGGATTGAGAGAGATGGATCATGTAATAGAGTGGCCCATATTGCTACCCCTTCTCTAGATAAGGATAGAGACAATGTGACTGCTAGGGATTATCATGTGCAAACTATTGACCTAGGGCATGCTTCTGTAGAACAGGATATTGAGGAGTATGAAGGCTCCAATGCTGTAATTGTGGGTAGGTTGAAGAAGGTTGTGCAAACTAGGCATGAGTTGGAGAGAGAGAATGAGAAACTAAAGAAATATTTGCAAGAGTTGATGAAACCCTTGTAGGCTATTAGCTCTTCCTCCTTGGTTGCGGGTTTCTTGCCTCGAGAAACAATCTCCAAGCTGGAAAAGATTAAAGGCACCACAATGCTATAGTTGCTTGGTTGTAGGGTATTCAAAGCAAGGGAGATGTTTCCATTAAGGACATTTTGTCGACTAGAGGAGATGCTATGAGATCGATGGATTGGTTGAAGACTATATTAGCTCAAGACAATGAGGTTATTGGTCTCCTACTGTAGAAGGCCATAACAATTATGGAGTTCACCAAAGATAAGTTGGTAAAGAGTGAGATTCTTACTTTTTCAAGGGTTTTTGAACCTTGGGAATGGTTTGAAATCTTGCAAATGAGGCAGAGGACCTTAAAGAAAATTCATAAATAGGAAAAGAAGATTAAGGATACTCTGACTAGTATCTATGATAAGTGTATCTCATTCTTTGAGGTCATGACAGGAAGGAAGAAATTTAATCTGAAACATCTTAATCTGGAGTAGCTTGGGAAATGATGGAGACATGTTTATTCTCCAATCAGTGAAGGACTAGTTACTAGGAATAATCTAGATGATGCTACAACCTATATTGTAGTTATGGAAAAAAATCTAACTAATAGAGCTGATTGGGATGGTGCAGTTAAGCAAGCAAGAGATGACATCAAGTCTCTTGTGAGAAGAATTAGGGTTTTTCCTATGCCATCGGTTGCTGAGCTGGATAGAGTCTTGTTGGCCATGCATGGTGAAGAGGATCAAGCTAAAGACAAGAATGGGAAGTAGATATATAGAGTTACATTGAGATTTGTGCTTCCCATTATTCACATGCATTGGGCTGACCCTTCTTGTACCTTAGTTGACTCGGATGAAATTGGTGCTAATTGCACATTTCATGGTTATGTTCAAATATCTTTGAGGCCAACCTCTTGTAGGTCTTGTTTTATTGTAAGCTCTTATTTTTGGGCCGACCCATCTTAGGGATTCTCTATAAAATAGGCATGTTGCCTCATTTGAGAATATAGATAGATATATAGAGATAGGGGGAATGTAGATAAGTGATAGAATAGATACTTGACATTAGAACGAATTAGGGTTTACTTTCAAGCAAGTGTTGTAACAAAAAATTGGATTTGTTGCTATTTTGGATGGATTAATATAAGAAAGATATTGTGATTTGGTATCTATCTTGTTGAGTTTCATCTGTCATGGTTCTTGTTGTTCTATCTTTAAAATTGCTTATGAGTTTATGGTTAAATTTTTTGGTGATGCTTAGGGTTTCACATTTCAAATGTTTGCAATGTTCTCTAGTCCATACTTTTTGTAGTTAGCTGATTGTTAGCTACTTTGCAAAGTTAGCATGGACTTAAAAAATTTTCTTAGTTCAATTGTAAGGATTTGGTCATCTCAATTGCAATACAATTGGCTGAATGAATGTTTGTGATTTTAAAATCTTCAAATACCTTAGAAGATTGCACTATCTCTATGAAATTGTAGATTCATCTAGGTTGAATAGAGAGTAGTCTATGAGAGATCGGTCCATTTCAAGCATTTTAAATTTTGGCATTTTCAATCTTAGGGTTAGAAGTAATCTTAGATCCATCTTTGAAACCTTTATCTTTTTTTGTTTCTTTATTATCAAGGTTCAAATCAAGATTCCAAGTATCAATTCATTGTTGAGATCTAATAAATTTGAAATCCAGTAGTTCCTTGTAGTAAGGTCCCTTTGTGATTACCAACATTTTTACATTTATCACTGAGTTGTTTTGTTGCATTGTCAAGACTTGACATTAGAGACCTTGTGGTTATCTCTTTTCCTTAGAGATTTACCTTTCAAGAGAGATAGGATATCATATTCTGTTTGAGTTTTTGTTGTGCAGAAAATACCATCAACATGTATGAGAAGTGTGAATGTGAAATGTGTGAATAAAGATCAGAAAATTTGATTGCAGAGAAGATTGTGAAGAATACTGAGCAAAGTGTGAAGAAGTATTTATGTGCCTAACCGGAACTATCATCAGGCTTTGGAAGAATCTAATTTTTCAGTTCACATTCTTCAAATGGTTTTAATCTAAATATTTCTATAAGGCAATGAGCCTTCCCATTTAAGCAGTGAGCTCTAGGTTGTGTGCTTGAATGCATGGGAATTCCTTATTAATTTCTCTTTATAGTTTTAACAAGGTATAAATTGTGGTGTTATGTGTGCTTATGATGTGTTTTTTTTCATTTCTATTTATTAGATCTAAGATTAAAGGTTAATAAGGTTAAATAAGTGTCAAATTTTGTGACAATGGATTCACCCCCCACTCTTAGTTGTCTATTCTTATTTTTCCAATAATTGGTATTAGAGTACGTTCCTCTAAATAAGTATAATAGCTTGAGGTGATCTAAGATGGTATCATACAATAAAGATAGTCCTATATTCAATGGAACAAACTACTCTCTATGGAAGGCTAGAATGGAGTGTCATTTGAAGTGCATTGGTGATCCCTTCTGGAAGATTAAAAAGAATAGATATGTCATTCCTCAAAATGGTCCCTCTACTCTTGATGAGATCAAATAAGTTGAAACAAATATCATGGCTATAGAAGCATTATTGAGTGCTTTGACAGATTCAAACATGACAAATGTAATGGGTCTCAGAACAACATATGAGATCTGGAAGAAGCTATAAACATTGTATGAAGGAGATGCACTAGTGAAAGTTGCTAAGCTAAAAATTTTGAAGGGCAAGTGGGAAAACCTGAAGATAAGCGAGGATGAAAACATTATTTATTTCATGCAAAAAGTAAATGAGCTAGTGATGGGTATTATATGTGCCGGTGGAATCTTGGGTGAAGAAGAGATTGTAACTAAAGTTCTTAGATCATTGCCTACTTCTTACAAAATGAAATCTCATGCCATTGAAGAGCTCAGGACAATAAAAAATGTGACAAGAGATACGCTAATGGGTAAGCTTGTTGCCTTTGAATTGAGTATTTGGTGATTCTACTCCTAAGAAAAAATATGCATTTAAGGCTATTGTATCTAAAAGAAACCAATAGAGATATGATCTAAGAGAAAGTTCTAGAAATACATTCAAGTATGAAGATGAGAAGCATTGATTGTGAAAAGAGAAGCCAAAGGACAAGGCAAGTATTAAATGTTTCTCTTGCAATAAGATAGGTCATTTTGCATCAAGGTGTCCTAAAAAAGTTTCTAGGTTCAAATTTGATAAGTCTAGATTTCAAAATAAATGTTATTATGTTGAAGAAGGTGTTACACATGAAGAATCTGATAAAGAAAATGGAAATGAAGATGGATGGGTATTCATTTCTATCAAGGAAAATGGTACAGTGTCCACTAAATCTACTAGTGATAAGAATATTGAGAAAGATGTTACAACTAGAATTGAAGAAAAGGATGAATGGGTGATTGATAGCATATGCTCACATCATATGACTGGTAAAAAAATAAATTTTGTAAGCTTGGAAAAATATGTCAGTGGTGTTGTAATATTTGGAGATAACAATGTCGATGTGATTTTTGGCAGAGGAACTATTTCTCTTGGTGGCAAATATAATACTGATGATGTCCTTTATGTTGAAGGATTGAACCATAACCTATTGACTGTTGGATAGATAGTAGACAAGGAATACAATATTTAGTTCAAATATGGTAAGTGCAGGTTACTGGGAATTTCCAGAAATGTAATTGCTTCAGGTACAAAGACAAGAGGTAATATTTTTCACCTGAGTGTTGCTAGTGAAAGTTGTTTAATTTCTCAAGTTGATGTAATTTTGTTATGGAATAGGAGGTTGTGTCATGTGAATTTTTATAACATTTTCAAAGTAAGCTTTTCTCAAGAAGTTAGAGATCTTCCTAAGTTAGTGAAACCTACTAATACCATATGTAAGGAATGTTAGATGGGAAAGAAGACTAGAATTTATTTTTAGAGAAAACAACATCATTGTAATGGAGTACTGGAGCTAGTGCATATTGATCTATGTGGTCCCTCTAGAATGAAAATTCTACAAGGAGAAAGGTACTTTATGTTGCTTATTGATGATTACTCTAGGATGATATGGGTTGCTTTCTTGAGAGAAAAATATGAAGCATTAGAAAAGTTCAAAAGTTTCAAAGCCATGGCCAAGAATGAAACAGGGTTGAAGATTAAATGCTTAAGGTCAGACAGAGGTGGTGAATTCACTTCCCAAGAGTTCAATTATTTTGGTGAAGAGCATGGAATAAAAAGATAGTTATCTTCTCCTCAGACCCCTCAACAAAATGAAGTTGTTGAGAGAAAGAACATAACAATTCTAGATGTTACTAGAACTATGATGTTGGAAGGTAATGCACCTCATATCTATTGGAGATGAGTTGTAAGAACTACTATACAAACTATCAACCCGATAAATGTCAATGGAATTCTGGTAAGACTCCTTTTGAGCTATGGTTTGGTTCTAAGCCTACTATTAAATATTTCAAAATATTTGGAAGTAGATGTTATATCAGAACAAATGAAGATAAATTTCTGAGGTGTGTAAAGCTAAATTATTATGAAAATCATATTATAGGATATAATATGTGCATACTAGAAGAAGAATTATAGAAGAGTATTGTTTGATTTCCAAGACTGAGCCCAACAATGTCAATGAAGCATGTAAAGATGAATATTGGATGGAAGAAATGAAGGAAGAACTAATGCAAATAGAGATAAAAGATACATGGATTCTTGTTCCTAGACCTCAGGATAAAAATGTGATTGGAACCAAATGGATATTTTGAAATAAGTTGAATGAACAAGGTGAAGTGGTCAAGAATAAAGAAAGACTCATATGTAAAGGGTACTCACAGATGGAAGGTATTGATTTTGAAGAAATATTTTCCCTTGTTTCTAGAATTGAAGCTGTAAGATTATTTCTTTCTTATGTTCCTTTCAAGAACTACAAATTTTATCAAATGGATGTAAAGTCAACATTTTTGAATGGTGAGCTATAAGAAGTATATGTTGAGCAATTGGATGGATTTCAATTGATTGATAAGGAATATATGGTTTTCCGATTGAAAAAAGCACTGTATGGACTCAAGCAAGTCCCTAGAGCCTGGTATGCTAGATTGGATAAATACTTGTTGAGGCTTGGATTCAATAAAGGGACTACTAACATTAATCTATATTTTAATATGGATCAGGATAAAGAGTTGATTATTGAAGTCTTTGTTGATAAAATCATTTTTTAAGGTGATGATGACTTATGTATGAAGTTTGATGATGAAATGAAAAGTGATTTTGAGATGTCAATGATTGGAGAGCTGAAATTAGTTTTAGGATTGTAAATTACTCATCTAGACAATGTAATCTTTATATCTTAGTCCAAATATGTAAGAGAGTTACTGAAAAAAATTTCTATGGAAGACTCAAAGCCAGTTGGTACACCCATGATAATCGGATGCAGGTTAACACAAAATGATGATTATCCCAAAGAAAATCAAACAAGATGTAGGTCAATGATTGATGGATTACTTTATTTGACTCAGACTAGACTAGACATAATGAATTTTGTATGCATGGTTTCTATATATCAAGCTGATCTGAAGGAATCTCATGTGATTGATGTGAAGAAAATTATCAAATACTTGAAAGGGATGGTTGATTTTGTTCTTTGGTATCCTAAAAATTATGATCATACTTTGAGCACCTTTACTGATGTAGATTGGGTAGGAGATGTGGATGACATAAAAATTACTAGTGGTGGTGCATTCTCCTTGGGGATGAATTTGGTATCCTGGTTAAGTAAAAATAATAATTTCATTTCCTTATCTACTATCGAGGCAAAATATATTGTTGCTGCAAAAAATTACACTCAAGTAATATGGATGAAGCATATGCTGAGAGATATCAGAATTGAGTATGATAAGCCTATTTCTATATTTTGTGATAATTCTAGTGCCATAAAAAATTCTAAGAATTTGGTGTTGCAATCAAATACAATATATATCTATCAAATATAACTTTTTGAGAGACAAAGTGAGTGAGAAATAAGTCAGACTAGAGTATGTGCCTACAAAAGAATAGATTGCAGATATATTCACTAAGC
The DNA here is from genome assembly GCA_007115665.2 of Sequoiadendron giganteum. NCBI lineage: Eukaryota > Viridiplantae > Streptophyta > Pinopsida > Cupressales > Cupressaceae > Sequoiadendron > Sequoiadendron giganteum. Next base: position 967,706,605 of record CM021100.1, read on the forward strand.
CATTGCCTAAGGATAATTTTGAGTATCTCATAGGGAAGTTAGGGGTGATTTCCTCTCCTAATCTGAACTAAGATGCAAGTCTTTGCATCAGTCTCTGCATTCATAGTCATATCTTGATTCAGATTGATGTTGTGGTGGCTGCTACTTAGGGGGAGTAGTCAAATGATTCAAATATGTGGTTCAGATCTTTTTTACCTTTGTCATTGATGTCAAAGGGGAAGAAGATAAATGTGAAAAATTTGTAAAAACCTTGGGATAAGAGCAGAACAAAAAGGAGAGAAGAGAAATGTAAGGGGGATAAGAATAGCATGAAGAGTTAGTTGTGTTGATGGTATTTTTCACATCATGTGTTGTCATCAATGCCAAAGGGGGAGATTGTTGGATGTTCTGGTTGTATTGTTGATATGTGGTTTTCATTGATGTCAACACTATTAGCATTGATATTTTGGAGGATGTATATGTCGAGCATATTGAGAAACTTATATTAAATATGTTGAAGGTTGCTTGTGAAGCTATGAAGTTCAGTGTGGTGTAAAATTCAATATGTTAGTATTCAAATGTTGTGCTTTAAAGGTTTTTTTGCTAAGCCTATCTAGTTAATAATTCAAAAGTTTCAGAGGTGTGCATCGAGATTTTTGAAAGTTGTGTGTTGTTGTCTTCCCATAGTTAATCTATTAGTGTAGTTGATGTTTCTAGAAGAAGATAATATAATTCTAGTAATTCTAGTTGTTGTGTATGCTCATGTGATGCTCGTTGATTTTTATAGATTATGCTCTCTATTCTTGTTGCAAGTCCGCGTTGATTGGTGTGATCGTGATCAAAGATTTTTCCATTGTGTTTTTGGGTTTTCATGGTCTTGGATGACATGATGGTTGTAGTGTGTTGAGGATCCTCGTGGATTAATCTTTTAATGATTGGAATGTTCAAGGAAGTTGTGTTAGGTATTCATTATGTTGTGACCAACTTTCATTGGTGTGCATTGAGATTTGTTGGCTGACAAATTTGTTGATGTAATTCCATGTAGCGGATATATTAGAGAGATTGTTTCCTCATTTTGGAGTGTGCTCAATTATGTATGAGAAGTGTGAGTGCGAAATGTGCAAATAAAGATTAGATCATTCGATTGTAGAGAAGAGTGTGAAGAACTATTTTTGTGCCTAATTGAAATTGTCATCAAGCTTTGGAAGAAGATAATTTATTAGTTCATATTCTTCTAATGGTTTTAATTTGAATTTTTCTATAAAGTAGTGAGCCTTCCCATTTAAGCAATGAGTTGTAGGTAGTGTACCTGAAAGCATGTGCATTATTTATTCATTTCTCTTTATAATTTTAATAGGGTATAAATTATGGATTAACCTCCACCATGGTTTTTCCCCTAACATAGTTTCCACGCAAAAATCTTGGTGTTAAGTGTGATTTTGATGTGTTGTTGATTCATGCTTTCACTGTTATTTATCATATATGATATTAAAGCTTAATAAGTTTAAATAAGTGTCAAATTTTGTGACAACTGATTCACCGCCCCCCTCTCAGTTGTCTATTCTTGTTTTTCCAACACACTCTTTCTTCTACTCACTCTTCTTCACAATTTAATTCTTCCTTCAAAAGATCTAAACTTTATTCACACATAGAACTCAAAATTTTCACATCTCACATGTATCAAATGATTTAAACAATTATTTATATATATATATATATATTTGCATCTAAGGATAACAACAACTACATGTTAGCCCAATAAAATATAAAATGTGTACAAACTGTCAACCCAAATTAATAAACAATTATCAATGTGAATCAACCAATGTCATCCAAAAAATAGTAAGGACTCAAAAAAACATGTCTTGCACATGAAACACCATAAAAAATTAGCCTCAAAGATCCATAACATGCTACAATCATCCTGTCGGCCATGAACATGAAAAACATGAACATATAGAAGAAAATGACCAATCACGAGCACAACGATCGATGCAAAACAACAAAACATATAGAGCATGATCTAGAAACATCCACAAGCATCATGAATCACCTCAAAAGCATTCAAAACAACTCGGATTACTAGAATCACATCATCTTCTTTTAGGAACACCAACTAAAGCAACAAAACAACTGTCAGAACATAGATACTCATAACTTGATCAAATCTTCATGTGAAACTTTGAAACTCTTTGTGGATAAACTAGATATACCTATCAACAAAAAATTTAATCCAAAACTTCTCACCATCAATAAATTGAACTATCCATCATACTAAACTTCAATGCTTCACTGACAACCTTTAACTTATTTTATTACAATTTTCTCAATATCCTCGACATATACAACCTTAAAGAAATTAATGCCAATAGTGTTGACATCAATGAAAACTGCATATCAGAAATATCCAACAATATCCCCCTTTGGCATTGATGGAAATGCATGATTTGAAGAAAACCATCAATGATACTTTCTCTTAGCACTTTCTCCCCCTTTGATTTTGAATCTTTTCTTTCATAATTTTTCACATGACTCTTCTCCCCCTTTGAAATCAATGACAAAGGTACACATTATCTTTGTAGACACAAGCTCTGAACCACATATCTAAACATATGACTATTGCCCGTAAGTAGCAGCCACCACAACATCAATCTGAATCTCAAGATATGACTATGAAATACACAAACTGATGCAAGTCAATGCATCTTTAATTCTGATTTGGAGTTGTAATCACCCCTAGCTTCCCTCTAATTAACTCAAAATTATCCATAGGCAAGGGCTTGGTAAAGATATTTGCAATCCATTCCTTAGTAGGCACATACTCCAGTCTGACTTCCTTTTCACTCACCTTGTCTCTCAAAAAGTGAAACTTGATAGATATATGCTTGGTTTTTTAATGAAACACTGGATTCTTAGAAATTTTAATGGAAGTTGAATTATCAAAGAATATGGAAATAGTTTCATCATACACAACTCTAATATCTTTCAACATCTACTTCATCCACAATACTTGAGTATAATTGTTAGCAATAACAATGTATTTTGCCTCTGTAGTAGATAAAGAAATGACATTCTACTTCTTACTTAACCATGAAATCAACTTCTTTCCCAAGAAAAATGCACCACCACTAGTAATCTTTATGTCATCCACATCTCTTGCCCAATCAAAATCAGTAAAAGAACTCAAAGTAAGGCCATCCTCTTTAGGATACCATAGGCCAAAATCAACTATTCCTTTCAAGTACCTAAAAATATTATTCACAACTATCACATGAGATTCCTTAAGATCAACTTTAAATCTCACAAAAAGGCATACAAAATTCATGATATCAAGTCTAGTTCAAGTCAAATAAAATAATCCACCAATTATGGAATTGTATCTAGTCTGATTTATGTTAGGAGAATCATCATTTTGAGTCAACTTACATTTGGTCACCATAGGTGTACCAAATGGCTTTGAATCTTGCATACCAAACATCTTTAGTAGTTCTTTCACATAATTGGACTGAGATATAAAAATCCCTTTATCTAACTGAGTAATTTGCAATCCCAAAAGGAATTTCATTTCTCCAATCATAGACATTTAAAACTCACTTGCATCTCATCAAGAAAATTCATGCACAAACTATCATCTCCTCCAAAAATGATATCATCAACAAAGACTTCAACAATAAAATCTTTATTATGATCAATCTTAAAATACAAATTACTATCAGTAGTACCTTTGTTAAATACAAGCTTCAACAAATACTTGTCCAATCTGGCATACCATGCTCTTGGGGCTTTCTTAATTCCATACAATTATTTCTTTGGTCAGAAAACCATATCTCCTTGATTAGTCAATTGAAATTCATCAGGTTGCTCAATATACACTTCTTCATCTAGTTCACCATTTAGAAATGCTAACTTGACATCCATATGATAAACCTTGAAACTTTTGTAAGCAGCATAAGCAAGAAATTGTCTCACAACTTCAATTCTAGCAATAGGAGAAAATTTTCTTTAAATTCAATTCCTTCCATCTAAGAGTATCCTTTACACACTAGTCTTGCTTTGCTTTTGAAAACTTCACCTTGCTCATTCAGCTTATTTTGAAAGACCCATTTAGTTCCAGTTACATTTTTTTCCTTAGCTAGGAACAAGAGTCCATGTATCATTCTTCTCAATTTGCAGTAGTTCTTCTTTCATTTATTCCATCCAATGCTCATCTTTGCATGCTTCATTGACACTATTAGCCTTAGTCTTCAAAATCAAACAATACTCTTCTACAATTCTTCTCCTAGTATAAACACCTTTCTTCTTATCACCTATAATCTGATATTTTAAATGATTTAGTCTTACATACCTTGGAGTCTTAGGTTATTCTTGAATTTTAGGCTCTTTTCATATTGCTTATAAACTTTCACCAGTTTCTTCCTCTCGATTTTACTAGTTCATCGGGATGATTTGAAATTTCTTTCCTTTATCTGAACTATCATTCTGATTTTTTGAATCATATCCACAGGTTTTGGATGGTTTAAATGTGTCCTCATCAACCTTTACACTTGCACTTTCAACTAATTTCCTCAATATCTTATTGTAGCACCGGTAGTCTTTACTTTTAGTAGAATAACCAAGAAAGATTCCTTCATCACTTCTAGCATAAAACTTTCCTATATCTTCATCTCTTTTGATATAACATTTTCTTCCAAATATTTTGAAGTATCTAATAGTAGGTTTATGACCAAACCATAGCTAAGAATGAGTCTTACAAGTATCACCTTTGACATATACCTGATTGAGAGTGTAGATGACAATACTTACAACTTCTCTCTAGTAGATATGAGGAACATTTCCTTCCAACATCATAGTCCTAGTAGCTTCTTTAATTGTTATGTTCTTCCTTTCTATGCCTCCATTTTGTTGACGGGTCCACGAGGCAGACAAATGTCTCTTTATCCCATGCTCTTCATATAAATAATTAAACTCACCGGAAGTGATTTCACCACCTTTATCTAATCTTAGATATTTAATCTTCAAACCTATCTCTATCTCAACCATAGCCTTGAAAATATTGAATTTCTCTAGAGCTTCATATTTTTCCCTTAAGAAATTAGCCCACATCAATATAGAATAATCATCAACACATAGCATGAAACACCTGTCTCCTTGTAAAATTTTGATTCTAGAAGGACCACACATGTTAGTATGCACAAAATCCAATACTTCCTTTGAACAATATTGTTTACTTCAGAATGAGACTCTATTTTGCTTCCCTAACTAACATTCCTTGCATATAGTATTAGTAGGTTTTATCAACTTAGGAAGATCTCTCACTACCTAGGTAGAACTTATCTTGATAATATTTTCAAAGTCTACATGACACAATCTCTTATGCCACAACCAACTTTCATCAACTTGGGCAATCTTACAACTTTTATTAGCAGTACTTAGTTGAAAAATATTACCTTTTGTTTTTGTACCAGATGTAATCACATTTCCAGAACTCCCCAATATTTTACATTTTCCATCCTTGCATTGAAGATTATATCCCTTGTCAACCATTTTTCCAACACTTAAAATATTATGCTTCAAACATTCCACATATAAAACATCATCAATATTATGCTTACCAAAAAAAAAAAGGATCCTTTGCCACAAATTACACCAGATTTTTCATCACCAAATCTTACAACACCACCATCATACTTTTCCAAGCTCACAAATTTACTTTTCTCACCTATCATGTGATGAGAGCATCCACTATCAATCACCCATTCATATTTTTCTTCAACTCGGGAAACTAGAGCTTTCTCCACATTCATGCAACTAGTAGATTCAGTAGGTACAAGATTAATTTCCTTGATAGAAATAAATACAAACTCATCCTCACTTAAATTTCCTTTATCAGATTCGTCATCTGTCACACCTTCATCAACAATAAAATAAAACTTTCTCTAGAATCTAGTCTTGTTAGATCTTGGCTTAGGAACTCTTTCAGGACACCTTGAGGAAAAATGACCTATCTTATTGCAAGAAAAACATTTAAGAGGAAATTTCCCTTTATAATTACCTTCTCCTTTGGCTACCCTCTTGAAAAGAAGTGCTTCAAGATCATCTAGTTTTCTCTCTTCTTCAATCTCTCTCATTTCCTACTCATATTTGGATATTTTTCTAGAATAAATTTCTCCCAGATCATATCTATGTTATCTTTCCTAGATATAGTAGCTTTGAATGCAGATTTTGTCTTAGAAAGAGATTCATCAAACTCGCTTAACTCAAAAGTAGAAAGCTTCAATCAACATGTCTCTAGTTACATTTGTCACAGTTAAAATCTCCTCAATAGAAAAAAATTTTTGTTTGTATGTAGTAGGAGATGATCTAAGCACTTTAGCAACAATCTCTTATTATTAAAATGTTCCACCAGCACATCTGATACTACACAAAAGTTCATTCACTCTCTATATAAAAGAAGTAAAGTCATCATCTTCACCCATTCTCAATGTTTCATATTTCCCTTTTAGGCTCTACACCTTAGCAATCTTCACATGAGTATCACCTTCATACAAAGTTTCAAATTTTTTCTAGATCTCATTAGTCTTTAGCTCCATTACATTTGTCATTTCAAAATTAGTTAGAGCACTCAACAATGCTTCCTTAGACCTGATATTGTACTTGGCTTCCTCAATCTCACCTATGATAGAAGGATCATTCTGAGGTATGATATATATATTCTTTGTAATTGTCCAGTAGGGTTCACCAATGCATCTCAGATGACACTCCATTCGAGTCTTCCATAGAGAATAATTTGTTCCATAAAATTTTGGACTATCCTTCTTTTATGTTGCCATCTCAGATCACCTCAAGCGATCAATCTCCTCCAGAGGAACCTTCTCTGATAACAATTGTTGGAAACAAAAGGGAAAAAAACTGAGATCTGATAATTAAACATGAAATAAAAAACCATCACCACATCAAAAGCACACATAACACCAAGATTTGTGCGGAAACCCTCGTAGGGGAAAAATCATGGTGGAGGTTAATCCACAAGTTTATACTCTATTATAAGTATAGTAAATAGGAAATGCACATACATTCAGGCACACTTCCTAAAGCTCACTACTCAAATACAAAAAAGCTTACTATCCAAAGGAAGACACACTGTCTTACAGTCACATTCAGATTACATCCATCCAAGATATTTTGAACTGAGAAGATAGCATTTGCTAATTCATGATTACAATTTTTGTTAAGAACATGAACACTCTTTCTTCTTATCACTCTTCTTCACACATTACTTCTACCTTCAAAAGGTCTAAAATTTATTTGCACATAGAACTCACACTTCACACATCTCACATGTCTCAAATGATGTAAATAATCGGTTATATATATCTGCATATAAGGATAACATCAACTACATGTTGACCCTATAAAATATAAAATGTGTAGAAATTTTTGGCCCAAATTAATAAACAATTATCAATGCGAATCAACCAATTTTCACCAAAACATAGTAGGGACCCAAAAAAACTTGTCTCAAACATGAAACACCATAAACAATTAGCCTCAAAGATCCACAACACACTACAATCACCTTGTCGATCATGAACATGAAAAACATGAACACATAGAATAAAATCTCCAATCGCGAGAACAACAATCGATGCGAACCAAAAACATAGATAGAGAATGATTTAGAAACATCCAAAATCATCATGAATCACTTCAGAAGCATTCACAAAAAATTAGATTACCAAAATCACATCATCTTCTTTCAAGAACACCAACTACAGCAACAAAACAACTGTTAGAACACAAATACTCATAACTTGATCAAATCTTCATGTGAACCTCTAAAAATTTCAGTGGATAAACTAGATATACCTATCAACAAACCCTTTAATCCACAAATTCTCACCATCAACATATTGAACTATTCATCTTACTAAACTTCATTGCTTCACTGACAACCTTTAACTTATTTTATTGTAATTTTCTCAATATTCTTGACATATACAACCTTAAAAACATTAATTCCAATAGTGTTGAAATCAATGAAAACCACATATCAAAAATATCTAACAATGTGTGGATGACCAGAGAAGTACCAATGGTAGTGCATTTTACTTGGGAGACTAATTGGTCTCTTGGCTCAATAAGAAGCAGAACTTAGTGTCCTTATCCATAGTAGAAGCTTAATATATTGTTGAAACATCTTGTTGCACCCAAGTGATTTAGATGAAGTAGAATTTGAAGGACATAAAGGTGGTTTATGATGAACCTATTCATATATTATGTGATAATATAAGTGCAATTCTAAGAATTCGGTGATGCATTCAAGAACCACACATTTCTATCCGATATCACTTTATAAGGGAGAAGGTTGCAAAACAAGAAGTCAAATTAGAGTATGTGCCTACTTGTAATGGAATGAATTTTAACCCCTAAGAAAATTCCCCATTTCATCACCCCTACCTTAGAAAATATAAATTTAATGATGTAAAATCCCTCACCGCCACCTTGCTCCATCCACCTAGCCACATCTTTTTGTGTTGGTGGATGAATTTCTATCAAGGATTCACGTGCACTACGTGGACATCTATGTGCCATGTTTCCATCGTAATAGAATTCATTCCCTTGGATTTTGCAAAAATATTATGTTTCTTATTGTGTGAGAAGTGTAAAATCTCCTGCCTCGTCAACCAATGAAATTGAAGCCTTTTGTTAGAATATTAATCTTTACCTGGTAAAGGTTATTCTTTATTTTTAATTATTTATTAACTTGTAGGAATATTCCAAAGGAATCCCTACAAATATTTCATCTTTTTGTATTCTTACACATGTGTGAGAATGACTCATTTTATTTTTAATTCCTTCATTAAGGAATATTTGTATCCACCTCCTTAAGAGGTTCTTGACACATTGCACACATATAGATGAATGGTGGCATTCATTGATTTGTGAGTTACATTATAACTCCTCTTCTCACCTCTATTTGCTGAGGTGTCTCTCCTCTCATTCTTCATATTCAAGCATGCAAGCTTAAAGCTTAAGGTTTAAGTAGTTCTCTCTCTCTCTCTCTCTCTCTCTCTCTCTCTCTCTCTCTCTCTCTCTTTGTATCATTCTTAGGAATTTTTCCTCCATCCATAATATTGGGGTTTTTCTTTTTTTTTTTCCACTTATCAAATTTTTGTCTCTCCTCTTGATGGTGGTGGTGCTTGATTTGGCTACTCTCTCTTTTGTAATATTTTTCCTTCAAACAATGCTCATTGATTAGTTCTTTCCTTTGCTCAATATATTTTCCATTTATGGTATCAAAGCTTGGTATTACTAATCTTTTGTGAGCTACATTGTTGAAGGTTTTCCAAGTTTTTAAAGACACACCATTGGATGCACTTTAAGAGAGGAGGAGAAGAGTCAAACAATCTAATCTTGCTTCTTGTTTGATTTTTAATTTTTCTAACCCTTGTGTGAGATTTCATTTCTAAGTTTGTTTTCTTTATTTCAAATTTTAAGTCTATTTAATTTGCATGCATATTTAATTTTTTGCATTTATTTAGAAACCCTCAAATAAAGGGTTATATTTCACTTCTTAAAAAAAATCATTAGTTTTGTACAAATCTATAAAGGAATCACTATATTCTACATATTTGGATGTTTGCATTTCTCTAAAAAAAATCAGTTTTTTTAAAACTCTAACCCTCGTTTAGAGATACTTTTCAAATAAATCAAAAAGCCATCTATTTTTTAAGTTTAAACAAAAAACTAATTTTTTTATTTCAGTTATAAATTATTATTTTTTTATTAAACTTCTTTTTAGGGCCTTAGCCCTCTGTTTTTTCTATTTTAGAAGTTTTGAAAAACAAATAATAAAATTTAAAAAAATTATAAGGGTTCAACATGTTGGCCCAAAATCGAAAATGAAATTGAAAGTGGCCAATTGTAAGTGATATTATTTATTTCATATGAATGAAAAACCTCCTATTACATAACTCTTACTCTTGTTACACAACACTCAATAAAGAATCATGACATAAATATAAGAACCACAAATAGATACCAGTTTAAAAACTATTAAAGAAACTACCCAAACAAAAAATAAATAAAAACTAATATGAGAAAAAAAAAGAAAAAAAAGGGAACACCCAAATACGGGAACACTCGGAAGATTATACATTAATATCCCCCTTGTAATCTAAAGGGGTTAAGCCAAGAAGTCCTCAGAACTTCTCAAACTTTTCTCTACCCAATGCCTTGATAAGAATATCGGTGGGTTGATCTATAGTAGGACAATATTTGAGTTGTATAAGACCGTCTTTCACATGATGCCGAATCAAATGAATCTTTGTATTAATGTGTTTGGTACGATCATGAAAGACTGGATTTTTTGTGATTTTAATAGCAAATTGATTGTCAAGAAAGAGTGGTGTGGAAGAAACTTGTGGTGCCTACAAGTCTTCAAGAATTTTGTGAAGCCATAAAATTTCCTGAGTTGCTTCAGAAGCTGCCATATATTCAGCTTTGGAAGAAGAGAGGGCTGGGACTAGTTTCTTTTTAGATTTCCATGAAATGATAGTAGACCCAAGATACATTAAAAAACCAGATGTAGATTTTCCATCCTCCAAGTCACCTGCATAATCTGAATCAAAATATTCAAGCAAAGAAAATTGTTTAGTCTTTTAGTAGTGGAGCCCATAACTTTGAGTACCTTGGCGATAGTGAAGAACCCGTTTGGCTACCAACCAATGAGGTTCTCTAGGCCATTGCATGAATCTGGAAAGAACCCAAACAAAAAATGAAATATCTAGATGAGTAGTGGTAGCATAAATCAAGTTGCCAACAAGTTTCCTGTAGGTAGTTGCATCAACCAATGTTGAAGAATCATCTGATGTGAGTTTAAGATTTTTCTCCATAGGAGTACTAAGGGGTTTGCAATCAGCCATGCCAAACTTATTCAAAGGCTCACCAATATATTTTTGTTGGGTGATGAAGATAGAATGGGGTTGTTGAATCACCTCAATACCCAAATAGTAATGAAGATGGCACAAATCACTCATATCAAATCTGTGCTTCAATTGTTTTTTGACATCTTGAATAGTATCCTCTTTAGTACTAGTGATAAAAAAATCATCCACATTAACAACAATATAGACAACCATGATTTCAACCATTGTAATAAAAAGAGTTGCATCATCAAATTAAAAATCCTTAAAATTTAGCTATAGGAGATGCTCAGTAAATTTGTCATACCAAGCTCGGGGGGCCTATTTTAAACCATACAAAGATTTGAAAAGTTTACATACCCGATGTTCTTTACCATTGATGAAATAGCCTTCAGGTTGAGTCATATACACTATTTCTTTGAGATCACCATTTAAGAACGTAGTCTTGACATCTATTTGACGAATTGTCTGCCCATTTTGGGTTGTAAGAGCCAACAAAGCATGAATGGTAGTCCATTTGGTTGTAGGTACAAAGGTTTCATCATAGTCTATGCCCTCTTTTTGAGCATATCCTTTGGCAACAATTTGGGATTTATGTTTGTCAAGTGAACCATCTGCTTTATATTTATTTCTATAAACCCACTTGCAACCAATAGGTTTACAACCAAGTGGAGGATCAAGCAACTCCCATGTGCCATTTCTCAAAAGTGAATCATACTCATTTTGCATTCCTTTCCTCCATACTACAATATTCTTAGCTTCATTATAGGAATTGGGTTTTGAATCTATCATGAAATTGAGTTCATCAATGGTCTCTAAGTTATCTACAATATTGGATTGAGCCTGCAACCTTGCTCTATAAGATCTTCTTGTACTTTTTTTACCTATTTCATCAAGTTTTAAATCTTTCAAAGTTTGTTGTACTTGTTTTTCCCACCTATGTGAAGATTTGGGTTGCACAGAAGATGTTTCCATTTGTTGTTTAGATGCTTCATTAGTGACTAATGCATCTACAACTTCAGACTCATCATTATAAGAGAGGGTTTCTTCTTGCACATTTATAGAAGGAGTATCTTGAGTTGGGAAAACTTGGGATATAGATTATACATGTGAATCTATTAAAGGTGTGTCTAAATGAGTTGATTTCTCCTCACAAATATTTTCTATCCAAGGAGAAAATCTTGCACATTTATCAAGTTGTTTTAATTGGCATTCAACATCTGCATCACTTTTGGAAGATTCATAAAATACAACATCACGTGTAATGAATAATTTCTTGTTAACTTCATCATACAACCTATAGGCTTTGGATGAGTCAGAATAACCAAGAAAAATGCACTTATAAATGTGATTATGCAATTTACTTCTTTTGTCCTTAGGAATTAAAGCATAGCAAGTAGACCCAAAAATCAAAAGATGTCGAATGGATGGAAGATACCCAAACCAATATTCATATGGAATGGCATGTTGAAGTGCAAATGATGGATATCTATTATGAAGATAGACTGCAATTCTTGTTGCTTCAACCCAAAAATGTAACTTGATTCCTTTGAAATATAACAATGCTCGAACCATGTTCATGATGGTTCTATTCATTCTTTCAACCAAACCGTTTTTTTGAGGAGTACCTGAAATAGTGAGATGATGTTGTATCCCATTTTGACGAAGATAATCCTCAAAACTAGAGAAGTAAATTCTCCACCATTGTTTGTTCCAAGAGTACCAATTTGATATTGGGTTTGATTTTCAATCATAACACGAAACCTTTTAAAATTTTCAAAAGGTTTTGATTTTTTCTGCAAGAAATAAATCCAAGTCATGCGACTATAACCATCAATGAACAACATAAAATACTTATATCCTCCAACATAATTTACTGGTAAAGGCCCACATAAATTAGAATGAATGAGTTACAATTTTCTATGTGTTGGCTGAGTTGAGTGTGGAAATGGATTTCTATGTTGTTTGGCAAGAATACATGCTTCACATTGTTCAATTGTTTTAGGCAGAACAAAAAAACCATCAACACCATTCTTTTGCATGATATGCATTCTATCATAACTAATATTTCCAAATCTTTCATGCCACAAAAGACTAGGAGATAAACTAGCTTCTTCAATAAGATATGCAAAACTTCTAGAAAGAGCAAAAGTACCATTGAGTTTTAATAATCTTCCATCTTCATATCTAGTAAATGCAACCTGATTTTTAGATATATTTCTAACAACTTGTCCATATTTTAAAAAAATAGAGTAGCCTTGTTGTCAAATCAATACTAGTGATAAAAAATTACGTTGCAACTGAGGAAGAAACAACACATCTTGAAGCAAAAAGTCTAGGAGATCAGGCAACTTAAGTCTAACAGTTCCTTTTCCAATAGGCTTGAGGCTTGATTTATCTACAAAGTAAATTGGACCACAGTCATCTTCATAAAATTCTTCAAAGTAATTATGCTTAAATTTCATATGTTACGTTGCTCCAGTATCTAGAACCCAAGAATCACACCATGAAAAATTAGATACAAAGTCTGAAAGAGTAAGCAAATATTGATCACTATCAATGTCACAAGAAAATTGAGTTGCTTCTAAAATTTTATCATCATTGTGAGTTTTTCTTTGGGCTACTCCTAAAATTTTATCATCATTGTTTATTTTTGTTTTATCTTTTTGTTTTAGAAAAAATTCTTGAAAACTTTCTATCTTATCCCATGAGAGCTTGCACTAATATGCTTCATGACTACCTTTTCTACCACATCTTTTACAATATAAATGTTGCCTATCATTTTGATTATCATTTTGTCTCCATTTGGCTCTACCTTTTCCTTTATCACTATTACCACCTCTTGAAGAATTTTTGTTTAGGGGTTTTTCTTTTTGATAAGCAAGCAAACATTTTCACTAATATTATCTATTTTCCTTCAAAAAAAATTTTCAGGTTCTGCTAAATTTTCAACCAATTGATCAAAGGTAATGGTTTTCAATTGATTTCTTGCTTGAAGGGACTCTAGATAAGTGCAATGTGTTGGAAGAAGTTTCTTAAAAAAGGTTGTGAGATAGATATCAACTTTCCCACCAGCAACATCAACATCTTGTTTTATGGCTCTGATTTTTGAAGCTAGACTCATAACATCACCATTTTGCAACTCAAGATTAAATAATTTTAACTGTAACTAAATAAAATCTAATTCAAAATGAGAATCAAACAAATCTTTTAATTTATGAAGGGCTTCCCAAGAATATGTGCATCCTTGTATATGCCGATACACATCTCTATTAATAGAAGCTCTTATTAAAGGAAAAGCTTTTGAAATTTTATATTACCAAATTTATTTTTCTTTAGCATCAGTTGGTTTTGTAGGTTGATTATTTCCATCACAAATTTTACACCATAAATCATTAAAAATTAGTGTATTTTCTACTTTTTTATGCCATTCCAGTCAAGTATATTTTCTAGTTAAAGTTTCCCCAATCATTGAAACAATAGACTGAATTGTGAATCAAGAAGAAATATACAGACTGCAAATTTTTAAAAAACTACTCAATTTTCTTGCTCAAATATAGAGATATGAAACCCTTGTAAACATAAATTGATTGATTTCACTTGAATCAATTGACTATTTCAGTAGAGCACTCCAATCTTCAAAGAATTCACATATAAAAGTAAACATGTGCTCTGATACCACTATTGGCCCAGAATTGAAAATAAAATTGAAAGTGGCAAATTGTAAGTGATTTTATTTATTTCATATGAATGACAAACCTCTTGTTACACAACTCTTACAACTGTTACACAACACTCAATGAAGAAGCATGACATAAATATAAGAACCACAAATAGATAATAGTTAAAAAACTATTAAATAAAATACCCAAATAGAAAATAAACAAAAACTAATACAACAAAAATAATATGAGAAAACCAAAACAAAAACGGGAACACCCAGAAGATTAGACATTAACATCGACATTGTTAGATCTATTTTTTAAAAGGTTCTAAATATTAGTCAAAGAAATATATCTATTTGAACCTTGTTCTATATGTAGACATCTAAATTTGATTACTTCCATATAATCAAAATCGTCTACACTATTCATTTATGTCATTAATAGTGATTAAATAATTTATTTAATCATTATTTTATTTTTTGTCTAAGGGTCATAAAGTATGTAATTGAATAATTAAATACTTTACCTTGCATCTTTTATTCTCTAAGTTAAATAAATAGGACAATTTATTTAATTTAGTCATTTGACCTATTTGGATTAAAACCAATTTTTCTCTCTCTTTGTCACATTCTTCATAATCCTCTTTTAATCCAGAGTAAATTAATTAATCTGTGATTAGGATGAACAAAACTTAATCAAGGTTAGTGTCACATCCTCCATAATCTCCCACTTGCCTCTAATCTCTCATTAATTATCATAATATTGTGTTTTTTTAATCTTAATCAAAATCATTAGCCACATTTGACATAACTTTTTTGGTCAACCTTTCCACTTGTCTTTTTTGGCCTCTATTCTTTATCTCATGTGAATTTTTAATTCACATTTATTCACCGAAGGCTCCCCTCTTCCCTATGTGAATTTTTAATTCACTTTTATCCTTCCAAGCTTTACCCTATCCCCATGCAAGTTCTAGAAGAATTGACTTGTTATTTTACATGTGCCAAGGACTTCTAGAACCTTTGATTTGTCACATCACCCACATGTGAAAAATCCCCAACTTTTTGGAAACCTTCTCTTATCCAATAGACTCTCTTAAAAATATGAATTTTTAATTCACATTTACTTCTCCAACCACTTCCCCTTTTCCCATGGAGATTTTTGAGGAATTCTACAATTCTTCTAATGTCTCTTTCATTCTCATTTGGGGACAAGAAGTTCTTTTTTGAAGAAATATTCTCATCCCCCAAGGTACCTATAAGATACTTTTCCTTCATCCATATCATGTACCTCTCTTCCACCTCATTTCCACATCATCTCACCCTAGGCCATCTCATATTCCACATGTCAAGATGTGAGGGTTTGTGAGTCCTCAACTCACCATAGCCCTTCATCTTGGTTTTGTTGGATCAATCTCAATTGTTGAATTCTCTAGAGAATTCAAATTATTCTATAAATACCTCCTTATTTCTCTCATTTTAAGAATCAAGTTTTTTGCTACCAAACTCTTGCCAAATTGTCATTTGCAGAATTTTAGCTTCTCCATAGCATTTTTCATCAATCCATTTTACATCTTGCATCCACTTCACTCCATAGTCATCCAAGGAGCACACAAGACATCCAAAGATCAAGGGCCAACCAAGGAAGAAGCAACATGAAGGTATAATCAATTTCAATCAATTTTCATCTTGCTTTTATGTTTATAATTTCTTAGGCTAATCATTGAAGTGTCATTTTTTGTTTTATTTCTTTTTATTGCATCATTAGTTGTTTAACATCTCACATTAGAACATAACATTTTAGGAGATCACACTATCTATTATTTAATAATACATAATAATAAAAAAATCATTTTTCTGGGTTTTGACCCTCTAAAAATTTATACAATAATAAATTAATTAATCAACTAAACCTAATTTTTTCCTTGGGCTTCATCTTTTTCTATGCCTCAACCCTCATGCCTCTTCTTCCACCGCACTGCCTTGTTCTTCCCGCTCCACCTCGCCTGGTGTCACTACTACTGCTCTCTTCAAAACCCATTTCAATTTTTTATTCGTCTACCCATTTCTTTACCCCTACCTTTTTGAATATTTCTATCGAATATTTTTTTTTAACAAAAGGCAACAACCTAAATTATTTTTAGCTCATGTGACTTTCTTCATTAAAGTTTTTAATTTACAACTTTAAAACTTGAAATTTAAAAAGTGCCCGCCTTTTTTTTTATACTTAAGTTTTTTTTGAAAACGAGAGAATTTATCTCTTTTTCGTATACCTTTTAAGGTATTCTCTTTAATAAAGTTTTTATAAGATTTTTAATATATAAACTTTTTAATCATTTTTTATATGTTAAATTTAAAGTTTTAAAAAAAAATTATTAATCATATTAAAATTCATTAGAATATTAATTTAATATTCTTGATTAATTTTTTCAAAATAATATTATAAATATCATTTAATAATTTATATAGTTTTTCCAAAGGAAGTTTTTTTAATTTTTTATTTTAAAGGGATTTATTTTATTTTTAGGCATTTTTTTTAAGAAGTTATTTTTAAAGATTTAATCAAAAGGGCTGTTTTTTTTAAGAAAAAATATTTACAATAGGTATAATTTTTATTATAAAGTTGTGAATATTCTATTGAAATCATGTCAACTTTAATTCCTGAAATTAAATTAACTAGTTCTAACTATCATTCTTGGAAACTCATATTTCCATATCTCTTTTATTTTTCATTTTAAACATCTTTTGGATGTTGCTACGGATCCCAAATCAAAACCTAGTCCATTTGCATCCCAAGATGAACAATAAAAATGGAAGCTCAAGAATGAGGAAGCTCTTAGCCTCATAGGTATTTCCATGTCACCCGAACTATATGTTCATATTAGGACATGTACAATAACCTATGAAGTATGGGACAAACTCAAGACTATTTATGATAATTCAAATGAATCTATAAAAATTCAACTTCAAAATCAACTTAAAGATTTAAGGTATTCTAATTTTAAAGAGATATGGATGATTTTTTATTGAAGTTTGATGCTTTGAATAGTCAATTGCATTGTTTAGGAGTAAAATTAGAAGATCTTAGATTAATTCATCATATTCTTAAAAAGTGTCTTCCTAGAAAATTTCAACAATTTATCACTAATATTCATGTTCAATTAGCTATTTCGTCTTTAGCTACTAATTAACTTATGATATTTTCACAATTTATTAAGACAAAAGGAAGCTAAGTTGATTTAGTTTGGAAATATTAAGTCTAGTGAACATGATTTTTTGTCCAATCATAAGAAAAACTTTAAACAACATTATAAAAAATATTATAATAATGACAATGATCTTAAGAAGAATACTTCTTCTAAGAGACCTCATTGCACTTATTGTAATTGTTATCAATCAAATATGCACCCTATGCCAAGCTTACATAAAACTTAGTTGTTTGTTGAAACATGGAAACCCTCTTCAAATGTGGGTGATTTGTGTGAAGAGGGAATCTCCAAAGTGAGTTGGTTCTCTGAATGAAATTTCCTACTCTAAATGACTTTTTGGGAAAAATGATAGAAGTATATAATTGAAATGTAAAACTCTAATCTAAGATGATTCATCAAAACTTAATGATGACTTTGATAGTCTACCCATAAAAAGACCTCAGAAAAACAATAATAACTTCATAATCTCGTATGAACACCCAACACATAATTGATTTGCATGAAGGTTTGGATTCAGAAACAACATACAACCTGCATTGTATGAAATTTTTGTACCAGTAATCTACAATAATAGGACATGGAAAAGGATCTGTAAACATAATCACAATGGAAACATCATACTAAGATTGCAAAATACACAAAAATTGGAGATCTAGGAATGTTGTTTTCATTAAATTGAAGGAGTATGCCAAAGTCTGAGTACAAAAATTAAGCTTACAAAACTCTTTGTATGAACAAGAGAGGAAGAAGCAACAATCTGAATTGAGAAAAAACCATGGTTTTCTCCAAAAATATAACTCTCCAAAAACTCAATTTTTGAGGTCAAAAGAAAAGTTCAAAAAAACCCCCCAAAATTGCATCATATTGCATGAGAGAAGTAGAAATTTTCTCCCTCCAAGATGTCCACCCAATAAAGCCTCAAAATCAAACTCAATTTGTTTTAAAAATGAAAAAAACTAACTCAGTTTATTGCCACCTTTTGGATCTCACCCAAAAAAATCAAACATAAGATACTAGCCACCTTTCCTTGCTTTCATTAAATTGCTAAAAATAGAAAAAGATCGAAGCAATTTATAAAAAAAAATCTTCATCTCTTCTTTTACAATATTTACAGTTTAAAATTACAAATAAAGGCCTCTCTTTTCTTAAACTTATGTCAAAAAAAATAAAAAAACATCCTTAATATCTCTACTATAATTGATTTTTCTTTTAAAAAAATTCATAAAAATATAAGATAAACATTTATCCAAAAATCTAAATTGATTTCTATAAAATCAATAAAATAATAACACCTAAGGCATACTAAATACTTTGACATTTATCCAAGCATTAAATTAAATGATATTTTCAAAATACCCTAGCACACTATTGGAAATGCCACAAGGTATTTAGAGGCTTAAGAGACTCTACATTTAAAAGGTGAAAATGCCTAAGGGGTCGACCTAGGCATCATGAACATTTCGACCATGGAATTAAAGTGGAATTTGGGTCCTCTTTTGTTTTAAATGTGATTAAAGTCTCAATCAAATTAGGGAAAAAGGTAACCCTATAACAAAACCATCCAAACCTAACTTATGAGGCTCATTCTCACTTTGCATTTTGAAGAAATTTCTCTCTACAAGAGCTGCCATGAGAGAGCAAGGACTTAGATCTTGACTTGATTCTCCACCATTTTCAACAAATTTCTTCTGCTGGAAATCATGGTAAGCCACCGCCTCTGGATTTTTTGATCTTTATCTTGAACTTCAAAAGGGTTTCTAAGGTATTTGAGATTCAAGACGCCACCATTGTTGTTATTTTATCACACATTTTCTTTTTCATTTTCTGAGACTTCTCCTTGCATAGATGAGCTCAAACCTCTTACAATGTATGTACTTGTGTTTTTCTATAAAAACCCTCACATGGGTATTCAATATCCGAGAGAAAAAATGCCTCCATGGCACAACCATACTGTGTAAACTATATTTTTTGGAACATGTCGTGTTTCAATAAATGCATGATGAAACTTGATGAAACCCTTATGAGAAACACTAGTCTTTTATCTTTAACTAGTAGTTTTGAATAAAAAACCCAAATGGGTTTCACTTTGTGACAAGAAAAACATGCTTCAAGCTATGGCCATAAAATCTAGAAATGAGTATCGAGAAAAGACCCAAATAAAATTCTTTCATTTTTCTTGCATTTTATGATTTTCTAGAAATAGGTTACTAATCCTCAATACTTTAAAATCACTTCCTATAGAAGTATGGCTCCTTGAACTGAATCATATCATTTTTCTGAAAAACTGAACACTGCATGATGTTGTCCCTTTATTTTGACTGAGTAATTGAAACTTTGATTTTAGCATTTCACTGTTCCATTGACGTGATAAAAATAGAACAACAAAATTGTCCTTTATAATTTTTTCCTATAGAAAAATAAATCTTGTAGCTCCATACTTGATAGAAACTATAGCTTTATGCTTCTCTTCATGCATTTTTATAATCTCTTAGGCAAAAAATGTTGATGAATCAAACTTTTGCAAAGAGATATTTTCTTTAAATATAATCACTTTATGATGATTCTTAAAGCCTCTCGATTTCACAATTTTGACTTGTGGATTCCATATGTATGCATGTTCACTATCTTTAAACAATGAAATATTTTTTGCACCAATTAATGAGCAACTCAAAACAACATAAATATTATGAGTAGAGAATATGTGGTAGAAAGAATGTATTTCAAAACTAGAAGTGTTGAATTCCTTTGATGTATTTCATTTAGCTTTGAATTCAATTGAACTCTTATTTACTCATAATTCTCATTTCATTGCTTTCATATTTGACTATTATGAGTAGCCAATGGTTTTAATCTTTTTATGATTGATAAATATTTTTACTCCTTCAATGAATGCCTCATGTGAGCATGGTGAATGTATTTCCCTCCTCATAGCCCCACTTGGATTTTGAGGGGCAGCATGCTGAGTTCAACCCTTGCAGGAGCCCGTTTTGCACCACATGCTTTATGATATTCAAAACAAATCAGCAACATGGATTTTCCTATACCTGCATAGGAAACAAAAAATGTTAGCATAAAAATAATGAAGCCTAAAGATTCCATGATGTTGCACTTGTAGTCCTTATTGTACTCTTTCATATTCATTCAGTTGATTCAATGTGTTGTAAGGAATGAATTATTTCTTAGTTGGTAGAGCACATAGTGTAGTCCATATCCGGAGCTCTAACATCCCCTTTCCATGATGCAGGTTCACTTAAAAGTAGTACCAAGGATGTGATAGTTGCAAGGAGATTAACTGAAGATCGACAAATAGGAAATGATGGATATGCTCTATGTTATATGCTTCCTTTCTTTTACCTTTAGTTGTATAATTCATTTCTTGTAATGTATTATTTTGGCTATCTTTGTAGCTTGTGTGGGACATTTAGTTTCTCCTTTCCACTTCTATTGGAAAGAAATGTAACAATTACAATTTTGTTCAATTCATTTGTATTTGTAAAACAAATTAAATACTGTAATATGAATGAACTTTGGAAAATAAATGAAAGCAACAATTATGCTTAATCATTTATGCATTCTCTTTTGTACTTCATTTATGCTACAAGGCATTGAATAATAATTCTGAAACTCAACGTACTAAAAAAAATTGCAATCCGAAACTGAACCTTGATAAAAGCTAATACAAACAATAGCTTAAGCAATGCAAAAATTAAACTAAAACTTTCACTTTAAAATGAATCGAAACTAATCAGCTCTTCCAATTGATTTTTAGTAAAAATTGGTAACATTTTGGCGATCTTTGCCGAACGCTTGCCTACTAAGAATTTGGCATGTTTCCTTAAATACCTCCATTGGGCATGGAGTCATAATCTACCCCTCTCAAACTTAGAAAGTCAAACTGTAACACTCCAAATAGAAGCAAAAAAAAACCAAACATAACTGAAAGAAAACTAACAGGCCCTAATGGCCAACCAAACAATGTGTTGAAGCAAAAGTAGGGAAAGAAAACTACTAAAAGGAAACATGCCTTAAGCACTTATTTTCAAAAAAAATATTCTAACCTAGACTAACCAGTAAAGATGATTGTCTAAACAAAGTCATTAGCTAGTTTTGCAAAGTAAATGCCTTTTTTGACCAACTGAGGATGCTCTAATTGTTTGTAGAATGACAACAAGAGGTTAAAATCAAGAACACTACCTAAAAATTCTTGTAATCCAATACAAAGATTACAACCAAAGGCATAGATCTTGTGAAATTGATCAAAAATACCTCTAGTTTTCCATGAATGGATGGGTTGAATCTAGTGCTCTTCGGCTGCAATCTCATTCCTTGGTGCACTGATAGTCTGTTGCATCTCATTGGCACCCTTGTTGGCCAAATCCCTAATAGGGAATCCTCTTGCAAGGATGAAATATGAACTTCTATTACTAGTTCCTTGTTGGTTATCTTTTATTTCAATCTCATTTTCCTGATTGAGATCATTTCACAACATGTCACCCAACCTTGCACAAAAATCATCAATTATATTAGTGCACAAATATTTATCAAACCCATAAATAGTTTGTTGATTCATAATAGGTCTTGAGGTATCCTCGTAGCTAATTTCTTGAGAAATTGGAAAGATATCAAGATTCATACCTTGAAAAGTAGTGTCATGCCTTTTCCCCACTTGGATAGTGTATACATGTGCCTCAACTTCTTGACTATTCAAATTAGGGATGTTATCATTTATCTTCTCACTAACCAATCCTTTGTCTAAATGAATTTCTTTATTTTGTTGAACACATCTCGACAACTTTGTTAGTTCACACACATTCTCTTCATCACTATTAATACACAAAGGAAACACCTCAAATAAATTAATCAAACCTTGGATTTGGACATCCTCCTTTGTCTTCTCAAGTTTTTGTTGAACACTTTCTCCCTTGGAAGATGGCTGCTTGACATCTAAGCTTGAAAAAAAAGTCTCGAGGTCATCCCAAAACATGTCATCTGCATTCTCATTTCCATTTTGTTGTGAATGAAGATTGTTCGTTACCCTATTAAAACCATCTTGAGGTATCACAACACCAAAGCTTTGAAACTATTCCTACTTCCCTAGAGCCAGTAGGGGTGTGACGTGAGGTATGCATTCTTCATTGTCCACAAAAAATGGTAGTTCCTCAAATAGGTCGGTCAAAGCTTAAGAACTCTCAACCACTCCTTGATCTAGAACATGTTGTCCCTTAACTACAACTTTCTTTGTCCCTTGTTATAGTTTCTTGATCTTCTGGGTCCTCCCCATCACTACACCAACTAGATACCTCACAATGGTTATCAATATCGTGTTGCACTGCTTGATCCTTTGAGATAAATGGTGAAATTTTTTCCTCCTCTTCAATAAAAATAGGAAGCCCATTAGGGAAAACAAACAAAGACTCATAAGGAGAAACCATTTCTTATTCTATCTTTTGTTGCTACAACTGGTACAACTCCAAATTTGAATGCAATGGGTTCACCTTTCTAAGGTTCTCAATGTGGAGTAAATTATCCTGGTCAAATAGATTATTCTTGGGTTCAGTAGGTGTGGAAACTTGAGGGGCTTCTTGGGTTTCATGTAGAAAATAATATCGTTCAAGGGGCTAATCTATGACAATACTGGGTTGAACTTGATTATTTTTCTCAACATGCAAGGGATGGAGTTTTTGAAAACCTGGTATCCTAAGCTTAAGAGGTTGGCTTGAGGAGCTAAAGATTCTATATTGACTAAAACTTGGAATCTCGACTTCAATAGTACACAAAGGTTCACTCTATCTAAAGCTTGGGAATTGATACTTACAAACCTCTTCTTGAACAAGTTGGTTTGGAACTGCAAGAGTAGCTTGGATTTCATGCCTTTGTGCCCCCAACTCCTCCTCATAGAGATAGGCCTAGTAAGCCATCTCCTCCTATTGTTTATTATACTCATGCTGCTTCTTGATCTCCTCTACCTACTTTGTGAAGTCATGCATGAAGTCAAACAACATACCTCTTATGTTTGCAATCTCCTCTTGTCGATCTATCTGATTTCTTTGGTTCTTTATTTCACTCATCTCCCTTTCGTAGTTCAATATTATATTTTTGGATCTCAAGTCTTGAGAACTTTGGGGCTGATTTTGAGTATATGAAGACTGAGGTGGATGTTGGGCAGGAGAGGGTGGGTGGTAATTATATTGCACATTCTAGTTTTGAGAAGCCAAGGAAATGAAACCAATAGAATGATTATGCTAGTAAGGAGGGTCTTCATGATATGGTGGATGATATTCATATTGCCCATGAAAATATGACATTTTTGCTCTTGTAAAAGCTAGAAAATAGGATGAAAAGATGATTTTATATCATACCAACACTTAGTTGTATCTATAAAACCAATGAATAGAGTCATGGGGTATTCTATTTTTTTATCTCTAGAAAGATAAATCTCTATTGTACATACTGAAACATCAAAGAAAATTATGTTTAAGCGAACTAAACTTAGTTCAATGTCCCACCAGGCATGCCAAAAACTGTTGTCAATCATATATGCACCCTATGCCAAGCTTACAAAAGACTTAGCTATAGGTTGAAACATGGAAACCCTCTTCAAATGTGGGTAATGTGTGTGAAGAGGGAATCTCCAAAGTGAGTTGGTTCTCCGAATGAAATTTCCTACTCTAAATGAATTTCTAAGAAAAATGATAGAAACATATGATTGAAATGTAAGACTCTAATCTAAGATGATTCTTCAGAATTTAATGATGACTTTGATATTATACCCACAAAAAGTCCTCAAAAAAACAATAATAACTTCACAATCTCTCATGAACACCCAACACATAATTTAGTTGCATGAAGTTTTGGATTCAAACACAACATACAACCTGCATTGTATGAAATTTTTGTACTAGTAATCTTCAATAATAGGATATGAAAAATGATCTGTAAACAAAATCACAATGGAAATATAATGCTAAGATTGCAAAAGAGACTTAAATTGGAGATAGGGATGTTGTTTTCAGTAAACTAAAGGAGTATGCCAAAGTCTGAGTACAAAAATTAAGCTTACAAAACTCTCTGTGTGAACAAGAGAGGAAGAAGAAACAATTTGAACTAAGAAAAAACTAAGTTTTTCTCAAAAATATAACTCTCCAAAAACTTAATTTATGAATGTAAGAGAGGGGGACCAACCATTGCAAGGCCTCAGGTCACAGAAGGCCAAGAGCGGAAAGACTACCCTAACTTACCTCAGTTTCAAAGAATGTTAGGATAGAAGGGATGAGAATGATGAGGGCTAGGTGTCCTTCAACCAATATGCAATATTGAGAGTTGAAGGGAGACTGTTGGAAAATGTGCCTCAACTTGCTGGCTTCAACCTTTGTTAAGGACTTGATGAATTTACTCTCCATACTGCAAAGTCCTTCCTTCTCTTTGGCGGTAGCATGATGAACCTTGGCTTCATCGGTAGAACAATTGCATATCAGTGAGTGACAATGTGTTGTCTCACTAATATGCCAATATGGGATAAAATATTTGTCAGTGTGACTTGGGGTCATCAAAGGAACTCTTCACCAAGCTACGCCAATGGACCAATGGCAGATGGAAGTGTTTTGAAATCCAATGGCAATGGGGACCACAACATAGTGTACCGAGGAGATCTTGATCTACGGTTGCAATTCGAATGTGCTCATTTTATTCCATGCTTAGTTGAGGTGAGTATTGACAAACTCTTGTGAATTGAGTGGAATTGTCTGAGTGTTTGACACTTGGTAGCATGCAAGGTGTGCAAGCTTCAAACACATATCGTTGTTTCATAGAAACATTTTGGGAATATTGTAGATGAGATTTTGATTCCCCAAAATTGTACAAGATGTGTACGTGTGTCTTGGTGGACTCTCATAGTCTAGTGATCAAACGGTTATTGCCATACCATGGTGGTTGTTAGGCCATGCCATGACAGCATGGTAGGAGAAGCTTGAGGAATAGTTGACCATTTTGATAGTCAAAGTGATGGACGAATGGCGTGACGACACATGGCATGATCTCATTCATTGATTTTACATTGCTGTTGTAAATCAATTTTTATTGGTTGAATGTTTAAATTTTTGCAAGTGATATGTGCATTAACTATAAGCTCTAATTTAGTGATTGAAAAAATCCAAATCTAGGTAGTTCTTTGTAATAGAATTAAATGCTTCAGGGCCTGATGCATGATTGCAAGGCGATCTGATCAGAGATCTAGTTGCTTATCGGTGAAGTATGGAATTAAATTGGCCCCCCCTTTAGTTGTTGGAGTGATATAGGCATAGAGACTAAGTTGATGGTAAGAGGCATGATTCATTGTATGCGGTAATAACATTGGAACAGTGAGGGCGTTCAAACTAAAGTCTGCTGCTATGAGCTAACTATCAGAGGGTGAAGTCTGTAACTTTGTATGTAACCTATTTATTGTAATACAAAGTTACTTTGCTTGGTGTGGTGGGTTTTTCTCCCATAAGGGTTTTCCCACGTATATCTGGTGTTATCTCTATGTATGTTTTATTTCTATTGCTCTTGTCTTACTATGTATGTGCATCTCAAATGTAAGAAAGTTTTAAATAAAAGATTTTTCACTTATCCTCTTTGGTTTTAGCATTAGGAAAGCATATTTTGCACCTCTTCTTTTCCTTTCAAGTGGTATCTCAGCCTGGCCAGTTGTGTCATCCTTGTTAGTAGAGCTAGTTTTTTGTGCTAACCCTATTTTAGTGGGAGTCTTGCAAAGGGAGAACAAGTTACTGAGTCTATTGTTTGAGATTGCGAGTACTTCAGGTAGAGAAAAATTTGAAAAATTCAATGGCAACAATTTTGAGTTGTGGAAACTCAAAATGGAAGACTTGTTGGTGGATAGAGACCTTTGGATTGCTTTTTTCTAGAACTATGCCACAAAGTATGAAACAAGAAGATTAGGATCTTGCAGATAGAAAATCTAGAGGTTTGATAAGACTTTGTCTAGCCGATTCTATACTCCTAAATGTTCATGAGGAGAAGACTACAACTTCATTATGGAAAAAACTCTGTGATATTTATCAGGGAAATTCTTTGGTGAATAATTTATTCCTGAGGAAAAATTTCTACTAGTTGAAGATGGAAGAAGGTGCATCTGTTGTACACCATCTGAACTCATTTAATATGAGTGTCGCCTAGTTGGCATTTGTGGGTGTGAAGATAGAGGATGAGGATCATTGAATGCTTTTGTTATGTTCCTTACCTGACACTTGGGATCATCTGGTAATGGCTATTGGAAGTACAAAAACTACTTTCAAGATGGAAGACGTGGTTTCCTCATTGCTATTAGAAGAAATGTGAAGGAAGTCTTCAAAGATGGCCAAAGAGGCTCTTTTTATTTGGGGTAGATCAAAGGAGAAAGGTAAGAGGAATGAAAAGAAGTATAAATCCAAATCTAAAGGGAGATCAAAGTCTCTTGTTAAAAATTCCAAGGTGAAATGCTTGAACTATGGGCAGCCTGGTCATATTCAAAAGGATTTCAAGGAGAAGAAGAAGAATAATAATAACTCTTCTAACAATGACTCTTCTCAGAGTGATTTAGATGCCTTCATTGCAACTTTGGCGACTCAGGCATCATATGATGTCTAGCTGATTGAATCAGGTACATCTTTCCATATGACGTATCATAGAGATTGGTTCACTAAATATGAAAAGTATGATGGTGGAAAGTTGTACCTGGTGAGTGACTCAACTCTGGAGATTTTTGGTCATGGAAGAGTGAAAATACAATTCCTTGAAAAAAGAACCAAAGGGATTGATGATGTACTACACATACCAGGTTTGGCTTGTAACTTACTTTCTGTCAATAAGTTGAATGATGCTGGTGTGGAAGTTTCTTTCTCGAGTAAAGGATGTAAGATGACTAGAGGTGCAATGGTACTAGCTAAGGGTGTATGAATTAGCACTCTATACAAGTTGGATGCACATGTTGTTCAATGTAACATCTTTGAAAATTCAAGAAAAGCTATTCGTGTAGAGGAGAATATTATCGCTCCTATGAGTGCAAATTCCTTGAAGGTGAAACTCATAGTGGAGAACACCATGATGTGTCATCATAGACTAGGTCACATAGGTGAGAAAGGTTTAAAATCCTTGAAAAATAAAAATCTTGTTGAAGGGCTTGTTGATTGTAATCTTGAGTTTGATTTTTGTGAACATTTCATTTATGGAAAACAACATCATGTTTCATTTTATTTGAGTCCTCATAAATCTTCTAGTGTACTAGATTATGTTCATTCTAATGTACTTGGTCTAGTGAATGTTCCTTCATTATCAAAATCTAGATATTATGTTTATTTTATTGATGATTATTCGAGAAGGGCATTTATATACTTTCTTAAGAGTAAATCAGAAGTGTTTAGTTGATTTAAAGAATTTAAAACTTTGGTAGAAAATAAAACTGGAAGGAAAATTAAATGTTTGAGGATGGATAATGGCAGTGAGTTTTGTTCTGGATATTTTGAAAGGTACTATAAAGACCATGGGATTAGAAGGTATAAAACTACACCTTATACTCCACAACAGAATGGAGTTGTTGGAAGGTTGAACAAGATGCTAATGGAAAAGGTAAGAAGTATGTTAAGTAGTGCTGATCTGGAGCAGAAGTTTTGGTCTGAGGTTGTGGCTACAACATCTTACCTAGTAAACCATTCACCTTGCTCTTGTTGATAAAACACCTTTGGAAGCATGGTCTAGTAAGAAGCCCTCTCTGAGACATATTCATGTCTTTGGCTGTGAGGCATATGCATATGTGTTGAATGAGAAAATATCTAAGTTGGAAAAAAAAAATTTTAAATGTATCTTCATCGGCTATGGCATTGGTGTGAAAGGATACAAGCTTTGGAATCCTAATAATGAGAAGGTTTTGTATAAAAAATTGTAATATTTCATGAGCTAAAGCCTTCAACTATTGATCTATAGCTAGAGACAAATCAATGGGAAAAGAAGAATGATGTAGTTGACATTCCTCAAACTCAAGAAAAAGAGGAACTAGATGGTGCACTTGAAATGGAGGAGAGCTCTAGCAGCTCTGAGAGTTCTGAAGAAGAAGAACCACAACCTCAGCCAGTGAGAAGGTCTACATGTGAAAGACATCAACCTGATAGGTATGGATTCTCTATGTTAGATTTGAATTGTGCATATGCTTTAATTACTAGCATCGATGAGCCTAGGACTGTGAAAGAGGCAATTAATATGTCTGATTCAAATTCCTGGTTGGAAGCCATGAATGAAGAAATGGAATCATTGAAGAAGAATGAAACCTAGGATTTGGTGCCTTTTCTTGAAGGGCGAAATCCTGTTGGCTATAAATGGGTATTTAAGAAGAAGATTAGTCTAGATGGTAGTGCTACAAAGTATAAAGCAAGGTTGGTTGCAAAGGGATATTCCCAGGTAGAGGGAATTGATTATGGAGAAATTTTTTCCCCTATAACCAAGCTGACATCTACCAGATTTATGTTGTCACTTGCGGCTGTGTATGACTTAGAGATTGAGTAGATGGATGTGAAAACAATGTTCTTCATGGAGAGCTGGAAGAATAAATTTATATGTCCCAACCTGAGTACTTCGCTGAAAAAGGTAAAGAAAGCTTGGTCTACAAGTTAAATAAATATTTGTATTGTTTGAAACAATCATCTAGAATGTGGTACCAAAATTTTGACATATTTGTGTTGCCAATGGGATTTGTGAGATCAAAATCTGATCATTGTGTGTATTACAAATCTAAAACTGATCATGTGCTTATTATTACACTGTACATGGATGATATTTTGTTCATAGAAAATAGTAAGACTATATTTTTGATCTTAAGTCTTAGTTGTCTGCAAAGTTTGAAATGAAAGATCTGGGTGCAACACGATATATTTTGGGGATGAAGATAACCAAGGACAAAATGAACAAAAATATTTGGGTCAGCTAGAGTAAGTATATTAATATTGTTTAGGAGAGATTTGGTATGAATGATTGCAAGTAGTTAGTTGTTCCAGTTTTGTATGGAATGAAGCTATTTGTTGAAGATTGTCCAAAATTTTCTACTAAGATGGAGGACATGACTAGGATGCCTTATGCAAGTGTTGTTGGAAGTTTAATGTATACGATGGTCTATACAAGGCCAAAAATTGCCCAAGTAGTGGGAGTACTTAGCCAATTTATGGAAAATTTAGGAAGGACACATTGGGATGTTGTGAAAATAGTGTTTAGATATCTAAGGAATATGCTTTGTGTTACCATGGAAATTTGGTTAGTTCATAGAGGACTCTCAACATTCGTGGCTATGTGGATTATGATTGGGCAGGGGACATTGACAACAAAAGGTCCACTAGTGGATATAATTTCATGTTAAATAGTGGCTCAATCAGTTGGATGAGCAAGCGAAAGGCTATAGTCACTTTGTCTAGTATGGAGACAGAATACATGGCAGCAATGCACGCCTGTAAAGAAGTTATCTGGCTTGTTCATTTGCATTCTAATATTGGTTTTGATGTAAGGTAGATAATTTCCTGTGACAGTCAGAGTGCCATTTTTTGGCAAAAAATTCAACTTTCCATGCAAGGATGAAACATATCGATGTGCAGTATCACTTTGTTCGAGATATGGTGGAGGATGGAAAGGTTTGTTTAGAAAAGGTGGATACTCTGAAGAATGTTGTTGATGATTTGAAAAAGCCAGTGAGCACAAACAAGTTTAGATGGTGTGCAAGTTTGATGGGCCTTGGGGCCTATCATCATTAGTAAATTTGAAGTCTTGAGGAAGCTAATAAGTCTTCATCAAGTGGGAGCTTGTTGGAAAATGTGCCTCAACTTGGTGGCTTGAACCTCTATTAAGGACTTGATGAATTTACTCTCCATACCATGAAATATTTCCTTCTCTTTAGCGGTAGCATGATGAACCTTGGCTTCATCGAAAAAATGATTGCATATCGGTGAGTGACAATGTTTTGTCTCATCGATATGCGATAAAAGCTATGTTAGTGTGACTTGGGGTGATCAATGGAAGTATTCAACAAGCTACACCAATGGACTGATGGCAAATGGAAGTGTTTTAGACTCTAATGGTAGTGGGGACCACAACATAGTGTATCGAGGGGATCTTTATCTAGAGTTGCGATTTGACTAATCAAACAATGTTCATTTTATTTTGTGCTCAGTTGAGGTGAGTACCAATGAAATCTTGTGAACTGAGTTGAATTGTTTGACTATTTGACACTTGGTGGCATGTAAGGCGTTAAGGCTTTGAACACATGTTGTTGTTTTAGAGAAACTTATTGGGAATATTCTAGATTTTTTTATTCCCCAAAATTGCACAAGATGTGTACATGTGTCTTGGTGGACTTTGGCAGTCTGGAGATCAGACGGTTATTGCCATATTATGGTGGCCATTAGGCCATGCTACGTTAGCACAGTAGGAGAAGCTTGAGGAATAGTTGACTATTTTGATAGTGAAAGTGATGGACGAATGGTGTGACAACATGTGGTGTGATCTCATTCATTAATTTTACATCGTTGTTGTAAATCAATTGTTATTGGTCAAATTTTTAAATTTGTGAAAGCGATATGTGCATTAATTGTAAGATCTGATTTGGCGATTGCCAAAATCCAAATCTAGGTAATTCTCTATAACAAAATTAAATGCTTGGGCAGCCCAATGCGTGATTGCAGGGCGATCTGATCAGAGATCTAGTTGCTTGTTGGTGATGGAATTAAATTGGATCCCCCTTTGGTTGTTGGAGTGATATGGGCATAGAGACTAAGATGACGGTAAGAGCCATGATTCATTATATGTAGTAATGGCATTAGAAAAATTAGGGGGTTTGAACTCAAGTCTGCTAATGTGAGCTAACTATCAAAGAGTGAAGTCTATAACTTTCTATGTAATCTATTTACTATAATACAAAGTTATTTTGCTTGGTATGGTGGGTTTTTCTCCCATAAGGGTTTTCCCACATATATCTAGTGTTATCTCTGTGTATGTTTTATTTTTGTTTCCCTTGTCTTACTGTGTATGTGCATCTGAAACATAAGAAAGTTTTAAATAAAGGTTTTTTGCACTTCTTCTCTGTGGTTTTAGCGTTAGGAAAGTGTATTTCACACCTCTGCTTTTTCTTTGAGAGACTAAGCGAGTCACTTTTTAAGGTCAATTTTGCATCTCAAGTAGCTCTTTGTTAGAGGATAGAAGCACGGTTCTAGGATGATAGCATGACATGCTGGTGTCTCACAGGTGCACTGGCATCCATATGACCATAAAACCAAAGAGACAAGGTTAAATCCTCAAAAAATGACTACTAACCTAGTTTAGAGGTTTCCTGAACAACATAATGAGATTAAGAAGAATAAGACGTAAATACGAATGTGATAAAAGAAATATATTACCACAAGGGTGAAGAAGATAAAGTCATAGAACAATCCTCTCACCAAATTTCTTCGAGATCTCTCCACCTACACATAGAAAAAGGAGAAAATATTGGGGTTGTTTAGGGGTTTTCCTCAATCAAACCCCCATTTTGGTGTTTCCACCTCCATGGACAACCATGTTTGGAACAATGGGAATAAAGATAAAGAAAGGAATACAAGCTACCTAAGACAAAAGACACTATGAAATAGTATGTGCTTACTCAACCAAGATGATAGAGAAGATGAGAGGAGCTTACCACCTCCATCCAAAGCTCTCAAGGCTTGTGGAGGAGAAAATGAGAGGAACTCAAGCCTCTACTACAATGGTGTTTTCCTTGTGCTTGCACTATCAGAGTGATGGAGTGGTAGATTGCTACAATGGAGTGTGAAGTGTTGTTACAAAGATTGTGGATGGATGTTCAAAGCACAAAGAGATTGTGTAAGCTTGTGAAGAAGAACAACCAACTTGAAAATAGAATAAGAGATGAAGAATATGAAGGAATTAAAAACGACCATATTCGGGTTGGCCTATCAAAGAAGGGCATTACAATTTGACTTACAATAAAAAATTTAACATCTCTGTAGTCTCCAGCAATAGGAATCTGCCAAGCACATTTGTGAGCCGTGTGGACATCCCCAATAGAAAATGTCCCACCGACACATAAAACAAGCACCAAGTGTGATGTGGATAGTGAGCTTAAGTGGAATTAAGCATCTACCTTAGGTTTTCTAAAGTGCAACTGGGTAAAAGGGAATTTATGTTAAGGGTGAAAATTCACGCTCATACTTCCCCCCCACCCACTTTAGCAAGCACAAATATGGATGAGTGCTTTAGTAAAGTAGAGTAGTAAGAAGTAACAAGGTAAGAGATGTATACTTGAATCGATGAGGAAGCATAGCACGGTCTGGAAAATTGGAAAGAACGGGAAAGGACTTCATATTTCTATGGAACTACAAAGCTGAAGTATGAAAGTGCCTCATAGGCTCACAATCCTACAAGGGAGGTATCCTTCAAGAACTTTCACATGAAGGAAACCAGGAAAAGCACCTTACAGACCCACAAACCTGCAAGGTAGGTATCCCCAAAGAACTCTCACATGATGGAGACCAAGCAAAGGAGACTCCATAGAGTCAGAGGGGGTGACTTTTTTACCTACAGATAGAACACATCAAGAAGCAGCCGTGCAAGCTATTTAACAGATAGTCACACAAAAAATCGTTAAGTCAAAAGTCTATCAAAGGGGTCCCTCGGGAACCCTTCAAAAGGAAGAAGGGTCCACTCAAGGGACATACTATTTGAAAAGTGAATTCTAGTCAGGCTACCCCCAAGCTAGACAAGAAAATGTGAATTAGGTCTAGTCGGGCTATCCTTGGGTTAGACACAAGGATGTAAAACTCGTCTAGTCGGGCTGCCCCTGGGCTAGACATCATAGAATTTTTTTTAGAATATTTGAATTTGTCCCTTGGGAACCCAACGTGACAGCGAGAGGTCCACTCAAGGGACACACTTGTTCAAAAGTTAATTTCTTCTTTCTCAAATCGATCCATCATCAAGGAATTTGAAAGGAAGGAGATGTGACCCTATGAGGGGAAGACTAAGACCATTCCCACTTTGGAGGAGTGTTTTCAAGTCCTTTCTTTATGAACCCATGATGAAGGGAACATGTTCTGCTAGAGTTTCAAGCTGAGGATGCATTTCTAACAAAGAAGTTTGTGAAGTATCTTTAAGAAAATATTTTTTTAGCAAAAAATTGATTTTCTAAAGATTATGTAATGTAGAAGTAATGTTGCCACACATGAAAGAGATAACTCAAGCAAAGAAGAGAGAAAGATAAAGGGAAAGGTAAAAGAAAAGAGATCACACACAAAGGGCACAAGGGGATCTGGTTTTGCAGGGTTAGATGTGCCTTTATTTATATGTATATGAGGTAACCATTATAAGAGGAAAAAGATCATCAATCCCCAACCAGATCGGGAAGAATGCATGGAAGAAAAAGTAAAATAAAAAAAATTGGGTCAACATGGAAGGAGGCCTAAATGCTCTCGATGATTTTCATCATCCCCAATTTACCAAAAGTTAATCACAAACATGGAAGAATGAAGATACATATAGAGGAAAATCTATAATAAAAATACCATGCCCATATCGAAGCATCAATAGGGGTGACGAGGGTCATCTACGCACATATAAAAAAATCATTGGGGAACACATCACAACATACATGCACATCTAATCTAAAGATCAAGAAGAGGGTTTCCCCCTAATACTAGTCGACCAAGAGGTCATCAAATTTCCACTCTAGATTGTCGTAGGGGCAAGGATGATGAGCTTGCAATGGTGTAATGTTAAGGGGAGGAGCTTCCAATCCTCCCGCAATAGGGGATAAGGAAGAGGGACCAGTGAGATCTCCATTGCTCAACTCTTGTGGATATAAGGTTAATGAATTTGTGAAGATCACTGGCAAGGTTGGAACTTCATCTACTGAGTTAAAAATACACTTGAAGAGAGTGCCATGTTTCACCTCAGCGGACAGAGGAGTTTGCACCCGAGGTTCACCACTAGGCTCATCGAGAGACTTGAGAGCGGTGGAAAACATGGGGGAGCTCGGGACTGGTTCTATCACTAGGACAAAAAAATTCAGCGTGGGGCCAACTTTCAGAGAAGGTGGTCTCTTCTTATGTCCTCCATTGCTGGAGGGGCCACACTCTACCTTCTTCTTCATTGAAGGAGGTGAAATCCCCACAAATGAAGTAGGGAGGGTCGAGGGAGAAGAGGAAAGAACCGCAATGGATACGACCAATGTATTAACCATATCCATGGGATTTGGGAAAGGTGAGACATCTAGAATGGAATTCAACAAAGGTGACTTTGTAGAAGAAGTGATAAACACTTACACCTTTCCAGGTGCATGTGTGCTCGTAGTGGAAGCTGAAAGAGATTAAGAACTAGTTAGATCAAAGGGAAAAGATGGGAAAGAGGAGGTCATAGGAGGAGGTGTTGTCTTCACTTCTTCCTTCCTTTGTGATGAGGCTTTCTCATCTAGGAGATCCTTTCATCGGTGCTTACACTCATGCACAAGGTAGTTCCTATGACTCTTTGAACTAGAAGCCAAATTTTGCAAAGGGATAGAAGGATTTTCCTCAACCATTGGGGTGTTATCCACAACTGTCTCCAATGGAAGGACAAACTCCTGAATGGGAGTAGAAGGAGTAGGTTTAGAAATGATGAGAGGAATTGACTCTAGTGCCTTGGCATCGGGCCTCTTCCCATTCATTGTTTTGGGAACATGAATAGTAGGAGGCCGTGGAAGCTAGGACAAAGAGGAATCTCCATGGGGAGATTTCTTTCTACCATACCAAATGGTACTAGGATTTGTGGAAGATAAGAAGCTCAAATGTAGGGTGCTTGGCCTTTCGCCAAGCAAACACCATGGTATTCTCTTGCAAGCATGAGACATAAGTAGATGGCACTGAAATAGGGTGAGAGGAAGCATTAGGCTAAGCAACAGAAGGGGACGAAGGAGGATCTCAAGACCGTTTCTCTTCTTCTCTCCTATGCGCCTTGGTATTATCGTTGTCAACTTTTAAGCAAGCTCTATGTGAAACAACATAAGGTGAAGGAGGGAACATCAATTCTGGCCTAGCACACCCTTTCTTATAGTTTTGATATGAATGGT
This sequence comes from Sequoiadendron giganteum, assembly GCA_007115665.2. NCBI lineage: Eukaryota > Viridiplantae > Streptophyta > Pinopsida > Cupressales > Cupressaceae > Sequoiadendron > Sequoiadendron giganteum. The sequence goes on from CM021100.1 coordinate 967,742,479, forward strand.
ACAAGAGGTCCTTCCTAGGAGGGAGAGGACTAAGAGACACAAGCCAAAAGTAATCTAAGGTATAGCTTCCACGTGCAACCGCTAGTCTATAACCGATGTCATGGACAACATGTATCAAACCTCCATGAACAAACTTCATAAATTTGTGCACAACCAAGGGAACTAGATTCATAGCTACTAGCTAGGGGATACCTAGCTTCACTCTAAAGAGTTCAAACCCCATGATTATTTCAAACCTAAGGCTCACAAATTTAGGCCCAACAAGGACCAATAAGAAAATACTCTCTATAGGAGGTACAAAAGTTATGTTGTGTGTGTAGATAGTACTTTCGAGTGCATCATGTCCATCCTTATGTAGGAAGTTAATCAACATGATCTCCCTAGTTATGATACTCACTTGGGATGTCAGATCAATGAGAACACCTACTATAGTATTCCCATTTATCCTTGTAGGAATATAAAGAGGAGATGGATCTCTATTGAAGCCCATCGACAGGTCTTGTAAAGTGAAGGTTATGCTAGTACCAATACTCATAGTCTACACAAAGGGAATATGATGATTTAAGAAAGAGGCCATTATACACACTAACAATACTTCTATAGAACCCCCTAAGGTTTATGGGATAATCCAATGACCCGATTTAAGTTTTGTTACACAATACTTTGAAACCTTCCAACTACGCCTATTAGGGGTCATGGGTTGGGTTGCAAGGTGAAAGACCCACAAAAATCACACCTACAACACTCCTAGGATACAAGGAAAGTAAATTTTAGTATTGAAAAATGGAACCAAAATGGTTCACGTCCAGTTCACAAAAAAATGTAAGAGAGGGGGACCAACCACTACAAGGCCTCTAGTCATGGAAGGCCAAGAGAAAAAAGGCTCCCCTAACTTACCTCAGTTTCAAGGAATGTTAGGATAGAAGGGATGAGAATGATGAGGGCTAGGTTTCCTTCAACCACTCTGTAATCTCGAGAGTTGAAGGGAAACTAGGTGAGTCACTTTTTAAGGTTAACTCTGCCTCTTAGGTAGCTCTCTATAAGAGGACATAAGAGCGGTTCTAGGATGACAGTGTGGCACACTAGCATCTCACGGGTGTGCTGGGATCCATACGACTAGAAAACAAGATAGACAAGCTTAAATCCTCAAAAAATGACTACTAACCTAGTTTAGAGGTTTCTTGAACAAAAAAATGAGATTAAGAAGAATAAGATGTAAATACAAATGTGATAAAAGAAATATATTCCTACAAGGGTGATGAAGATAATGTTGTAGAATAATCCTCTCACCAGCTTTGTTCGAGATCTCTCCACCTACATACAAAAAAGGGGAAAATGTTGGGGCCGTTTAGTGGCCTACCTCAGTCACACCCCCATTTTGGTGTTTCCACCTCCATGGATAGCCAAGTTTGGAATGATGGGAATAAAGATAAAGAAATGAATACAAGCTACAAAAAACAAAGACACTACAAAATAGTATGTTCTTACTCAACCAAGATGATAGAGAAGATGAGAGGAGCTTACTACCTCCGTCCAAAGCTCTCAAGGCTTGTAGAGGAGAAAATAAGAGGAACTCAATCCTATGTTGTAATGGTTTCTATCTTGCGCTTGCACTATCAGAGTGATGGAGTGGTAGATTGGTGCAATGGAGTGTGAAGTGTTGCTACAAATCTTTTGGATGGATGCTCAAAGCATGAAGATATTGTGTAACCTTTTGAAGAAGAACAACCAACTTGAAAATGGAAGAAGAGATGAAGAATATGAAGGAAGGGATGAAAACCAACCATATTAAGGTCGACCAACTAAAGAGGGGCATTACATTTCGACTTCCAATAGAAAATATAATGTCTTTGTAGTCTCCAACTACATGAATCTTCTAGGGACATAACTGCACCAGGCAGACATGTACGTGCCGCATGGGTGTTCCCGACAGAAACGCTCCCATTGAAACACAAAACAAGTGCCAAGTGTGATGTGGATATCAGGCTTAAGTGGAATTAAGCCTCTACCTTAGGTTTTTTAAAGTGAAAGGGGGTAAAAGATAATTTGTGTTAAGGGTGAAAATTCATGCTCATACACCGAGCTCAAAATAAAAGCTGAGAAAAAATCCCCCAAAACTACATCATATTGCATGAGAGAAGTAGAAACTTTCTCCCTGCAAGATATCCATCCAATAAAGCCTAAAAAATGGGCTCAATCTGCTTTAAAACTAAAAAATAAAACTCAGTTTATTGCAATCTTTCATATCTCACCCGGAAAAGTCAAACATAAGATACTAGCCACCTTGCCTTGCTTTCATTAAACTGCTAAAAATAGAAAAAGATTGAAGAAATTTATAAAAAAATATTGCTTTATCTCTGCTTTTACAATATTTGTAGTTTGAAATTACAAATAAAGGCCTATCTTTTCTTATACTTATTTTCTCACAAATCAAGACTTTGGAAAAAATATTTGCAAAAAAAAATTAAAAATCCTTAATATCTCTATACAATTGATTTTTATTTTTAAAAAATCCATAAAAATATAAGATAAACATTTATCCCAAAATCTAAATTTATTTCTATAAAATCATTAAAATAATAATACCTAAGGCATACTAAATACTTTTACATTTATCCAGGCATTAAATTAAATGATATTTCAAAAATACCCTAACACACTATTGGAAATTCCACAAAGTATTTAGAGGCTTGAGAAATGGGTATGTGCAGGATCATCATGGAAAAAATAGGCCCTTAAGTGGCAATAAAAAGATAAAAAATCAGAGTTAGACAGCTTGACGTACAATTTTGAATAAGTTATCTATATTACTTCAAAAAAATGTAAAAATAGAATCTGTAGAAAATTGAATGTAGTTTCTAAACTACTAGAACTTTATTTAAAAAAAAAAAAATCTATTTAATGAGAATTTGAAATTTCAATGCAGTAGTATTTAAATTTCAGGATAAAAATCAGAAGTAGGTGTCTGTTTGACAACCCTAACCACAATAAAATTATATTATTTTTTTATAATATTTTAGGTATAAGTAGAGGACTCATGTCCCGATGTGATGCATATTCTTTTATAAAAAATTTCCAAGTAAATAATTAATTATGAATTTTTTATTACAACTTTTAAAAAATATAAAAGCTCGTCTTTCTAACCACCTTAACTTGGTCAAAAATTCATGAAATTCAATTTTTTCTTTTTTAATCCTATAGTATGAAAAGCATAGAATGTGATACCATTTGAAAGCTATAGATGTTTTTCAATCAACCTATCAATCAGGACTTTATTCGTAATTCTAATAAAAAATGAATAATAATTATTTATCAAATTCAAAGTAAAGCATAATTTATATTGGTGGAAAGTTGAGAATATCCTCTAAAAACCCTTTTCGTTTCATCAATTTTGGGTAAAAAAAAGTCGTCAGCCACATGGACCATCATATGGCTTACATATCACAAATTTTTGGCCCATCATGATCCTGCACATACCCAGACTCTACATTTAAAAGGTGAAAATGCCTAAGGGGTTGAACTAGGCAATATGAACATTTCAGCCATGGCATTAAAGTGGCATTTGGGTCCTCTTTTTTTTAAAATGTGATTAAAGTCTCAATCGAATTAGGGAAAAAGGTAACCCTATAAAAACCCATCCAACCCTAACTTATCAAGATCACTCTCACTTTTCATTTTGAAGAAATTTCTCTCTACAAGACCACCATGAGAGAGCAAGGTTTTAGAACTTGACTTGATCCTGCACCATTTTCATCGACTTTTTTCTACTAGAAATCATGGTAAGCCTTGGACTCTAGATTATTTGATCTTTATCTTGAACTTCAAAAGGGTTTCTGAGGTATTTGAGATTCACACCACCGCCATTGGTTTTATCTTCTCACACATTTTCTTCTGCATTTTGTGAGACTTCTCCTTGTATAGGTGAGCTCAAACCTCTTACTATTTATGTATTGTGTTTTTCTGTAAAAACCCTCACATGCGTATTCAATATTCGAGAGGAAAAATATCTCCATGGTGCTGCCATACTATGTATACTAGCTTATCTGGAACATGCCACATTTTAATGAATTCACGATGAAACTTAATGAAACCCTCATGAGCAACACTAGTCTTTTATCTTTAACTAGTAGCTTTAAATGAAAAATCCAAATGGGTTTCACTTTGTGACAAGAAAAACATGCTTCATGCTATGATCATTAAATCTAGAAATGAGTATTGAGAAAAGACCCAAATATAATTCTTTCATTCTTGCATTTTATGATTTTTTGGAAATAAGTTACTAACCCTCAATACTTTAAAATCACTTCCTTTAGCAGTATGGCTCCTTGAACTGAATCATATCATTTTTCTGAAAAACTAAACATTGCATGATGTTGTCCCTTTATTTTCACTGGGTAATTGAAACTCTATTTTTAGCATTTCACTATTCCATTGACATGATAAAAATAGAATAACACAATTGTCCTTTATAGTTTTTTTTGTAGAAAAATATATCTTGTAGCTCCATACTTGATAGAAACTATATATTTATGCTTCTCTTCATGCATTTTTATAATCTCTCAAGAAACAAATGCTAATGAATCAATCTTTTGGAGAGAGATCTTTTCTTGAAATATAAATCACTTGATGATGATGCTTAATGCCTCTCGTTTCACAATTTTGATTTGTGGATTCCATATGTATGCTTGTTCACTATCTTTAAACAATGAAATATTCATTACACGAGTTAATGAACAACTAAAAATAACATAAATATTATGAGTAAAACATATGTGGTAGCAGGAATGTATTTAAAAACTGGAAGCATTAAATGCCTTTGATGTATTTAATTTAGCTTTGAATTTAATTGAGCTCTTGTTTACACATAATCCTCATTTCATTTCTTTTAGATTTGACTGTTATGAGTAGCCAATGGTCTTAATGTTTTTATGATTGATAAATATTTCACTCCTTATGTGAATGCATCATGTGAGCATGGTGAATGTATTTCCCTCATAGCCCCACTTGGATGTCGAGGGGAAGCATGCCAATCTCAACCCTTGTGGGAGCCCGTTTTACACCACATGCTTTATGATATTCAAAATAGATCAACAGCATGGCTTTTCCTATGCCTGCATAGGAAACAAACAATGTTAGCATAAGAAAAAAGAATCTTAAAGATTCCATGACATTTCACTTGTAGTCCTTATTGTACTTTTTCATATTCATTCAGTTGATTCAATGTTTTGTAAGGAATGAATTATATCTCAGCTGGTAGAGCACATAGTGTAGTCCATATCCAAAGCTCTAACAGTCCCTTTTCCATGATGCAGGTTCACTTAAAAGTGGTAGCAAGGATGTGACAGCTGGAAGGAGATTTACTAAAGACCGATAAATAGGCAATGATGGATATGCTCTATGCTATCTGCTTCGTTTTGTTTACCTTTAGTTGTATAAATCATTTCTTGTAATATATTATTTTGGATATCTCCACTTCTTGTGTGGGATATTTAGTTTCTCCTTTCCACTTCTATTGAAAAAATGTAACAATTGTAATTTGTACAATTCATTTGTAGTTGCAAAACAAATGAAATACTATAATATGAATGAACTTTTTAAAATAAATGAAAGTAACAATTATGCTTAATCATTTATGCATTCTCTTTTGTACTTCACTTATGTTGCAAGGCATTGAATAATAACTCTGAAACTCAGCCTACTAAAAAAATTTGCAATCCAAAATTGAACCTTGATAAAAGATGATACACACAGTAGCTTAAGCAATGTAGAAATTAAAGTAAAACTTTCACTTTAAAATGAATCAAAACTAATCAGCTTTGCCAATTGAGCTATAGTAGAAATTTGTAACAGTAATAAGGATAGTCATTGGAAAAATACTTGTTTTAAAAATAAAAATGAGAAAAAGCCTTTGAAGAAAAATAATCAACACTAAAATAAGCCTAATAATAAATAAGTTTCAAAACAATGCTAATCATTCTAGACATTCTTTTACTTGTGGTTTTAATGTTTCTCAACCTCTTGAATGGGTTATTGATTTAGGGTCATCTCAACATGTTACTTCACATAAATAATTTTTTGAGTCTATGCAACTTGATATGTCTAATGTTCCTCTTCAACTTGCTAATAATCATACTTGTAAAGTAGAAGCAATTGGAAATATGAATGTTCCTAATGGTAAATTGCATGATGTTTTATATGTTCTTGAATTAAAGACTAACTTGCTTTATGTTTCCAAGCTTTTTCAAGATTATAAAATAGAATTTTACAAAGATATGTGCTATGTTATTGATCCAAAAAAAAAAAATCATTCCTAATGCTAAATTAGACAATGATAATTTGTTCAAATTGTATGAGCTTTCTCAATCTAGATGCTCTTTAATATCTACCATTGATTTCAATGTTTGACATGAAAGAGTTGGTCATATAAATGCTAACAATATTGTTATAATAAAAAATCTTAATATGGTAGATGGATTTCCTAGTATTGTTCCATATAAAATTGTATGCACATGATGCATGCGTGGTAAGATGCATAGGGATCCCTTTCTGCATGGTCAATCATGGAGGGCAACACATAAGTTGCACCTAGTTCATAGTGACCTTTTGGGACCCATGGAGAATAGCTCCATCCAAGGATCAAGGTATGCACTTAATTTTGTTGATGATTATTGTAGAAGAACTTGGATCTATTTTCTCCATAGTAAGGATCAAGTTCTTGATATATTTTATGATTTTCATAAATTTGTTGAAAGGTAATCTAGTTTTAAACTTAAAATTCTTATAATTGATAATGATAAAGAATATCTGAATAATTATTTAAATAGCTATTTGAAATATTTTCGTATTAAGCATGAGCTAACCATTCCCTATACACCTCAACAAAATTGTGTAGCGAAAAGGAAGCATAAAACTATTATTGAAATGACTAGATGTATGTTACATGCTAAAAATATGTCTTGTAAAATTTGGGAAAAAGCTATGTTTGTGCTACTTATATTATTAATAGGAATCCTACTAAAGCTTTAAAGGATATAACTCTTGAAGAAGCTTGGTCTGGTAGGAAGCCTAGTCTTAAGAATTTAAGGATTTTTGGTTCAATTGCTTATGTTCATAAACCTAAAAAAAAGAGGCAAAAATTAATTGCTAAATATTCTTATCATATTTTTGTTGGTTATGATGAACATTCTAAATCTTATGGATTTTATAATCCTCTTACTAAATAATTTAAAGTTACTAGAGATGCATGCATTGCTAAAAAGGGTGTTCATGATTGTTCTAAAGTGCATGATATTGAATCTTCTCAAAATAAATGTATTGTTTTGGAGGATAATCCTCAAGTTGAATCTTCTCTTAACCCTCCTAATGCATCTCTTACTCATAGTGATAGTGATGATGAAAATGTTGAATTTCTCCTCATGATTCTTCTAGTGATGATACTCCTACATCTAAAAGAAAGCCTAAATGGTTTAAAACATTTATGCAAGAAAGTGGGGATATTTTAGCTAGAATGAATAAATCTAAGACTAAAAAGGAAAATTATTGTAATTATTACTTGATGTCTAATATTATGAACTCAAATGATCCTAAAACTTATGAACAAGCTAAAGATCAACCTCATTGGAAAAAATCTATGCGAGAAGAATATGATACTTTAATTGGTAATAATACTCGGGATTTAGTTCCTTTACCTCAAGGTAAGAATCTTGTTTCATGTAAATGGTTGTATAAAACTAAGGTTAATGCAAATAATTAAGTTAGCAAGTTTAAATCTAGATTAGTTGCTAGGGGATTCTCTCAAGTTGAAGGATTATATTAAAAAGAAACATTTTCTTCAGTAGCTAAGATGCCAACTATTAAATTAGTTCTTGATTTAGCTTCTCATATGCATTGGCATATTCATGAAATGGATGTTAAAATTGAATATTTAAATGGTGATTTACATGAAGAAATTTATATGTCACAACCTTTGGGTTTCATTAAGGAAGGTAATGAACATCTTGTTTTAAAATTGAAGAAACCAATTTATGGTTTAAAACAATCTCCTAGAGAATGGTATTCTAAGATCAATGCTTTTTTTCTATCTCAAGGTTTCATTAGAAGTAAAAATGATCCAAATTTATATATTAAGAATAGTGAAAATTATATTGTGATTATTATTTTATATGTTGATGATTTAATTATCACTTATAGTTCTAACGATTTGATTAGTTATGTTAAGTCTCAACTCAATCAACAATTTCAAATGATTGATTACGACTATTACATTATATTTTGGGTATGCAAATTTGGCAAACACCTAAAGGTATTTTTCTTTATCAATATAAATATGCTTAATATCTCTTAGATAGATTTAAAATGAATGTTGCAAAGTGTCTTTCTACTTATTGTGAATTAGGAACTAAATTAATGGTTGATATGGAAACTCCTTATGTTGATCCTACTTTATATAGGCAATTAGTAGGTGGTTTAAATTATCTAACTCTTAATAGACCTAATATTTCTTATAGTGTTGGATTGGTTTCTAGATATATGTCTAAACCACAAAAAACTCATTTTAAAGTTGCAAAAATAATTTTAAGATATGTTAAAGGTTCTCTTAATCTTGGTCTCTTTTATGATGAAAATTGTGATTTTTCTTTAAAGGGTTATACTAATTCAGATTGAGGAGGTGATCCCAATGATGGGAGATCCACTTGTGGTAATTGTTTCTTTGTTGGATCAAGTGCAATCTCATGGATAGTAAGAAAAAACAATCTACTTCTCTTTGTTCTATAGAAGCTGAATATAAAGGTTGTAAAAATACATCCAAAGAAGAACTATGGTTAAGAATATTACTTGAAGATTTGGGTCTACCTCAAAAGGATCCTACTTATTTATATTGTGATAATAAAAGTTCTATTTCTTTGGCAAAGAATCCAATTTTTCATGCAAGGACCAAGCACATTTCTCTTAAAAATCATTTCATTAGAGAGCAAATTGAAGACAAGCAAAATTTTCTTTTGTATTGCAAAGGTGAAGATCAAGCTGCAGATATTCTCACCAAAGCTCTTTGTAAAGAAAAATTTCTCTTTCATTGTAAAAATATTGGATTACAACCCATTAAAGGGTTTGATGTAAAATCCCCAATAAAATCTTAGGGGGATGTTAGAAGATTAATCTTTACTTGGTAAAGGTTATTCTTTATTTTTAATTATTTATTAACTTGTAGGAATATTCCAAAGGAATCCCTACAAGTATTTTTTCTTTTTATCTTCTCACACATGTGTGAGAATGACTCATTTTATTTTTAATTCCTTTATTAAGGAATATTTGTAGCCACCTCCTTAATATTTTCTTGACACATTGCACACAGATAGATGAATGGTGGAATTCATTGAGTTGGGAGTTACATCATTCTAACTCTTCTACTCACCTCTATTTATTGAGGTGCCTCTCCTCTCATTCTTCATATTCAAGCATGCAAGCTTAAGGCTCTCTCTCTCTCTCTCTCTCTCTCTCTCTCTCTCTCTCTCTCTCTCTCTCCCTTTGTATCATTCTTATTCATTTTTCCTCCATTCATAATATTGGGGTTTTTTCTTGTTTTTCCCCTTATCAAATTTTTGTGTCTCCTCTTGATGGTGGTGGTGCTTGGTTTGGTTACTCTCTCTTTCATAATATTTTTCCTTCAAACAATGATCATTGATTATTTATTTCCTTTACTCAATATATTTTCCTTACACCTTCTACCCCCCTTTTTCTAATTCAAATATATCAATTCTCATTCCTTCACTCTCTTGGACTCTCTTTCATTATAGCTCATTCTACTCTCACTCTTGGCTTCTAAACCACTTATCTTGGTTGTAAGATATTCATTTTGGATCCAAAACAACATTCTTGTTGGAACACCATTGTCGTTGTAGGATCATCAAGCTTATCCCTTCCGCTATTAGCCTTGAGTGCTCATAGTTGAGAAGGTGATATTGTTATTTGTTATTCATTTGCATCATCTTGTTTATTGAGTAGCATTCTAGTTTTTTGTGTGATATCTACTTAGAAATAAAATTTCCTTTCTATTTTCATTATTGATTTATACACTTTGTGGCTATCTAGTTGTTTGTGGAGATAGGAACACCAAAATGGGGTCTGACTGAGGTAGACCTCAAATACAACCCAATTTTTTTCCCATTTTTATGTGTGTAGGTGCATTCAAATGGAGCTAATTGAAGAATTGAGCCATGGGAAGCATGGTACCCTTTCCTACCTTCTTTTCATTTCTAGCATAGTTATTTTTAGTATTCCTTTTATTATATTTGTAGTCTCTATAATTTTCTCACATTCTATTAAATCATAAAACTCAAGCAATTAGATAGTTTAGTAGACTCCTTGCATTTTTGTGTGTTCTATATACCCTTTTCTTTATAGGATTCCAACACATACCTGAGACACCAACGTGTTGCATTATAGATTGAGATCCACATTGCCATCATCAAACAATGAGCTACCTGAGTAAAAAATTGAACCTTTGAAGTTATCTCTTCTGACCTTGTGAACATTTGGTTTTAGCAGAAGGAAAGCGAAAAGATATTTCCCTTCCTTTTTAGCCTCAATACCTTGTTCTTTTCAATTTTTCCAACAAACATGAGGTAGTTTAGGGCAGCACATTTCTTGGGAATATCCCATGACCTAGAGTCTTAGGGGTGATAGGTCCCCCTTCTCTAAATTTTGGTGAACCTGATGTGAACTATTTTGTTTCATTGCTTGGTATCAATGAACCTCCTCTCATATCCTAGGTGTGTTGTAGATTTGTGTTGTAGGGTGTACAACCTTGCAACCCAATCTATGACCCCTAGCTATATAGTTATAAGGGATCTTAGATGCTTAGGAGTGGAATTCAGATAGGTTAGTGTCCAATCCCTCAACCTTCCACTTCTACTAATATTATTCCATTGGAGTACGTTAACATGGTCTCATTCACATGTATTCCTTCCACCCATCCTATGAGTGGATCACTAGACATAACTTGTACCTCAAAGTATTTACCCATGAATAAAGAGTCTTCTCCCTTATACATTCCTGCTCATGTCAATGGAAACATTGTGATGAGTGTCGTAGTTGACCTTATGATCTGACTAAATTTTTTAATAGAATAAACTCTTCTTATAAAAAATATACATAAGGAAGAGTATGAAGAATCAAAGGCCAATGTATGTAAAAATGATGGACTCTCACTCCCTCCTATTGGATCTATTACTCTTTCAATCTTGGTAGTATTTAGGGTTGTGCATACCTCTTTTGTCATAATCTCCAAATCAAACCTATTAAGGGTAAAACTAGGCATTTCATGGCTGGTTTTCATGAATGGAGTCACCTCGGTGATTCAAAAATATCTCAAGTTCTCTCATGAGGGCTCTGTATACGTTGTGTACAACACAAATTAAAAACCACTGGTGTCATGTGGGGGATTCTTGTTAGACCAATTTTGGCTTGCTCGCGTCAGATCACTCCCTCCAAAGATGTACTTTCTATATCATGCTTATGTCAAGTATAAGACTAGGGGAATGCCACCAAAATTATCCTATCTTATATCTCCCTATGCTATCTTAGTAAAAGGTTCTATGATTGACCTATCCTTTTCTCCATCCAATTATGCTTCTCACCTCATAGTCACACCCTTGGCCCCTGCTCCCATGGCTCACATGGGGATCCCAATGGTGCCCATTTGGAAAAAGTATAAGAGTTAAATTTTTGGACTTACCATCCTACCCACAGTTCATAGAACCATTGTTTATGAAAAGGGGAAGGGTCCTCATGGAGTTTCCCTCATGTCTCAGCCTCCATAGTCTCCTACCATTCTTCCTCCTACCCCTCTAGTATAAAATGGGAAGAGGCCCATTGCTAAGGCACTCATGTCTACTTCTCCATCTATTATTGTTTCTTCTTTTGTGCTCCCTACTCTTGCCCCTATCGAGGAGGTTGTACTTGTTGGCAACACAAGGGTAGAAAACTGGGAGGGGGGAGTGAATTCGTTCTCCCAAAATTTCAAACTTATTAACTTGATTTCTTAGATCTTATTATTAACAGTGAAAACATGAATCAACAACACATCAAAAACACACATAACACCAATATATTTGCATGTAAACTTTGTTAGGGGAAAAACCATGATGGAGGTTAATCAACAAGTTATACCTTGTTAAAATTATAAGAAGAATATAAGAGGAATGCACATACATTTAGGCACACTACCTAGAGCTCACTATTGAAAGGAACACTCACTTTCTTACAAAAAATATTCAGATTAAAATCATCTGAAGAAATTGAATTGAGAGAGTAGCATCTGCAAATTACTGAGTACAGTTCCGGTTAAGCACATGAGCACTTCTTCACTATCTTTCACTATTATTCACTCTTCTCTACCTTCAAATGATCTGAACCTTCTTCACACATATCACTCACATAATTCTCTTGTCACATGCACCTCATACATCTCAAATGAGGAAACAATGACATATATATTCACAATAATAAATCACATTCCTTTATGTCAGATTCAACAAAGTAATAGAATGAATGCAAATTGTCAGCCCAAAACAATAAGGATTATCAATGTGCATCAACCACAGTTGGACACAACATAGTAGGGACCTAAAACAATATCCTCAAAAATGAAACTCTTTCAAATATTCTTCCTCTAAGATCTACAACACACTTCAAACACCTTGTCAACTATGAACACGAAAAACATGAACACACAAGAGAAAATCTTGGATCATGAGCATAATGATGAATGCAGACGTGCAACACAGATAGAACATGATCTAGAAAAATCCATGAATTTTACAAAAACATATGCAACAACTTATATTACCATAATCACATTTTAGATTCTTCCATGAACATTTGTAGTAACAAAATAGTTGATAGAACACAAAAACTTATATCTTCCTCAGATCTTCATGCACACCTCTAAAAATTATAGAGTATAAGCTAGATAGGCTTGAAAATAAACCCTTTAATCCACAACATCTATTTTACAACATACTTAATTTTCCTTCTTACTGATCTTCACCTGCTTGATAGATAACCTATAACATATTTATTCAATTTTCTCAATATCCTCGACATATACATCCTTAAAGACATTTATGCTAATAGTGTTGACATCAATGACAACCACATATCAGAAACTAAACCACAACATCCAACAATCTCCCCGTTTGGAATTGATGGAAACACATGATGTGAAAAAATAAACCATCAACACAACTAACTCTTCTTCCAATAATATCCCCTTTACACATTTATCTTCTCATACTATTCTTCCCCCTTTACTTTGATCTCTTCCATAGTTTTTCACATTACTCTTCTCCCCTTTTGAAATAAATGGAAAATTTACACAAGATCTGAACCACATATCTGAATCATCTGACTACTCCCCTGAGTAGCAGCCACTAGAACATAAATCCAAATCAAGATATGACTATGAATGCATGAACTAATGCAAATACTATGCATCTTAGTTCTGATTAGGAGGGGAAATCAACCCTAAATTCTCTCTGAGATACTCAAAATTATCTTTAGGAAAAGGCTTAGTAAATATTTCTACAATATATTCCTTAGTAGTCACATACTCTAGTCTAACTTACTTATCGCTCACTTTATCTCTCAAAAAGTGATACTTGATAGATATATTCTTAGAAATGTTTATAGCACTTGATTTATCATAGAATATGGCAATATGTTCATCATACATGACTCTGATATCTTTCAACATCTGCTTCATCCATAATACTTGAGTACAATTGTTAGTAGTAGCAATATATTCTTCCTTTGCAGTAGACAAGGAAACAACATTCTATTTTTTTCTTAACCATAAAATCAATTTCTTTCCCAATAAAATTGCACCACCACTAGTAATTTTCCTGTCATTCACATCTCTTTCCCAATCAACATCAGGAAAGGCACTGAAAGTAAGATCATCATCTTTAGGATACCATAGGCCAAAGTCAATTGTTCCCTTCAAGTATCTAAAAATTATCTTCATAGAAGTCACATGAGATTCCTTAGGATCGACTTGAAATATAGAAACAATGCACACATAATTCATGATATCAGGTCTAGTTTGAGTCAAATACAACAATCCACCAATCATTGATTTGTATCTAGTCTAATTTTCTTTCAGATAATCATCATCTTGTGTCAACTTGCTTCTGGTCACCATGGGTGTACCGAGTGGTTTTGAATCTTCCATACCAAACTCATTTAGCAGTTCTTTCACATACTCGGACTGAGATACAAAGATCCATTTATCTACATGAGTAATTTGCAATCCCAAAAATTATTTCAACTCTCCAATCATTGACATCTCAAACTCATTTTGCATCTCATTAGAAAACTTCATGCATAAACCATCATCTACTCCAAAAATGCTATCATCAACAAAGACTTCCACAAGAAAATATTTATCATCATCAATTTTGAAAATAGAGATTACTATATGCAATACCTTTCTTAAATACAAGATTCATCAAGTACTTATCTAATCTAACATACCAAGCTCTAGGGGCTTGTTTGAGTCCATACAATGCTTTCTTCAACAAATAAACTATATCTCCATGATCAATCAATTGAAATCCATCAAGTTGCTCAACATATACCTCTTCCTCTAATTCACCATTTATAAATGCAAACTTGATATCCATATGATAAAGTTTGTAGTTTTAATGAGAAGCATAAGTAAAAAAAAATCTCATAACTTCAATTCTATAAATAGGAGAAAAGTTTTCTTCAAAGTCAATACCTTCCATCTAAGAGTATCCTTTACATACCAGTATTACTTTGTTTCTGATAACTTCACCTTGTTCATTCAGTTTGGTTTTGAAGACCCATTTAGTTCTAATTACATTTTTGTACTTAGGTCTAGGAACAAGAATCTATGTATTATTCTTCTCAATTTTTTGTAGTTCTTCTTTCATAGCTTCAATCCAATGTTCATCTTTGCATGCTTCATTGACATTACTTGGCTCAAATTTTGAAATTAAACAGTATTCTTCTGCAATTATTCTTCTAGTCTGAACATCATTGTTCTTATCTCTTATAATCTGATTTTCTAAATGATTCAATCTCACTTACCTTGGAGTCTTAGAGATTTCTTGAATTTCAGGCACTTGAGGTATCTCTTCTATACTTTCACCAATCTTTTCTTCTTGTTGTTCTTCTTGATTCACCAGAACAATCTGAACTTGATTTGAAGTCTCACACTTGTTTTTACTATCATTCTTATCATTGGAATCATATCCACAAGTTCTAGAGGGTCTCGCAATGTCTTCATCAACCTTAACATTTTCACTTTCAACCATTTTCTTCACTCTCTTGTTGTAGCACCTGTAGGCCTTAATCTTAGTAGAATAACCAAGAAAGATTTTTTCATCACTTCTAGCATCAAAATTTCCTAGATCTTCATCTCTCCTGATATAGCATTTTCTCCAAAATATTTTGAAATATCTAACACTAGGCTTATGACAAAACCATAGCTCAAAAGAAGTCTTACCAATATTCCCTTTGATTTGTATCCAGTTAAGAATATAGACAACACTCGCAACTTCTCTCCAATGGCTATGAGGGAAATTTCCTTCCAACATCATAGCTCTAGCAACACCTTGAACTGTCCTATTCCTTCTTTCTACAACTCCATTCTGTTGAGGGGTCTGCAGTGCAGCTAATTGTCTCTTTATTCCATGTTGTTCAAAAAAATAATTAAATTCACCGAAAGTGAATTCACCACCTCTATCTGATCTCAGACACTTAAACTTCAGACCTATCTCTATCTCAATCATAGCCTGAAAGATCTTGAACTTTTCTAGAGCTTCAAATTTCTCCCTTAAGAAAGAAACCCACGTCATCATAGAGTAATCATCAATAAGCAACATGAAGTACCTATAACCTTGTAGACTTATGATTCTAGCAGGACCACACAAGTTATTATGCACAAGCTCCAATAATTTATTTGAACAATGTTGTTTGTTGTGAAATGAAATTCTCTATTGTTTTCCCAACTGATATTCCCTACATATGGTATTAGTAGGCTTCACCAACTTAGGAAGATCTCTTACTTCCTATGATGAACTTATCTTGATAATAATGTCAAAATTTACATGACACATTCTTCTATGCCATAACCAACTTTCATCAACTTGCAAGAACTTCCCAGTATTCTACACTTTCCATATTTGAATTGAAGATTGTATCCCTTATCAACCATCTATCTAAAACTTAGAAGATTATGCTTCAAACCTTCAACATAAAGAACATCATCAGTATTATGCTTACCATAAAAAAAATACATCCTCTGCCACATATTATACCACCAATATTATCACCAAATTTTACAACACCACCATCATACTTCTCTAGGCTTACAAATTTACTCTTATCACCTATCATGTGATGTGAACATCCACTTTCAATTACCCATTCATCTTTTTCTTCAACTCGGGAAACTAGAGATTTCTCCACATGTGTACAACTAGTAGATTTAGTAGACACATAATTATTTTCTTTGATAGAAATAAACACAAAATCATCTTCACTTGCATTCCCTTTTTCAGATTCATCATCTGTCAGACCTTCATCAGCAACATAGTAACACTTCTTTTTAAATTTAGGCTTGTAAGGTCATGGATTAGGAGCTCTTTCTGGACACCTTGATGTAAAATAACCTATCTTGTTGCAAGAAAAAAATTTAATAGGAAAATATCCTTTATAATTACCTTCTCCTCTTACTTCCCTTTTGAAAATAAGTGCTTCAAGCTCATTTACTTATCTTTCTTCTTCTCCAATCTGTCTCATTTCTTCCTCATATCTGAATACCTTTCTAGAAGAAATTTCACCCGGATCATATATTTTCTTGTCTGTCTCAGAAGTAGCAGCTTTAATTGTAGATTTTGTCTTAGGAAGGGCATCATCGAATTCACTCAAATAAAAAATAATAAGTTACCAACCAACATATCTCTAGTTATATTTGTCATAGTTCGAAGCTCATCAATGGCTATAGCTTTTATTTTTTATGCATCAAGAAAATTTCTAAGAACTTTAGCAACAATCTCTTGTTCATCTACATGTCCACCAGTAAATCTACAAACACACACAAGTTCATTCACTCTCTGCATGTAAGTAACAATATTCTCATCAGTTCCCATATTTAATAATTCATATTTTCCTCTTAGACACTGTAGCTTAGCCATCTTCACATTAGCATCACCTTCATATAGAGTTTCCAACTTTTTCCAAATTTCATAAGTAGTTTTCAGATCCATAACATTTATCATCTCAGTATCAGTCAAAGCACTCAATAATGCTTCCTTAGCACTGATGTTATATTCAACATCCCTAATCTCAATAGTAGTAGTAGAACCATTTGGAGGGATAACATACCTATTGCATGTAATGTACCAGTAGGATTCACCAATGCATGTCAAATGACACTCCATTTGATTCTTCCTCAAAGAATAGTTAGTTCCATCAAATATTGGTCTATCCTTCTTGTATGTTTCCATCTTGGATCACCTCAAGCTGTTAAAATTATTCCAAGGAACTTGCTCTAATACCAATTGTTGGCAACACAAGGGTAGACAATTGACAGGGGGGGTGAATCAGTTGTCCTAGAATTTTAAACATTAATCTTATTAACTTTAAATCTTAGATCTAATTATTATCAGTCAAAGCATGAATCAACAACACATCAGAAACACACATAGCACCAATATTTTCTATGTGGAAATCCTATTAGGGGAAAAAACACAGTGGAGGTTAATCCACAAGTTATAACCTGCTAAAAGTATAAGAAGAATATAAGAGGAATGAACATGCATTCATGTGCATTGCCTAGAACTTACTACTCAAAGGAAGACTCATTGTCTTACAAAAATTATTCAGATTAAAACCATCTAAATAAATTGAACTGGGAGAGTAGCATCTACAAATGCTTGAGTAAAGTTCTGTTTAAGCACATGAACACTTCTTTACAATCTTTCACTCCTCTTCACACTCTGCTCTTCCTTCAAATGATTGAAATTTTTTTCACACATAGTACTCACATACTTATCTTCTCACATGCACCTCATACATCTCAAATGAAGAAACAGTCATTTATATATATCCATAATAAGAGATTACATTTCTTTATGTTGGCTTCAACAAAGTATAGAATGAATGCAAACTATCGACTCAAAACAATAAGGATTATCAATGTGCATCAACCAAATTCAGCCACAAAATAGTAGGGACCTAAAATAATATCCTTGAACACAAAACACCTTCAAAGATTCTTCCTCGAATATCCACAACATGCTTCAAACACCTTGTCATCCATGTACATGAAAACCATGAACACACGAGAAAATCTCAGATCAGGATTACAATGATCAATAAAGATATAGCATGATCTAGAAACATCCATGAACATCACAGGAACATACAAAACAATTCAGATTACTAGAATCACATTGTCTTATTCCATGAACACCATTTGTAGTAACATAATAGTTGATAGAACACATAAACTTATAACTTCCTTAGATCTTCATGCACACCTCTGAAACTTATGGAGTAGAAACTAGATAGGCTTGAAAAAAAACATTTAATATGCAACATCTAGTTTACAACATACTAAATTTTCCTCCATATTGATCTTCACTACTTCACAGACAACCTATAACATATTTATTTCAATTTTTTCAATATCCTTGACATATACAACCTTAAAGACATTTATGCTAATAGTGTTGACATCAATGAAAACCACATATAAGAAACTCAACCACAACATACAACAATCCTTTCATTGGCCATGGTTGTGGAGGAAAATCCTATGGTAGAACAAGAGCATCCCAACTCTTCCCAAGCTATGAATTCTAGTGCTCGGAGCTGATGTAACTAACTTGCACATGAGTGAAATCATTGGAGAAACAATCTAGCCATTGAATATGCTACCTTGTAGAGGACAAAGGGGTATCCAATAGCTCATATTTTTATTGTGTCTCCTCCTTCTATTCCTATGATCCCTACTCCTGCCCCTATCTAGGAGGTTGTCCTTTTATTAGCCACAATTGTGGAGGAAACTCCTATGGTAGAACATGATCTTGCCACTTCTTCTCAGGCTATGAATTCTAGTGCTTGGAGCCAATGTAACCAACTCGCACATGAGTGCAATCATAGGAGAAAATATCTATATGTTGAACAAGATACCTCACAGAAGATAGAGGGAGAGCCAATAGCTCCTATTTATATTATGTCTCCTCCTTATGCTCTTGCTTCAATTCCACTCGCCTCTATGTTTCTTTTAGCTCCCCTAATGGGTGTTGATGATCCTCACCCCAAAAGTGTGTAGGTATTCATTTCTCCTTCCATGGAGCCTCCTCTTTTGATGTCCCTTTTGGATATCCCTCCCTTTTCTCAACCCATAGACATACCAAACACAATGGTGGTGTTTGTTGCAGATTTTTCTTCTCCCTCCTCCACCTCTTCTTCTTCTATGGGGATCCAACATCCTTTGTTGAAGCATAAGTTGGAGGATCAGGTCACCTCAAGTGGTGGTTGGAAGAAGGGCTCTCCTTCTTCAGGAACTAGTCCTATTTTGGCTTGTGTTGTCCTTGTGACAGAGGGCCCCCTATGTCACCTAAGTTTGTCACTTCTCCTCTCAACAATATTAATAGTGGATCTTAGGCACCTCCTTCTTCTCCCACCTGGTTAACACATGGCACTCTGGTGAAGTGCGTTCTTAACTTAGTGGATGATGTCCCAACTCTATCCTCGACCTTTGCAAGATAAATGACCCTCACCTCACAAGAGTTTAGGAAAGAAAACCTCAAGGGGCCTTATTCCTTGGCCCTTTTTGTAGGAGAGTCAGAGGTTATTCCCCTCACTATCCTTCCCTTGTAGGTCCATCCTCCCTCCCCATATAATGATCTAGATTGGGAGCAAGATGACCTGCTAGTTGATGAGGAGTATGGTGGTACCTATTACTTATTTTTAGATTAGATTTGAGTATGTTATGTGTTCCCCCCATGCTTGTATTTATATGTTTATGATCCTACCTAGGGGGCCCTTGCTACCCTTGTAGGTGCTTAGATATAGGCCTAAAAAATTTATCATAAAATTCATCTATGTGTTTCATAATTCTTATGTATGTTGTACATTTTTATTTTGACAATTGGGAATGATGCAAAGTGTTGGGGGAATTTAGGCCTTCATTCCATGTTGAATTTTTTTTTAATTTTCATTTTGTATTCATCTGCCCTTCTTCATGATCTGGGAACTTTGGGGATTGATGATTTTTAACTTATACACCCTATGCTATCTATTTATATATGAACTTATCTGACCCCAAACTCCCAGATCCCCCTATCTCTTGACTTCTTAGTTTCTTCTTGTCTCTCTTTTTATTTTTCTTTGTTTGTATCTCTCTATCTACTTAGTGATGTTTTGGTGCTTATGTGTTGTCCCTCACATGCGTGAAAAATTTAAATGTTTACATCTCACAATGTATTGCATACACAACATATTTTCCTCTCCTTTATCTCCTTAAGATGCCACATGATCCTTTACTTCACATGTACCATACTTCTCTGATTTTCAATAAGGTGAATTTTGTGGCCAATGAATCCCTTACTAAAAAAAATTCATTTTCTAAAAACCGCATTCTTCAACAAGGATACCCTTGGTGAAAGTTTTCTTTTGGAAACAAGTTTTTAGCAAAATAATTTGAAAAAAAATCCTTTGAAAAAGTATAAAAATTTTCCTTTGTGAATGAGCATTCTTTCCACTAGATTCCTTGATGAAAGAGATATTTCAAAAGGATTCCTTGATGAAATAATAATTTGTAGAAAATGTTCTTTTCAAAATTGGAGTGTCCCTTTGAATGGGCCCCTTGTTGTCTTGGAGGGTTCTCAAAGGGACCCCTTTAAAACTTCTCCTTCAATTGCTTTCTATATGATGATCCTGCCCATTTGAAATTTTCTACCTAATATGTTGTCTCCATCTTAACATGTTTCTTTGTATGACCAAGCGCCTATAAAGCTAGTTTTACCATCAAGCTTTCCTTATAGGACTGAGAAATTGTAAGAGCCTTTCCCATCAAAATCTTCAGGACCAAGCACATGTAGATTCCTTTCATGTCAAGCCCCACAACATTGAGAACTTGTGGCACTCCCTTTTTAGGATTAAGAACCCTTGAAGCTCCCTCCTTCTATGGGACCAAGAAATTGTGGAGCCATTTATGTAGGATCAAGAACCTATAGAGCCTCTATTCAACTTCTATGGGACTGAGAACCCATGAAGCCATTTCTACAAGACCGAGAACCTATTGAGCCTTTTTTCAACTTTAATAGGACCGAGTACCTGTGGAGCCATCTATCTCTCTTTCACATCAAGGTTTCCTTGTGAGACTGAGAACCTACAGAGATACGTTCTGAATGTCTAGGTGTTCCAAATTGGATATCTACTTCCTTAACATGTAAGGTATATTCTCTTCAATCTCTTTCTACTTTTCCTCACATTTTCACTAACACATATGCTCGCTAAAGTGGGGGGAAAATATAATGGCACAAATTTTTACCCCTAGGAAAATTCCCAATTTCATCACCCCTACCTTAGAAAATATAAATTCGATGATACAAAATCCTTCACTACCACCTTGTTCCATCCACCTAGACACATCTTTTTTCATTGGTGGAGGAATATTTTTCGAGGGCATGCACATGCCACATGGATGTCCACACACCACACTACTTTCCTAATAGGATTCCTACCCTAGATTCCACAAAAAAATTTATGTTTCTTAGTGGGTGTGAAGTGTAATGTCTCATCCTTTGTTGATCGACAAAATTCAAGCCTTTTACCCCCATTTTCTAATTCAAATATATCAATTCCCATTCCTTCACTCTCTCTTTGGTGCAGGAGAACCTTGACAATGACATGTTTTCCATGAAGAAAATCTTGGAGATTGATTAAAATATGTTGATTCAATATTTTTGTAAGGTAATTTGAGTCATTTCCATCTTTTTGAGGTCATTAGGATGGTCATATGAGTCAAATATGCAAAAATGTAAAAAAAAATCAAAAGTTGTCACAATAGTAAAAACTGCAAAATTGAGTAAAATAGGGAAGGTGAAGGGTCTTTTGGCTCTTGGTTCATTAAAAATTAGTTAGAATTTGGATATTTGGTTTGAAACTCCTTTAAAAAGGCCTTGTATCCATTTTGTAACTCATGGGTGATTGAATAAAATGAATTAGATCAATGAAACCTCTATTTGTAAACATATTTCTTCACAAACTCTCTCTTTTCAGGCCATGTATGACCCAATACAGACTAGTATTCATGGTTTAATGTGTGTAAGTGGAAAAATCATCAATAAAATTCCACTATATTCTTGTTTCATGCAATTTTATTGGATTTTGAGGAAGTTCTTGCAATTTTTCTTTAAATTGTCAAAACCCTCTATTAGGGTAATTAGTGAATGAATAAATTATGTTTCTCTTTTATTATTTAGTGGAATCCTCTAATTTTTGGTGAGATTACTCTAATATACATTCTCTTTCATATTTCATTGGTTTTGGGGAAAAAGTGTAAGGTTAAGATGTGAAGAAATGAAGTTAGGGACTGTAATCTATGTACAAACTATTGAAAACAGAGTTTAGAGATGAATGAATCCTAGGGTTTTGTAATCTATTTGGTAGATCCAATAGGCCCCATATGTGTAAAGGCCTAATAGGCCTAATTAGCAGAGAGTGCAACAAATTTTAAACCATGTTATCTAAATGAACTTATATTGATTTCTTGTTATGTTTTAGAACCCTGTAAAGGGCATCCAAAATGATGACCATAGTTTGAAAAGGAGCTTTGTCTCTCAAGTTGTTTTTGACAGACTGCATAAGCATGGTTACAAGGAATGCTAATAGTCATTGAATGTTTTTTTATCAAATCATTTAAGTTGAGTTCTAGAATCTTTGAAAGATTTTATTTATGTTGATTCAAACCTACAAAAGCTATTCCAAGAGTGGAAACAATTGTGTGTCTTGGGATGCAAAAATTTGGAGTTAGGTGGTTTATGAATGCCATATATTCACAATAAGGATAGTCGTAATAAAATGATGAAAGGATGAATGAACAAAACTTTTAATTGTTTGTTTTTGATTAAGTTTAGACTACTAAAGTTTCTTGAAGGTCATTAATGAATTTCAAACTCTGATTACATGATTGAGTGTTTGAATTAAGGGTTATATGAAGGAAAAGACTGCCTTGAAGTGTGATAGCCTTGTAAAGTGGGTTAGTTGAAACCAATTATTGTTAAATATGTCCAAATTTAGTTGAGTTGATACTCTCTACTTTCATCAAATTGGTATTAGAGCTCATAAAAGGTCTGGGTTGGTGAGTTTGTAGTTTTTTGGTTTGTGTGTTGTTTTTTTGTGCAAGTTAAGCAAAACTTGGTTGGTGGCCAAAAGACTAGGTTGAGGATAAGTGGAAAGGGCCAAGGTGAGGCGAAGAAAGTTGAGTAGAATAAAGGAGAGAATTTATTGGAGAGCATCTAGAAAATGGATAATTTGAGCAAACATTTGCAGGTAGAGGAAGAAAGGAAAAAGAGAAACAAACAAGAGAAGATGGACAAAGAGATAGCAGAAATAAATAAAGAGATGAGAAGGATGGAAAAGGAGTTACAAGAGTCCATGATGAAGATGGAATAGTAGATTAGGAAAGCAAAAAGTTGGCACTTGAAGATGAAGAAAAGAGTTATATGCCCCATTAGAAAGATTTTCAAAAGAAGGAGACAAGGAAAATCAACAGCAAGAAGGAAAAAGGAAGAATAAGAGTTTCAAGATGCAAATGAATAATTCAAAGATGATGAAGACAAAGATGTTGCAGCCATGAAGGACCTGATTTCTAAGAAAGAATACTTTGAGTTGGTGATAAGGATAGATGAAGAGATGATCAAGGATGAATTTCTTATGGACATTTGCAAATAATTGAAGAATGATGGAGGCATTGTGTTAGAATAAATGTATTATTTATTTTTTGTGCTAATCTTGTGGATAGGAAATAATTTGAAAGTCAAAGGGAAAAGGAGGAAACAAGACATTGAGATGCATCAAGAGGTGAAGTGTCTAATTTCAGTTATTGAGAAAGACAAGAAGATAATTTGCATGGAAAAATCCAAGCCTAAGGTAAAAATGAAGTTCATTTAGAGTATTTTCAAGGCGAGTCAATGATAGAGAATATCAAGGATGCAGTTTGCTGACAACATCAAATTCAAGAGGACTTGAAATTTTATTTGGCTGGGAGTATGGTGCAAGAGAACCCTGACAATGACATGTTTTCCATGAGGAAAATCTTGGAGATTGATTAAATTATATTGATTCAATATTATTGTAAGGTTATTTGAGTCATTTCCTATGTTTTGAGGTCACTGGGATGGTCATTTGAGTCAACTATGCAAAAATGTAAGAAAATTTCAAAAGTTGTCACAATATTACAAAAACTGCAAAATTGAGTAAGATGGGGAAGGTGAAGGGTATTTTGGTTCTTGGGTTGTTAGAAATTAGTTAGAAATTGAATACTTAGTTTGAAATGACTTTAAAAAGTCCTTGTATCCATTTTGTAACTCATGGGTGATGGAATAAAAGGAATTAGATCAATGAAACCTCTATTTTTAAGCATATTTCCTTAGAAACTCTCTATTTTCAAGCCATGTATGACCCAACATAGACTGATATTCATGGTTTAATGTGTTTAAGTGGAAAAATAATCAATTAACTTCCACTATATTCTTGTTTCATGCGATTTGATTGGATTTTGAGGAAGTTCTTGTAATTTTTCTTTAAACTATCAAAACCCTCTGTTAGGGTAATCAGTGAATGAATAAGTTGTGATTATCTTTTATTATTTAGTGGAATCCTCTTATTTTTTGTGAGATTACTCTAATATAAATTCTCTTTCATATTTTATTGGTTTGGGGACAAAATTGTAAGGTTGAGATGTGAAGAAATAAAGTTAAGGACTATAATTTGTGTATAGACTATTTAAAACAGAGTTTAGAGATGAATGAAGCCTAGGGTTTTTTGAAAATGCATGTGGGAATTAACTTTTAATAGTGAATAAATCCTATTAAAGTCTAAAATTATATTTTTGAAGGATTTATGAAGATTATTTGTTTTGAGAGTTGGTAGATCCAATAGACCCCATGTGTGTAAAGGCCTAATAGGCCTAATTAGTAGCGAGTACAAATTTTTTTGAGCCAAGTTCTCCAAAGAAAATTATATTGATTTATTGTTATGTTTTAGAACCCTATAAAGTGAATCCAAAATGATGATCATAGTCTAAAAATGAGGTCTATCTCTCAATTTATTTTTGACAGATTCCATAAGCATGGTTACAAGGAATGCTCATAGTCATTGAAGGTTTTTTTTCAAATTATTCAAGTTGAGTTCTAGGATCTTTGAATGAGTTTATTTATGTTGATTCAAACCTACTAAATCTATTCCAAGAGAGGAAAAATGTATGTGTGTCTTGGGAAGAAAAAAATTGGAGTTAGGTGGTTTGTGAATGCCATAGCGACACAATAAGGATAGTCATAATAAAATGATGAAAGGTTCAATGGGTAGACCTTGTAATTGATTTTTTTTATTAAGTTGAGACTACTAAAGTGTCTTGAAGGTCATTGAGTAATTTGGAACTATGATTACATGATTGAGTGTTTGAATTAAGGGTTTTATGAAGGAAAAGATTGCCTTGAAGTGTGATAGCCTTGTAAAGTGGGTTAGTTGAAACCCATGGTTGTGAAATATGTCCAGATTGAGTTGAGTTGATCCTTCATGCTTACATCACTCTCTTCTACTCTCTCTTACATTCTAGCTCATTCTACTCTCATTCTCTTGGCTTCTACACTATGTTTTTTGGCTGCAAGCTCTTCATTTTGGCTCCAACACCATGTTCTTGTTGCAAAAAAAATCCATTGAAGAATCATCAAGCTTCTTCATTCAGATATTGGCCTTGAGTGATCATAGTTAAGAAGCTAATATTTTTATTTGTCCATTTGCATCATATTTTTTATTGAGTATAATTATAGTTGTTTGTGTGCTCTCTACTTAACTATACTATTTCCTTTCTACTTTCTTTATCACTTTCTACACTCTATGGCTTTTTGGTTGTACATGGAGGTGGGAACACCAAAATAGGGGTCTAACTGAGGCAAACCTTGAATATAGCTCACAACATTTTTCCCATTTCTATGTGTGTAGGTGCATTCGAGTGGAGCTAATTGAAGAATCAAGACCTGGGAAGCACGATACCCTTTCCTAACTCCTCCTTGTTTTTTCAAACATAGTTATTTTTAGTATTCCTTTCATTATATTTGCAGTCTTTGTACTTTTCTCACATTCTATTAAACCATAAAACTTAAGCAATTGGATAGTTTATTAGACTCCTTATATTTTTGTCTACTCTCTGGACCCCTATCCATACACGATGCCAACGCATCCTTGAGACACCAGTGTGCCACACTAGAGTCAAAGATGCGCATTGTCATCCTTAGAAAATGAGAAGCTTGAGTAGCAAACTAAACCTTTGAAGTCAGCTCTTCCAATCCTATGAACATCTAGTTTTAGTAGAAGGAAAGTGACAAGCTATTTACCCTTCCCTTTCATCCTTAGTACCTTGTCCTTTTCAACCAGTATAGCAAATATGAGGTAGTTTAGGGAAGCCCATTCCTTGGGGATCTCCCATGATGTGGAGCCCGAGGGTGATGGGCCCCCCTTCTCTACACTACTAAGGATCAGACTATAGAAATCTTCACTAATGAACTTTCAAAGGATACTTTTGAGTATCTCTAGCATAATTTAGGGGTTATTTCCCCACCTTGTTCTAACTAGATACATAGATGGTGCATCTATCCAAGGGAAAATTCCATGTCATATATTTTTTTCTCTTAGATTGATGTGAGATACCTCTTAGGGGGAGTTGGTAGTAAGGGGGGGTTTGGAGAGTTGTGCAATTTTTGAGAAGAAATGTTGTTAGTCAAAGGGGAAGAATGTGTTGTCTCAAATGAATATCTTTGGCCCTTTGTCCTTGAAGTCGGATAATGTGTTATCGTTTTTATTGTGTAGGTGTGTATGGAACTTTGTAATTGATGTAAAAGGGTAAGATTGAGCAGGTGTGTGTTTCCATCCCTCTTTGGCATTGGTTTTCAATGATTTCAACACTTGTTGAGATATTGGCAGTGGTTGCATTGTTGGAAATTTTTCTTAATACTTGAGGAGATTGTTGTAATGTCAACACTTGGTGTGTTTGTTTGTATTTTTTATAAATATTTGGTGATATTTTTCCATATGGAATATGTTTCCATTGATTTAAAATATTCATTTTGGGCTATCATTGATGCATGATGATGTGGTGTTGGTGTTCATGGTTCGATGCCATACCTTGTAAAGTTGTTTTGAGTTTGGTTGCTATAAATGAAGTTGATTTCATGATGATATATTAAGATGAGGATTATAATTAATTTTTATTATGGAGGGATGTTTTTAATGGTCTATAGTATGTTATATGTTCTCTCCTATTATTCCTAAGGATGTATGTGTTGTTGAAATAAAGTTATAGCCTGTGCAAGTTGTTAGAAGTTTTTATTTTAGAAAGTTTCTATGAAGACTATTTGGGAGAATTCTCTACATTCCTCCACTATTGTATATATGATCTTGATGTTTTGGATTCAAATTTTGTGTTTTTTGGATGTTGCACTCCTATATTTTCAGATCAAATGTGTTTTCAATGAGGTTTCTATTAATTGCAAAAGGCTAGCAATTTTGCTGGTTGTCTAGACCGGTCTGAAAAATTCTTTGCAATTCTTTGCATTGATGTATCAAATCTTATAGTATGGTGGATGTGATCTCCATGTTTTTTTAGTTTCTTAGCTTAGATTTCATTTTTTTAAGTGGTTTGAAAGTTCATATGTTAATCTTATATATCATGGTTGTGTATTTTGTGCTTCTAGGATGAAGTGTTTTTTATTTGTTTGCTTTTTGGTAGCTTTGGTGGCATAACAGTATGAAAGAAGTATCTAGAAGTATTTTTGGATGTTCAAGGAACATCTATTTATCATCCAAACATCATTGATTTTTTCTTTTGCTGCTACATTGTGTTTGAGTTGGTCTTCTAGGTAATTTGTGGATATCTGGCTAACAATGCTTTTCATCTTGCTTGTGATTAATGCTTTAGAATCTCATATGAAGTTGTGTTAAGGTTTACTTTGGTCCTAACCTATCTTAGTTATAAACACATTGAGTGAATTCAATCAAAGTTATGTTTTTATTTTGACTAGTTATGTGCTACATGTTTCCTTAATGCTAACTTGAGTTGATGTGTGCTAGCATGTGTGATGTTTAGGATCACTTTGGGAGATGTATTAAGTTTTTTTGGTTCTCTCTATGCATTGTATAGGAACACATTGATATTTTGTGGCTGACTTCTTGAGATGATTGTTTATCTTATTTTTGGCTTACCTAATTGGTGTTTTGTGATCTTGTGATGGATATAAATGAAAGAAAAGATCAGTTGTAAAGACTATTTTGGAATGTATTGAATATCTCAACAAAGAAGTGAAAAATTATATGGAAGATAGATCAGATGTGATTTAATGCCTTAATTAGTGGAGTATTGCATTGATAAATATTATAATTTATTTAATCTTCATGTATCCTTATTTGAGATAAAAAAATCTAATTATTTCCTAGAGTGGCTTGCTTTAGAACTGAAGTCCCTTGCATCTTTCCATAAGGTTGTGCATCTTAGCCTACAATTCTTTGGTAGTGAGACTAATTGTAATTTTCTAAGAAGTGAGCTTCTATATTGTGAATTAACTCCCACTATGGTTTCTCCCTCATTGGGTTTTCCATGTAAATCTAGTGTTATCTAGTGTATGTGTTTTCTTTGTTTCATATTTCAGTTCTATTGATCCGATTAAGGATTGAATTTGTATGTATTTTATTGTTGATGTTTGCTAACCTTGTTAAGAATTTTCTTTTCTATATCTTTCTATGATACTATTTGTTTTGAGTTTTTTCTAATCTAGTAAATAAGTTTAGGTTTGTTGAAGGGTTTATTTTTTGAAAAGACTGATTTGAAGGGAGAAATTTGAATGAATGTATTTGATTGATCTTACTAATTTGAAGGAAAAATAGTATATAAGATTAAGTACAATTAATGATTGATGAATTATAATGAATGGTTGAAACAACCATGAGAAACCATGTACAAAACAAAGTAAATCTACCTCTAACTACCTCTGTGAAAAAGATAATGTAATGAATTATGTTGTTATTTGCTAGCATTAACCTTTTATTACATTATTCCTATAATTGTATCCTTGAAAGCTCTAATGCACCTTTTAAGGGACCCCCCTTAAGATTTACATAAAAAACTTCTTGACTACAAAAGCTATATACATCTTTGTGAAGATATTCTTTGAAGAAACAAATTTTGAATTAGGTGAAACTCCTCTAGAAGCTCTGAGATGAATTTTTGAGTTCTTCCTCCATGAACTCTCGAACCATATGTTGAATAGGAAAAATGAGAATGGGGGGGGTGGGGGGGGTGAATCAGTTGTCATAGATTTCAACCTTTAATTCAATCACCAAAACTAATACTTAAAACTTCTTAAATGATTAATCATCAAATGCCAAT
The DNA here is from genome assembly GCA_007115665.2 of Sequoiadendron giganteum. Lineage (NCBI taxonomy): Eukaryota > Viridiplantae > Streptophyta > Pinopsida > Cupressales > Cupressaceae > Sequoiadendron > Sequoiadendron giganteum. The sequence continues at coordinate 967,772,183 of CM021100.1, forward strand.
GTAGAAACTCAAATCCAACACAATAACACCAGATTTATATGGAAAACCCAACGAGGGAAAAACCACAGTGAGGATTAACTCACACTATAGAGAATATCAAAACCAATTACAAAAAGGATCACTGCTTAAGATAAGGCTCACTTCCTGAAACAAGGACTCACTATCTAGAACAAGGACTCATTGTCCAACAGGGATACAACCCAGACAGATCACTACCACAGAGATACAAAGAAGACAAATAAGAATTTTTACAAAGAGAGAATACAATCCCAATCCAGCAAAGGATTCCACCACAATTACTTGATCAATATGCATGAATGATAGAGTCTTCCTTTTTCTCACTATATCTAGAAACTCAACATTAAGCTTCACACTAATATGCCACACACAACTCACACACACTTTCTAAATATCAATGTTTCATCTACTCTTTCACTTATCTTCCTTCTTTCCTCTTGTACATTTTTCATTACTAGCTCATCTTGTATTTATACTATCTCCAACCTTGAAAAAGATCTAAAGTCATCAATCTAATTTAAAATTCAAATTAGGTCGATGCCAAACATCCTAGGGTGGAATTAGAATGAGAGTGACCCAAACACATGCTTCACTAGGACCTAAAATATATCTAACATGCTTCATTAACTTTGAATATAGTGCTTAACAAAAGGTTGGAAAAACCAATGTAAATCACATATAACAATTAAGCTTAAAACTTCTAGAAACCAAACAAATCTTCAATGCAACCAAAACATATTAACTCTAGAACCAAAAGTCAAAATAATTTATCAAAGATAAATACAGACCAACAACATTTCTCCCAGACCTCAACCAGAACACATATAAAAATAGTTCACAACTTCTAAACACAACTTGAACATCTCAATAAACCAACAAACAACAATCTAGATATAACAACCTCCAATGACCATAACCAACATATTTGAACTGCAAAAACATAGGGTAAAATACCAAAGCAACAACTAAATACCTGTAAAATTTATTTTATAAAATTTTCTCAACATCCTTAACACATAAAACCAACAACAACTAGTAGATAACTAGTTGACCAATTAACATCAATGACAACACCTTCAATCCTTAGTTCATTCTTGCAACAATCTCCCCCTTTGTCATTAATGGAAACACATGATGTGAAAAACCATCAAAGACACCATACCAATTCTGAATATACTTCTTAGGATTTTTATTTTTCATTCTCCCTCTTAGAAGATCATGTTTCTCATTGCCTGCTTTCTATTATTAGATTTCTTTCCTTTTCTCATGCTTTCTCTCCCCCTTATGACCTTAATGGAAAAGGAAAAATATATGTTCATTGAATCTTCCTTTAACATGAAAAAAAATACTCACAATGACAACACTTGAAATTACTTGCTCCCCTTAAGAGGTAGCCACTAAAACATTAGTATAAAAAGATAGAACCATGAATCCAATAGATTGATAAATCTCTGTATGCATATTATTTTATGAAAGGAGGGGCAATAACCCCTAACTTCTCCCAAAGATACTCAAAAGTATCTTTAGGAAAAGCCTTCATAAAAATATCAGCAATTTGATCCTTCATCGGAACATACTCAAGTTTTACTTCATGTCCATTACCTTCTCTCTCAAGAAATGATATCTAATAGATATATGCTTCTTCCTTGAGTGCATCATAGGATTCCTTGAAATGTTAATTTCACTTGTATTATCACATAAGATAGAAATGGGATCATCATATAGCACTGCGATATCTTTTAATGTATGTCTCATCCATATAACTTGTGTATAGCAAGGTGCATCAACAATATACTCAATTTTATTAGGAGACAAGGAGACTGAATCTTGCCACTAATATGCATCCAAGAAAGAATGCACCACCACTTGTACTCTTTCTGTCATCTACACGTCTAGCCCAATTTGCATATGTATAGGAGCTAAGTGTAAAGTAAGTATCTTTAGGATACCACAATCCATAATCTAGAGTTCCATTCAAATATCTAAATATTATTTTAACTACAGCAACCTATGTTCCATTTAGATCTTCTTGAAACCTAGCCACAAGACAAATCACATGCATAATATCTAGTTGAGTAGCAATTAAATATAGTAATCCACCAATCATAGATCTATACTTTCTCTAATCAGCCTTAGGTGAATCATCATGTTTACCCAATTTGCAACCAGTCACCATAGGAGTACATACTAGTTTGGAACCATCCATCCCAAAAAAAATCAAAATATCTCACATAATTAGACTATGAAATGAAAATTCCTTTCTCTATTTGATTAATTTGTAGCCTAAGAAATAAATTCCTCTCCCCAAACATAGAAATTTCAAACTCTTTCTGCATCTCTTCCATAAACAACCTGCACAACTTTCTATTTCCTCCAAAAATAATATCATTAACATCTACAACTACAATCAAGATTGTGTCATTATCAATATTGAAGTACAAATTACTGTATATCGCACCTTTGTTAAATCCTTGCTAAATCAAATACATGTCTAACCTTGCATACCAAGCTCTAGGAGCTTGATTCAATCCATATAAATCTTTCTTTAATCTTCAAACCATATCAGATTGATTTGTTAACTGAAATCCTTCTGGTTGTTGCATGTAAACTTCTTCTTCCAACTCACCATTCATAAATGCTGACTTGACATCCATCTAATAGAATTTGAAATCTTTATAAGAAGCCAATTCTAGGAACATCCTTATAGCTTCCATTCTTTCTAATGAGGAAAAAGTTTCCTAAAAATCTATACCTTCTACTTTTGACTAGCCTAAATACACACAAGCCTTGCTTGTATCTGGAAACTTCTCCATTCTCATTCACCTTATTTTTCAATACCCATTTTGATCCAATGATATTTTTTTCTGCAAGTCTTGGGACCAATTCCCAAGTATGATTCTTCTCAATATGCAAAAGTTCTTCTTTGATCACTTCCTTCCAATGTTCATCTTTATAGGCTTCACATACTGTCTTTAGCTCAATCTTAGAGAATACACGTAAATTTACTTTAGCAACAACTTTACTTCTAGTTAACATGCCTTTTGTCTTGTCTCCAATAATTTGATTTTCTGAATTATTCCTTTGTACATATTTTGGTGTCCTAGGGGACATCATCGAAGCATCTTCTTCTCTTTCACCCTATTCATCCAACTTCTTCTTCACATCTTTATCCCGTTCTTCCACAATTTCTTCTATTTTTGCACAATCATGTTCATTAGACATATATCCATCAATATCAATAGAATTATTTATTATCTAATCAACCTTCACATTCGAGCTCTCTACAATTTTTCTTAGTATTTTATTGAAATATTTGTATGTCTTTCTTTTAGTAGAATACCCAAAAAATATGCCTTCAACACTTTTTGCATCAAACTTACCCAATGTTTCCTCATCTCTTCTTAGATAGCATTTTCTTCTTAATAGTTTGGAATATTTAACTGTAGGAATTCTTTCATGCCATAGTTCATAGGGAGTCTTTGTACTATTTTCTCTTGATTGAAATCAATTGAATACATAAATAGCAGTATGAATACCTTCTTTCTATTAAAAATTCAATAAGTTTGCTTCAGTAATCATTGATCTAGCAGCCTCTTGAACTATTTTATTTTTCCTTTCAACAACTCCATTCTGTTGAGGATTTCTCAGAGAAGATAGCTATCTATTTATTCCATGCACTTCACAAAACATAGTGAACTCGTGGGAGGTGAATTCTCCAAATCTATGAAATCTTAAGAATTTTATCCTAAAATTTACTTTATTTTAAACCATAGCCTTGAATGCCTTGAATCTATATAATGCATCTGATTTCTCTCAAAGAATGTAACCTATGTATATCTAGAATAATCATCAATTAAAAGAATAAAGTAACTTTCACCAAGTAGACTTCACACTCTCATAGGACCACCGAGATTTTTATGAACTAAATCTAGTAGTCTACTAGGAGATTGTTCCTTTGATCTATAATGATTTCTTGCTTTCTTCCCAAACTGACAATTCTTGCAAATAACATTAACATGATTTGTAATTCTTGGTAAATATCTCATGGCCTAAACAACACTAATACTTTCCAAGTTATCAAAATTCATGTGACACATTCTTCTATGCCATAACTAGTTATCATTTATCTGAGTCATAAGCATCATCCATCAATACCCTTAAGTTGATAAATATTCCCTTCAGATTTCTTTCCTCTGGCAATCAATGTTTCAGATCCTTTCCAGATCTCAAATTTCTCATCCTTAAACACAAGATCATATCCTTTTCTACACATCTGACCAATGCTCAATAAATTATGCCTTAATTCCTTAATATAGTAAACATCATTAGTATGATGCTTTCCATAAAAAAAAATTGAACCTATCCCACAAATTTTAGCACTAGTATCATCTCCGAACATAACCAAGCCTCCATCATATTTTTCAAGCTTAGAAACCTTACTCTTATCACCGGTCATGTGATGTGAACAAAAAATATCAACTACTCAAAAATTCTTTTCTTGTTTAGCATGTAGGGAAAAGATAATCATACCTTCATTTTTCTCCTCCTTCTCTGAAGGGCTTTCCTTTACTTGTTTTTTCTGAATTAGTAGAAGTAGGTTCATCCTTAATCACCAAAAAAAAAAAATCATTTTCATTTAGATCTTCATATAAAATACTAACATTCTCATTTGCATAGTAAGATCGATTAATCTTCTTTCCTTTCCTTTCTTTCTCATATCTTTGTTTATTCCTTTTAGCTCTTTCCTGACACTTTGCAGCATAATGACCTATTTATTCATAACTAAAGCATTTAAAGGTCAACTTACCATCATATTTACCTGAAGCTTTTCTCATTCTTCTCACAAAGTTACCTTCTATTTCATAAAAGTTGTCTTCATCTAAATCTTCAAACTTTGTAGCTTTAAAAGCAGTCTCTGATTTGCCTCCATTTCTTAGACTCGGCTTCCTCATTTCATAAGATTTCAAAAATCCTAATAGAAGATCCTTACTACAAGTCTTATAATCTATAGTCTTCTCAATAACACTCACCTTCTCACTTTAAGCATCATGACGAGTTTTTAGAATCTTCTTTATAATCCTAGTTTCATGTATAGTAGCCAAAAGATCACATTCCAGCCACTACCTCATCCAATATCTAAACATAAGCTTCAAGATTTTCATCTTAGGACATATGTATAAGATAAAACTATGTTTCCAAATTCTGTAATTTCACCTCTTTAACTCGTTTATCACCATCATGTGCTCTTTCTAAAGTATCCCAGATTTCCTTAGCTACCTTTAAATTTTGAACCTTAATCAACTCAGAATGTACTAGACTATTCTTCAAGATGAAATTCACCTTATTGTTCACTTCATGTAATTTGGTTTCTTTAGGTATAATCAAACCATTAGCAAGAGGAGTGTAAGGATTCTTGTAATCTTTCTCTACATCATATCCACAGTACTTCAGATAAATTATTTCATCAGCACTTTCTAGATACCATAATTAGTTCCATCAAACCCCAGATAATCAAAGAGCATCTTGCTAGCCATCCTAGACCTTCCTCAAGTAGTTAATCTCTTCACCAAGGAACCAATATCTGATACCAATTGTTGAATAGGACAACTAAGAGGAGGGGAGGTGAATCAGTTGTCACAAATTTTAACCTTTAATTCAATCACCGAAACTAATACTTAAAATTGCTTAAATGATTAATCATCAAATGCCAATGTAGAAACTCAAATCCAACACATAAACACAATAACACCAGATTTACGTGGAAAACCCAGTGAGGGAAAAAAAATAGTGAGGATTAACTCACATTATAGAGAATATCAATACTGATTACAAAATAGCTCACTACCTGAGATAAGTCTCACTGCCTAAAACAAGGACTCACTATCTAGAATAAGGACTGACTATTCAATAGGGCTACAAATCAAAGCTTTCACTACCATAGAGATACAAAGAAAACAAAGAAGACTTGTTATAGAGAGAGACTACAATCCCAACATTACGAAGAATTCCACCATAGTTACTTGATCAAATTGCACGAATGATAGAGGTTGCCTTCTGCTCACTGCCTCTAGAAACTCAACATTAAGCTTCACACTAATTTGCTACACACAACTCACACACACATTTTGAATAAAATCAATGTTTGATCTACTCTTTCAATTATCTTCCTTCTTTCCTCTTGCACATTTTTCATTACTAGCTCATCCTGTATTTATACTATCTCCAACCTTGAAAAAGATCTAAAGTTGGCCATCCAATTTCAAATTCAAATTAGGTCAATGCCAAACATCCTAGGGTGGAATTAGAATGAGGGTGACCCAAACACATGCTTCACTAGGACCCAAAATAGATCCAATAAGCTTCATTAACTTCAAAGATTGTGCTTAATAGAAGGTTGGCCAAACCAGTGTAAAACACATAGAACAATTAAGCTTGAAACTTCTAGAAACCAAAAATATATTCAATGCAACCAAAACATCTTAACTCTAGAACCGCAAGTAAAAAGACTTCATCAGAGAGAAATCCAGATGAACAACATTTCTCCTAGATCTCAGCCAGAACATAGAAAATCAAAGTTCACAACTGGTGAACACAACTTGAACTTCTTAATGAACCAACAACCAAAAATCAAGATATAGAAAAATTCAACAACCATAACCAATATATCTAAACTACACAAAAATTATGGAAAATACTGGAGCAACAACTGAATACCTATAAAATTTCCTTTATACAATTTTCTCAATATCCTCAACATATACCACCAATAGAAACTAGTAGATAAGTTGACTAGTTGACATCAATGACAACACCTTCAATCCTTTCTTCATTCTTGTAACACCATATACTATAGTTATTGGACAAACACCCTTGAAATTTTGTCTTCTTGAGCCTCGCAAAGGTATAACTCTTGGTCCCTAACTATAATTATTAGAAAACCGTACTCAATAGGTTGTCTCCTCGACCCTCGTAAGTATTTTATCCTTGGTCACGGTCTTGTGAACTATCAGGGAAAAATCCATACTAAGCTCTTCACCAAACACCTTACCTATCTCTAAAAAGAAAACTTCACAATACAACTTCAAATCTATCAGTAATAACAAAGAAAATAAAATAAATCCAAAAATGCTTCTGATAAAAAGCATAATCTCAAAGCGAGAAGCTAACTTGAGATGATGAAAATTCCTCCATCCTCCAGTGCCACAAGACTCCAATAGAAACCCTGTTACACTTTATCCATTTGATGTCCTGGATGAGTCTTTGGACGCCTCATCAGGAATAGAAAATATGGCCCCAAAATTCCAAGCATAAGTGTTTGAGGATCCATTCATAACATTGATAAACTCATCTACAAGATACTCAAAAAAATTTTTAATGTTTTTAAATAAACTTTCCCAAACATTTGAAGTAAGAAGATAGATTATGTAATTGGCATAAATCAAGGAATATACACTAAATTCTTGATGTATTTCAATTCCCATAAAGCTAATTCAAGTTGCATCTTCTCTTACAAAGAAACTTACCTCCAAGTTACAACTAATAAGTAATGCATAAAAATAACCATTTAGGCATTTATGTACCCTAAAATGTTTGAAACAAATTATTAACCCAATTGTATCATCTAACATACACAATACCCGCTCCACTTCAATAGAAAATTCAACATGACTAGTTGTATCAAGATGGCTATCCCAAGCATAATAAGTAGCAATGGATTGAATGGAAAATACTTCTATGTTCTCCGAATTCATGGATTTCATCTTAGAAATATTTCTTTCTATCAATTTTTTTTTCCATACTTTAATATTTGAAGGTTGGAAAATAATAAACCCTTCTTCCAATATTTCTAAGGTTGGACTTGTAAATCAGGGTTAAAATATCAAGGTTAGGCAATAATGCATATAAATCAAACCCTAATAAACAATGAAGAACAAATAAGCATAAATACAAAAAATTTAAAGAAATATTACCAAATCTTCATGCCACCATTAATTCATCTCCATTGCACTTCTCTATTTTTCTTGAATATAATAATTTCCCTCAAATTTTTGAGAATGTAAATAATAAACCTATGACAATGACTAGCAAAATATTGAAGATTGTTGTTTCACACTAGAAGCATGTACTTGCATATAAACTAGATATGTCAAAATGAAAATTACAATGGTCTTTTATATAGAAATGACAAATTTGAATGAAGCGATGAGATTTAATGTCAATAATCAATGGCCAAGAATGAAAGGTGTAGTATGGACTAAGGTTAGGGAAAAAATTAGGGCAAGTGATAAGGATTGATGGTCAAGATTAAATTATAAATAATTTAATCAAGGAGGAGATTAATTGAGACATTGATAGATTAGGACTTGATGTGGAAGATAAGATTGCACGAACAAAGAGGAGATAGAGATTAAATAATAAAAAATTATTTAATCTAGGTGGCCAATGAATAATTAAATAATTAAAAATAATTATTTAATTATAGAGGAATGTGAAAAAGGGAATCTTTTGAATTAAATAATGATTTAATTCAAAATTCAAGAGAGTGGAAAAAATTAAATAATTTTTTTTTAATTATTATTTATGAGAGAAGAGACTAATGAATAATTAAATACTTAAAATAATTATTTTATATAGTGGAAAGTAGTATAAAAATTAAATAAATAAGAATTTATTTAATTTTAGAAAGAATGGGACTTAATTAGTGATGTAATTAAATAAACAAAATTTATTTAATCAATCAAGGAGGAATATAGATAGAAATGAATTAATTAAATAATTAAAATCATTTAATTAATAGAAGACTTGTGATTTTAGAAAATAATTAAAAATACTTAATTATCAAAGTCAAAAGAGGAAGTGATGGAGAATTTAGAAGTTGCATGCCTAGGATAATTTTTAGTGTCTACATTTTTCCCCTCTTTGATACAACATAGTTTATCATGCTGTGTCAAAGAAATTTAGTCAAAAAATTCCCCAACATAAAGAGGATGAGGAAGGATGATGAGGAGGATTGTGGTATGCCTCCTCTAGAGAGCATGCAGGTTTAAAGAACATGAATGTGCTCTCGAAATGGATGAGAATACTAGAGCATGAAGGATAGAAGAAATGTTAGCATGAAGGATGTGGACATTAGTATAGAAGAAGAGCTTCAATATTTTTCAAAATACATAATAGGCCTTGTATTTAATCATCATTGGGCTGTGAAATGACATAAATGGACAACAAATACCATGATATGACTGTTACCAGATTTTCACCTACAAGCTCAATCAGGAAGAGCCATCTATGTTTAAAAATGAATGGTACATTTTATTAAACCTTCTATGCTACATTAATTTATACAAATGAAACAACTCTACAAGATTACAAGAACACAAAATTATTACATTCATATAAGTGAATGAAACATAAAAGATTTTACAATATTTTTGAAAATGTAATTAATCTTTATTGAATGTAATTAGATACATGTGTCTCACACAACAAGCTGTGAGACTGACTTGTTCATTTGATACAAATAATAATTAAAATATACATGAATGAATAAATTTTGAAAAGAAAATGAACATGTAAAGAAGGTAACCAGTCATTGCCTGTATGACTGGTACTAGAAATGGATCTACTCCTGATTGCCTTGCCTTGCTCCCTATAGCTCCTTGGCCCCTAGGTGCCTAGTGTTTGGTTACCTCTAGTGAGTAAAGAAAAGAGTTAGAATAGTAGGTTCTAAGCAATGAAAGGTTGTGCTTTGAACATGCACATCTACCCATACATACATTTGTTAATTCCTATATGCATCAAATGTAATGCCTATCTTAAGTGTCCATAAGAAGCCAAAATAGAAGAACATTATAAAAACTTAAGGTAGACATTTTATTTCTAACTTGGTTGTTTTATGTGCAACTATAGGTATTGTAGAAATGTTGTTTTTTAATTATTTCATTTTGGCAAGAGGAGTGAAATGTGGCTCCCACAAGGGCTGAGCCCAGCTTGCTAAGAATGTGAATCTATTTTATGGATGGTGAGCTCATTTGAGCTTATTTGAAAGGAAAATACAATCATGAAAGCCATCTACAAATATGTGAAGATGCAATATACCTTCATAAGAAATGCTATATTCATGAGAAAGGGGGATCATTTTTAATGTCTTAATGATCTACAAGTTCATGCTAGGTGCAAGAGTAAGCACATCTAACCTTCCTTTAGGTTTCAATGTTTTAGAAAGTAGCAACAACAGATATCATGACAAGTCAAGTGTAGCAGAAAAACATGAAGATAATAGAGAAAATACCAATGATTGAAACTGGAGAAGCATACGTCCATTACATTTATCTATTAATGGAATAGTCAAAGTGAGGATGCACAAAGATAATCAATGATCAATTACAACATGGGACAATAATTCAATGCATCAAGAGCAATTATTTTCACTACCATATGTTACTAAAGAATATAGAATTCATGGATAATTTGCCTTTCATGGAGGGACAACTAGATGTCTTTAAAGAACAACATATCTCTCAAAAGAATAATATATTCTGATTAAGAAACATTAGTTTGAATACTAGCAGAAGTTGGTAAGCGATCCATTTATTTTTCATGCAACAGGAGCTCTGTATAAGTGGTAGAGGTGTAATGCATAGTGAAACCAATCTATAATAACAAGTGATCTAAATTGCATTGAAGAAATGATGAATGGGAGGGTTAGAACATAATAGGGTACATGCATAATGAATGATTGTGAGGATATGTTGATTGCTAGTGAAAGCCATAAGAAATATTCACTAAGACTGAAAAGGAAGTTATCTCTAGGTCAAGGGGTTCTATCCATTCTTGATCAATGGTTCATATTGCATGGTTCAGGTATCTATTCTCAAGGATCTTGAAGGATAAAATAATAAAGTGGAGGAGTGAATATTTGTTTGATAGAACTATCACAAATTCCATGGACACAAATTCCAACTTGTTTGCAAAGAAATTTCAAATGAACAAAGAGCATACTGGATGTTTGCCTATTGAAGAGGAAAGCCTAGTTGAGGAGGAGAGTATGGATCATCATACTACAATGAATAAGCTTGGAAAAAGATTTGGTTTATCGACTAAGAATAGTGTTGTGAGTACCAAGAATATTTTGACATATTACAGCCCAGCAAAAAAAAAATCACTCTTAACTACTCCTATAGGTGGAAGGTTTTGTGAAAGTGTCAGCACAAATTCCATGGACAAAAGACCGAATATGGTAAAAAATAAAGCTTTGGTGAGCCTAAAATATTTTAATTCTTTAAATATTGAAGAGCAAGCTCATGGAAAGGAGAATATAAATGAGTTGCAAAAAACTTAAAATGGTTCATGAGTCAGAAAGAAGGATTCAAGAATACCCAATGTAAGAGCTGGGAGCAACTTTGTGAGTTAGGCTTCACCAAGGATAAACTAGAAACCAAGAAACATATTATGCAATGTGAAATATTTTATTCCACTAGTTCAACAGAAACATACAGCAACATGAATTATGATAAGAAATAGAGATATCAAAGTGAAGGCTTTGGAGGCTTCTGAAGTTGCAAAATGACTTGAAGAGAAAAGAGAACAAGAAAAAAAATAAAGGAAGGAATCAGAACCTAGAGGAGCATAAATGGAGACCACGGGTATTAATAACCCATAAACATTTTTTGCTCCTGTTGAATAGAGTATGGCCACAACCGCGAAAGAGTTAAGTAGAGGGAGCTACGGTAAGAAATCAACATCGAAATGAAAAGAAAACACATGGAAATAACTAGAGAGAGAATTCATTTATAAAATTCTTGGTAAAATACAAAGAATGAAGAAACCACGAGCTCAAATGGGACATTTTTTACAAAAAAGTGAAGCTCATGAGGTACATTATTGTAAGCAAAAAATGACTTACTCGAGATTCTCGAAGGTCTTTTCTTCCAAGCAACTGCCCAAAAATGCCTATGTTTTTGCAAAGAATCTGTACAAAAGAACTCTATGAAACCCTTCATGGTGGCACTAGAAAACTTCTCCAGGAAGCTTGACACAAGATAAAATTATTTTTGTTTGCATTTTATTTTCTTTTAGCATTTGTAACCCTAGGTGGAGACCAATGGAAGTTTAGGCTTTTTGCCTTTTTTTTTTTAAATGCAATGAAAACTAATGTGAGTCATGGCCTTCTAGTGCTTGGATAATTATATAGTCCTTTAGGTGGTTCCCCTACATATGCAAAGAACTTTTGCATTTGTTTTCTCATATGGGCTGAGCTTTAAGTTGTTTTTTTTTTGCGTTAATTTAAAATTGTAATGCATATTGAATTCAATGATATTATTATAAATCATTAAGTCAATTGGCTATTTTAGATGCAAAAAAAAAGAATTATTGTGCCTTGTAAATTCTTTGAAGGACTTAGTTAAGATTTGTTGCTTTTGTAAACATTTAGAGGGCATATAGAGAGGTTGGTTTCAGTTATCCAACATATGCCAATGATTTAGGAGGTTGTTTTAGCCTTTTTTACTCAGTTTGGGGCACTTGTGAGTGGCTTTTATGGTTTTACAAAGTCAAGTTTGAGTTTTTCTCCCATTTGGAGCTTTTTTGGAGATGATCTAGGGGATATATCTTAGGCTAATTGAGTGCATCCGACCTAGGTTGCTGGAGATGGCTTACTTATTCCTTTTGTAACTCATTTTTAGTTAGTTCTTGATATCTAGATAGAGACTTTGTGACTTTTAGAGTCCCTTGCCATAATTTTGCAGGTTTTGTAACTCATTTGGAGCATGATATGCAAAATTTACCTTGGTTACTATTGATGATTCAATTTTCCTTCTTTTTCTTGTTAAACATTAAGCATTTTTAGGTGATTGATGAAGTTACTTTGTGAAATTTTTCTATTTCCTTATAGGTTTGTCTCATGTTTGCATGACTTTCTTTGCAAACTTAGTATTATGCAAGTTACAAATTGTGTTTACATAATTACACATAAAGTTTTAAATTGTGAAAACTTGCTTTTCCTTCTTGAAAGTGTGTGCAAGTCAAACCTGTTTGTGAAATAATTATAGATAAACCTAGGTGATCCAACAATAATGGGTTACACTTTTTGGCCAAACTTGACATTGAAATCAACATTTCTCACTAGATCTTCACTTTCTTACCCCTATAGAAGCTAAACCATTAAGAATTTGAAGATGAATCAAAATGGTGATTTGTGAGATTTTGTGTGTAGATTCTAATTATATTTAAAATAAAAAATAAAAAATAAATTGTGAATCTTTTTATGTAATTTTTATTAACTTATTTTATTTACTAAACTGCATTTTCAAAAAGTGATGTCTACTTTCAACAAAATAACTTTTTTTTGTAGAAAGGATACAATTCTAAATTTTTAAATAAATATTTTTCACACCAATATCTAGTGGATGGATAATTTTTCATAATTTTTTATTGCATTTATATTTTTTAATTAATTTTCTAAGTCAGAGTAATTATAATTTAGATATATTATACTTTCTGTTGCATAAATTTTTTTGTATGCATTTGAATTAACTTATTATTATTTTGTTGGAATAAGGACATCAATAGCTAGTGTGCATGTATTTTTTAGAAAAAAAATTCTCTCTTTTCCTATTTTTTTCGTATTTGTGAAACAAAGACCTTGATGTTCATTGAAAAACCCACATTCACGCGAAATAAAAATTAAATATAATAATAAAATTAAATATATTTAAAATTATACTTTTTGGGAAGATTATAATAAGGAATATATGCTTACAAAAGATAAATTTTAAATGAATTAATTTGATCCCCCAAATAGTAAATCAAAAGTGGTTTTTTATCAGCATTTTGATAGGTGTAGAGGAGACTCCATTAAAGGTATGGTTTAAAACTAGCGGGTTTCTATCCAAGGGAGTTTGATTTAACTGGGTTTGATCAAACCCTCTTCAATTAGAATCCTTTAAATGAAACCTTTTTAAGGCTTAAATCATTATATTTTCTAAAAATATGTGATTTCAGCAAAAATCAAGATGTCCCAGAAAGTGTAACCCATTATTGTGGAAACACCCACCTACAGTAACATGTTATGCAACTTCATATCCATCATCAATATTCAAGTGTATATCAATCCGAGTGTCTCATAACTTTTGTCAATTTGGTGTATCACCCAGTTTGTTTCACATTTTTAGTATTCTTCATTTTATGCAACTGTATCCTTACCCTTTTCCCATTAAGTCAATAGTTTAGGTGATATTACCAGCTAGGAAGCCAACCTATCTAGAGGTTTATTTCAACTTTAGGTGACCGAAAACCTTGAAATGGTCCCATGTTTCTCTAGAAAGCCTAGTTTTCATAACTTTGCATAGGGTGCATTTCTAGGAGATAACAATTTTTGGCATGCCCAATGGGATAGTCAAACTGACAGTTTGGAAATTACATATATATTACTAGTTTTTGATATGTATCCAGTAAGTTTCAGGCCTTTCAGAGGTTAATATCAACATATCATAGTGACTCTGTGTACTAGTTCATCTTTGTGAACTTCAAAAATATTGAGAAATCTAGTGTTTTTCTCAATAATATCAGCCTTGGGAGGTAGTTTGAACAACACCATGGCGACTCCAACCTCATAACAACTAGTTTCAGTAGTCCAGTTATCAACGATTAATAAGGTTTGATGTTTAGTCTTATTATGTTTCATGTCTTATCTTTGCAATGTCTTGTTATCAACAATTTATTGGTTTTCCATCTCAATTCCATGAGAGTCATGCAAATATGTCCTCTCATTAGCCATATTATACAGAAAAACCTATTGTTTTTATGTCAAATCACCTTCTAACAACAGATTGCTAGTATTTTCATCATCTTTCCTACCCTCCCACTCTATTTCAACCTTTGTTTCAACCAACATTTGATCAAAATCACCCCCAAGAGGAGGTTTTTGATGTAATCATCATGACTGTTCACATAATTAGCCTCAAAAACACCCTTCTCAGAGTGTATTGGTTTTGGTCAAGCAGTTTGAATAGGCCTAATTTTGTGATCAAGAGAGAGTCACAAAAACAATTCAATTCAAAGAGGGCCTTGAATGGGAGATAGTTGCTAAGGAAGGGAAAATGAAGCTGATGTTTGCTCAGGTACAAAGTAGTCAAGCTTACTTGGATTATCAGCACCAATTAACAAAGGAGTTTTGAAAGAGGTAGCTTAAAGGGAGTTTCAAGAAACAAAGAGTTGTTCCAAAGGAAGAGCAACCCACTGACCCACATAGCTCACTCAATATGGAGGAGATTAGAATTCCAAATCTGTTACATCTAGCTATGGAGGATTATCGGCTATCACAAAGAGATCTCCAAACTGAAGAAACTGTTCCAAGACAACATGAAGACATCAAACCAGCTGATGAGTTGCTGATTAATGATGATCAACAAGAAAATAGAGCCTTGGACCATGATGAGGATCATGAAACTGAACCTAACATCATTGTTCAGGATGTACACTTTGATATCATTGAGCATATTATGAATGAAGATGCTAATCTTGAGTTGTATGAAGAAGTTTGAACAAAGATTATTGGATAGTTTTGCTCAAAGTTGGCTAATAACAATTTAGACCTGCTTGAAGAGATTGACAATTATGATGAACTAGAGCAGCAAGTTCATAAACTTGAACAAGTGCTGAAGAAACAAAAGGAGTATGGTCCTAATAGAGAGGAACCCATTCTCTCAAATCAAGAAACCTTTGGTGAACCTGATTTAATAAATCTTCCTTGGTTAGAGAAGCTTCCCTTTTTCTATTTAGCAGAATTTGAACCCGATTTATCAGATGGAAGTTCATTTTTAGAAGCTTCTTCATTGTTTGAAGTTTTGCCTTCTTTTATTGATGAGGATAATCTTGAATTTAAAAGTACTTCATTGAGTGATAATGATAATTATAAGTAGCTTCCCTTCTGGTGTATAAAAGAGCCAGAGGTTGATGTATTGATTGCAAGCGTGTTGGACGAAGCTATCTCACTGTTATCCATTGAAGGAATGAGTGGTCATTTGAGAAAGAATGAGCATATTGAGGAGGTTACAACTTTTCCACCAAGTTAGCCATAGGGGTTAAGCTTTTCCAGCCAACAAGGTGATAAAATGGTAGTACATGAGCAAGAGATCAGCAAAGAAAGCTCAAGCTTTTCCCTTACTAGGGGCTATCTGATTAGATATCTAGCCATTTTGGAGGTTACTAAAGTACCAAATGTCATGCTTGCACCCAAGCATGAAGATGCAATTGAAGTTGACTTGGGAGTAGCAACAAAAAGTGTACAAGTTTAGCTCATTTTTCCAAGCCATGATAGTGATAAGCATCATCAAAATTAGGTTGCAAGTAAGCTTATTTACTTTTTTCATGAAACAATGCAACAATTTATTGAATATCCTCTTGTGTTTCATATCTTTTCAGCAATACATAGTGAAACGAATCAGTTGTTGCTAAGAAAGGGGTGTTATTTTGCAAAGCCATTAAATGGTTATGTTTGACCAGTTTCTCTGCTAGTTAGATTAGGTTAGGATAGGTTTTAGTCCTAGTTTCATTCCCTAAGTTCTTTTTAGCACAGTTAAATAGTTTCCATTCTATAGTTATCCAGTTTTCAATAAGTTTTCAAGTAACTTGATCTATTATGATGAGTTACAAGTGAGTTACAACCATGTACAAGACTGTTCTAGTTTTGTTTCTAAGTTTTCTAATGACTCCATGCTAAATGGAAGAGTCTAGGTCACTAGTCTTTGATGTTTAGCAGGAAAACATCTAGCAGATGGGTATGTGCGGGATCATCATGGAAAAAACAAGCCCTTAAGTGGCAATAAAAAGACAGAAAATTAGAGTTAGACAACTTGACGTAAAAATTTGAATAAGTTATCTATATTATTTCAAAAAAATGTAAAAAAAGAATCTGAAGAAAATTAAATTTAGTTTCTAAACTACTAGACCTTTATTTAAAAAAAAAAAAATCTATTTGGTGAAAATTTGAAATTTCAATGGAGTAGTATTTAAATTTTAGAGTAAAAATAAGAAGTAGGTGTCTATCTAACAACCCTAACCACAATAAAATGATAATATTTTTTTATAATATTTTAGATATAAGTAGAGGACTCATGTCCCAATGTGATGCATATTTTTTTATAATTTTTTTCCAAGTAAATAATTAATTATGATTTTTTTATTACAAATTTTAAAAAATATAAAAGCTCTTCTATCTAACCACCTTAACTTGGTAAAAAATTCATGAAATTCAATTTTTATTTTTTTAATCCTATAGTATATGAAGCATAGAATGTGACACATTTTTTAGATTTAGAAAATATGATACTGTTTGAAAGTTATAGATGTTTTTCAATCAACCTATCAATCGAGACTTTATTCGTAATTCTAATAGAAAATGAATAATAAATATTTATTAAATTCAAAGTAAAGCATAATTTATATTGGTGGAAATTTGAGAATCTCCTCTAAAAACCCTTTTCTTTTCATCAATTTTGGGTAAAAAAAAATTCGTCAGCCACATGGGTCATCATATGGCTTACATATCGCCACTTTTTGGCTCATCATGATCCTGCACATACCCAGATGTCACCAAAAATGTTACTAGATTTTCACCTACAAGCTCAATCAGGAAGAGCCATTTATCTTTCAAAATTAATGGTATATTTTATTAAACATAATATGCTACATTCATTTATACAAATGAAACAACTTTACAAGATTACAAGAACACAAAATTATTACATTCATACAAGTCAATGAAACTTAAAAGATTTTACAATATTTTTGAAAATGTAATCTTTATTGAATGTAATCAGATACATGTTTCTCACACAACAAGTTGTGATACTAACTTGTTCATTTGATATAGATATTAATCTATTCATAAAGAAAACTTTGGTGAGCCTAAAATATTTTAAGTCTTTAAATCTTGAAGAGCAGGCTCATGGAAAAGAGAATATAAATGAGTTGCAAAACAAAAAAAGATGGTGCATTAGCCAAAAAGAAGGATTCAAGAAAACCCAATGTAAGAGCTGGGAGCAGCTTTGCGAGTCAGGCTTCACCAAGGATAAACCAGAAACCAAGTAACATATTGTGTAATGTGAAATATTTTATTCCGCTAGTTCAACAGAAACAAGTAGCAACACCAATTATGACAGGAAAGAGAGATATCAAAGTGAAGGCTTTGGAGGTTGTTGAAGTTGCAAAATGAATTGAACAGAAAAGAGAACAAGAAAGAAAATAAAGGAATCAGAACCCAAATGAACATAGATGGAGACCATGGGTATTAATAACCCATAAACAATTTTGGCTCCTGTTGAATAGAATATGACCGCAACTGTGAAAGAGTTAAGTAGAGGGAGGTACAATAAGCAATCAACATCAAAATGCAAAGAAAATACATGGAAATAACTGGAGAGAGCATTCATTTATAAAATACCTGATAAAATAAAGAGAATGAAGAAACCACGAGTTCAAATGGAACGGTTTTTACAAAAAAGTGGAGCTCGTGAGGTACATTATTGTAAGCAAAAAATGACTTACTTGAGATTCTGGAAGGTTTTTTCTTCCAAGCAACTACCCAAAATGCCTATTTTTTTGCAAAGAATATGTGCAAAAGAAATTTGTGAAACCCTTCATGGTGTCACTGGAAAGATTTTTCAGGAAGCTTGACACAAGATAAAATGCTTTTCATTTGCATTTTGTTTTCTTCTAGGGTTGATAACCTTAGGTGGAGACCGATGGAAGTTTAGGCTTTTTGCCTATATTTTTTTTAAATGCAATGAAAACTATTGCGAGTCATGGCCTTCTAGTGCTTGGAGAATTATATAGTCCTTTAGGTGTTTCCCCTACATATGCCAAGTACTTTTGCATTTGTTTACTCACATGGGTTGAGCTTTAATTTTTTTTTTGTTGCATTAATTTAAAATTGTAAAGCATATTGACTTCAATGATATTATTATAAATCATTAAGTTGATTGGCTATTTTAGATGCAAAAAAGAAGAAGAAAGTATTGTGCCTTGTAAATGCTTTGAAGGACTTAGTTAAGATTTTTTGCTTTTGCAAACATTTAGAGGGCATATAGGGAGG